>OZ025299.1:80831243-82031243 GCA_964019185.1 Maratus speculifer
GTATCGTCCATAAATTAAGTGTCATCAAGTATATCGAATATAAATTATTTAAACTGGATTAAAAAGTCGGTGATCATTTGATATGCTTCTATTTTATACTCTTGTTTGTGAAACGTGCATTACAAGAAACCCTTCGAAATGAATGAAATGATCCCCGCCACTAGCTTTTACACTCTAAAAAATAAATGTGTAAATTAGCTAATTTTACCCGAATATATGTGTAAATTTCTAAAATTACACACCTATCGTAAAATTTACACATTTTTTTCTGAAATTTACCTGTTTATATGAGTATTTAGGATGTGAAAGTAAGTGTGTAATTTTTTATCAGTTGAAAAACTCAAACAAGTGTGTAAATGTCTAGAAATGCTTGGATTTACACTTATTTATGTGTTAGTCTAATTTAAACTTAATTATAAGTACACACATAAGTGAGTAATTTTTTACAAATGCATACTTGTCATAAAATTTACACATTTTGAACAAAAAATTACCTTTTTTTATGTGTACCTAGCATGTGAAATCAAATGTGCAATTTGTTATCGCTTGATTAACTCATACAGATGTGTAAATGTATAAAAGTACTTGCATTTACACGAATGAAAGTGTTAATCATAATTAAGGATCAACTGAATCAACGATTTTTAAGATCAAAACAGAAACTGAAACCGAATTTTGGTACTCATCCTATTTTCGGCCGAAAACGATAAAAAAAATTTTAAGTGATTAATACATACAAAATGATACAAAATTAGGTCCGTTCGTAATTATGTATGCATGTAAGACCGATTGTCGTTGTTCAGTCCATTCATTCGTCTGTCTGTCCGTCTGTCCGCATATAATAGAGCAAAAACTATCCAACCGAATCGTTTGAAATTTAAAATATAAAATTGTTCCATAATTTTGTCGAGTTTTTCAAATTTTATGAAAATCGGATGTATAGTTTGATTACAGGGATAATCAAAAGTATTACGTTACATTACCGTCAATGAGAAAAAAATGTTTCAAGTTCATTTTAATGGTGTTACAGCTTTCCAAACAGGAAAAAAATTATATACATTTACCGAAGCGTATTAAAATATACATTCGGTGCAATATATGGTGAAAAAACGTTTATTATTCATTTACAGAGTTACACAAAAGAATTCCGTCACATAATGATATATGGGAAAACATAGTTTTCTGCGTATTTCAATCATGTTCAATTATTTCGTATATAATTAAGTTGATATACGTTGCTCAGTTTTATTGCAAGTTACTTCTTTAATAATAGAAAGCGCTAACAGTATTTACAAGCACTCACAAAAGATTTCGGATACTATACTGCACCAGAACTACTCTACGTTACAGATTTTTGCTAGAAGTGCACTTTTAGTTGAGATATGAGTTTTTAAGTGTAACCATATTTTTGCATATTACTTTTTGTATATAAATGCTGTAAATCATATACAGGGTAACACAAAAGAATCTGTAAGAGTTACAGAGTAAAAATGAAAATAGCAGTGGTTTTCGAATCAGTTACGCATTTTCACGGTATCCCATGATAAGTAATGATTCTAGGTTTGCGATCTTGATTGCGTCCTATTTAAGAAGAGGCCCTATTATTTTCGTGTTACTGAATTGGAGATATATAATCGTATCAAATTTTATATTCATGCATTTTAGCATAAGAATTTAACAGCTAATGTATTAAGCTCAGAATATTTATAAAATTAATTGTAGTACGAACGCAGCTCATTTGCCACGTTTGACGCGCAATTTCCAATTTGTTAATGATGCTACACGCTTTCGAATATAATACAATCTATATGTATCTAAGAAGTGTATGATAAAATATACGTTCTGCACAATCGGTGGTGCAAAGAATATTCATTATTAATTTCCAGGGCCACACACAAGTATTCCATTACATAATATTATAGGGGAGATACCGTTCGGGGCGCGTTATAATACGATTAAACTATTTCACATTTTATGTACGTTGTTGAGGTTTATTATAAGTTACTTCCTGTATAATACAAAGCAGGGATGTAGTGGAGGGTATACGCGGGTACACGCCGTATACCCTTTGGATTTTTTTAAAGAACTCGGTATACCCTCTGTTTCTCAAAAGAGCTACAGTGTATACACTCTAGGGTATACCCTCTGTTTTATGCATATACCCTTTGCTTTTTTTACGACTACACAGCTGACAGAAAGCAGATAGTATTTACAGGGACACACCGAAGATTTCGGCCACTATACTGTATCCGAAATACTGTATCCATTACACCAAAAACTGAATATTTTTAGAACTTTGTCATAGCACGAACGCATCTCATTTGCTACGTTTAAAATGCAATTTTCAGCTTGTTATAAATTAATTATTGACATATAGAATCACATTTCTAACACACAAATATATATATATATGCATGTGTATGTATAAGGTTCAAATAAAATGAAAACGTATTCCATGTATTAGTTCTTGAGATAGAGTGCCAACAAAATTTATATCACATAGAGACAGACAGAGTCACAGACATACAAACAAACATTTTATAAAAACATTTTTAACCTTATAAAATGTGTAAAATCCATTAAAAACAAGAATTCGAAAATTTTCACGAATCTAGTATTTTTTTCTTGCAAAAATAGAAGAGTGTAAAAATGTTTCAGGTTCAGGTATATATGTCAGTTTATCTTTTACGGTGATTTTTTGTCAACAATCAGCTGTCGTTAACAAAACACACTTCTGCGACACTTATACTTTTGTGGTTTCAAAAAGGAAAAAAAAAATATTAAGCCTGCTGTTTTGAACGAACAGGTGATAAACTTGGAAGTTTAGTAATGTAAGCATTTTTTGCTTTATAATTTTTGCATGCGCATATGCCATGTGCAATAGGGAAAACTCGCAGACGATTTTTTAATTAAAGACAGTAAAGTTTATTTGTTGATCTTTGGAATACACAGAGAACGAGAACATTTTGTTTGTAAAAATAGCCGTTTATGTACGTATAGTCCGTCTAAGTTTAAAAAATTAAGCAAAAAATATTACAAGAGTATCGCAAAATTCTGTGTTTCATACAAAATACGTCCAAGAAAGTTTACAAATGCTGTTGGTATGTGTAAAATAGATTCATGCCACTGCTTTTGTAATTAATATTGGACTATTTGTTTTCTACAAATGATTCTATGGATTACCATCAAAAAATGAAGAAATATGTCGATGGAAAATAGGTATGAAAAATATTTTTTCTGTTTGCTTTTCTTTAAATTACAATGATTTTGTTGAAATAAATAAAAATCTATGAATAATCCATATGTTTGAAGGAATGAGACTGAAATGTCATAATTATATTGTCTATTTATTTTTTTTTTTAAATTCTAGAAGCTTTTATTATTTTATTTTGTGAATGATTTTAATGAAAGGAATTTCAAAATATCTATACGATACACAGTATCAGAAAATATATGATTAACCCACGAAAAAAGAAATAAAAGATAAACAGTGCACAAAAATTACAATAATGCATACAACCACAGTTAAAATTCATTAGCTTTTATTCGATATATTTTTTAAATGTTTCGAGATTTTTATGAATTTAGATCTAATAAAACAAGTTTACAAACCAATTTCTAAATTTTATCGCATTCATTTGGATTTTACTTAGGGTGTTAACTATTTTAAAAAGTGGATTTAAGCTAGCGATTAAATCATTATTTTAATCAACAATTTGAAATAAAAATCAATTATTTAAATCAAAATTGATTTAAATCTAATTGTTCTAAATGACACAAACGTATTAAAATCTAAGATTAATGTAATTTGGAAAGTGTATTAAAATTAATGTAATTTGGAATACTGTATACAGTACACCAAAATCTGATAAAAAAGCTTTAAATAATTGTTTCTAATCTTAATTTCTGAGTCCTGCGAAACATTAAATACAATAACTTTGTTAAGGCATAAAAGATATTTCATTTAAATATTATATTTAAATCTAAATCTAATATAATTTGTGATGTCATAATTTCCTTTAAGTAATTAAATTGTTTATTCTTTTATATGAAATAAGCATTTAAAGTATGCTAAATTTCGGCTATATATATATATATATATATATTAGTATGCACATACATTGTGTAAGGTATGATTTATGCTATTAACAGTAATTTTTGTTACTACAAATGCAAAATGAGCTACCAATAATATTTGTTAGTTATGTTGGTTATGCCATATTGAAATTACTTATTTGCTGTTTTTATTAATTCTGTTGATTACTGTTTCATTTTGGCTATTTGTTAAGGCTGCAACACTTTGCCCCTTTTGAAATTAACAAAATGCACCCTACCTTTTAAAAAATAGTGAAATATAGCCAGATCTTTTTTGAAATAAATCCCTCCATACCGCAGTACTTCTAAATATGTGCACCTAAGACTTAACAAAAATGATAGAACTTTATTTCTTGGAAAAAAAGCAGGATATTATTAAAACATGTTATTTAATTGTATTTTTCAATTCGTGATTTATAGAAATATTGAAAATTAATGATTTTTATATTTATCATACTAAAAAATTATGTACTTATTTTTATTGCTACTAAGCACATTAGTAATATATTTTCTTATGTAATAGTGCCTTTTTTTTAGAACAAGCATTCTGCCCTTTTTCTTTTTAGAATGAATATTAAATACTGAATTATCGTTTATTAATTTAAGCATTACAATATGCATTATATACCTAATTAAAGATTGTAATCAATTTAAAATTAAATGCAGCAACTGATAATTTTAATAAATGTAAAATCATTATTTTTTAATATAGTTTTACATAATTATTGCAAAATATTAATGTATATAACTTTATAGTATTATATTAATTAATGAAATTACTAATTTACAGTTTTTATAATTTTTGTAGTTACTAAATAATAATTAAATTTTATTGATTAAAGTGCAAAAACATAGATTATGTTAGTAAATAAAAGTCTAATTTTTTAGAAACCTAGAATCTATTAATCTTAGAAACCTAGGCTAAACCTTCATCTATTCAATATTTCAATGCTAGAGAGAAAAAAAAATCCGATTCAAATAAAAAGAAATATGATTTAAATACAAAAATTCGATCTTTATTATTATTGCTTTTTAAATCATGATTTTTTTACACCCTATTTTTACGGAATTTTAAACTAATTTTTGTTGGCCGATCCGACGGGGGAACTGTCTGGTAGGCGGAGTGTTAAAATAAGTTTTGTTATTTATAACTATCCTCCATACTTGTAAATAAAATATTAATGATAATATACCAAAGTGTGATTTTATTTTATGTATGGTCTGCAATTTTATACTTCATTCACATAAAAAAAAGTTATTAACTGTGTATTCCTACTTTGTTTTTAGCTGTGTCTGGTAAAAATAAGTACGGTTATATGGATTTCTAACAGACAATTATATGGAAAAAAATTTATCACATTTCATTTAAAGCCACTATAGTAAATTCTTATAAATCCGCTTGTATTATTTTATGACGATATCAGAGTGATATTGGCCCTGGCAACATAGATTCTTGGAAAATTTTGCAAAAACTTTCATATTAGACCTGAAAAATGAGCTTTGTTTTCAAAAATGATAATCATAGATAGCAAGAGTTATTATTTTTAAATGTACAATTTTATAAATAAAAATGTAATTTTCGCAATGAATGATTAAAATTATTTTTAAATAACTAAATTTTTTAAAGTTTGAATTTTGCTTCAGTCAGATCATAATGTAAAGTGAATTACACCTTTGTATCTCCGTGTTACATAACTGCGATGTACACTAAAGTCAAAATGACCAGCGAGCATTAAGGGTGCATTCGAAAACATTTTTTTCACCTTCAACAGTTCGAAATTTTCTGATACAATTTCAGACTCACTTTTAGAAGTAAAAACACGAAACTTGCTGATGTGACTTTTAAAGAGATCTATAAGATGTCGTGTGATTTTATTTTTTGTTAAATTCATTAGAATTAGATTTATAAACTATTATTTCCCCAGTATGACTCTTTTTTTTCGTTCCCAGATCTCCCGCTTCGGAAAATTCGGTTTAAAACGTTGACTTTAACAGCATTTTTTTTGCAATATTTTCTGCATTTATCAAAAAATTGAAAAGCACGGGACCTAATATACTTTCTAAATAAGAGAATTTGCCAGTTTGATGCGCTTGAGAGAAAAAACGAATTTAAAAATAAATCAGAAAAAAGGTAATTTGTATTGAAATACACCCTTAATCGGGGGTCTTATTTATTACTGCTATCATCCATCATAGCATTTTTGCCACATATGTTCTTAAAATTCTCAACATACGACGATACTGAGTTTGATCACATGAGCAGTTTTAGATCATTATTGCTAAAATGAATTTTGAATTTTGATAGCCCAGAACAGATTTTTTTTTCAAAGGTAAGTTCATTTATTTTACAATTTGACACTTGAAAATTATAATATGGATGAGAAGTGTGTTATTTTCTGCTTATTACAAATTTGGAAAAAGTAATTTATTTTTGTGTTTTAAATCATTTCTTCATGTTTAAAATCACATATTGTAACATAAGAGTAAATATTTGCAGTTTAAACATTATATAGCATTTAAAATAATTATTCGGTTTAAATACTATCTATTTCAGCGTGTTTATAATATATTTTGCTATAAAACTTCGAGTTTTTATTATTTTTCATGCTATACATTTCTTATTTCATTTTATACCGATGACAAAAGACAGCTTTTCATAGATTTCAATTCATGGTTTTTCGTTTGTGATTTTTAAATTGAAGACTTTTTGTAAGCGTATTGCATTCAAAAACTACAAGAAAAATAAATAAAAACTCTAAAAAAAATGTCATTTGATGTCAGAAGAAATAGTTTTTTTAACCTAGTCCGAAAAATTCAAATGTTTACACCAAATCCAATTACAGACACAGAAGCAATTATAACTTTTTTTCAGATAAATTTTTATAAAATTAAAACGCGTCCCAAACAATGTTTCCTTCTTTACCATAATGTAATGTAATATTTTAGTATGGCCCTGTAAATTAATAAAAACTATTCTCTGTACTACAGATTATGCAGAATTTATATTGTAGTATATACTTCATAGATGCAAGTCAATTTTATTATGTTCGAAAACGTGTAACATTATTAAAAGGCACTTGAAACTATTTTTATACATGGGCCGTTATGCAAGGGAACGCTTTTGACTGTCTCTATAATTGAATTATGCATCTCATTTTCATAAAAATTGAAATGACTTGATAAAATTATGCAAGAGTTATGTATTTTAAATTTCAAACAATTCGGATTAAGTAGTTTTTGCGTTGTTATATGCGAACGGACAGATAGACAGACGGACGGATTGAATGACAACTATAGTTATTACGTATTTACATAATTACGATCGCGTACTTAGAAACAAGTCAAGCATACGAATTTGTTCTTCATGTAATTTTGTTTTGCTATTTTAAAAACTTTTTCGCAGTTTACACATCAAAGAATAAGGTAAATCTTTGTACACAAAAACCTATGTATTTTAAATATTACACAAAAATGTATTTTCCATGTTACATAGACATATGTGTAAAAACAGAATATTACACAAAAATCTGTGCATTCTGTACATAACACAAAAACATGTGTATTTTGCATATTACACAACATTGTAGGTATTTTCCTATTGCACAAAAATATATGTAAAAAAAGAGTATTACACATATGTATGTGTAAAAATAGTGCTCAGAAATATGTGTATTTCAGTGCAATTCACACATTAAAGTGTGTATTTCAAGAGTTATCAGATAACTTTTACACATTTGGACTTATCATCAAATTACACATTAAAATGTGTATTCTGAAATTTACACATTTGGCGCAATTTACACACAAATTTACACACATAGACATGTCGTTTTTGTATCATCGATTTACACATTTTTGTGTGTAAATTTACACATTTTTTTTTTAGAGTGTAACAATGTACTCTGCAGGGGCGTGTGAAGAGAAAACTGCGTTTAGGGCAAAGTTTCAATTTGGAACTACTTTCCCCCAACTTTTTCTTCTAACAGGCCAAAAAATCGCGTTGGTAATATACATTTGGGGCCTTTTTAAAATTCCAAGCCCGGGGCGACCGCCCCATTCGCCCCCCCCCCAACTTTCGCACGGCGCTGATGCTCCAGCTCCCCCTGTTTTTTCAAAGTTCCTACGCCACTGCTAAAATAATTAAACATGATGAAAAACTAACTAATCTTAACTGTGCTGACAGCATCTATACGCACGGTAAGCATACCGGCACTACTAAATGAATGCGTAATAAACCAGCTCTTAGAAAAACACATCACCAACCTTCGATCCTCGGCCAACGTCTTAAAAAGCAAAGAAAATCTTATATTACATTTGCATAATTTCCGCTAGTGGGGAAAAACGGGACTGCGAAGAATCTCTGAAAAAACAATTTTTATGATTGGCCGAACATCGATTACATAATGACGTCAAACAGTTTAGAATACCTTTATATACTCAATTGAAATTCTTGCAATGACGTCAGATTGTGCTTTAATGCAAGTGAAACTGGAAAAACTACGAAATTGATAAAAGTTGCGAACGTAAAGCATCTAAAACTATTAACATATAACTTTTAAAGCCAACAATCGACCACCTTTTTCCAGTTTTACTGCATGTCATGATACAAATACAAATGTAGTACGACTTTACTACAATGCTAAAAACAAATTA
This sequence comes from Maratus speculifer, assembly GCA_964019185.1. NCBI lineage: Eukaryota > Metazoa > Arthropoda > Arachnida > Araneae > Salticidae > Maratus > Maratus speculifer. The sequence continues at coordinate 80,839,992 of OZ025299.1, forward strand.
AATTATATTACTTTTTTTTTTTTTGCATTCATTTTAAACAGATTTTAAACATTAATTTTACACATATATCACACAAAATATTTATTTGAAAACACAGAAAATATTTTAAAGGAATCTTCCTTTAAATGAAAAATTATAACCAAGTTATCATTTCAAAAAAAGTTCATATTCAAGAATATTTATTGGTTTAGTACAAGATCAGGAATGCTTTAACTGATAATGCATTAACCCAAAGTAAACCTTAGTTTTTTTCCCATTATCTGCAATTACATTCACGTACTTTAAATACAATTACATACAATTAAACAATATTAAATTTCAAAAATCATTTTACAAAATTTCAAAACTTTATCTCTTGTGAGAGGTTTCGTGTAAATATCTGCAGGGTTAACGTTACTTCTAATATATTGCAATTTAAATATGCTATCGTAAACCAAGTTTCGTAAAAAGTGATATTTAATATCTATATGTTTCGTTCTAGCGTTTTCAATAGGAGAATGGGAAAAACTGATTGCCGCTTGATTATCGCAATAGAGTAAGCATTCGTTTAAACTTAAATTTAGGCTTTCGTTTTCTAGTATATTTTTTAACCACGTTAATTCTTTTGCTGCTTCCGTAAGTGTAATATATTCAGCTTCCATTGTGGATAAGCTGATGGATTTGTGTTTAAACGTCCGCCATGAAATTGGCGTTTCATCTACAAAAGTGATATACCCCCCAATTGAAATTCTGTCTTCTCTATTAGCGGCGAAATCAGAATCGGAAAAACACTTAAGTCGTAAACATTTTATCTTTGAAAGTTCTAGCTTATAACATTTAGTATACTGCAGATACCCTAAAAGTTTTAGTAAACCACTCCAATGTTTAATACCAGGATTCGCTTGAAACTGCGAAAATATGTTTAACGTATACATGATGTCGGGTCTCGTTCTATTTGCTATAAAAGAAAGACATCCAATTAAATTTCTATACGGTAAACGTGACATTTCGTCAACTTCATCACTAGTTTGAGGACAGTCTAATTTAGAAAAAACATGACCCTTTGAAATAGGAAGTGAACTTATTGAAAATTTATATTTTGAAAAAAATGTGCAAATCCTATCTATGTAAGTTTGTTGATGGATAAATAATCTTCCCTCTTTTTCTTCAAATTCTATTCCTAGGAGTTTTCTAGTTTTACCAATTAATTTAAAGTTAAACTGTTGTTTCAATAACTCTAGAATTTCATCTATGTCATTTTTAGTTTTACCAAACACAATGATATCATCAACATAAAACATTAGTATGATATTATTTTTAAATGAATACACACAATTACACCAAGATAGTTTAACAAAGTTCATTTTCTGCAAAAATTCATCCAGTTCGAAAAACCATTGACGGCCGCTTTGAGGCAAACCGTAAATAGCTTTTCGTAATAAACAAACTTTGCTTTCATTAACCTCGTAACCTTCTGGTTGCTTCATATAAATTATTTCATTTAAATTAGCATACAAATAAGCATTATTTATATCTAACTGAATATCAGTCCATTTCAGCAAACATACAAATATGGTAAAAAAGAGTCTAATTACAGAAAAATTTACCACCGGATTAAACACCTCATCATACCCCTTTAACTTGATTATAACCTTGAGCGACAAGACGGGCTTTGTATCTTACAATTTGATTTCGTTCATTATATTTTAACGTGTATACCCATCAATTACCCAATATTTTTACATTTTTAGGAGGGTCGACTAAAGTCCAAACTTTACGATCGTTCATTATTTTCATTTCTTGTTCCATTGCATTTATCCATTCGTACGCTTCCGGTGATTTAATTGCTTGCTTATAATTTTTAGGAATTTGAACCTCGATTAAATTTGCCTCATCTTTATCCATGAGTTCCGAAACTTTCCCCGATAAAGTATTCTTTCCACTGAAATCAAACATTTTTTTGTCAAATTCAATTTTGTTTTTATCACAATAAGTCTGTACATCATTGTGCGATCTTAAGCGAGTATTTGTGCCATTTATACCATAATAGATGTCAGTTCTGCTTTTATCTGATCGTGGAACAGCCTTACGAAATCCACTGTATATCAGCACACGGTGTTAATTTTTCAGTTTGTGTAGATGTACTCGCGGTTAAATCCAATTTTTCAAGTTTATCTATTAATGTGTCAATTACCGGATCAATGTCCTTGTCATCTGAAAATTCTGGAACAGTTAAAGTTACATATTGGACCTTTTAACACTTTTGCAGCCGAAATTACTTCAAAACCTTTTTTCGTTTCGTCGAATCTAACATTCATAGTTTCTATTAGTTTATTTTCGTCCTTTAACCAAATGCGATAACCCTTAGTTTGTTGAGCATAACCCAGCATAACTCCCAATTTAGCCCTCATGTCCAATTTTCTTCTAGTTTGCCTTGGCACACCGACATATGCTAAACAGCCAAAAATTTTTAGGTGAGTTACGGATGGCTTTCTGCCTGAATACAATTCGAATGGCGTCTGTTTATTACCTTTATGACACACCCGGTTCCAAACATACGTAAAGCACAACAAGGCTCCCCCCCAAAATTTTTGCGCTACTCCACTAGAATTTAATAGTGTTTTAACACCATCCATTGCTGTTAAATTGTACCTCTCCGAAATTCCGTTCATTTCCGGACTGTACGCATTGGTTTTTTCGTGTTTTATACCTTGTTTCTCAAAGAACGTATCGAATTCCTGGTTGCAAAATTCAAGTCCTCCATTCGTCCTTACGGCGATAATTTTCTTCTTTAAAAAACGTTCGGCTCGATTTTGATACCTTATAAAAGTTTGAAACGTATCAGATTTATTTCTTATTGGAAAAACCGTTGCTTTACGAGAGTAGTCATCTATAATACTTAAAAAGTATCGATTTCCCCCTTGAGACAGTACAGATAATGGACCACACAAGTCCATGTGTAATAACTCTAATGCTTGTTTTGATCTTACGGCCCCCATCTGTTTAAACGAAATTCTTTTAGATTTTGCTAATTTACAAGGGATACAGCGTTCTTGTACCTCTGCCAAAACGGGTAAGCCTCTAACACTACCATTTTTACTAGTATCTACCAAATATTGCTGATTAATGTGACAAAAACGTTCATGCCAAAGTTCACTTATCTGCACTTTATCAATATTAACAACATTTGCAGAATTAACTATGTTAGCAGATTCTAACCGAGTTACATATTTAGTAGGTTTTAGAAAATACAAATTATCACGCCGAACTGCAAAAAATATTTCTTGCCAATCAGTATTATAAACCCAAAGTTTACCCTTAGTTCCTACAAAATGCGCTTCTTCTTTCTCTAATTTAGAAGCAGATAACAAATTTCGTCTTAGATTAGGATTAAACAGTACATTTCTCAAAAGAACCTCATTATAGTGTCCATTTAATTTTACAAAAAAATTTATTGTGCCAATTCCTTCAACACTACTTTCCTTTTCCCCAACAGCAAGTGTCATATGAATGTCTGTAACCGGCTTTAAATTTAGAAACAGATTTTTATTGTTACAGAAATGAGCAGTAGCTGCTGTATCTATAACCCATATATCCTTATAATTATCAGACAAAACATTATTAGCCTCCTCATGTTTGGAAAAGAATTCCAACAAACTACATTCAAATTCTTTAAATGTATTCCCCAATTTTACTTCTACATTACTATTTTCTATTTTAGACCCATGATGAGGTATTTTCTCCTTACATTTAAAAAAAAAGTGACAATATTTCTTGCAACGGAAACAAGGTCCTATTTGCTTAGAATTTATATTACTAGCACTAGATTTCTTAAATTTAAAATTTTTACTGTACAAATTTTTAAAATTTGATTTACCTTTACTTTTACAAAAACTGCTTGGCACTTTCTCCTTCTGGAATCGACTGGAACAGGCAACGTCCTGGAAATCATCACTTAAAAATGCCGTCTGAGTCTTGTCCAAGTCTTGTTTAATTAACTGTAATCTGTTAGCCTCCAGGATCAGCTCGGACTCAATTTTATCGGGCGTGAACTCCGCGTCTTTCCATCTGTAAATCTGCTGCACGGTACCTTGAAATTCCATTGGTAAATAACGAATCATTTGGAAACCGAGATAAAGATTGTCCAACTGGTGACCAGCGTCTTTTAAACGTGAAGCCGCTGCTTTAACTTTGCACAAGAAAAGTCCGATATCCTCGTCGGGTTTATACTTGGTATTGAAGAATTCATCTAGAAGTTTTATCACTCGGGCTCTTGTGACTGGCTCATAATGATCTTTTAACACCTTCCAAGCCTGGGCTCCGTCAGTAGTTGCAGAAATCAAAGGTCTCAGGTCACTGCTGATATTAAGATAAATCAGAGTATAGGAACGATCTTTTCGTAATTGTCGATCAAGTTTCTCTTTATAAGTTAGCTTACTCTCATCAAATTCTTTACCATCACTTTCAATAAAGTCCCATATTGCATAAGTAATACTTTTATGTCAACTTTCCATGTTGACCAGTTATCTGGAGTTAAAACCGCAATAGACGTAGCTATATCCATGACGAAACAATTCAGTCCAGCAAACACAGTTCAGTTTCTCTGCTTACTAGGGGTTTAAGTTAACAGGCGCTGGGCCCGTAACCAATTGATGACCCCCTTTCTTTCATAAACTTAAACGTAAATTAGCAGAGTTGTGAAATGGAAGTCTGAGAGATAACAAAAGTTCTTGGAGACATATTTTTATTAACAGCACTTTAACATAACAATCTCCACACAACACAAAAAAAACATTTAAACTAACATTGATGCTAAAATAATTAAACATGATGAAAAACTAACTAATCTTAACTGTGCTGACAGCATCTATACGCACGGTAAGCATACCGGCACTACTAAATGAATGCGTAATAAACCAGCTCTTAGAAAAACACATCACCAACCTTCGATCCTCGGCCAACGTCTTAAAAAGCAAAGAAAATCTTATATTACATTTGCATAATTTCCGCTAGTGGGGAAAAACGGGACTGCGAAGAATCTCTGAAAAAACAATTTTTATGATTGGCCGAACATCGATTACATAATGACGTCAAACAGTTTAGAATACCTTTATATACTCAATTGAAATTCTTGCAATGACGTCAGATTGTGCTTTAATGCAAGTGAAACTGGAAAAACTACGAAATTGATAAAAGTTGCGAACGTAAAGCATCTAAAACTATTAACATATAACTTTTAAAGCCAACAGTTTAGTTTCCGTTTTCGGCCGAAAACAGATAGGTTGCCGAAATTCTGTTTTGGTTTCGCTTTCGGTTTTAAAATCTTGTTTGTTAATTATATGTATCATTTAATTTTAGGCGATACAATGGCGCCAGAATTTTTTTTTATAGAATTTCAATTTGACCATGCAAGTAATGAAAAACTTTATATATTTTGAATATTTTTTTTCGCAAATCTTGGTGTCAGTTAATCATTTACACAATTTTGCAACAGAATTTCTTTACGCCTGGATTGTGTTAAATATTTTCAATAGCGATACTTTCCATACTTTTATCAAAATTATGGAAATGGATGTTGTAAATAAAAATAGATTTTTGTTTAATTAAAAAATATAAAAAATCTTCTTTTTAAGTAAGGTTTTGTATAATTTAAAGGAAACATAAATAATAACAAGTGAAAGTTTTTATGAGCAACAACTATAGAAAATTACTGTAGAAACTTTAAAATCGTTGAACAAAAATAAGCTAATTATTTACTCAAGCTCTTAATTGTGGCTAAAATTCTAATTATTATGGGAAATCACGATTGGAACGCCACGTTTATTCACAATGATTTTATTCTAGCATTTTATACTCATTTATTTTATGTAATCAAGTTTTATCCAAGTGTTTATATATACTTTAGTTCATATTTTTGGAAAAAATATTCAAGAACTTTTCAGCTAAAAAAAGCATTAAATCCTAAAGTACTCAAACAATTTCGATAAAACATTTTTGGTGGTAGGATTTAAGCATAATATCATATGCGGCATACAATGTTTTTAAAAAAAACTATTTGTTTCAGAAAAAAAAATCCGATGAATGGAAAATTTGTGAAAAATTTCCTGTATTCTAAAATAAGAAGTTTTAGCTACAGAAAATAAACTGCCTGACATAACCCTTGAACACAGTCCAGTGAATATGGATTCAAAATTTCATCAAAATCGGCCAGGTAGGTAACGAGGGAACGGGTCTTGAATTTCGAATATTTCTCGTAGATTGCATCCAGTCTTGTGTTCCCACAAGCTGTTTACACGTTGAGTGCCTAGCCACTGATATCTGACACTGAACTTTCCAATTGGTTTGCGTCAGTCACCGGTGACTGACAGTCTAAAACTTGATATAAAACTAAAAAAAATATCTTTTTTAAATAATTACTGAAAATTTATTAAAATTTGTTTATCTTTTACTTATTACAGGATTATACTTTCTTAATAATTATTTAAAAAGTATATGTTTTTTAGTTTTATTTATAACTTTTAGTTTTATAACTATAAAGTTTTAACACTCAACGTGTTAAAACTTCTCGTTGAGCATTCAGTATACAATTTTTAATTTTCTATACCACAATTTCGGAATCTTTGACTTATTTAATAGTAAAAAGTCTGTGATTATATATGGCGAAATTTTCTATTATGATACGGTAGTAGTCACAGTTAAGAATTGTAGATACCCTGTAAGTCACGAATAAATAAAGCTTGTTCTTTCGGGTTTGAAGCTTTTCTTGGCGTAAACATAATGAAGTCTATTATTTTATTTGCTAATCATATTTATCTATTAAACCATCATAAAAACTTGTCACCTTAAAAATGCTGCTGTCCTTAAATTCTGTTGCCATTTTGATAGATTAACATCTTATTGTTACTTTATGATGGAAAGAAGTAACACAATTACATAAGGTTGAATGTTTAAAAAAAAAAGGTTTTCTGCCTAGCAGCCATTATTCGTATCAAATATCAAACATTAAATATAAATTTGCAAGTTTAATTTTAAAAGTTATAGAAGTTAATTTCTCAACACATATATTTTTTGTTAGAACAGAATATTTTTATTACCCCGGAGTATAACAAATCATTTCAACAGCACTAAAGATCTTCTTCAAAGAAAAACGAACCAAGTATTTGTCTCACTATTAATCCTTAATCACTTAACTATTTGCCTGAAATGCGTTCCGGCAAAGGGAAGTTTGCTTGATTTGTTACTAAAATCATTTGGATAACACTAATTTTTCTCTGTAATTTTCAGTTTACTACCCGGCAAACATCTTTCAATTATTTAGGACAATTACGCTAGTACGTGAAAAGTGGTTTTTCGTCCATGTTTTTAGTTTATGGTCTAAAAAAGAAATAAAGCATTCAATTTAGGAGTTATTGATTTTTTCCTAATATTTGGTATTTTCTATTTGTCTTTTGATAAAATGTTATGCATTACTTAGTGCAATAAAATGCGTTTAATTTTATAAAGTCTGTTTTTGCTTTGATTTATTATCACGGAGAGGTTATAACATCTTTTATTGATACTGCTCACAATGTGCTCCACTGGTGTTTTTTGTCTATCTTTATAAGGTTGTCATTATTAATTCTTAAAATTATTACAAACATTATAAAAGTTATTATATCGTTGTGTGTATGTTATTTTGCAGTGTAAACATTTTAAAGTGAGTATAATTTCAAATTTTCATTTTTTGATCAATCTTCAGGTATGTAACTCAGGAGTGACATTATGATATTATGACCAACAGTAAAATATATAAATATTTTAACTCTTAATATCGAATCAATAATATTTAATAGTAATTCCCTAGTGAACAATTAAAAAAAAATCTCAAATATAATGTTTTTCGAACAAATTAAAAAATCATGCTTTAAAGGATTAACCGCTGCAGGACCAGCATCTCATAAATGCATTTCACGCAGCTGGTGCCACTTTCTTTTAAAAACAGTTACTTATACTTTGCTAATCGATGAAATGCAGTGATAAAAAATTATTACTTTTGTTTATTAATGGTTTAAAAAATATGCATGCTTCTTTTGATGATGCATATATTCACACATGGACCTGAAGGTATAAAATGGTCGGTCTTTCTACTTTAACCGTTTAACGATCATAGCATTTTCATTGCTAAGATGTTGAAATAAATGATTGACACCGGTAATTAAGAACAAATGTATTTCTAAATAAGAAAACGTGATTTTTCACATACAAAATAAAAGGGATATTTTTAGATAAAAATACCGGTGTCAGTGTTGCGTATAGGAATTAAAATTTTGTGGTTTCGTGACGAAACCAATGAACGTTAAAGGGTTAAACCCTCATATGATTTGGAATGTTTCTTCAGAATCAATCCAAATTTATTGGTTGCACTGACAGGTTGTATCTCGTCCCCCAACCTTTACAAAATATATTTTATCGTTGAGTTTTATTGACAATTTGATAGGCAGAGGCTTTATAACCTGTCATATTATTCGTGGCAAAGTGTATTTCCGTTACATTAAATCGCATATGCTATGTTACGATTTTCTGTTTAAAGCCATTACTGATCTTTGAAAATTTATTTTTAGTAATTAAAAAAGCAAACATTATTAACCTTTTCGGGTCCGAATTTTCTTCTATTTTGAGAACAAAATAATTTTTACATTAATAATGCTAATCGTTGCTATTCAAATAGATTTACTGATGTGTAAATATTATCTCATTGTCTGAAATGCAACGAATGTACTTATTTTGTGTACTATTCAATTCATATTGAAATAATAATAGGCTAAGGAAGTGCTTTTGGAAGTTTTTCGAAAATAACGTATCACAACCAGGTTCAACAAATATTACAACTTTCTAATATTTTTTGCGCTTTATCACACATGATTTCTTCATAAAAGTAAACTATACTTTCAATTTAAAGAGTAAAATATATGCATAATGTAAAGGAATCGCCAACGGTCCAAAGGTAATTTAGTAAACGTTTATTACTATTGTTATTACTAAATGTCAAAACATAATTGAAGTCATAATAATAAAGGCATTGTCATGTACTATCATTTCTATATAGATAAAGTAATAAAAAAATGCTAAGAAAAAATAACACTCGATGAAAAGTTACGTACAATTAATGGTACGCCAGACCCGAAAGGGTTAAACATCTAATACTTTTTTTCAGAAGCATAGGTGTTCTTTTTGAATTAAAAAAAGAAAAAGTAAAAAAAAAAATTCCCTAATAAAATTATTCGTGAGACTGCAGCATTATACAAAGTAGCCATAATTAGACTTCCAGTAACTCAGTGTTTCGTAATGCGATCTAATTAAAAGAATGCCGCCGAATTTATTAATAAGATTAAACAAGACGGGGGACGAAGTATTACGCGAAAAAATTAGTTCCAAAAGCCACCGATAGGTGAATATGTGGCGCTGTCCGCCAAAAAAGAGAGTTTTAAAAGGTGCAGACAGAAAAGAAACAAAAAAGAGAGTTTTAAAAGACGCAGAATCAATACGGAAATAAAACTATCTTTTATTTAGCACATTTAACGATTTTAGTATTGATTCTGCATGTTTTAAAACCCCCTTTTCTGTAACACAGCGTCACATATCTCCTAGTGATGACTTTTTGTACTAATGTTTTGCGGAATCTTTAGTCCCTCGTCTTGGTTAGGTCTTCTTACAAAATTTGGCATGATTCTTTCAATTAGATCGTGCTACAGAACACTTTGAGTACTGTCAGTTTAATTATGGCCCCTTGTATATCTAATTCATTATTTCCTTGTATATCTAATTCATCTACTTCATTCATTTTCATTTGCATACGACTATTCTTAAATTGAAAAAAAATGTGCCACTAATCAAGTTTTTTAAGGAGACACAATACTTGAAATTGGTCAAAATATTTTTTTTTGAATAAGAATTGAAAGCTTCTTTAACGCATTAGTGCCTAGCGTCCCTTTTTAGGGACGCTTCAAAAGGTGCATGTAGCACTGTTTTTGACACCGTTAAAAAAAAACAACAATCTTTATTTTATTTAATTGAAACACTTTCGTAATTAATGAACTAAACTTAATTCTTTTAAAAATAGTGGTGCCAAACGAATAAAATTTGCGCAAAAGGTCGTGGGTATGAATGGGTTAATGGTGAATATTTTAATACCTAGTTTTTACGATAATTATACGATGACTATACAATAACTATACGATAATCCTATCGCGAGATATTGTAAATTTTGCTAATAGATCCAGCACCATTATCCATATATATGAAAACTAAACTGATTTTTCTCCTTGTTCATATTTTTGTAATTTGCTTGTTCGATAAATATTAATGCTTTTTTTGCTAATTTAGATAAAGGTTTGAATTTTTTAAAACTTGTTCTCCATAGTGTATTTAATATTTTTGTGCATGGATTTAAAATCAGGTTTATAGTAATTTTTTGAAAAATATTTAAATTGAGAGTTACTCCATGTTTTAATATACACGGGAAAAAATCACATTAAATTTAAAATCCCATACATATAAAAATCCATGCACAGTTTTATATAGTAAGAATAAGAAAGAAATAAACTAAAGAACACAACACTAACACTAAAGAATGTGAGAAAAAAATGAAGCAAAAATATTCATATTGATAAAAATAGTAGAGATTTCAAAAAAGTTAATTAAAATAAATTAAACTAAAAAAAATAGGCTGTGTTACAAGATTATTTTAAAATTTTATTTAATTTTTAGTATTAAGTATTACATCACCACATAAAAATATTATTCAAAATTAAAGTGATGGTTTAAAAGGTAGTGTGTCCCCTTAATTAAAAAAAAAGCACAACTCTTAGGGTTTTTTTTTAAAACTAAAAGGCAGTTTTTAACTACAATTCAACAAGTTTATATATCAATCGTTAATAATGTCCAGTGACATACATCTGTGAATGTTAGACATACTAAAATACATTCGATATAAATGAATAGTTTTAGAAAAATATACGAACGCAAGTAATGCTTTGTTTTAAAATGTATTGCCATAACTGACATTTTCATTTAATCGATTTCAATTCTTTCTTTCTTAACTTCTGTAATACATCTGCCATGAAGCATTCAATCTTTCTTAAAAATTGATTTAAATTCAAAATTTAATAATTTACTTAAATCATTAATTTTTTTAAAAAATCTAGAATTCAAAACTTTACACGATATTATCAAAGCCATATTTGTAAAAATGTGAAATAGAGACTTACTCAAAATAGACTAAATAGTCTATTAAAAGAAATCGATTATGCACCACAACTTATTAAATAATGTAAAATGTTTGGTAATTTATAACATACATTTCTTTCTTTTAAATTTAAGAATTATTTATATTTTACAAACATTCTAAATAACATTTCTAATAGTTGTGCAATTATTTACCATTTTATCTTGTGAAACATTTAATAATGGCGTACCCCAGGGATTGAAACTTCGGAATTAAAATTAAACGAATTGATGTAAAATATTTTAAATCATGTTTTTATACCTAACACTAAACAATTTGTATTTTGTTTTCTTTATGAAATAGTTTTAATTTATTTTTGATTAAATAGTGTTTAAATTATAAATATGTAAAGTTTTTTAACTCTTAATTTTAATTTTAATTAATGATTTCCATTATAGCTGAAAATAGTTAATGAATTTGGTTTCTCTGTTTGTCTGCTGTCTGTTACTTTGTCTGCCTATGTTCTAACCGTATACGGTAAATATACTCGGATTGGTATGCAGTTAATATATATTAATGAGATTTCTTAGTTCGTATTCGGTTTTGGTTGGTTGGTTGATTAGGGCTTTATGGCGCAAGATCCCTTTTAGGACATGCTGCGCCAAATGTATTCGGTTTTGAATACGAACGGTGTGCAGGAATTGTATTTCATTTACACTGACTCTGAAAATAATTCTTTTATATTACGTTTATGGAGAAAAATCTTTTGCTGTGAATTTTAATAATGTTACACGATTTCAAATATATTGAAATTGATATACATATCACTGAAGTGCGCTACAAGTTGCTTCTTATGAAATATGACACTTTTTGCATGCATCGTCGTTTATATAAAGGAACACAAAAATGAACTGGTTACAGTACTGGTTATAATCAGAAAATACTGAAAATGCGTTTAGGTATGTATTTTCAAATTAATCTATTCTCTTTGCCTATTACTCCTATTACTTGGTGGGTAGAAAGATAAGTATTAGTGAGTATTTTTAAAGATAACATACAGGGCAGCATAAAATATCTCGAGAAAATCTTCTATCGATGGGGAATGCTGAAGGGGAATTTACAGACCAGATGATTTCTCGGCACCAGTATTTTGTCATTGAAAATATTTCCTTAAATGAAGAAAAATTTCGCCCGTTTGAACTAAATTTAATTTTTTAGTAAAAAAAAAAAAGTACTGGTATTTCATCTTAAAAATTACGGTACTCGTACGAACCCTGGATAAATGATTTTACATTCGAATAGTTAACGCATATAACGTACATAAAGTTTAGTACATAAACAGTATTTTATGAGTTAACGAAGTTTTTATTTATTTTTCCTCAAGCAGCCTTCTAGATCTTCCCATTAAGAAATTTCTGTCACAACAGTTAGAGGTTAAATGGATATTTTTAGATAAGTTGGCATGTATAAAACGAATAGTCACATTTAAGGCTTTGGACGTCTCATTTAGGTTTGAACTGCCGTATATGTGTCAAAACTCACGTAAATAGTTCAATCGTATACTGTGAGACAATACTGAAGATATTGATTCTTTTTTCACGAAACAAGTTTTGAAATAAATACACAGTATTTAATAATTTTCTGAGTAATAATATATATATTTATATAGTAAAAGTCCAAACATACCTTAACTGCGATAAAACTGTGGGTAATCGAGTGAACTTTAGGCGCAATGGCATCGTAGTGTATGGTAAGCTTTAGAAAATGAGCATAAATGTTCACCTTTATTTTGTTCAAAACATAATTTTTATTAATGTTATGTTGTTAAAATATTCTATAAGCAATATACAGTTTTGGTTTTAAAATATATAAACAAGCTAAAAATAAACACTTTCTTAGGTTCAGTGTAAACACAGAAAACTCAAGTATATTTACACAAGTGTGTAGTGGTTGTGTTTTTAAATTTTGATAATTGATTTTTATGTATTTTCTAGCGCTGAATCAGAAAATGAGGTTTATTTTTAAATATCACATCAGAATATTTCACATATCGTAAATTCAAAAGGTAAAAAAAAATTGCAAAACTGAAATAAAAAAATAAATGTTATGGTTGTGTTTTTTAATTTTTATATTTGATTTTAATGTATTTTTTAGCACTGAATCCAAAACTGACCATCCTTTAATAGATTGATAGTTACATATGAAAAATCATATTTAACTATCAAGACAGGGCTCTTCGCAAACCGTAAATTTAAAATTTACGAAAAAAAAAATAGCGAAAATCCGATACTATAAAATGATTTTGTTGGTTTGTATTTCAACTTTGGATAATTGATTTTTATGTATTTTTTAGCACAAGATTCGAAAATGATCTATGTTTTTAACTATAATATCAGAATTCTTCGCAAATCATAAAATTCTAAGTTTAAAAAAACAAAACAAAACCAAAAAACAGAAAAAAAGAAAGCTTTATATTATGTATTATTTACTATCTACTATACTGGGGAACTACCTTATACGTAACTGGCCTTTATGAAATTATAGAGATAATTCCATAAGACTTTATCAAAATTTTTATTTATATGCAATTGAAAACATTTCGTGTACGTACTAATATAGAGCGTACGTACTACGTAGTAGTATGTAACTCGGAGCAAGCACGTGTGAGAGATAATATAGAATATGACAAAAGTGAAATGGAACTTACTTTACTTTACGCCCGAAGCTTATAAACCCCTGAACTGTTTAGTTGTAAGAATCCCCATTAAAGCCAAAAAATGTAGTAAATTAGTTATCATAAAAAAATTACATCGATTTTTTAGCATAATATTTTCACTTTTTTAAAAATTTTTTACCTTCAAATTTACTGCTTGGAAAAAATTGTGCCGTGATAGTTAAAATAATACATAAAAATCAACTGCCAAAAATCAAAGCTATTTTATAGCACCAGATTTTCGCTATTTTTTAGCTTTTTAACCTATAAATTTACTACTTGCAAAATTCTGGAAAAGATGGTAAAAAAATAAAGGTCATTTTTTATACAACGCTAAAAAATGTATGGAATGAATTATCAAAACCTAAAAAACAAGACAAAAGCCAAATTTTGCAGGCAAGTGTTGTACACCAAACATTTTGTTTTACACGCAGAAATTCTTTTGTTATCATGTCGGAGCACGAGATTCTAACTTTTTGCTCTCCAAGTTAAAAAATCTCCATAAAAACTACTTTTCCCTATACTGATATAGAAAAAGTTCTGTGATGAAACAATAAACATGTATCGATTACCACCTTAAAAAAATTGTTTTTGTAGTGATTTTTTTAAGATATAAAAGGACATAAATGCTCATTTGTGTTTTTCTTTTCCGCCATTTTAAAACAGCTATGAGTCCTTAATGAAGTTTTTAAACGAACACTATAATAAAAAAGAAATCCGCTACATTGTTATTGTCAAAATCACTACAAATATATATCAGCGTATACAAACTCTTATACGTCGTAAATTTTGCAAATGACCTATAATTTGTTTAAACAAATATAAAACAATCATAAACATATGCTTGTATTATGCAACCAAGAGCAAATTACATAACGTTAATATTTCAAACCGCCCCTAACAAAACAGCTTAAGGCTAATTTGTATTAAAAAAATAAATTAGTCACAACAGCTTAATTGATTATCATTCTAAATTAATTATCTGTAAAGCATCTTTAAATGTACTTCAATATCACTGCCATTATCTTTTAAACAAATTACTTTTCTGACGCAAATTAATATATATACGCACAGAAAATTTCTTCAGTTCTCTAAATGCTTTAAAGCCATAATAATTAAATTTGTAACAAAAAAAAATAATGTTTTAAAATATCTTAGGGGTTTCTGTTATTCAAACAAAAGATTTAAAAATTTCTTTGAAGAAAAGTTTTTTGAAAATGTATCCCATGGAACAAGAATAAATTAGGATCTTTATTCTATTATTATTAATTTTTTAGTATGGGTTCGATATACTTTATGGCATCAGTCTGAAATAAAACTACTGAGTAGAAAATGTTTGTTGGTATATGTTAATTTTTTTTTAGCACTGAACAATTATTTGTTCATTTTAACCGACTTTTCCGGATATTTTAAACTAATATTTTAACCCTTTAACGGTACACAGATTGGTATGGCACGCCCACTCATTAATTACCGTTAATTTTAACCACTTCCCTGATTTGCGCATACGTCATACAGGTAACGTGTTTTTGCTAATCATTATTTGCCCGTATCATGTACGGGGATCCATATTCCAATCGCGATTTATTATTCTCACCAGTAAACTTTTTATTGTAAATTTTGCATTATATAATCCGAGCATTTATATGATTCAATTAGACAACAATTTCTGTTTTGAAAAACCGGTTATGAAAGATTAAAAATTCTGTAAAAGACCATGAAAAAAAAAAAAAAAAGGCGTTATTTGAAAGTTTGTTTTCAAAAATATTGATCAGTTAAGTGGTTAATGTAACATTTTAGACTCTTTTATTATATGTAACTAAATTTTATTCAAGTGTTTTATATATACTTTAATTCATCTGTTTGATAAAACTGTGCAGGGACTTCACACAAGTTAGATGTGTCTAAGATTTTTAGCTTTCCGAAAAATGGTACTTTTCAGGCAAAAAACCCATTAACTCCTAAAGTACTCGAGTGATTTAGATAAAAAAAATAGTTGTAGAGTGTAAGTATAAGATCATATGTGACAAACAATTAAAAAAAAATTCGAATTAAATTCAGAAAATTCTGAAAAACGAAAAACTTCTGAAAAATTGCCATTGGATTGATGTAAAATCAAAAGTTTTAGTCGACTGCCTGCAAAAAGTCTAGAGCATAATCCAGTGAATATGGATTTCAAATTTCATCAAAATCCGTAAGGTAGAAAGAAACGTGTCAAGCTCGCATATTTCCATGGGATTGCCCGCAATCTTATCATCCAGAGTTGTCAGGTTGGCCTCCAATTTTAATCGGAAATACATCAAATTGTTTATTTTTTATTTTGCGCTGAGAAATTGCTCATGTCTATTATGAATAAATTTTGTATTTAATTTTGTCATCCCTATATCGTTTATTTTACGTGCAGGGGGTAGTAGTTTATGCCTGGTCTACGACATAAAGATTGGAAATAACTGAACTGTATTCATAGGGGGGGGGGGGGGTTTGAAATTTCAACTCCTGAACATAATTCAGTTTGTGCTACTTAATCACTCCCAACGATTCAGATTTTGAGCTCAAAATTTAAGTCTAAATTTTTGAAAGCATTTAATGCGATATAAAAATAACGGTAAAAAATAGTTGTTTGTTACTCCAAAGTCTAAAGCGCCCTCTATCAGCATTTTTTGAACTTTACCTTTAAAATTTATTTTCAAGAAAATACTGACATAAAGAATACTTTTAATGAAAACCGCAAACGAATTGATCAATTTTTCCGTTTTTTATAATCATTTGAAATTTTGGACACTAAACTTTAATGGCACCTATCTCCTTCGGAAGACGTTTGGGACCCTTGGTTTCCTATTTAATATTGTTTGTCTTGATGTGTACTATCACCCATTAAAGTTTTGCCCAAGAGTTTAGATACACCCTGTATTTTAATTTTTTCCTAAGATCCGTTACTATAATATGAAAACCTTTTAAAAAATCACATGTTACTCGAAGGCATCAACTGAGGACGTCGGTATTCATATTATATCAAACAGGAATTCAATAGCGAATAAATTTACCTATAGGTTTTTGCTATTTTGGCCAGTACCCTACCACTTTTCGATGAAGATAGATTGGCAGGAGGTATATTTTTCTAGCTTCTATTTTAAGCAATGTCCATATATATGGACAAAATATATTAAAGAAATATTTTAATATAAATACTGAAAAAGTTTTTTTTATCCCTCAATTTTATTTACTAAAATTATTGTTATGTCAAAAAAGTTTATTTAAACTGTAACTATTCAAATGTATTTTGATTTTAGCAAAGAAATGAAGAATCGCTACAATACAACTCTGTTAATTATGACTTATTTTCTTATTTATGTTTCATGAATTCCACATTTTACTTTATACTTAATCGATTGTTATTTCAATAAAGAATAATAGTTACACACGAAATCAAATAAGTATATAATGTAACTCATAAGTCAAAAATAGTGGCATGCATCCAAAAATTCAACAACGAATTAAAATACAATTTCGCTTGAGCGAATTTCATTTATGTTCAGAAAAGAAAGTACATTATTTATTTTAAATAGACTTCAAATATCAAAGAAGTATATATGAGACCTGACACAGAAAATTATACGGTGATTGAAATATTTTATTCAGTTTCTGTCTGTTATTGTCTGCTTAATTCCTTTTTTTTTCTAGACTTAATTCATAAATTATTCACATGCCTTTCATCTGAAATCGAAAATTTAATCTTAAATCTATTGCGTAAAAATGCACTTTGAAATCACTGAATACTTGGAAAAGTATTTAAACTTCAGTCTGATTGTTTTTGCAATAACATTCGTTTATACTTAATAGGTTTGTTCTGGAAGTTAATATTAATGCTTATTCAATAAATTTTTTAAAAGTTCGCAAATAATGATTAAAAAAGACAGAAATAGTAAAGCATGCAAATAAATATTCCAATGTTCTGTTATTGCATATATTAATCCGGGAGGTCACGCGCAGGGCCTAAAAGACCCGGAGTGCGTATGGTTTTTTACAATTGCAACCACTAATTTTTTTAAAGTAATCTTCAACTTATTTTATCGCAAAATTTGTAAGAATTGTCTCCGTTTAAATAAAGCGACTCTTTTAATTTGATTTTATTGGTGACAAAGTTAAAACCATTCATCCCCTGGGTAAGCGTGCGTTCTCCTGGGTTAAAAATGATTTACTTTTTATTTTGCCTTCTTTAATTGTTGATAATTCATTTTAATATTACAAACTGTATTTTAATCTAATGTTAAAATGCATACTAAAAGACTGAGATGAAATCAGTAAATTATGCGATAATAATAACATTAAACAAAAACATAAACCATTAGTTCACTGATGAGGGAAGTATTACATGAAATACATAACTTGAGGGTAGTTACCTCAGGTTTTGGTATACACCTCGGTATATATCCAAAGCATGAGGTAAATACAACCAAGTTGTGTATTTCATGCAAAAACTTCATAATCTTGAAAATTTTTTTCAAATCGTATGGTACAATTATTCAAATATGACTCAATTTTCACTTTAGTTAAAATAAAAAATACCTGTATGTTGTCCAATTGTCTCAATACAAGATACATATTTTATATTTAATACGGTTTGATATTTAAAGATGCAAGTCAATTAGGCATTTTTTATTTTTACAAGTTCAACTGATGCAGTGAATATACCAAAAGAAGTAACCTTTTTACATGCAATGTCAAATTCAAAATGAAAAAATTAATAAAACTGAATCCTTGATATTGACAAGAAAAACTAAATGAATAAGTTTTTTGCAATATCTTAATCGTCCAATTACCATGGTAGAGTTCCTTAATTCAGAGAATATGAATTTAACAAGAAGATTTACGCAATAAATTTCGTATTATTTATGAATGTCTGTTGTAAAATAAAACAAATATTGCTGTTTTAATTTTCTAGTATGAATTTGGGAAAAATACGAAATAAAAAAATCCACTAAAATCTAAACATTGTCATGGCATATATGCAAGTTTGGCTTCTACTTTCAATTTAAAAACTTCGAATTCACATCAGAAATTCTTAAAGAATAATTTTTCTTTATGTAATCACGAAACGTCTGCATTAAATGAACAAAACAGTACAATACATAACTTCTGGCCTGAATATAAAATTTCAGAATTTAAAAAGAGGCTAAATCTGGCAATCCAGGTTGCAAGTTTGGCTTCCATTTTTCTTATGAAATATCATATTCCTGCCGGAAGTTTCGAAAGAAAAAGTCTAACTTTATGTAATCTCGAAATATCTGCCATTAAGTAAAGCCAAAGCAGTTAATTTATGATATTAACATGAAATTTCTGAATAAAGATGGAGGCCAAACTGGCAACCCTGCATGCTACCATAGGCATTAGAGGAATCAATCTTTAATACTCTGTTTTGGAATGATTAAAACTGAAATTAACATTAGGAGTTTCACATTTAAAATTCAATTTAGTTGATTGAATAACTTCTAGTTTGGCATCCTAACGCAAAATTTAACAAAAAGACAAAATTAAATTTTTGTTCTGAAAATTTAAATTAATTTCGTTTTGCTGCCGTGATTTTCAACTTTTTTGGCTGAAAGTTTTTCTCCAAAATTTCGAAGGTTATTCTTTGTCCTATTCATTCTGAAATTTCTGTCCTTAAATGAGGCGATATTTCTATACGAAAATATTACTCGGATCCGCAAAAACTAAGGATCTTATGTTTTTTTCGAATGTAATGTCATTCCGAATTTTTCCACAGAGTCCGAAATCATACGATAACATCATCAAGATGTGAAAACATTGAACAAGTAACCAAAATAGTCTAAACAATCCGTTCTGTTGTTTTGCTCGGCCAGTGTTGAAAGTGGGCTACTTTTTTTAAATTAAGATTTTTTGATTGACACCACTTTTCTGAAATGGTAAAATTCTTTTTGTTTTCGCCTTTATTAAGGTATCATTAAAAAAGGCGAATTTTATTACTTCATAAATGTGATGCCAATCAAGAAATCTGAATTAAAAAAAGATAACTAGCAACACCGTGCTTGCTTTTATGCTAATTTTTCTGCTTCGTCTCTAATTTTTGCAGATCAGTAGACACTCAAAAAAAAGTTGCATAAGTTTCGTTTTGAAAACGCAACTAGTTGCCTTTTCTGACACGAATAGATTCAGTTTGAGAATGAAACGTTTAAAGTTAATAACGATAAATCGCTAAAAATACGGATAGTAGCAGAAAGATTCCCGATCGTTTTTGAGATGTTCCTACTAAAAACGGAATAAAATGAAACATGAAATTTATTTTCAGAAACTAAATTTTAGCTTCAGATTCTGAAGCGTTTCTAAAATTTTTTACAGTGTAGTAGACCGCGGCTTGTAGGTTAAAAAATCCTTCTTTATAATAATTGAGCAACAGTAGCATAATTTTTTTTCTTGCTTTTGTTAATATCTACTTAACTACAAATTGATGTATTCGCTTTAATTCGTACATATTACACTCATGTAAAATACTTATAAATTTCGCACTTGAACTAAAATCGATATTTTCTTTGCTAAAGCTAATTTATAAGTGATTAATGGGTAGATACTTTGTAAAGCGTATTTCCAATAAAGTTCCTTTAGATTCTTAACGTAATCGAATTCTTTTCTTTAAAGGTATTGAAAAGTGAAAAAGAAGGGAAAAAAAGAAACTTTTTCCCCAAAAACGGAAGGGAAAAAAGGTATATTAAAAAAGCACGCAACTGATCTATTTAATGGGCTGGAAGACAAAATATTGCATCGTATTGAATAAATTACACTAAGAAAATTCAAGATAAACTAGAAGTACACGTGTTTCAAAAGTTACCCGAATAGAATTAAGTTAGTGTTTACAGTAAAAATATCTTCTAGTGATTTTTAAACATCTTGTTTCACTACCTAAAAAATAAAATATATATATATATATATATATATTGCGAAATTTTTGTCATTTAATTTCTTTCAAAGAACTGTAACAAATGCAAGTTATTTTTATGTAAATTTATAACTTATCAGGATAACGCATTAACGCAGTGTGTTTTTCAACGTTTGCTTCCATTGATGCAAAATGTTTTTCTAGCAGTTATTTTTTTTTTTTTTGTAAAATTTTACATTTCTAAATTTATCGAAAGTACCCAAATGAAATATTTTAGAATTTTATGAAATATTTTTGATTTGTGTGGAAATAAATAATGTTCAGATTAAAATAAACAAGAACAAAAAATGATGCAGGAGTCATAAATTTCCCAACATTAACAGATATTGCTCATTAGTTTCAATTTTTAAATAATCCAATGGCATGTCGAAATAAACACTTTAACCTCCTCACATCCTTGACCATGTATGTGGATGTTTAATTTTTTTATAATTATAATTACTGTCACTAATAAAAATAACAAAAACGTGGTAATAATTTATTGACTACAGAACCCCTCAACAAGAGAAGTAAAAATTTTATAGATTGTGTGTTTCTTTTTTTCAAAAAATTGTCATTTTTAATTAACAATTAAACGTCCATATATAGGGAAAAGAATTGAAGAAGTTAAAACCAAGTAAATCAAGAGAAGTTAAAATTTTATAGTTTGTGTGTTTTATTTTTGCAAAAAAATGTCATTTTTAATTAACAATTGTACGTCCATATATATGGAAAAGAAGTGAGGAAGTTAAAACCAAATAAATCAATAAAAATCTATTTTCAGCAATTACTTTTTTTTTGGTAATATGTTTAAATTCTTCCGTGTAGCCCTCTATTGATTTTTGGAATTTATACACACGACCTTAATACCGCTAAAAATTAGATAAATTTAAAAATGCAAACAGCGACGGAAAACGCATTTTCAGAAATTCTCAATCACAGTTCTGTACCGCAACTAATGATTTTTCCTTTAACCGCTTCCCTGATTTACCCGTGCGGTTTACGGACAACGTGTTTTTGCCAATCATGATTTGCCTGTACCATGTACGGGCATCCATATTCTAATCATAATTTATTATTGTCACCAGTAAAATTTCACTGTAAATTTTGCATCGTTCAATCCGAGCATTTTTCTCATATAAATCGGCAATAATTCCTGTTTTAAAAAACCGTTGTTAAAATATTAAAAATTTTGTAAAAGTCATAAAAAATAGACATTATTTGAACGTTTTGCATATCAATGTAGTACATATCACTGTCTGGACCGAGTTCATTGACCAGTTCCATCTACCATCTTGTTTCAAAATGGCGGCCATTTAAATTTTTTTTAAATATTAAATTTTAAAACAAAGTACAAAAAAGTGAGAAATTGAGATTTATGTTTTTGACCTTGATACAAATATTCCAGAGCATTTTTGTTTCGTCTGTATCTTTAAAAATGGCTGAGTTATAGCATTTTGAATTTCTAGTGTTACTGACACTTTAAAATGATGTAATTTTTGTTACGTGATAAGACGCGTATTTGTAAGCCGGGCAAGTTCTTTGACCAACTTCATCCACCTTCTTGTTTCAAAATCGCGGTCATCTAAAATTAAAATAATAGTTTTAAATAAGGTACACAAAAATAATAAATTGAAGAAGATTTTTTTTCTTATGTTTTGATCTCGATAAAAAAAATTCTGAGCATTTTTTGTTTATCTCAAAAATAATCTTAAAAAATGATTGAGTTGTAGCAGTTTGAATTTTTAGTGAGGTTAGCATTTTGAATCAGTCCAAATTTTGTCGACGATAATACGCATTTTTTATGAACCGATTTGGATATAACTTGATGTGTACATAGTACATGACAATGTCATGGCTGAGTTGTAGCAGTTTGAATTTTCAGTGAGGCTAGCATTTTGAATCAGTCCAAATTTTGTCGACGATAATACGCATTTTTTATAAACCGATTTGGATATAACTTGATGTGTACATAGTACATAACAATGTCTTGACCGAGTTGTTGGCTAATTTCGTTCGCCATCTTGTTTCAAAATGGCGGCCAATTATTTTTTTTCCCTATATGATTCCATTCCTATATCATTACGAGTCATCTAGGTGTATTCGACCTCCCATCGAAATTAGTGCCATCTTAGATGGGACACCCTAATATAATATTACAAATCAGGGATTTTTATTTATATTTTCGAAAGAAAAATCTTCCAACAGAGAGAGATTTATATTTACAGAGTGTAGTTGAATTCGTCCGAGGAATGCAGAAAGATGATAGTAGGTTTTAAACAGATTAAAAATTATCCCAGAACACAAGGTGGCAAACCATGTTTAGTCCGTGAAAATCAAAAAAGATATATCTAGAGAATATTCCGCCAAAGAAGAGAGTGGACAAACAAATGCAATGTTTAAAAGCACTACGGTCGAGAAGAAACTTTCTCGTATGCAAATTTTTCATTTGTATGGGAATGATAAAAGCCGTGATCGATCTGTTGTTTGGCCTTCACGCTTCCCGGACCCTAATCCCTTCGATTTTTCTTATGAAATTACGTGAAAGTAGTTATTTATTAGACGCCTGTGGATAAAATTTTTCATCTGACAAAACGAAATCGTCTTCAATTTAACAAAATCCCTAGCACACCGGATATGTTTGAACGCATCTGTAATCCCTCGTCTGTTGATGTCCGCTGAAACTTCTGATCGCTGAGGCTTCGCGGATGCAACTTCGGATATTTCCTTTAAAAAAGTCGCGCCGTCTCCTTTTTGACGTTAACCTGTAACGGGTTATAATAATTATTTACATCAAACGGATGTTTTATTAATTATTATTCGTCCTTTTTGTTCCAATCGACGTTCCACCCTTCCTAAATATTTTTGTGATTTTCTCCCGATAAGCGCTATTTGCGATACCATGTCCTATTCGTTATTTTTCATCGTCTTGTCTTGCTGAAACATCACCTAATTATTACCGCTCATAATTTTTCCATGGAATTCAGTAACACTCTGTGTATTTTCCAAATAAAAATATTACATTCTAGAGAAACCTCCTTACTACACCACCCACCTCCTTAAAACACTGAAAACTAAATGAGCAGTCATAATAATACCTATCAATTTCAAAATTGTGTCTAATATGAGATTAGATTAAGAAAAAATAATAACTTTGATTTCGAAATATTGTAAAAAATGTTGTTATTCTTCTATTTCAGTGCGACATCAACTTCTTCACACTACTAGGGGTGTGCTTACAAACAAATCACATTTAATTTTATCCAGAATTTAATATTTTAAAGAAATCTAAAATCTCTGATATTTTAATTGCTTTTTAGCCATGCTAAAATTTAAATCAACGTTTGCAACGTTATTTTGCTTCGCTTAACTATTTCTAACTTTGAAGGTACATTCTTTGAACTAACATAATTACCCTTTGATCTTCTATAATACTTTTTATGTATTTCGCAGAAAATTTCTATTCATGTCGTTAAAACATAAGAAACTATGCAAATTACATTTTGTGTCATATAGCTTGTAATAAAAATTCTAAGTACCTTGAATATGTTATTGTTTTAAAAATCTTTTAATATCCTCGAGTGCTTTAATCGTTTTTAAAATTATTCATATAATAAATTGCTTTCTGTTATTTGGCTTTGCTAATACATCATTTTGGTGAATATTTCCAAAATAATTTCTTTGAAACAATTGTTATGTTTAAAATGTTGTATACAATTTTAGTATACAATAAATATATATAATTTAAATGATTTAAAATTCAAATTAAATCAGAATAAGTAATAATTATAGTAATAGGTATTTTTTAATTGGACTCTTTTTTAGGTATCTTCGTAATTATATAAACAAGTGACTCTTATATTCAGCGTCTGTCTGTTCGTCTGTCAGCATATAACAGTACAAAAACTATCTAACCAAATGATTTCAAATTTTATATATGCAGTAAAACCTCTAAATAACGGACACCTCAGGAGTGCGGAAACTATCCGCTATTAGGAATATCTCAGGGATCCAAAACTTGCTGAGAAATGCATAACGTTTCATTCATCGACAGGGTGCGTAGTCTGGAAGCACCTTGTAAGCACCTTTTACCAGAATTTTTATAATGTAAAATATGTTTTATTTGACGAAAAAGAAATCCTTTTTCAGATGTAACAACCAGTACTTTAAAGAATTTCTGGTACTAAAATAATTAAAATCCTCTGAGCTTCTTGATGACTACGCACCCTGATCGACTTTTATATATGTTCTAAAACCAAAATTATATTACTAATTAGAAATTAGTATTAGAGGGATAATATGATAGCTAAATGTATAGAACAATTTTTTTGAAAGTTTCAAAAACATAGTTTAAAAATACTGAAAATTATCAGCGATAGAATAAGCTCAAAATCCGTTCTTCCCAAAAAGAAGCAAAAAAATGAGGGGTTGTATCCAAATAGAGTACTACGTGCTATTTTGTGTATGCTATATTTACACTAATCAATGGATACATGGATACTGCCCTTCATTTTCTTGCTTCATTTTGGGAACTTTCATTTGGGGCTGTCTCACATCCATCATCTGTGTTACCTAGTGAAATGAATGATATTGTTATTTTAAAGCGATTGTTTTCCTGGCCTATTCAAGTGCATTAGTAAAATCAGTGTTGATGTTTTCAATAACAAATTAGTATATACAGTTGATAAACGTTCTTCAGCTGTTTATATCTAGCTTTAATTTACGCTTTTTAAAATTATGTCTCATTTTGTACGATTATCTCCTATTTTTTCTTTGCATTTTCTAAACATCTTCAGATTAATATCTTAAGATCTATTTGTAAAAAAAATGGTTGTAATATTATCACAAAAACGAAATATCTTTATCGAAAGCTTAAGAGGGATTAAATTCTCACAAGCGCAAAACTACTAAATGAGCTATTTTAAAATACAAAAATCGTACTGGTATTACTTTTATTGAAGTTTAAATATTTTTTTAGATTATTTTTTAAACACATACATATTTTATGATGTGATATTATAGAAGTCGTTTGAATACCAAAACTTGTCGGTTAAGATCAGAATACATTCCATTTTTCTTCTTTTTTTTTCTTTTATAAATAAATTAAGATTACAGATTAAGTATTAATTATATTAAGTACTGACAGGAGAAGTACTCTTTCTTCTTTGCATTTACTTCGAAATATTTACTTCTGGTGAAATCATGAAGTGCTTTATCAACTACTGTCCCATAGTATTTCTTTGTCATTATTTTCAACACATTTCAAGTAAAATATTGCATATAAAATAAAGATGTTTGCAAGGTTAAATACTTTAGTACTCTATTCAACAAACTTATATAAAGTATAATATATCGCGCGAAATATTTTAAAGCTGTAGATTTATTTACAATATAATAAAGTACATAAATATATTTTTAAGTGTTCATTTTATGCTTATATTCAAATACAGAGAAAAGTATCTTTCAGCAAATCACGATTTAGATTATTAAGGCGGAATATGCAATCTTTGTGCATGTGTGTGGTGCCAACAATAAATGTCACAGGAAATCATTAGTTTCTAAAAGCGGAAATTAAAAACCCGTTACGTAAGTTTTAAGCAATTAATTTAGTTAGTCATTAAAAAGTAACTTAACCAGTCTTATAATCGATGAAATAAAACTACAAATTTTATTTTAAATGTCTTACACTTTTCACATTTATTTCAAAAGGAATACAACGATACTTGTAAAACTATTTATGACTTTTGTATCCAAAACAATAATATGTATAAAAAAATTAAAATAAAGTGCCACAAAAATCGTGAATTTTCTTTAAAAGTATTGTTATTCCGGTTTATAAGTTAATATAGAATTAATCTTTCAAACTTAAATGCATTGTAAAGCATACTGTAGCAAAGGAATTTTGTATAGAAAACTCGGTTTGTAATCCATTTTTTCCGTTCAAAAATACATGGTGTCTCACTTCACATTTTTAACAATAAAAAGGTATTTTATGTTGTACGAAATAAAACTACAAATTTCATACATTCATTTTGAATGTCTTACACTTTGTACCATTCATTTAAGCTGGAAAGAAAAATCATGCCTCAAGAACAGATTATCAAACACTTTCTAACACATTCAGAATAATGTAACAATACTGCACCGTTTAATAAATTGAAATATTGTATCTAATTCAACCATATGGAAATGTTTAACATATTTGAAAACCCGATTTCAACTGTTTAGAGTGACAATCTGAAAATTATCCGAATTCTTTGAGCAACTCTGTATATGATATACAGATTTGTATCTATTAACTATGTCCGTGAAAAAATTTAGTTCACATAGGAAATACATGCCTCAGTTGAAAATTTCCCTTCAGCAATTTCAGCTTACAAAGAAAAACATACAGTCGTGGAAAAAAAAAGTAAACACCCCCTTCAAACCCTGCAAAAAATATCGTAGTAGAAAGTTCTTGGTGATAAACGATTGGAAAGAAAGTCTACTTTTAAATGATGTACACTGTAAAAAAAAAAAATCAAGAGGTTACTAAAAATTTTTTAGTAAATTTGTATTCCACAGAATTTTTTAGTAACCATTACAAACTTTTTTTTTGCAAGCGAAACAAGCATTTCTTTTGTAAACTGAACAAAAGAATTTTTTGTATAACTAACTTAAAAATTTTTAGTATGAGCCACCAAGGAAATTTTAGTAATAGCTCCAAAATTATTTTTAATAACCATTACGCGGCCTCGAAGGGCAGGAGCTTTCTTCAAGCTGCATCCAGACTTCTGGAGCGGAAGATTTTCGGCAAAACCACAATAGATGGCAGCACCAAACATTGCTACTGCTCCATCAGGATATTCATAGTCCCTTTATTAACGAGTGCTTACACTGCATACATTCGGGGCGTATTTGGCAGTGACCAGTATCGAACCCGGGACCTTTTAGCCTGGAGTCCGTTACTATAACCACTATGCTATCAAGGCCACACCGAGTGAGTTTTAGTAATAGCTATTAAAAATATAAAATTATTAACTCTCTTCGTTGCTAACTTTTTTCTAGTAATTCTTACAGATTTTCTTGTAACCGACTAAGATTACTAAAAATTTTTTAGTTATTACAAGGATCACTAAAGTTTTTTTAGTAGATCGGCACTTTTTTTTTACAGTGTATATAAAGTTTGCTTAGGGGACCATTTGCATATTAAAACGTACCGTAACTTTGTTTTTGTCAATAGCTGTACCCAATTTTGAGTTCATACGCAATTAGCTTAAAAAATAAATTTTCCTGCAATTCGTACGATAAGTTTCCCAGAAATTTTAAAATGGGCACATTTTAGGGGCTGTAGACAAAAGGAAGTTCGGTTGTTCACCGACAGAGCCTCTTTCATGACATCGTAAACACCACTCAAGCAGTCATTGAAGACTGCTAGATTACAGGATAGCAAGCAGTTTCAAAATATCAGGTAACTTTTATCGTAAACGGTCCATTAAACCATCATTTTGCCGTTTTTTAAACATAATTTGAAAACTACTTGGAAATAAAAATTTAAATTTAGGATTTCCTAGAGGTCTGCACGGGCCGGAATTTCTAGGCCCGGGCCCGGCCCGGCCCGTTTAAATTTTTATATTTTAGGCCCGGCCCGTACAAAAATCAGCGAAAACAGGCCCGGCCCGTTTTGGCCTGTTACAATTTCTACGAATTCTAAAAAATTCAGATTTTTATCATATAACTAAGATTTCTTTAAAGAATACTGCATACATATCTATGGAATGCTTTTACAGTATATTTTACAGCAAATGCACATTAACAACATTAATGATTACTTAGATTCTTAGGCTTTCAACATTTGAATAAAGATTCATTAAAAAATTAATATGGCTTAGAATAAAAGAAAAAAGAAAGAAAGCTAAAAACGTCGTTAATTTTGAAACTGTTTAATAAAAGAAGATTTATAAATATATTTCTATATCATTTTATTATAGATTTCAAATCCAAATTCATTCTTAAATTCAAAGAAGCTCCTTTCTGATACATTTCTAAATTCATTTTTTTTTCTCAGAAACGCATAAGATTAGCAGATATCTTTATTCAGAAACTATATAATCGAATGGCGTTATCCATTTTTTGATACAAGCAATTTAAGAATACTGCAAACAATAAAATTCTGTCATAATTAGCGTTTTGAATAGAATTTCCGGAAGCAATAGCAAGGGAAGGGAGAAAAACCTGCTGTCATTTGAGAAACTATTATATCTCAACAAGTATTTTATTTACCAAAAATTAAAAACGCTATTCGATTCCAAATCCCTTCAATAGTTAGGCTTATCACTTTTATACTTTTACAATTAAAAATTAAACAGAAAATGTGTCAAACTTTCGCATTATTGAGAAATTAATTTAAAAATCATCAAGAAGTATATATCCGAAGACTAAGCTAATACAAGTTCTTTATCGCTGTTAATAATTTTACAAATCATGTTTTCTGCCAATAATTACGTCTAGTACCGGTCCGGCCTGTCTGTATGTAGAAAAATAATGCAAGCGTGATCACGGACCGGCATGAGTCAGCTAAAAATTATTAAAACGGGTAACACATAATGTAATTCTCCGATACTGATACACTGTGCATTTTTATATTGATGCTGTCAAACTAGTATGGCCACATTTATACTTATTCTCGTTAAAACTATTTTCGTTGAAAATAGCTCATATTTTATCGACTCTGCTGAAATCTTCAGAACGGGCCGGCAGGCCCGAAATTTTTTTTATCGGCCCGGCCCGTTGAAAAAACTATTCTAAATCTTCCGGCCCGGCCCGCGGGCCGGGCCGGGCCGGGTACGGGCCACGGGCTAAGCCCGGGCCCGTGCAGACCTCTAGGATTTCCATAAAACAGGACTTAATAAATCTAAATCCATCAAAAAAACTGTAGGTTGCAATTCATAATTTTTTGGAATATTAATTTCATAATTCATAAATTAGATAATAAATTATAAAAATTGCAAACTCCACGTATTTATGTTTGGGTATTTTAATATTATTGCTGCATAAAAAAATAGCACATTAGGAGTATAATTTCGTAGACAATAATAAAAATAGGGAAATGTATTTAGCATTAGAAGCACTAAATTTTGAATGTTTATAATTCAAATGAGTTGGAATTTAGTGTCTAGGCATAGTTTGAACCAAAGAGTTGAAATATCTTTTTAAAATTGATTATTGTCATTGGAAAAAATTACATTTGGGCTCGTTTAAATATGTAGATGGCTCTCTAAGCAAATTTTATGTAAGGTACCCTGGGGTAATAACGCCACGTTAAGGTTCTACCAATTTTCACGGCTTAGTTTTAGATTGTATTTTTCAAACAAATATAGGATCTGATACAGCAACTCATTGACTATCTATATAAAATAAAATAATTTAACAGATATGTATTCATAAAATGTAATGGCGTTTTTTCTTGACCAATGCTATTTGGCGTTATTACCCACCTATATGGGTAATAACGCCATGCAAACAAAACTATGAAATAAGATGGAATAATTGCATGTAGATAGCCCAGTTCTAAAAATACAAACTCTACAAACTTAGAAATTGACAAATTGCATTCTAAGCTATTGAAAATGTTCAATTTTTTGTGAAAGTGTAAGAAAAATAAAGGTGTGGTGTGGGAGGAGGGGATGAGGCAAAAGAATATCAGACCGTGAGCTTCTTTTTGCTTAAAAAGGACCGCTTAAATAGAAATATGAGAAACATTGGACAGTTTTAACTGTGTTTATTTGAATCAGTATTTAGGATGTAGCTCGGCCACTGTAGGGAATCAACCGGGGTACTTAAGTCAAGGATTGGCGTTATTACCCCGGTATAGTTATTGCGCAGTACATTTTAAATTACAAATTATCTCGAGAAGATATCCAAAATCTTCAACAACATTTTAAAAGTACATGAAATGCACTACAAATTTATGTAATTAACAAAGTATTTCCGGATAAAAAGATAGTCTTCACATCACAAAACGTATCTCGCAAATTTTAGATCAAGCGTTAATTTTAGTTGTTTGTAAAAACAATAAGACCTAAAAATGAAACAAATTAACTTGAAGCTGTTTTTTGCGATTTATATGACTCAAAACCCTTCTGCGCAGAGCACATGGGTGTCATTTACCTGATTATTTCATAATTATGCAAAATATAAGCACTTGGCGTTATTACCCCGCCTGGCGTTATTACCCCAGGGTACCTTACATCATTTAAAAGTAGACTTTATTTGCAATCGTTAGGTACTAGTAACTTTCTTTTTCGATAATTTTTTTAGGAGTTAGTAAGGGGTGATTACTATTTTTTCGCTACTATGTATTAATTATTTTGTGCAGCTGTATTTACGAGTAAGGAATTCATATACAGCGAGTAACACGCAAAAAATTAGTTAAATTTAAAAGCACATACCGAAATTGAATTTCCAACAATTATTGGCCAGAGGCAGTACTGTAACCTATTTATTTTTTATGTTCCTGCAAATGATCGGCGAAGATTATCAACGTCCTATTCTATTGTAATCATCTTGTCGTGAAATTCAGCGATTTATATCATTTTGAATAATTTAAAATAGTGCATTGTTGTTATAGTACTTTGCAAACGTTTTCCCCAATATATCATAATGTAATGGAATTTTTTGAGTGTTCTTGTAGTTGAACTATTAAGGCTTCCACAGTTCCGACTTTGCAAAGTTTTCCCCAATGTATCATAATGTAATGTAATTTTTTGAGTGTCCTTGTAGTTGAACTATTAAGGCTTCCACAATACCGACTGTACTATGGTAAGCATTATTAACATATTCCAATTGCATGAATATCTGACTATATTTGCATGAGTCAGAGCGTGGACAGACGAACAGACGGACCGACAAAACGAATGCATAAACATTTTTCAACTTTGTTTGGAAAGTGCTACACTGTAAAAAAAAATTGGGAAAGTTACAAAAATTTTTCTAGTAGAATTGTATTCCAAGAACTTTTTATGTAACGGCAACAATAAAAATTCATGTAACAGATACAGATTTGCACTTTGAATCAAACAAATTTTAAGGTTACTAAGAATTTCTTTGGGAAATCGTATTCCAAGAACTTTTTAAGTAACGATAACGAGCATTATAGATAAAATGTTAGTAAAGTTACCAAAATTTTAGTAAATTCTTTTGTAAAGTTACAGATGGTTTTAGTTTTGCTTACAAGTTTTGTAGATTGACATCATTTTCTTGTACAATGTACACATAAAATTTTAGTAAGCATAAGAGATTTCGGTTAATTTAGATTACTAAGGTTACAGATTTTTTTTACAGTGTAAAAATGTGAAATGCAGCTTCTTAAACGACTTCTTGTCTTTTGTATGTAAAAATTAGTAAGTGAAAACAGAATAAAATAAATGTGCTACAAAAAAGACAACTTTTATAACACTACAATTAATACGGTATGCAAAAATTCAGAATTGATCATTAAAATTTTAACGGAAGCTGTATCCAATTCTAATAAAGAAATTTCATTTAGAAAATCAGTGTCGTAATCAATTTTAATACTTAAAAATCCTTGTCGGCTTGGCCTATAGGCGGTAGTAGATTTCGAAGACTGCTCATTTCAACAACAAAATGAAACATTATTAGAGTTAAACCCAGTTTAACAACATTATTTGGCTGTTTTTGAAGAATTTTTAATTTCATTTTACTGTAATAACTGGTTTTCATGGGGATCATCTTGGGCAAAATTCGGCTCAAATGCCCAATTCGACAACATTTTTTGAAATATATTCTCACTTTATTATAAAATCGACCAATAGGGTACATTATATAGTTCCTAAATTATAAAAAACTGTCAATTGAATGCATTTCAGAACAAAATTGAGCTTAAAAATGAGTAACAGACGTAAAATTTTCAAGTGGGTAGGTCCCAAGATTCGAACCAGGAATGTATTGGCTGAAGTCGTCAATGCTCTTCCAACGGAGCTATTTCGGACGAATACTTTAGGACTATTTCACCAAAATAACCTTAACGGTCACATAATCTGGTCCGATGCTTTGGATCAGCTCAACAGAATACATCGAAGGTCAATATATGAAACTGCAGCAAACGCTGCATACGAAATTATATCAGATTAATTTATGTGACGATTATTCAATTGGCAAATTAATTATAACATATGTAAATTTTCTAAGAGGGTGAAAAAAGTCCGGACCAGGATTTGAACCAGTGATGAATTGGCTGAAGCCGCCAATTCTCTTCCAACTGAGCCATCTCGGACGAATACTGGATAACTATTTCTGCAAAATAACCTTAGCGATCACATAATCTGGTCTGATACTTTCGATCAGCTCTACAGAATGCA
This sequence comes from Maratus speculifer, assembly GCA_964019185.1. Lineage (NCBI taxonomy): Eukaryota > Metazoa > Arthropoda > Arachnida > Araneae > Salticidae > Maratus > Maratus speculifer. Next base: position 80,873,177 of record OZ025299.1, read on the forward strand.
TTGAAGGTCAATGTATGGAACTGCAGAAAACGCTGCATACGAAATAATATCAGATTAATTTATAATCCGATTATTCAATCGGTAAATTAATTATAACATTTGTAAATTTTCCAAGTGGGTGAAAAAAGTCCGGGCCAATACTCAAACCAAGGATGTGTTGGCTGAAGCCGCCAATGCTCTTCCAACTGAGCCATCCAGGACGAATACTGGTGAAATAGTTCTCCAGTATTCGTCCAGGATACTATAGATTATAATTTGTAATAGATTGTAATTTGATTTGTATAATTTGTATAGATTGTAATTTGTCGGATTCGTTATAGAACACTTTTTCCATTTTCGATAAATGAAATATATGTATATACAGAATGACAAGAGGGATAAATTAGAGAGAATTTTTTGTTTTATATAAATAATGTATGCGCAATTAAAGATTATTTTAGACAAATGCCGTTATTTCATAAATTGTTTAATGTATTAATATTCCAATTGCATCATGTTGTTTCTATTTTTCATTGTCAAGATTTCAGAAAATGGTATTGAATTTGTTTTTAAACCTTGTCTGCTCAGGGTTCATATGGGTCCCACTATATTCCAAGTAAGAAATTAGTACATACACTTTTTATGAAAAAAAATAAGCCAAGTTCAAATTTTCGAAATTTGCCTTATTTAAGGAGAGATTTTCCGCAAGAAAATGATGGTATCGAAGAATTTCCTGGTCTAAAAATTCAAGTATCCGTATAAATGATATATGCTATATATAAAAAAAGGTGTTTAATTTTCTTGAATTTTTTAAAGAAACGTTTATATCGCAATGAATGTACATGCTATTTTAACACAAATGAACCGAAATATTATATAGACCCCACAATTTCAAGCAAAATATTTTATAGCGTGGCTACAGAAATTCATTTTTTCTATTCAATTTATTGTTTTTCTTGTCTACGTGACTAAAACTACAATGAAATCTATGTAGTCAAATGTGTTCTGTATTTTCCTGAAGTATATATAAAAAAAATGCATTACGCATTTCTATACATACTCGACATTTATATTTGTGTGCGTTCTTCATATGGCTTTTATCTTTAAAATTTAATGTTAAAAGAAAAGCTCTCCTTTGAAAATATCTTTATCTGAATCAAACATCAAATCTTCAATATTTCCCAATTTTTCATATCCCTAAATACATTCCTATAAGCTATAGTAAAGTCTAAATTTGTAAGTGAAAATAATTCGATGCCATGAATAACTTGATACATAGGCGCCAACGTCACCCTTGAGACTCAGGCATAGTTAAATCTAGGCAAAGTTTTTGAAAAGTTTTTTTTCATCATTAATCATTGTGACTTATTAAGACAAAAATAATTCTTTAAAAGTAGTGATGAAAGTTTGCTCCATCGCTCCCGTTAAGTCGGGCCTATAGTTGGTATTAAAGAAAAATTAAATTTTACCAGATGCAAGAGAAAGTATTATTAAATATATCAAAGAGAATAAATAAATAAAACACATAAATCTTCCTGACAGCTATGTTACATATGTGACATTGCATGACAGATTTATAACATCTATTTTTAATATATACCATTTGAAAAAGTCAATAACATTAAAGCAAGACTTTTAAATTATTGATTTTTCAGTAAAGGAAGAATACTTAAAATGACAGAGAAACAATATTATTATACATATGTATACATATATGTGTGCATGTGTGTATGTGTGCCTACGAGATCTCACAGCAATGATTATTATCTACAGATCATGGGGCAAAAATCCAAATTTTCAGTGAAGAAAACAAGGCATGTCATTTCACAAATTTCGTTCATAACTCTAACAAAGATGCAGTCAATTTAACGAAATATTTAACAATTTCATTTTTTATCTGTTAAATTTAATAAGAAGGGTGGTGTCAGAATAAACTACCATTTTCACTGACACAAATGTGAGCTAGATGCTTCATAATTTGAAATATATAAATATGTAATTTGAAATACATGAAATTCACAAAATACCACCAGCAAATGAATGTCACACAAATAATTCTGAAAATAAGCTCTGAAGGATTTAGAAAATGAATTTTTTTTTTTAACATATTTTGAAATGCCTTCAAAATGTTTCTTGAAACAATGGTTTTGACGTATTATTGATAATAATTTCAAGGCAGTAATTTCGTGCATCGTTCTCAAAATTCAGATTTTGCAATTTCATGACATAGTGTTTTGATGATAAATAGTATGTGTCTTATCAGAGAATAAAATAAACTTTAACTAATTGCATCGCAAAGTTTAAGTCTGTTAGTCAGACAAGTGTTAAAATTTTAGCAAAGTTGACGAACTTCGAGTAACAATTTAGCATTTAAAATAAAATTAAGAATATCTTTTAGAAATATTTTTTCTACTACAATAGAAAAAGGCATTTTTTAAGACTTCATGGAAATCAGAAGAGAAAAACATTAATTTTCTGATGAGATACAGTGTTCCACAAAAGTGATGGTAAAGAGAGTCGTTTTTGAAAAATATGCAAATTTCATAGTAGTGAAGAGAAATAAAATTAATTAATAATTGATATAATTAATTAGCAGAATATTATTTATGATATACAATGAAATGTTTATAGAAATTTCCCTTGAACATATTGAAAATTTATTATAAAATTATTCTTGTTGTTCAAAAATTCTTCCCAAAAAGTCATGGTACACTTTTAAAAATTAAAAATTTTTCACTCACTTGAATATTTTGCCGAACATAGGTATATTCCCACAGGATCGAGAGAACATGTAAATGTGCTGGTTGTTATATCAGCAGAAAAAAAATCCCAGGTGAATATTAAAAGTGACTCCAAAAGAACTTACAGTAAAGGAGACAAAACTAATTGTTAATCTTCTTGAAAAAAGAATGAATCTTATAATACGATAGTTGAAATAATATTTCGAAGCCATTCCATCATAAAATAGGTAATAAGAAAAAAATTAATTATTATTTATTTATTATTAATAACAAAAAGGATTGCAAATAAAGCTTGAATAGACTTTCCTAATAAATTAAGAGTGTGAGAATTTAGAATAATAGTACTCTGCATTTCTGATAATCTCTAGAAAATAACAGAAAAATAACAGATAAACGGCAAAAGTATGTCAATTAAATAGCATATAAAAAAAACTATCAACAAAGTCATAAATGATGTTGAGCTTCGAACAAGATCAGCAAGGAGGAAACTGTTCATCTCTCAGATCAACAGAAAATATAAAAAAAATTTGCCAAAATCTTTATATTATTTTCTGAAACATGTCATTTTTACATGTAATTTTTTCACATGAATTTAAGTTTAATATTTTCAACATAAATGAGCTAATTAGACTTTGGAGTAGAAAGTATGCATTGAATCCCAGGTATACGACAAAAACTGCAAAACATGATGTAAGAGTTGTAATGATTTGGTTCTGTAAGTCAGATTCAGGAGTATGAAATTTAGATTTTACTGATATTATCATGAGCAGATTGGAATAGTTAAATCTGACCATATAAAAAAATTTGGAGGACAGTGCATAAAAGTTTGGTGCCTCGCAGGATTGTTACTTTCAATAAGATAATGATCTCAAGTACAGTATCCATATAATCAAATTCTAGCTGCTCTACAATGCCTCCAAACACTTGCTTCCCATTCACAAATTCCAGACTTACAGTATTTTACAGCAGCAAGTGAACAATTACAATAACAAAAATAAAAAAAATAGTTGAAAACTATTTTACTTTCAGAATAGAATAAAATTAAGGAAAATGTTAAAGAAAATCTGGTAAAATCAATCATAAACAAACCAATCTTGAAAATTACAGGATGTGCAATCAACTATTAGGAAAACGTATATTTTTTTTTATATAATTTTTAAAAATTTGCACGTGTACCATAACTTTTGTGGAAGTATTTTTGAGCTTATATTTTATGCATTTTTATTTTGAAAATTACAAAACAAAAATTTTGCATTTTTGTTTCTAAAGGAAATTATTCCATAATTTTTCTTAATACAGCAAAAACTGCTATTAAAAACTTCGGATTTGTCAAATCAATTTTATTTGCATTCATGATTGTGAATATTGTATATTTTTCAAAAAGTACTTTCTATACCATCACTTTTGTAGAACACTGTATCTTAAAAATACGAATGCTGTCTACGGCTATAAAATGAACATTAACAAGAGAAATTTGACATCTGACTGACTAAAACCGTTAAAAGTACAACGGATTTTCAAATTCGAAAAACTTTTTGAAAAATATGTATATTTTTTAATTTTCAGTTTACTACCGTAATTTCGTGTAGATAAGCCGCAGCTCAAACAATTCTGTTTCGACCCAGAAATTTTCAAAAATGAAATGTAATATTTTGTATCTCGGTATATATTTATCTTAAATTACTGAATGAATTTTCTGGGTCGAAAATGAATTCTTTGAGCTGCGGCTTATCTACACGAAATTACGGTAATAATATTTATGATCGCAATTTCCAAATCGCAAACAAAACTAATCTATTACAATAAAATTTTATGCAAAGTGTACGCAATTTTGTGCACTTGATAGCAAAAGCCCTTTCAGCCACTCCCGTTTAAAACCCATTTTGTTAAGAACTGTGTGAATTGATTTCCCTAGTGAAGGATTAATTTTGCAGCATCAATTCCTTATTTTTAATCAAAACTATTTATTCTCTCACGGAGTATATTATCATTAAAAAGATATATTATAATTTATTTTTTCTAAAACATATTTTTTAATTTCAAATTATTTCAAGTTCATTTTATTCAATTTTTAAAAAATATATAATTTTTTAACCCATTAACGCCCAAATTATTTTCTTCGCAAAAATTTAAATTTTGTATTTCCCACCACTTTTAAAATCAAATTAACTTTTATCTAAATTTATCAAGGATTCTGTTTCGTGAAATAAGGTATATATTTACCTTCCTCTTTACTGGTGCGAAAACCGCTTTCTTGCTGTTTTTGTAACCGTCCTCAAATGAGGACGCTGGGCGTTAATGGGTTAATATCAGAAAAAAATGGTGTGTTTGCATAGATATTATTACATATTTTTAGTAATATTTGGGAAAGTAAATATCTTAATATCTCAATGATTTCATAAAAGATTTATTAGTAGACCTATATTCTGGCTATACTTATCATAAATACACAGAAATCTAGGAAATGATGACCAAATAACTTTTACTTATAGTTAAAATGTTTTAAAAAAGTTATTCATTAAGTAACTCATTTATTCATTAAACCCTGTTTCCTTACAAATTCAAGATTTTCAACTTATTTATGATTTTAAAATATTCTATGCGCATTTCATTTTTTCCAATTATCTAACAATGTGAAATTTCTAAAGAAACTTCCTATGTATGGATAAAAGTAATTACAACAATTAAGTACTACTAAAGAAGCGGAAGGTACTAAATATAGTGATATTTTAAAGTAATTAATTTCGTAAAGAATGAAATGAAATGAAAATTTCGATAATAGCTCCTTTAAAACTATACAATCGAAAATAAATGAACAAATATCTTTACCACCTTTCATTTCAATGTGTAAAATGGTTATTGTGAAAGCTGTATGTACAAACTTGATGCAAATGAATATTTTAAAAAAATACCAATTATTCAGGATATTTCAAAATTAAATTTTAATTACCTTAAGAACCATGAAACACAATTCAACAAAATTTGCAAGCGGATATTTGGTATTGATATATTTATAAATATTTGCTGTAATTTAAAATATCCTTTTTAAATTTAAAAAAGTATGTATTAATGGTCCCCTGCATTTATAACAGGGTTTGTACGGGTCAGGGAATTTTCCAGAAGTGTTTTTAGTATCTTTTTTTAAATAGAAAAATAAATCTAAGTTAAACGATCAAAATTTCGTTTTCTTTTCAGGAGGAATTCTTATGAGAAAATATTGGTGACGAAGATGATTCTGGTCTGCAAAATTCCAGGAGGCATACGAATTCTGTTATAAGAAATCAGGAATATGCAATAATGTAGTTTTATAAGACTACTAGCTGACCCGCCCGGCGTTGCCCGGGTCCGTATTAACAATATTAAACGAACTTGAAATTTGTATGATTTTATCAATAACTGGAAGCATGCAGAAATGCATTGTCTGAAATACGTCGCAGCTGACTTTGTGAAAAATCGGTTTTAAAAACAACAACTAATATTAAGCTCTAGAAATACTTAAAATGAGCAATGAGAAACACGGGAGGGAACATGTATCCAACGATTGCGTTAGTTTCGTGTTAAAGTGTTGATATTTACCCGTAAAAATCACTGTTAAATCACGTAACTAATTATTTTTTTCGCATAGAAATCCCAAGTGAAAAATTTTGAATTTCAAACTAATTATATCATTCTTAAATCCGACTATACCGTGAATGAATCGATACGCGATGATAAAAGATTGGTATATAGTATTATAATTTCAGAGCCATTTAACAAAAGTGTATATTTTTAATCAAAGCATGCGTAATGTTGACTCTGTGGACAAATTCCTAACCGTAAACTTTTGTACCATAACCATAATCTGTCTGTAACCTAACTGCGACTTAACATTACCCTACCGTAACTTAAATATAACATAAATGTAACCTAGCCGTCACTTTGAAATATCAATATAGAAGCATCATTTAAGATTTTGCTTGAAAAGTTAACATTCTTTCGTTAATGTCTTAAAATCGTCTGCACTCTGAAATCTATATTTTAGACTAATATTTGTTATTTAAGTTTTCGCGCATGATTTTAAAAGAATGTTTTCATAAATATATTTTATATATTGACATAGAGTTATTAATATGTTGTTAAATTAAAAACATATTTTCATCTACGTTATAAAGTATTAAAAAGTTCTGAAAAAAAAGAAAGCTTTTAGTAATACAATTTTTAGTTCAAATCAAATGTTTTCAATATTTTATTTAATTTTATTTTGACATTTAAATTATTTCGAATTTATCAATTTCAATTATTTTAAAAGCAAACATTTTTTAAAAATAAATAATATAATAGAAAAAAGACCATTTTAAAAAATTACTATTTCTTCATAAAATACGCTTCAGCTGTTATTCAATTCTTTCAATTCATCTTATTAATACAAAATCCCTTCCACATGCTTTTGTTTGGGACATTAATATTTGAGCGATAAATGGTTTAATATTGCAACTCTTTTTTCGGTTTACTTCACCACCACCTATCTTTTTCCTCCATGGTTTGCAACCGCTGTGATAAAAAATCATTATTTAAACTGACAGTTTGCCAGTCTATGAATTTTAAAGGTCTGTTCCAGCTTTTTAAATTATTTATGCGAAAATTTTATGCAACCAACCAACCATAACTAAATGAAGAGAAAAAAAAGAAGAAAAAAGGCGATTTTTTATGAGAGTGATCTTTGGAATTTAATTAATTACTCAGTTAATAAATAGAATTTCGAAATTCTGAAGCTCAGGTGCATCAGGAGAGATATTGGGCTACTCTCATAAAAATTTTGAGCTTCGTACGTCCCATAGATTTTGCTAGCCATCGCAGACACACACACACACACACACACACACACACACACACACACACGCAGACAGAGCGATTTGTTATTTTATTAGTATATAGATATATTTAAAATATTTTTTTATCAAATTAATATTTCTATTAAGTCATTTCTATGTCTATTTAAGTGATTTCTGTAATGATTTTTTAGTATCCTTCAAAAATGATGGAACAATAATATTACTTTAGAGTATTACACTACCTTTTATTTACCTTTCTATTTTTCTACTTAAGAGCTAGAAAGTTATTTAATAACAGTCTGTCACTCACGAAAATCCGGGTGTTATATTTAGTTTGTCGAGATCTCTTTTGACAGACTATAGTTATTTTTAAATTTCTCCGGATGCTATTATTTTTCTACTTGCAAGAGAATCCAGCGAAATTTCAGTTGATAACTAGTAAAATATAGATGATGGATTTAAACGAATTGAATTATTATGCCAAAATTATGTATTATTTATATAAACAGAGCTCCCAACTTCTACGCCCTTTTAAATCATATAAACATGTTTGGAACTATTTAATCTTTTTAGTAAAATATATGCCAAATGTATCCAATGATATGTATTACAATACATATCGTTAATTTTTAAGAAAAATTTATGGCTCTAATATGTTTCTTGAATTTAAATAGGCGTAGAAATTGGCAGCCATGTATATACATAAAATGTGCGAAACTTGAAGTTCCTTGAAGAAAAATGTATGTAAAAATGAAGAGTCCGATGTGAATTTAACTAAGAAGCTATTAAACTACAAAACGAACAATGGATTTTCTTGAAAGTATTATATCGCTAAATGTTTTTGCAAAACTTTGTAATGGGTCTAGCCGGATAAGCATAGTGAAATGCCCCGCGGCCGATGTTTGAAATAACATATGCGGTAAGAGGCTTACCATGAGAATACAATATAGAGTGTTTTTAACCCCTGACCATGAACTGTCCTTGAGATAAAAGGAAAAGTTTGCGTCCGCGCTGCTGTTTTTTAAATAAGTTTTATTAAAAAGTTTAAAAGTTTAAAAAAAATGAAACCAACGCTAGTTATTGATAAATACACATTATATATATTTTTAGACATTTTTACACAATTTATAACGCACAAAAATAAACATAAATATTACAAAAATGTATTAATGTAGCAGAGCTGCCAACTTCTACGCCTATTTAAATCATATAAACATGTTTAGAACAACGAAAAAAAATTAGCAAAATGTATGCCGAAAATTTACAATTTCGTTTATTACAGTATATAGCGTTAATTATTTTCTAAAATTTCTGTTTCTAATATATTTATTCGACTTTAAATAGGCGTAGTAGTTGGCAGCCATGATGTAGTATTTTATATTTACTCCAATCAAAAAATTATAAAATAATGCTCAAAGACTTTAACAAAAAATGTTTCGTTAAAATCAAAGCTCCTTTTGAGATATAACAAAAATAATGCTAGCAATTTGTTAAAATTTTCTTACTTTCATTTGTTTGTTTTTGTAGAAATACTATGCTATTACTGGATCGGTCAATTCTAGATTTTAGCCACATGAGAAAAAAAAATTGTCGAACATTTTTAAAAAGAAGTGACAGATAAATTTTTGGCCATCGTATTGTTAGTCTTTTTAACAATTTGCAACATATTTGAAAAGAGTTTATGACTTTGATTTATATATCTGTTTATGCGCTCACTAACTCTCGTAAATAAACTCTGATTGCCCTGAAAATTTTGTACGTTGCTGACTTTTACTATAGCATGATATCTATCAAAAATCAAGTTTGTAGCATGTTTAGTTCATTTACAGGCACAGTAAAACTTCTAGTATTCCATTACATTACGGACAATGGGAAAGAATCGCTTCAAGTGCATTTTAATGATGTTACACCCTTTCAAACATAATGAAATTGATATACCATTATGAAGTGTATTAAAATATTCCATAGATAATTGTGTGGGAATAATAGTTAAAGTTAAAAATAGATACATATTTATTTCCTAAAAGCTATGACTGCACATATACAAATTCCTAATGACTCAAATCTGTGCCGCGAGCTATACATTATCGAATTTTATTACGAAATTTAACGGTTATTTTAGGTCAAAATCGAATTCTGATGCTTCAGGTAATATCAACATTAGAATATAATATACCGCAATTTCGGGTGTATAAGCCGCAGATCAAACAATTCTTTTTCGACCCAGAATTTTTTTAGAAACAAATGTAACTAGTTAGATCACCGTAAATATTTGTCTTCAATCACTAAATAAGATTTCTGGGTCCAAAAAGAATTGTTTGATCCGCGGCTTATACACCCGAAATTACGGTATACTGTGCGAAATTTTTGCAACATTTGCGGGATTTGTACGGGTGCTTTTATTTTTCCCTATGCATACCAGTTTTTCTCTAAAGAAAATTTCGCTATGTATTATAGAATATTATACATTATGAATTTTTTTAATGAAATACTGGCATGAAAAATAGAAAAGAAATAAAAAGAAAGCACTGTTTGAACTGTAAACCGTCAATTTTGCATTTTTTAATTGCATTGAAATTCGAACTATTTATATTTAAGTAAATATTCTTGAATTTAAAAGTACCGTAATTTCGGGTGTATAAGCCGCGGATCAAACAATTCTTTTTGGACCCAGAAATCTTATTTAGTGATTGAACAGAAATATTTACGGCGATCTAACTAGTAACATTCACTTTTTGAAAATTTCTGGGTCGAAAAATAATTGTTTGATCCGCGGCTTATACACCCGAAATTACGGTGTTTGTCAAAAAAAATCTTTGATAACTATTCCTAAGATCACAATCAACAGATATGAAGTCACCGCGGAATCAAAAATATTCACAGATGTCACAATCAGAAATGTAATAGGTTTAATTCTTCATTACAATTCAGGCAAGCAATAAATCGTGTTCCCATTGTGAAGGCATCATGATATCATTGTGATTCATCTCTACTCGTAAAAGTATAATGACCAACTTCGGGGCATTTGCACTTCGTCATAAAATATGACATATTGATTTGAAAGTCACATCAAAGTGATTAAATTTCTATGTCACGCGAAAACAAATAAAACGTTATGTTTAAAACATGGTGTTTTCACATATTGGTTATATTTCAGTTGTGGTAATATTATAAATTGACAGTTATCTACGAGGTTAGTTTTTAAAACTATTAACTTTAAACCCGCGAAGAAAATCAGCCTAAATCTATTTGTCAGCATCAGACATTTTAATTAAAATTATTTAAAAAGTTAGGTAACATAATGCAAAATATTTTCGCCTGCTTATTAAAGCGAAAACGATGTTTGAATCAACAAAAAGATTGTTGTTGATACGATCTGAAGCCAGGGTTTTTTAAAATTTAATTATAGGTTTTAAAAAATTTAGCGTTATCAGCGAATTAAGAAAGCAATTTTTCACTATTTTTCTTTTTCATGCACTATACTTAGAACTGCTAACTTAGTTTATTTTAGTTTACTATCATAAAATCTAAATGTAATTACATTCTACTTTGTTACAAGAATTTATTTTTAACTTTCTGCATTAAGAACTTTTTAAAGATTCTTTATCTTTATATTTAAAAAAAAATATTTTAAAAAATCATTTATTTTCGTCTTACTGAAAATATAGCCGTAAAATTTGAGAGAATATTTAAAAATTAAGTTTAATTAATATTTAGACACAATAACAAATAATATTTAAAAACTATTATTAATAATATTATGGTTCTATAAGAAACTATAGAAATAATAACTTTATAATATATCATAATATATAATATGTCATATGGTCAAAAAATTTCTGATTTTATATAGATTAATTTAATTATGCTGGTCTGCAAATCTTCCCTGTAAATATAATGGTACATTCTTATAGATGTACCACCAAATTATGGCAATGATATTGCTGTATGACGTACCATCTTTTCGAAGATGCCTTCTTTTTATAACAATTATATTTCATGTCTTACTAAAAAATAAATTCAGGGTGGCTAGTGGTTAGATAAAAACACAGTCATTATAGATGATAAATACCAGTATTTTGTTAAAGATAAATTCAGGTTATATAATCTCTTTATATTATTTGATGTATTTTCAGTGAGAAAATACTGGTAGTTGTTTCTTTTCTTGACTGTGTTTTTCCTGGTTTTCCCTGGCCACTCACCACCCTGGAATGGGAATTGCTTAAATAATAAAATGATTAAGATAATATGTAAATAACCCAACAAATAAATTTACACAAAACATTACCGAAAACTAGGGGCAAATTGAGTGAAAATATGTTAGCCTATTGTTGTTGGACACAAAAGGAGAAGGTACAGCTTACTAACTATATACAAAAAAATTCAAATAAATGACTGTAAACGATAAATTTTTATTGAAATTTATATAAGAACGTGAAATTAACTTTTCATGTTTTAAATTTTATCCTAGCATTGTAAATAAATGTCGCAATTCTTCGTATCTTATTATCATTATAAAATTTTGTTATTAAACTGGTAAGGTCTAGTGCAGTTTGAATGCCATATTGAAATTTCGGAATGTCAGATCTGTATATTTCATATTTTTGTCTTTTTGCAGCAATCAAAATTTTATTTTTAGCCCTCCAGTACTATATTCTTTAAGTGTAAAATATGTCTCAAGTGTTTAAATGAAAAAAAAAAAAAAGCAGTGACATAATATATTTATTATAGACCTTAATATTTTACACATGGTTGAAAACAAGAATTTTCAATTTTAAAATTCACAATAATATAAATAAAACACAAAAATATGCTTATGCTTGACACGAAGGATGCCATGACTATATTTTTGATATAATAGTTGTGCGAATAATACTGCGATTGGAAGAGCTCGCCGGAGTTCTAAAAGTACTTAAATAATTTCTTTCAGCTACTTTCTTCTTTCCACAACAAAAAAGATATTTCTGATACTGAAGACGAAATACTCCACTTATAAAATAAAGTGCAATGGGATTCAAGCAACTGTTAAAAAATGTGAGGATGTAACCTAGGATTTTCCATGCGTGCCAAAAACTTGTGTAATTTTCATCCGCGTTTGGATGGAAATAAAACCACAACATAAATACATGGCTGGGGAAAAAACATACTGCAAATAAGATGACAAAGACCAACACGATTTTAGCAACTTTTGTCCTGCCTTTTCGTTTCTTTATGTGACTATCATTGGCTCCAACGCAATCTTTAGATGCCGATAAAAGATGACGTGCCATGAGAGCATAAAATATAGCAATGATACTTAGAGGTATGATATAAAGAAGTAAAAATTTTACAAGCACCATTGTCCGAGGGTACCAAGGAATCATATTCTCTGGAAAAGGGTAACAAACATATATGACATGATCTTGATATAATGGTACTTCCCAAAGAAAAGAGAAATGAGCACCAGGAATAGCAATAATAACCGCAATAACCCATACACAGCATGCCATCATAAGAGTGAGACTTCTGCCACTATGACCTGTTAACTTATGCAGAGGTTTTACTATTGCAATGTACCTGTCAATACTGAGTAATGTTAAAGTGAGTACTGTAACCCCAGATGAGACATCTCTCAAGAATTCACTGAGTTTGCACATGAAAACGCCATAGGGCCAGCTGTCAAATGTATAAATTGTACTAATAAATGGCACAGTTCCCACAATTACAAGAAGATCACCAATCGCTAAACTCATTATGTACGTATTAGGTATACTTCTCATGGATCTGTTACGGAGAAAGATATACACCAGAGTACCATTGCCTAATAGGCCTACAATAAAGACTATTACAAACACCATGGGTACAATGTAAGTTTCTGTACGTGATTCATATGGAATGTATGCTTCTTCTTGAGCCGTGCTGTTCAGCTCAATATTTGATGAATTCAAAGGTAAAGCAATGAAGATTGAATCGTTATAGTTGGAAAGCCCAAGAGCAGAATCCTTTTCATCTTTCCCTTCATCCATGTTCAAATCAACAGTTGCCAACCTGTCAAAATAAAAAAAGAAAATTAAGAGCAATTGTCTGAATGTTAAAAACATATATATATATATACAGGATTGCTATAATATAAGTAAAGTATCACTATTTGGAGCTGTCTATAGCTCAAAAGAGTAAATGAAACTAAAATCGGCGCACTTACTGTTCTATAAGGAGGAAGAAGAATGGAACAATAAAGAAATAGCTGCAATAAACGCCAACAAATGGCGTTACAGTTAATCATAAAAAATGCGGTATCATTTCTGCCTGTCATTTTTTTAATTACATAATAGAATAGTAGGTAAATTTAAGTGCGATCAGGCAATTAAGAGTCGTCTCGTACAATGTTACTGGCAGAAATGACCGTTTCATGTTTTTTCTTATGATTGCAACGGCTTTTGCACCAACTGAACCTTTAGTGCCATTTGTAGGCGGTTATTGCTATTATTTTTTATTCTTAAATTATTCTTTGCTCTTCTCAAAAAGTAAGTGCACCGATTTTGGTTTCATTCTTTTTGTATTATATTGTTTCTACTACAATTTTCTATTTTGTATGAAACTGGTGTTAAATTGTGTTGAAAGCTCTGTATGATTTAACTTAAAACTATGCAAGATACATTTTAACTTTTTATAAAAATCGCTATATTTCCATGAATATTCGTGCTATTCTTACAAGAATTACTGGACATGTTGTAAAGTAATTACAAATTTGTATTCTGCAGCAATAAATCATTTCGTGCATATTATTTTAGAGAGTAATACCAGATATTATCGTTTGGTAAATGTTATTATATTTACCAAATATTCGTATTTATAAATCTATATAATTCTTGGAAATTTCACGGTAGAAAATTTCTTACATCTTGCATTATATACATATTTGAAATTTTAGTTGCTTAAAAGGCGCATAGCCAACAGAGTGAAAACATAACCAATCCGGGAATAGAGCCCCGGTCATCGGACATACACACCGACGTTCTACCAAGTGAATCACTAGGAACGACACCAAGCCTGGTATTTCTATTATACGTTGGCAAGTCAATATATTCTATCTTGTGCTGCAGTTGTAGCCTTGCCAACATATCATAGAAATGCCATGCTGGGTATCGTTCCAAGTGGCGCAGTTGTTATGTCGAACCCGGTGACCGGATACGATTACCGGCCTGGATACTTCTTCACTTGGCTCTGCGCTTATTAAGACACTAAAATTTTAAATATTATTATTTTTCTTTTACTTTTTCTTGGCCCTCTAATTGACTTTCTTTTAAATCGACGTTGATAAATATGAGATCAAACATATTCGTTATAATTCTGAAGTACCAGAAGAATCCGACAAAAAAATTAAATATTTGAAAAAAAAATGTGAAAAAGTGAAATTGTCCGGTCATTAATGGTCATATAACATATACATTTTCCTGTTTTAAATATGACTGTCTTGGATTAGACTCCGGAATAATTAAGAGGTGTTGAAATCTGTGCTGTAAGTCAAAAGTCTTCTTCATGGGCATCCCAAAACCACAACATTCATTTTACTAATCTTTAAACAGTTTTTTTTTAATAATAAGTAATTAAAATTCCATAGTTAAGTTTTAATTTAAAGTAATTTAAAATTTTTTTCAAGCATAAATCAAAACATCCATCCAATTATTATTATTTTTTTTACATAATTTTATAAAATGTATTTTTCTTATTATTCCATACTTGCCAACCTCCCCCTTTTTTTTAAATCAACGAGACATACGTTGAACCAGAAATTTTATTTAATTAATTGAGTCATGTATGTTTATATTAACTACAAAACAGAAGCAAAAAACATTTCTTTTACTACATTTTTTGGTCTTAAATAAATTTTTTCGTTTTTTTTTTTTTTTTTTTTTTTTTTTTTTTTTTTTTTTTTACAGAGGTTGGCAAATATTGTATTTCGTAAGACTTCATTGGAATGACTCTTGAACTTAGTGACTTTCCAATAACACAAAATTAGTGTCTGATTATTACCTCTGACAAATATTCATAATTCTTTGTTGATGTTCCAAGAAGTGAATTGACATTAAGAAACCACTATGGTTCATACTAAAAATGAGCTACTTATAGACCGAGATGTGGCAACATAAACAATCACTTCATCAAGTGCACGAAAGAAAATCAAGGATTAGTTAAATATCAATTTGCATATTAAAATGCAATCGGTCTGCCAAGTCATATCTTGGTGAAAAGGACCTAAATACTGATTTTAACGGTTGACTCATAGGTTTATCATTGTGCTTTCCTGCACCCAAAGGTATAAAAACATGGACGATTGCGAGCATTAAAACATAATGGTAAATCTATGAGTTAACCGCTAACATCGGGTTTTTAGGTATTTTCCACCAAAATATGACTTGGCTGACCGATTGCGGTTTAATATACAAATCCAGATTTAACTAATCCTAGATTTTCATCTGTGACCCCGATGAGGTGATTGTCCGTGTTGCCGCTTCCTGGTCTATTTTAAATCATTTTATTTCACTGTAGCTAACATTCGGAGAGTGTCTTTAACATTAAAGCATTAGCGTTACCTATTTATGAATGGAATGCAAATTTTAAAAACTTTTTAAAAATATTCGGTTATCCGTTTTATTTTATAGCAAAGTGAATCAAATATTTTATAAAAACAAGAGCAATAAAAATAGAATGTATGCTTCGCTGATTTATCGAACGAGATGGTAGATTTCAGTTCTAACATAGGATTGCTAGTTTGGCCCCCACTTTTATTAAAAAAATTCGAATTTACGCCAGAAAATGCAAGAAGTATTCTCCGATTTATTTAGTGTCTGACGTTTCTTAACTACTTTAATCCTTTATCTACCGCATTATGAATTCGTGAAAATTTTACATTTTAAAGCATTTTACGCAAATTGTTTAAACTAAATTAAAAGATTTACATAATCATTTAATAAATATTTGAAGGATTTTAGGACGATTGAAGGATTTAGAAGGATTAATTAAATTTGAATTTACAGGGACTTTGTGCAATTTTTATAACCCCACTCAAATCTTTTATTTTTAATTATTTTCTTAGTATTTTGTAGAATTATAAAATGTACAAATATGATGTTCTTGCAATATAAATATAAAAATATTTCCGCATTGAAAAATCCCCATCTCCCCCCCCCCCCTGAGCGCTAAGAAAGCTGAATAGATGGAAAGGCAAAAGAAATCATCCTTTTAAAAATATTTTTGTTTTGTGTAATCAATAATGCTTTCGGAACAAGATAAAGGAATGTATCTGTAACTCATTCTAAACATTTTTACAACTAACTGACGTATTGAAAGAATTTTATAATAATTTATTTTAATGGTACTTATAAGTGCCGTCGTTAGATAAAGGGTTAAGTTAAAATTCTTCTTCAAACAGTTCTAATGTGAAATCGAAATTTCGGGATAAAAATGGAGGTCAAACGGCAATCCTCATGTAATATGTATATTGACAGGCGAAAGAAATTAGTACTTTAGTGCTTAGAATTTAGATAAATTCTCCATTTATCGAAATAAATCGTTTATCGTCAAAATCGTCACTAAAGGAGTTTGATAATTTTAAAATCTTTCTAAACAGAAAATACTAAGTATAGCATTATAGATTTTATATATTATTAAAATTTGAAAGCAGACAATTTTGAAAACAAAAATTAAATATCTATTCAAGTGAAATTTGATGAAATTGTGCTAATATTTACTTAGAGACTAGCAAAAATTGAGGCATCATTTTGAAAACTAATTGATTTTTTTAAATTTACAAAATCAATGAGCATATTATTATTTTTATAATTCATACCATTCCGTTGTGAAATAACGTTGCAAAAATATTAATGTGTGTGTTTTTTTCAAATTACTTTTTAAAAATTTTTTTCAAATTATTCTTTTAACTATGACTCTTATGAGATTTTGACTCTGTTGCAATAGGGTAGAATTGGGGAAGACAGAGAGATAATTGAGTTAATTTCCGTTGCTACATGATATCACAATCAAACTCTAAACACAGTATGTTTTATGGTAGGGGTGGGAAAAAAGGTCGAATTCGGAATTAATTAGGGAAAAGCTGGAAATTATTTTAATCCATATAGTTTAGGTCTAGAATGAATATACTAAGTTTTCCTCTTCGTATTAGGTGAGCGTTAGAAAATGTGTATAGATTTATGGTAGAAAAACAGATTTTTTAAATACCATAACACTATCTTGAAACCACTAGCACTTTCAAAAACATTGTGAATATAAATATTGTAGAGGTTAAAATTCGGAATGAAATGAGTACCCACACTTAATACTTTTGTTGAATATCAATGAACAATTCTACTTCAACATTTTAGCCCCGTGGTGAGAGGGTTGAACTCAGAATTAATTAGGGAAAACTGGAAATTGTTTTAATCCTTTTAGTTTAGGTATAAAATGAATATGCTCTGTTTTCGCCCTTGTACTAGGTGAGTGTTAAGAAATATGTACATATTTCCTTTTCCGTTTTTCCCTTCTTTTTTTTTTTTTTTTTTTTTAGCAATATCTTTAATTGCGATTTTAATGTTGAAAAGAAATATTAATGTAGGTATTCATTTTATTTAGAAATGAAAGCTCTACAACCCTTGTATTGACAATTTTTTGATATAACTAACTATTTTGAGATATTTTTAAGGTAAACTAGTCTCTCCGAGCTTCAAACTCTTGATTAGCGATTAAGGCAAAATTTTGAAATAGAATTGCGACCTTAATTTTGAACAAAAATATTAATGCGGATGCTCATTTTATTCAAAATTTACGCTCTACAACATTTGTACAACATTTGTACAACTACTTGGAATGTACTGACAATGTTTTTGATAGAATTAGCTGTTTTGAAATATCCTTGTGGTAACTTGGACTTTCCAGGCTTCAAGCTTTTCATTAGAGATTAAGGCAAAATTCAGATTTTGGTAAATGCAAAACATCTTTTAGAAAATACTGTCAAAGTTGGCGTTTTGAAACAAATTTCCTGATGGGAGGGAAAAATACAGCCAAAAGCAGTAGAAAAACCTGCCGTTACGCAGATCGAAATCGCTTTTAACTCGACAAGTAATTTATTTACCAAAAATGGAAAATACATTTCTGCTCTAAGTAATGGCTGTCGATTTTGTGCCTCTACGTTTAGAAAAAAGTAACAAAATATGTCAGAATGTTACAAATCTTTACAACGTTCAAACGCTCAAAAATGTGCAACACCATGACATTACCATGACATTATCCACTACAAACCACGACATCAAATTGCCACAACAACACAATTATGTATACCCCCAAAATTACAATTTTAATAATTTGTGTGTACAATCAAAACAGGAAATATTCTTTAAAAGTGGCACCTATAGTTTGTGGAAAATAATTTTGTCAAATTCTTTGTAAACAGAATAGAACACTCAAACAAATCTACCTACTTTTTCCATTATGTTTACGATACTGAAAGCAATGCGCATTAGAAAATAAATACATGAGAAAATGCATTGTTATAGTTATTAAAAAGGCGATTTTAAACAATATAATTTTTGTAAATATTCAAACTCTTCGGCAATGCTGAAAAACTAATAGGCCTAAATTAATTAGTCTAAAAGATGAACGTTTGAATTACTAGTGACAGTTTTAATATAAAAAGTATTGTCTGTAAGTTTTTTGCTCGGGGATAATTTCATTTTACTTCGTTTTAATTTGAAATTTTCATACGAAACTAAGTTGCACTAAACAATAAAATAAAATAACAAAATTAATTTAAGGGCTTAGTGATATATTTTTTTTAGAAATAAAACACATTTTTCTTAAACTCTAAATTAATTTCTGTATTTTTATGAATTTGCGTTCGGAAAGTAAAGGTGAAAGTAAACCTAACAGCCTTAGAAAAAAAAAAACTATAACTCAATTATCTGTCAACGGCATCCTTAAATCTCCACATGAAACTTTTTAACACATTCATGTAGTCAGTTAAATCAGGAAAAATTTCTAAAAATACAGTAATTATACTGACAAATATTAAACTTTTGCAGTATATATTTATTTAAATATCGAAGGTGCTTTATTAAGCCTGAATTTTTCAATACATAAAAACATGCGTTGTAAAAACATTCTGGCATCCACACTATTTGTGTAGACACACTAGATACGAAAACTGTACTAGTCACAATGGCATGATAGAACTGAATGGCGAATTCTATTCCAAGGTACTTTTAAACTAATAGTAGGTTTCTTTTCAAATTTCTCGTTTGCATTTCATTATTATTATTAATGTTGTTGTTGTTATTTTGCATAGGATATCCAAAGCTCATATGGCGAACTGGGTATTTTCTTACTTTTTTCGATTTTCGTTGCAGATTTTTTTCTTATAAGTATATTTTTAGTTTTGTAGCCTGTTCCAAAATAGGAAGTGATCTCATAAAAAATCTGCAACCAAAATCGAAAATTAAACATGTACCCGGTTTAAGATAAATCTCAGCTGTTCCATGTAAATAAGAAATTATTGAAACTGTTATTGAAATAAGAAACCTTTGAAACTATTGAAATGCAAACATGAAATTTGAAAAAGAAAGCTGTCATTTGCTTAACATAAGCTTGGAAGCTTTTTGCGTAACTAGTATAGGTTGTTAATTAATCGAAACACATATATATTTCTCTTTTTTCGATTGCCTCATATGCCGCTGAGTTTCAATTTAAATAACAGTATGCTTTATTCATGACAATCAACATGGCAGTACTACCTATAATAGATAACTTTTCTTACATTTGAAAGATGAGAATAATTATTTTTACCAATTATTATTACCAATGCATGATTTAATTTGTAATTTCATAAAAACAATTTTGTGGAGAAATAAAAATACAATAATGAAAATGTTTTTGCTACTATAAATCAAAATTTTGAAAATAAATAAATAAATAAATAAAACAACTAGCAAAAAGGGTTCTAAGAGCCTTGTGGTACCGAATATTACCAATAGTTTCTAACTAAAATATTTATTTTTTCAAAAAAAAAAAAAATATATAGCAAGAAACATCACTAATAAGTAAAATAAAAATTGAAAAAAAACAACAACAACAACAACATAATTCAGGTTTTACTAGGTTAATTATATAGACGGTATTTGGGTACTGTAAGTTGTATTTAACACCATTTTTCCATGATTGGAGAAATAAAACAGCAAATATTCTAATTTCCCAAGATCAAAATACACCGAGTTATTAAAATTTGAATTTTATAACATTTTAAATTTTCATAGCACTAAAAAAAAAAAAAAAAAAAAAAAAAAAAAAAAAAAAAACTATTCCATCAACATAATCTTAAATCCTATCTTATTCTTTGAACTTTTAACGATTACATTGTTTACGTATCACTAAAGGATAAAAAATCAAATAGGTTTATCATGAACATATTCAGCCATGAATATATTTATTCATGGCTGTAAAAAACCTAATTTTTTTTATCATTTACAGAATTTTTACACTAAATTATTTACAAAGATTTAGTGAAGACTTATCTTTTTCATCAACAGCTACGTGAAATATGGCATATAGAGAGTAATAAAAAAAATTACCATTAAATCCTAACGAAATGAATTACACATTTTCAATTACGGAATGAATTGCCTTCTACTCATTTTTTTCACATTTATTTCTGAAAACAAGGATAAATAAAACACTTCTAAACTATCGCGCATTATTTTTCTTTGAGCTGTACGGCAAATTAAAATGTTTTGATTTCTAAGAAATGAATGTCTTAATAATACTAATAATAAAGATTCCAATTATTAAACAAAATAAATTGTAGCAATACATGTGTATAATTTACATTAATGTATAAAAAGTCTTAGCATTGGAAAAGGTACATGAGTAACTGAAACAATTAGTTAACAAAATACCTCATATAGAAAAGAAAAAAAGGAAATTGAAAAGTTTTGATAATCATTGAAAAGTCTTTTTTTATAAATAAATTATGGCTAGTGAAAATATTTAGAATATCTTGCATCCAATTAAATTTAATTGTAACTTGTTCACTTTGGGATTCATGCCTAATTAATGCAAAGTGTTTCTATTCTGTGAAAAATAATTTTCTTGCAATAAAAAAAACTAATCTTTAGTTAGTAATTAAAGCGTCGAAAAATTACCCATGGAACAGATGTTTAATGAAAGCTTAATCAAGCTATATGAATTTGTAAATGGTTATTTATTTGTTTTAAATAATCTTTTTTTTTCATTGAAACACTTGAAATTAATTCTGTTTCTTACAAAAAATTCTCAACTATTTAATTAAATAAACGGTAAATTCTGAAGCTTTAAAAAAATAAAATACTTTGAATTAAATCATATATTTCACTAAAAGAGCGAATTTAAAAGATTTAAAAATTAAGGCTTATACTAGGTAGAAAGTTGCAATTTTTATTATCTCTTAAAATATCGTAGATCTAAAAATATATTATCTTAAATATTGCAAAAGTTATTTCTTTTTAGAAAAATGCTACGCGTAAAAATGATGAAAGTTCATTATAATATTAGATTTAAAATAGCTTTATAAAGTTTCTGTAAAATCGTTTTATTAAAGAATATAATGTTTATCTTTACTATATCTGAATTAAAACAATAATTATAATTTTTCTCTATATGTTTTAACATTATCTGAATAAATCTCTTCCATACAACAGCAGTTTTAATTTTTTATGTAAATATGTTTAAAACCCTTTAAGCGTAATGCAGATTTTTCATTCACGTTTAATAATTCATAAAATAATAACTGTGAAAATATTGGTATAAATATTTGCATTTGATAACTATAGATATCTTTTTACCTTATATAATTCAAAAAATTAACATTAATGTCAATCTTGTGTTAAATCAGCCTTTGAATTAAAATATTATGAGACAGAAAAAACACGGTTAAGCCGCTAAAGGATTAAATCCTGCTCTAATGGTGTATTTTTATTTAACGCATAGGTCGTGTCTGGGAGCACATTTTGATAAGTAGGGCAGATCGGGGCTTGTTGGCTATAAGGTTAAGTACATTGTTAAAAAATGTTCCGTGAAATTACAGAGAATCTACGTGAAATCCATTATCTTAAATCTTATGAAAAATTACAGCGATTAAGAAAACTGAGATTCTGTTAAATAACAGAGACGCTATTCGGTAAATTTAAAATAGATTAACATCGTTAAAGGTGGACAAGAATCTGTAAATTCACTTTTAATGATAATAATTTAATTTAGTTTTCAAAAATAGTGAATCAATTAATTTTCAGTGATTTCAAAGAATTGGAATTTTTCGAGTTAATACGAATTGCCGGTATCATTTGATTTTTAAACAATTTGTTCCTTGCCGTCACTGTGGTTTGAAACAGATACCTTTTGACAGCGGGAGAACATCTTACTGACTGAGCTCTGGAAGCTATCGCAGTTTAGTACAAAATATGACTTGTATGATTCAACGGAGGTAAAATCTGTTATATATATACTCATAAGCTTTTCAAAGCTTTCGCTTCAAATATACTCGTTAGAAAATTCGTAAAACGTTTATTTTAATTTATTTATTTTAGACCGATACATAATACCAATTATTTTTTAAATCAATTTTAATTTTTTAATTCATTTAAGTAATAAATAAAAAACTTAAATGGATTTTTTTCTGAAAAAAAATGTATATAATTCACTTTTTACAACAATAATGCTTTATTTTTTTTCTAAATTGTTGAACACTCTGATTTTTAATGCTCTAATATTTTTAAAAAATGCAAGATTTAAGCGAAAAAAAAAAAATAAAGAGGAAAAATTGCAATTTATTATTTAAAAGTGCTTTCTTACATTTCATTATTTTATTCATTTTGTGTAATATGCTTTTAGAACATTAATATCTTTTTATAACGCATTTGTCAATGAAATAATAATAAAAATAGCATTGTAATAATAGTAACTTATTCGAAATAATACTATGCAATTTACTATTAATATTACCAAGCTTCTGGCATATGAGGAAGGAAATGATTGGAAAGTAAGAGTCGATGAAAATCCCTACTAAGGAGATGATTTTTCATTTTTTAAATTATTCTAAGTAAAAGAAAAAAATATTAAACAAAATTTTCCTATTTAATATGTCTAATAAATCGCGAAAGAATTTTCTAAGTGTGAATTTTGAGTTATAAGTTTTAACAAAAATAAAACTTTAAGTAAAGTCATGAAAATCCTTACAGAGAGTTAGCTATAAGATCGAGAAAATATCTGTAAAATGTTGACTGATAAACTCAATCAAATGCATTTAACCGAGAACTAGTGTAAATTTAAATTTATTTTGTCTCCTTTTTTTCTGTCTTTTTACAGAAATTTTAACAGTGTAGGCGCAGTCCTCATAATTCGCCAGTTTTTGGATGAATAGTGCAACTAGTCACAAAGTATCTTTCTTCTTCCTTTCTACAATTCCCATTTTCGTTTTGCAACGTCATCCATGTACAATGGACATATATTACGATTTTTGCTTCTTTTTGCAGTGATAAGTTTGTTTTGCTTTTTGCTGCTTCATTCTTTTTCTAATTTCTAATACTTACCTTAATAATTGTGATTTAACTTTTTGGCTTTTTACAGTGTAAGATTAACTCTACCTATTTCATATATGATTTATTTGGATTGCTTATGTTTAGAAGTTTAAGTCTCCTATTTTGTGAAAAAATTATTATGGGGCTAGTAGGCACATTGAATAGCGGGCAATTTGGACGGGTGCATCAACTAAGCCTGTTCCATCGTTTTTTAATATTTTCTGTTATTATATCCCGTTTGATGAATTAATTATTATTATTATTTTATTTTTTTACAAAAAAAGCTCTTAATCACCAAATAAAAATAAAAGGCTAAAACTCGGAATAATGTTATAAGAAATGCTGTCGATGCCGTATGATGTATTAGCGGATGACCTTTTAGGTAAACTAATAAAATTTTAATATTATTTCAAAAAGCCTTTCCCGATATAGCCAAATTATGCAGAATGAAATGCAACCGAGTGGTGGTGTTCATAACTCATCTTTAAAATGTGAGAAGCTGTATGTTAAAAAATTCAAAATTAGTTTTTTTCGGTTTCAACCCCGAAAGTCGCAGCACTCTTATGATTTCGGCATAGGTTTTTTGATAATTAAATTTTGGGAATGTTAGACTATCAAAAAAAGCTTGAATCAAAAAAGAAAGTTGGAAAAAATAGACTTAGAAAAAAGGAAATCACAGGAATATTGACAGATTACAAACTCTAAACGCATTGAAAATGGAAAAGGACATTTTCTTATTCCTATAGGGATGAGAAAAGATGAAGTATAAAAAAGAAGAAAAGAAAAGAAACAGTAAATGTTTACCAAAGGTAAAGAAATTAAAAAAAAAATTCCACTTAACAAAAAAAAAAAAAAAAAAAAAAAAAAAAAAAAAAAAAAGTAATTGAGAAAATATTAACAATACTTCAGATGACGAGGAATGTTATTGTTAGGTATGTGCTAAAACAATTTGAAAAAATTAGCAAATACACAGAAAAGCAGCTTCAGTGCAAACTTTAAGCACATGAGGCTTATGCACAAACGGAGACACTCCATTTTATATTTGTGATAATTTTACTCTGATGATGAAATCGAGTAGGATAAAAGTTACTCAAGTGTTAATATTTTTTCATTATATATATATATATATATATATATTCATGTGTGATTTAGAATTTAAAGGAAGTCAAGCGGGCGGCCATCTGCTGTAAAGCTTAAGGGTACTAATCAATCAGCGGCCGAATGCCCCTCGGAATTGTTCAGTCTATGGTCGTTTGATGCAATTTTATATTTAAAACGTCTCCTCCTGAAATTAATACTTTTAACTTCTTTTTTCAATGGTCTTTTCTTAAAAAGATTTTTTTTCTTAGTTTTCAAAATATTTCTAATGTCTATACATAACTTTATATCAACTGTTAAAATTTTACTTCTAATTCGTCAGTTTTTAAACATCACACATAAAACTGAACATAAATTTTAGAAATATTTTGACACCAAAAAAAAGTGATATCTTTTAAGAAGAGAGCACTGAAAAAAGTAATAAAAAATATTAATTCCCTGAGGCGATATTTTGAATATAACAATGCATCAAACCCCCATAGATTTAACATTATCGGTGGAATTCTGAAGCTGAGTGACTAACATCATTTACCAAATTGAGTGGCGTCGTGACTTTTGCTTTTTCTTTTACGTGACGAAATTCCTGGCAGCAAGCGTTTTGATGATGACGAAATATGCCTGATAATGAACAACATTGCTTATACTACAGTCAGCCACCTTCTTTGACGCTGACGTCAAAAGCTGGGCTCTCGTTACGATAACTATTTTTACTGGGTGATTATGTAGAAATGTAATGTGTGATGCACTATACTATTTGTGTCATCTACTTGCAAAACTGGTCAACTCCTCAAAATTGAAAAATGTATTTTTTCTGTTTTTAAATTGAAAAAAAAAAACATTTCTACCATCTGGAAATAATAAACCATTCAAAAGCATGTGCAATTCCTGTGCTATAAGCGTTTGAAAATTACAGTGTGCCGCAAAATCGGCCAAATCCTTCAGTCGATGAGTTTCAAAACCAGCCATCTTCATATCCGCTAAATGACACTGCTGTTGGAGTAACCTCTTACTTATTGATTAGATTAACGTTATCGTGTTTTCTTTCGCCTGTAACTGCTGTCCCTTGGTGCATACAGACTGTCTAATATTTTAGTTTCGTGTTTTCTCCAATTATGGAAAAGTTTGGGAAAGAAGTGTCACCTATTCAATTAAGAAAGTGGTAAAGTGATCCTTCGAGATAAATAAGGAACGAAGTCAAAGTCTGAAGGTATCTTACATCTTGTGATAAATAGGGGCGAATCAGCATGTTATAACGCACAAGGTCAAAATACTTTTCTGCACCTTCCCCCCTTCCCTTTATAAAGGTGTAACTGATTTTTTTTCTAATAAATTTAAGAAGCTTTTAATATATTTATTTTAAGTATATTATTCCATTTAATATTTTCTTTATAAATATTAGTATTTTGAGGATTATAGAGAGGGAATGAACGGTCTTTTGCTACGTTTAAAATATATGAGAGAATTTTTTTAGTGCATTGAAAAGTTGAAAAAATATTTTAAATGTAATTGTTACAAATTAATTTTTATTTAACCCTTTTCGCTAAAATTTTAAATTGTCCTTATTTTTTGAAAGGCAATAAGTTTTTAATTTTGCTCTCCTGCCGAACGTACGCCCCAAGGCTGTAGCCTTGGTTTGCCTTATGAGTAATCCGTTTCTGGTGATAACATGATACATAATTGATTCATAACATAATAGCCATCATAGTTAGCATATTTTGATTAATTGATCATCATGATGCACATCATAATATACTATCCATGTAATAATATGCCTATGTTGATTCAGCACGTGAAAACGATGTGATTATATAAGTTTTTTTACAACTCCAGTGACTTCCCGGTATTTTGAAGCTCGTTATTAATGAATTTGGGACCATTGTCATCCATTTTCATAATATCTGACATTATTTTTTGCAAGTACTCTCCTACTAGTAATCAAACAATTCTGAGTTGTTTGGCATTCTTCAAAAGCTTACCAATGCTCGTTTCTTCTCAATACTTCTATTTTTTTAAGTAAAATATAATTGAGCAAAACCTTTTTTCGTATTTGCTACATCTAAAGCACAATGTGACATTAAATTTATAGAAAATTAATTTCTAGTTTGTTGCAAAACCGACCAACTAAAAAAAAAAAAAAAAGTTGCAAAGGCGGCCAAAACCAAAAAAAAAAAAAAAAAAATTAAATTAAATTACCCCTCCCTTTATGTGCCTTTTCACTTTATTTTGTCTTCGTTTCGGTAACAATAACATTTAATTTTTTTTTCTTTAAAAGATTACTAAATTTATGAAAATGTGTAAATGATCGTTTGTAAGCATTTATTCTGATTATTTTCTATCAAGCCGTATTAAGCATTTTTTGAACGAAAGAATTTAAAAATTAATTGCATCTTTAGAATTTTTCTGCAGTATAAAGTGTTATAAGTTGCAAAGTGTTAAAGGGACTCTTCACTCACTTTAAAAAACCAGTCCGTATGTTAAAACAATGGGGAAGGTGTTTTTGAATTTCGCGTTTTTGAATTTTTTTAAGCGACTTTTTTGCATAAGATAGCTGAGGATATTCCACCTTCGTAAATGGTTTTGAAACTGAATGTATCTTTAAAAAAAAAATCTGCAATAAAATGTGAAAAGCAAAACATAGTCATATTCAAATCGACATCAGCTATCATATGCAAAAAAAAAAAAAAAAAAAAAAAAAAAAAAAAAAAAAATCGCTTCAAAATATTCAAATCTAAACGAAAGTCTGGAAACTTTCCGTTATTTTAACATTACGGTGTTGTTGTTTTCAAGTGAGTGTAGAGCCTTCTTAATAAAATGCGTTATAGTATTATAATGTGAGATCCAAACGTAACAAATTCACTGAAATTGTCTTTGATCTGCCGTAGGCATTTTATTTTAATCTTTAAATTCTATTACATTCGCTACTGCTGTATTTTATTCTTTTTTTATTTCGTTTCAATATCTGTTAAACCACCGTCTAATCTTAAGTCACCGTTTTATAAAATACATTTTTTCTCAAAAATATATACAGTATTCGTATTTGTACAATCAGCATACTATCCATATAAATGCATATATTTGAAACAGTATTATTATTATATGTATATCCAGGATTAAATTAGACGAAAACTTCTTTTTTGAAATATTGGAAGTTTGTACATAATGTACAAGTTTAGAATACGACCTCGTATCCATTCTCATTATAATTTCCAATAAAAAATAAGAATACAGAAAATATTAAGTTGTAACGAAAGTTTCCCGTCACAATTAACATCGTTTGCGCAAGCAGTTTGCATTAACGTGTTTACTCATATTTTGTCAAACAATTTTTGGCACTTGAAAGAAAGATACTCACTTTATATCACTGTGTTGTGAAGTTTGTGAAAGAAAATATCGTTATCTTGAAGCACAATGGGTCTGACATGGAATTATCACATTATCAGATTAGAACCATCAGTTAATTCCAGTTCTGTTGCAAAATGTCAGCTACAGAATGATGTGATCAACTGTAGGTACTACTGTTGTATCATATGATACTGCGAAGGTTTGGTACCTAAAGTTCAATAGCAAACATTATGAAATTCAAGATGCAGAGCGCTCTTGCTAGCCTTCTGACGTTGATAAGGCCAACCTGCGACAACTTATGGAAGAAGATCCGTATTTAACCACTCGAGAGCTAGCTAATTAATTAGACCTTAGTGCCATATATGGACTTGAACAGGAACTTTTGGAACACCCACAATATAGCCCCGACATCGTTCCTTTGGCCTTCTAGCTTTTTTCACATTGCAGCTCATCTTGCTGGTGCTATCTTTAACTCTGCACAGAATGTCCGAAATGAGGTTAATCTGTTTTTCGATTCGTAGCTTCCAAGTTTCCGTGCCGAAGACTTTGAAAAATTAGCAAAACATTGACAAGAAATCATAGGTCTGAGATTACTACCCACACTAAAGGTACTCTTTTCATGATTATTTTTCCTATCTTTAAGAAAAACTTTCGTTACAACCTAATAAATTTGCTTACATTATGAATTATATTAGAAACAACAGTAACATCCGTAGATTAGACAAAAAAGGAAAAGTTGAAGGTTGTTTAAACGACGAAAATAAACAGGCGTGAATGTGCTGAGATATTTTCAAATATGGTGAAGGGAAAAAAAACCCATCTCAATAAAGATTATAGTGCTGAAAATGAAATGTATTAAATATATTATTGTAATATTACATGCTACAATATTAATATTAGGTATTTGATCAATATTTTCGCACTGCAGAGGTGAAAAATGCGCTGGTGACTAAAATAAAAGAAACCTTTCAGAAAAATATTTTTTTTTATGTTTGATCTCTCATCATTGTAAAATTTTTTAAGTAATACTATAAAACTATATATCACTGAAAAGGTAAGATAAACCTAAATATTATGCAATACCGTTTGTTCAATTATTCGCATGTTATAAAACTTTATAATTTGAAAAAGGCAGTTAAATTTGGTTAAGTTGCGCGAAATATTTTTTCTTACTTTCATTTATCCAGTGTACTTAAACGTTTGGAGTGACTGAAACACTTCAGTGTTTTTATCAGCAACTCAGTCAAGTCTAGAGCAGGATCTCAACTACTGATATCATCTATTCATACTGATATGCGGTCTTTTATCCCTATGCTTTATAAATTCTATAACGCTTTATGTTATAGAATTTAGAAAGCATTCCATTGCTAATAAAGTACATCCCCTTTCCATTGCTAATAAAGTTCATTAGCACTTTAAAAAGTCAAAACTGTGGTAAGGCTGTTTCCTGGTACACATGAGGTCCCTGATTCGAATCCGTCTTGGGTAAGTGTTACATGTTTACTGTAATTTAAATGAAATACATAAATTCTGCATAAGAATACTTAACGCTGGAAAGTGATGGTTGAAATATGGATAGTCCTTAAAACTTACATTTTATTTTTTAAATACAGAAATAATAATAATAAAAAAATCTGGGATTTATGGCAGAAATTTTCCATTAAAATATACATCAGTAGTACTGGTGCCTATATTGATATTACAATTTCTATACTTTGATGGATACCTATTTTACCGTGTATAATGCTTGCAAAAAAAGTGAAACATGGATGCGATTAAGATATTGCAAATGTCTGAAATTCAGACGTATAATGTGTCTGAAAAAATAAGACATCTTTAAAGTCTGAAAACTAAACACTCCGTTCTGAATTTCATATATTTCAATTTAAAGTGTATTAATCGAAGAATAACGAAATTAATTTTTAAGGTGAAAAATAAAGTTATTTTCATAATTAATTTTGAAAAATAACACCTAAATGAAACCCGGATGAAACATGAACACCTAAATAAAATGGTGCACTGCAATATAGAACAAGCAATGTTCAAGCAACGTATAGTTGGAGACTGTAGTTGTTTTTGTCCGAATGTTAGAATTCTACGAAAAGATAGTTTATGAATCAAATAAATTTCAGAAAGTTTATATTGGGCTAAAAATCCATGTTAACTAGACAGATAAACAGTGGGGTTCTTTTATTTCAAATGATAAAATTAAATAAATTATGCAACTATCAGAATCAATTAAGATTATGTCACTTGCATTACCTTCCATAGAATATTCAGTATTATGATCTTAGATTTATGATCGCGTGTTCACTGAATTGAAAAGGTGAGATCCAATTACTCCAGGACCAAAGTACCATCAGTATTTTCTAAGAGTTATTTTTTTTTTTTTTTTTGCCATTTTAGGACTTAAATTTTGCGTTTAAATAAGGCACCAATTATTATTCTGAAATGTTGGTGGAATATATCCCCGGTAGTAATCTGAACCTGCCATTACTCACAAACGTTTAGTTATATTAATACGAGCTTAACCGAGAACAGTCAACAATCTGTAAAATATAACTCAAGGAAATAAGTTTAAAAATTAAAAAAAAAAAAAAATCCTGTTCTCAAAAAATACACGTATAGTTTCCTGTAATAAATTTACACAAATCTCGCTGTTTTCTTACTAAATAATAAATGACGAGTACTGAATAAAATTTAATGAGAGATTTTATTTGGTAAAAATTTTTCATTTAAAATGAGTGTATGGAAGATTCTTTAAAAAAATATTTTTCTCCCGGTAGTGCCTTTCAACATTAATATCTATTTATTTGTTGATTAAATCTTCATTAAATTGAAAACAGATGCACTGTTTTAACTCTTTGAAATATATTAAACGTAAATTTGCTTTGACTCTAAAAGCAAAAAAAGTGTTTATGTACCTGTTTAAACACATAATTTTCAAACTTATTTGAATGTTCAAAACAATTACGTTATTCTATTACCCTAAGGCTTATTTAGAATTATGCGAAATACTTAATGGATTCCGTTGAATTTTGATTTCTTGTTCTATTTTAAATTGATAAAACTTTGTAAAATTTTCATATATCGTTTGAAGACTTTCAAAAGCTATTTTTTTTCATTAGTTTCTATTAAAACGAATTATCACAAGCTGATGTTTAAGCCTTGGGATATAAAGTTTATATAAGCACATACATGAGTATGCATGCGAAAGCTTTATTTACACCATCTTAAGTAACATATCCGGATTATATAAAAATATTATATGCCATATACAGCGTGAAACATAAACGGTAACTTCAAAAATGCATAGTAGTAGCCATGTATAATTGCCAATATTTCGGATTAGTGGCCTAAAATTAGAAACACAATTGCTATTTAAGAAATTATGTATGTATGAAACGGTCAACAACAACAACAAAAAAAAAACTATTGCCGTAAAATGTTTTGAACTTCGGATTTTTTAAAAATACACTCAGATTCGTTTTATCATTTGTTTTTTTTTAATGTCCACACTTCTGTTTATTGTTCTAAAACACATGATATTTTGTTTTTGGATTACATGACATTCATTTCTATATATTTTTTTTTAAATCGAGGCTTTTCAAAGTATAGATTGCGACACCATTGATTCGTGAAACTGAATTTTTTATTCTCCAAAAATGTAGAAAAATTCAATATTTTATCTAAAGAAAAATTCGGTTTGCGTCTGCAAAATTGTTCAAAAAAAAAAAAAAAAAAAAAAAAAAAAAAGATAAAATTCCGAAAAATCTTTTTTTGAATATTATATTATTAAGGATTTTTTGTAACAGATTTAAAAACGACCTAGAGTAAGTAGTTCATGGAATATGTAAAAGAAGAATTCATATATTTGATTTCATACATTTATTTATGGATTTCTGTGGAGGAAGTACACATGATGCAAATCATCTTGTCAGACTTTGGGAACAAGCAAAAAAGGAGTATATTTATTTTTAAATTGATATATTTTTTACAAAGAATTACTACTTTGTAACTGTAGATGGTACTGGAGATATGATATGATGTCGGTAATGATGGATGAAATACTGGATGTGTTCTAAGATTCAAACTGGATGACAATAATAATAAATTTCATATGTGATACAATGCCTTATTTTTAAAAAATTGAGTCATTAACTGTCACATATATTAAATAACTCTAAAAAAGAAAAGTTTCTACAGATAGTTACAGATAAAACATGAAGGCGATATAATAATCGACAAGACAACAAATCCAGACAATCCAAGCAGAAACAACAACGCAGCGAAAATCAGACTTTTTTATAAAAACTTTTTCCCAATGAATTATGCCCGTAAAAGTTGTTAAATACATTAAAAAAGCTTGGAATAAGTAATAATAACATGTTTCCGTTAAAATATAAACTTGAAAGTTTTATTACGAAATATAAACATATAGAAAATATATGTCAAATGCGAGTATCACTCCCGTCCAAAAATATGTTAATTAGTAACTGTACTACATAAAAATATCTTTGCTAAAAGATAGTAAAATTTTGTAAAAAAATGTGCAACGTAGGGTAGGGTAGTGCTGTATATGCTAGAAAAGTATAAATGGATATACTATGAAAGTTCAGAGAGCTATGAATTCGAAATGGAATCAAATATTACTATTTCTATTCAACACTTTTTTAAAAAATCTTATTCTAATTAGTTTATGAATAAAAACTTAGCTTGTTGCTAACAATAAAAATAGTACAAATTTAAACTTTATTTGGCATTTCATAAATCCAAATTCAGCGTAGTAATAATGTTTTCTTTTTACAGTGTACCTAAAACAATACCCTTGTTCAAAGATTAAACTTGGCATTGTGCAAAGGTTACTTCTAACAGACGTCGTAAAATTGCAACACCAACTTGGTCCCTGTCACGTTTATCCAGATAGGTTATCCTTTAAAGAAATGGGTGGCGCATTGGGAGAGCCAGTCAATCAAACTAATCCCGAATCCTACAGTAATTGTGCGATTATTCTAATTAAATAAATCTATTTTTAACAGTTTGACGTTTCTTGCTTTTATACTACTACTGAACATTGAATTACACAAATATATGATTAAAAGTTGTTAGCTGGGCTTTAAATGACGTTGGCGCACAGAGTACGGCGCCGGTGTCTTTATGTATGTCCAAATCGTCCGCGTCTTTAAGGGTTAATATCTCTGCTAATTACACCAACAACGTTTTCAAAAATCATTATCAACAATCCTTTTAAGCTTCTGCGATGATAGATACATACAGTGTATGTCAAATCATTTGCTGAAAGCCCCCAAGTCGAAATTTGTATGTAAAAAGGCAATTTTTTCAAAAACTATTAAATCTAGGGTCATTGCTATATTTTTCTGCTATGTTTAACTTAACTTCTAGTATCCCTAATTTTTTCATCAGTTTAGTTTCAGTTGATTTTGAAGTAGATGGGTGGGACATATTTTTGCAGTAGATTTTAGAATATATCTCTGAAAATATAACACGTAAAATTAAAAGAAATGTATTTTTGATTTCAGCTTTACGAAAGCTTTCACACGATATCCCACATTCTATGCAAAGAAAATACTTTCTATTTTCAAAAAACTTAGAAACCCATCTACATTATCCGAAAATACATTAACACGATATATATAGTACAGATATACATAGATATGTATAATATAATATAATATATAATATATGATATATATATATATATATATATATATATAGATATAGATATAGATATAGTGTATGGCTATGGAATTCTCTATTGGATTTATTTATGTTAGTTTTTCTATAATATGTAACTCATCCTTTAATTTATTTTTGTATTTTTTCTTAATTATATATATATTTTCTTGGGCTACTGCATGTTGCATGGCATACATTATTGTTCCATATTTCAACAGTTCCTTCAAATGAATCTTATATTATCTGATTTTCATGCATTTTCTATTAGTTTCAAAATATAGTCGCAGCTTTGCATTTCGGCTTTCTCCTGACGAAGCTTTGGATTTCGGTTTTTTCCTAACAGAGGGCAACTCTACAATATCGTAATTAATCGTTTTTCGTCCATTTCAATTTTGCTGATTCATGTTAGCTTGTATATCATTCTCATTATAAGTTGGATGACACTGTTTTTTCTGGTGAGTTTCAAGTATGGGTTTTTGTATTTTGCATTTCTTTTTATTTGTTCATTGAATTATTTTTTTTTCTACTATTCTTTCAAAAATATTTTGGCTTCCAATATGTTAAAGGGCGCTTAATTTTGTCTTTTTAGACAAATCGATGACAAAATTTGACGAAATAACATATATTTTCTATGAAATAGCGTGAATAGCAACTCTGATGAATCTGTGTACTACTCATATATTTAAGGCTTCCACATTATTGTTCATCCTAAATTTTATTTATCAATTTATTATTATCCTCATTTATTTATGTTTGTATTTGTGGTTTCAATATTCTTATACACACACGCACTCATCTATATATATACACTGGCCTCCAAAAGTTCAGGTACAACGTGTTTATGTTTTTCGAAACTCACCAGAAAAAAAAGGCAGTCATATTAAACTTCATAGTTTATATGAATGACAATAATAAGCTTTAAAAAAGCTTACGCAAAAATTACAGCTACCACTTTTATTTTATAGAAAAGAATAGGTATTTGTGAAAGAGAGAAAAATATGCATTTACGAAGCTTTCGTAATTTCGCATGTAAGTTTTGTTGCGTATGAATTATTGTTGTTAGTTTTGTTCACAACAACTACTAGTCTAGAAATGTCTAGAAGAAGTCGTTTACCCGATTCATTAAGGTGGCGAGCGGTAGGATGGATGGAAATGGTGTTGTCACAGGCCAATACTGCTAGACCGCGCAGTGTGTCTCCAACGAGTGTAGTCCAACGACTCTGGGATCAGTATGAATCCAAAGATTCTGTGTCCAGAAGACATGTTCCAGGTGTTACAACACCTACATAAGACCGATTTCTAGCTCTTTTGGCCCGAAGGAGAAGACGCACTACTGCGCCGCAATTCATTGCAAACCACTTTGCATTGAACGTTCCAACATGAGTGTTTTTTGTTGTAATTTCATTTATACGTTTAACTTAAGTGAATTTCTATGTTGCATTCAATAAATAACAGTTTGGCGCACATTCCGAGACCCTTTTTAAAAAATCTGAAATTTTTTTGTACAACAACCCTAACATGATGGAAGTACAAAATGACCGTTACTTTAATTTTACTATTTTTTGTTTGTGCATAGCGGCCATCTTTGTTTCATCGTGTGCAGCGATTTTCTCAGATACTAGGATACACAAAATTGTAACTATCTCGTTTTTTATTTTTACAATTGAAATGGGGTTTGCAGCATTTTGTTCAGAATAAAATAGGCTAAATGTACGGTGGTAGAATAAGTTTGAAAAATAAATTTTTACAGGTGAAATTTTAGCACAAAAGTTAAGATTTTTCCAAAATCTATCCGTTTGCAAGAGGAAATTTTTCATGCAAGGAAAACTGTCAACCTTAGACAATTTTTTCTACAAATTGGTCAAGAGTGCGTGTACTCATACACCAAGTTCCAGATCAGGGAGTTAATTTCTCTTTGCGAAAAAAATTCCGAAATTCGTCAAAAATTTAAAAAATTGCTCTTTTTAGGCTTTGATATCTCTGGTGGGGCACGAGATAAAAATCTGAAATTCTGGCCTTTGAAAGTATTGTGTACTAGTGTTATGGACAAAAAATTTCAAGAAGGAGATTTGACTACAAGCTGAGATATGACATGGACAATATGTGAAAACAATACTGCCAAACTATTGTAACTTATTATGTAATTGTCCTCCAAAATTTTAAATTAATGATTTATGGTACAAAGTTAAATTTTAATTACAAATACCTTCTTCAAATGCTTCTGTGTGATTTAAACAATTCAGAATGTATGCTAAACCAATACACTATTTGTCCAGATGAACAGACCTACTAGAAATGCTATTGCAACAATTTTACTTGGGACACATTTCAGAAAAAGTAAATTACAGACAATGCGTTGCAACTGATCGAGTTGACATGGTTTCAATTATTAAACCTAGAGAATTTCATTTAAGTTAACAAAGGATGACAAGACTTGTGTGGCTTCAAATAAAATTGATGGACTGACATCAGTAACTGGTCGAACTCATAATATCTCTCAAAAATAGTGTTAAACTTTTTGTTGAGCATATATAGTATCTTTGTAAATTAAACATTTATTATTAAACTGTTTTCAACAAACGATATTTTCTGTAAATATTGTAATAAAAGAGACTAATCTCATTTCTTCTAATGTACTCCTAATGGCATTTCTTAACATTTTTTAATCACCGTATGTCAGCTTATAGTCAAATCTCCTCCTTGAAAGTTTTTGTGCATAACACTACCATAAAATACTATCAAAATCCAGAATTCTAGATTTTTATCTCGCTCCACACAAGAGATATCAAACTTCGATGTGAGGAAATAGCTGCACACGATGAAACAAAGATGGCCACCATGCTCAAACGAAAAATATTAAAGTCCTTCCGGCAATGCCGGGAGGAAGAGGTAGCTTTCATATACTTATATATTTATTTACTTATTTAAAAGTAAGTTACATTGTTCAAAAATAGTAATCTCAAATTAGTGGAAATAATCTTATAAAATTAGTGATTTTATAAGATTGAATACTTTTTTTGTCAAGACTTAATATTAATAAGAATTTTTAGAAATTAGTCATCTTTTATTCAATCTGGTTTTATTTTAAGCGATTTGGAGAGTCACTAAATTCCACGATATCATAAAGTGTATGCCATTTTAACGCATCATTGTGGATCGCTCAGATCAGACCGTTTCAAAATGTCAGCCATAAGAAAAGTTCAAAGTGCTATCACTTAATCATTCTGTAAGATATAGACAAAATAAAAAGTGTTCTGGAGTCGTTGTTTGAAGTTCTAACACGTAAAAGAAAAATATTTTTCAAATTTTGATTTTTTCGCATTTCATTTTAAATTTTTTAAAAAATTTAAAATGGCCTCCATTTTGAAACAAAATGGCGGATGATGCTGGCCAACGAACTCGGTCGAGACATTTGTATGTACTATGTACATACCAAGTTTGATTGAAATCAGTTCATAAATACGCGTGTTATCACGTGACAAAATAATATCGTTTCAAAATGTCAGCCATAAGAAAAATTCAAAGTGCTATAACTCAATCATTTTTTAAGATATAGACAAAATAAAAAGTGTTCTGGAATCTTTGTTTTAAGTTCTAACACGTAAAAGAAAAATATTTTTCAACTTTTAATTTTTCGCATTTAATTTTAAATTTTAAATTTTTTAAAAAATTTAAAATGGGCGCCATATTGAAACAAAATAGCGGATGATGCTGACCAACGAACTCGGTCGAGACATTTGTATGTACTATGTACATACCAAGTTTCATTGAAATCGGTTCATAAATATGCGTGTTATCACGTGACAAAAATCAAATCGTTTCAAAATGTCAGCCATAAGAAAAATTCAAAGTGCTATAACTCAATCATTTTTTAAGATATGGACAAAATAAAAAGTGTTCTGGAATCTTTGTTTTACGTTCTAACACGTAAAAGAAAAATATTTTTCAACTTTTAATTTTTTCGCATTTAATTTTTAATTTTAAATTTTTTAAAAAATTTAAAATGGCCGCCATTTTGAAACAAAATGGCGGATTATGCTGACCAACGAACTCGGTCGAGACATTTATATGTACTATGTACATACCAAGTTTCATTCAAATCGGTTCATAAATACGTTAGTTATCGCATGACAAAAATCAGATATATATATATATATATATATGGTTATATATATATATATATATATATATATGTCAACATTTGGACGGAGGGTGGTTTTGGAGTCTGGGGGTCATGATCGGTGAAAATATACCAAAATTTTCCGGAAGTGCTTTCCTCCGGACGGCTGCAATAGGTAGCTTTTTACTTTTTGTAATGAAAGCTACCTAAAAATTAAAATAATAGTCATTTTGAACTTCCCTCATATTAGGGTTGTTGTACAAAAAAAAATTCAGACTTTTTAAAAATGGTCGAGCAACCAAAATATTTTCGGGGCCATGAAATGAACGAATAGTATTCCTAGTAGGTTTTGTTCATCTGGACAAATAGTGCATTGGCTTAGCATACAATCTGAATTATTTAAATCACGATTTAAACAGAATTTCAAGATGATCTTTGTAATTAACACTTGACTTTTCATCATTAATCATTAGTTTAAGATTTTGTAGGTAAGAACAAACACATAGTAGGTTACAATAGTTTAGAAGTATTGTTTTTACATATTGACCATGGCATATCTCAGCTTGTAGTCAAATCTCCTTCTTGAATTTTTTTGTGCATAACACTACTACACAATACTATCAAAGGCCAGAATTTCAGATTTTTATCTCGTGCCCCACCAGCTATATCAAAGCCTAAAAAGTGCGATTTTTGAAATTTTTGACGAATTTCGGAGTTTTTTTCGCAAAGAAAATTCAACTCCCAGATATGAAACTTGGTGTATGAGTACACGTATTTTTGAGCTATTTGTAGAAAAAAAATGTATAAGGTTGACAATTTTCCTTGTATGAAAAATTTCCTCTTGCAAACGGATAGATTTTGGAAAAAAATCTTAAGATTTGTGCTAAAATTTCACCTGTAAAAATTTATTTTTCAAAATTATTCTACCACCGTACTTTTAGCCTATTTTATTCTGAACAAAATGCTGCAAACCCCATTTCAATTGGGAAAATAAAAGACGAGATATTTACAATTTTGTGTATCCTAGTATCTGAGAAAATTGCTGCACACGATGAAACAAAGATGGCCGCCATGCACAAACAAAAAATAGTAAAATTAAAATAACGGTCATTTTGAACTTTCATCATGTTAGGGTTGTTGTAAAAAAAATTTCAGATTTTTTAAAAATGGTGGAGCGACCAAAAAAATATTTTCTGGACCACTTGAAATGGATTGACCCTGTTGTTTTTATACTCATTCATTTGCAAATTAGACGCAAAAGCCGGTTGTACCTTAACTTTTGGAGGCCAGTGCATATAAAATATATGATATACGAAAAAAAAAATATTTTTTTCAAAGTAACTTAATTAGCTTCATACATTGTTCCTAAATATATTTGTGAATTGTTAAAATTTTATAAATATATGGGTCAACAGCTTTTATTACTTCAGCCAATCTGAACTCTCCACCTGCCATAGATTAAGTGTAAAATGGCTGTGAGAGACGGACAAACAGACACAGGAGTGACCTTATAAAGATTCCATTTTTACTTTTAAATACGGAACCCTAAAAAAACGTGCAAATCTTTGGAAAATATTTCTACATTTAACTGCTTTTGTAAAGAAAAATGATAACATCTTTTCAAAATATTATTTCTAAAAGTTACAATTCATAACTTTGAGAATATGAAAGCACAATTCCAAAATGATTTTCCTTCAAATATTTATATTGAAATATAAAATATGATTTATAGTCTATACTCAAATCAAATAGCCAGTAGGCAGGCGTTTACTTTTACTTACGCAAGCTTGGTAAATACGAGTTTACGGCATATTTTATTAAAAATTGCAATTTTGATGTGAAGAATAAAAATAAAACTGAATTTTCAAAATGAAATATTACAAAGAACTAAAATAATAGAATAAATTACTTAAATAAGGATTTAATATTTTCTCTTTTTAACCTGATTAGAATTTGATATTTTCGATGAAACGCTCCCGAATGAATACATTATCATTTTTCATTATTCAATATGATTAAAAGAGACATTTTATTTTTGAATATTTGAATGTCAAATGTTGAGCTTCTTTTAAGTAAATTGCTGTAAGATAACTCAGGTTTGAAATTTTTGTTCATTTACACTTACCCATTATAATTAATATCAATATATGTATTTTTTATAAATTTATTTGTAAAATAAATATCCTTGTACATATCCAAATAAGTTATGTACAAGGATATTCAAGTTTAAAATTAAACACCATCAAATTTTAAATTGTCTTGCTCAAATGAAAATGCATACGCAAGTTACAATTAAACTTTCAAGATACGTTTGTGGAGTTTTCAAGTGATTGAACTTGCGTTTTACAAAGCCAAACTGGCTATTTCTTGACACATTCACAAAAACATATTTATTCATAAATGCTTTAAGTTTTAGATAATCTTTTTATTGTATTAAAAGATAAAGCAGCGTTTCTCATTTTATGCAGTTTATTTATTGCTGTTTAAACAACAGCTAAATAGCTTGGTTACATTTTGCAATGATTTAACTATTATGATTAAAAGGAACATTTGTGATACGGAAGCAGCAGATTACAATTCAATATGTATCACACCCATAGGAAACTTAAATACATTGTTCTATGTAACATGCAAAGACGTCAAATTTCATGTATTTTTATTTATGCATGAATGTGTCAGAAAATGTAGTGTTTTTATGTTGGGAGTTTGCCGATCCTTAAGGTATGCGCCTACCCACAAATCGGTGATTATGCGAAAATTTTCTATCTCTTTTTTATCATTCTAGATGACAATCAAAACATTTAGGATTCCAAAAACGCTTTTCTTTTGGTTCAGTAATAATAAGAAGCAAAATTATAACCCAAAATAAAAACCAGAAATGAACATTTTAAAACCGGAAGAGGCCGCTTAAAGAGTTACTGAAAGATAAAGAAAACATTTTAATACATAAATATATAACATATAGCGTATAAACAAATATATAAACACTTACAAATAGAGTGGATTTTAAAATTGTCAACTTTATATTAAATTGTTTGTGCGCTATCAAAATCTTAATTGGCGTTTTCTGGAAAGCTGCGTTTTTCATTTTGTACGTTTACGGAAAACATCACGTCTTAAAAAGTTTTTAAGATATTGAAATAAAATTTTGTGACAAAGTTCTGCTCATCTCTAAGTATGTTCTGTAGCAAAATAAAATATCTACGTTTGTATGCATTAATTTAAGAGCCATTTTTAGGGTTCCGTACTTAAAAAGTGATAACGGAACCATTATAAGATCACTCTTCTATCTGTCTGCCTGTTATAGTCACTTTACTCGTAAACTATAGAACGTGAAAAGTTCAAATTGGGGAAGTAATATTTTTTTGACCCACAAATTTACAGATTATTAAACATTCGCAAATATATTTAAGAAAAATGCAAATGGGCAAATAACGTTATTTGAAAAAAAAAATCTTTGGATATCGTGCCAAAACTTTCATAACGCTGGACTTTTTAAATACGCTGGTTTTAAACGCTGGACTTTTTATTTCTTTTAAATTCAGGTATTACATTTTCAGGGATAAAGTAGAAAATGTGATGCAAAAATAATCCCCTCCCCATCTGAAATAGATGGGAGGAATATAATGAAAATAACGTTATTTGAAAAAAAAAATCTTTGCATATCGTGCCAAAACTTTCATAACGCTGAACTCAAAAATACATTTCTTTTAAATTCAGGTATTATATTTTCAGGGATAAAGTAGAAAATGTAATGCAAAAATAATCCCCTCCCCATCTGAAATAGATGGGAGGAATATAATGAAAATAAAATTAAGAAAAAATTAGAGATAGAAGTCGTTAATTTAAACCTTTCAGGAAAACTACAGCGATTACCCTAGGTCACATAGTTTTTGAGATAAGCACATTTTTATGTTACACACAAATTTCGATTTATGGCCATTCAGCAAATGTAGAGGGTGAGATATCAATCATAGCAGAAGGAAAAACAGTATTGATAATGGTTTTCGAAAAAAAAATCGTCGGTAATTAGCTAAGTTATTGACCCTTAGGGTCTCGAACGGTTTGGACATAAATAATGACAGGGGCGGAATACTTAAGCACCATCGTCTTTTAAAGCCTAAACAACAACTTTTAGTTACATATTTGTGTAATTCAATGCCATTTTCATTTTTCTGTTAGAACTTGGTTTTAACAGAATCATGTTAAGGTGGTATTAAAAAAATAATTCTCCATGCTGAACAACTGGAAATTTTCTGACACATTTTTGGATTCCATTTTAAAAGAAAAAGCATAAAACTTGCTGACGTGATTTTTTGAAGAAGAGATTTATAAGCGACATCTGTTTTTATTTTTCGTTCAATTAATTAAAACTTGATTTACAAACAATTATTTTCTCAGTACGACGATATTTTTTGTTTCCAGCATTATCACTTATAGAAATTCGATTCAAAATGCCCATTTTGACAGTATTTTTAAAAAATATATCTTATGTTTATCAAAAATAGAGCGATACGGCACATGATATAGTTTCTGAAGGACAGAACTTGCCAATTGGATCCGTTTGAGATCAAAAATGAATTAGAAAGCGAATTGGAAAATAAGCAATTTGGAACAAATATTTTCTCAGTACGATCATATGCTCCTTTTTCAACACATTTCACTTCAAAAAATTCGGTTCAAAATGCCTACTTTGAAACCATCTTTTGAAGTATATTCTGTCTTTATACGAAAATGGACCTATATGGTACATTATATAATATTCTAATTCTAAAAAAGTGAACCGGACAACTGGATGCGTTTGAGATCAAAAATGAATTTAAAAATAAGTTGGAAAATAGAAAGTTTAGATTTGAGAACATCCTTAACTCGATAATTTTTTCTTCAACCGCTATGTATTTTTAATTTGTTTTTGCCTTAAGAATTGTTCTTATCTAAAACTTTTCAGTATAAAAATTGTAGATAATATTCAGAAGATCTATAATAAATTCATGCGGATTTAATATCTTGTAAATTGAGGAAGTTATGTTTTTTTCTTCTTCCCCCCCCCCGCCCCCCATGCGTTTTATTGTTTTCTTTTTAAATAAAATTAATTTATTTATTTTCTGTAAGAGTTTGTTCTATAAAAAAACTTGTCGGTATAAAAGTTGTAGATAATATTAAGAAAATTTCTAGTAAAATTAATTGGATTTTACGTGTTGAGAATTGACCAAGCTATGAAGTTTTTTCTCCTTAAAACACTATTTTTTCGCATCTTGAGCTCATATTTAATTTGATTAAAAGTCTGTCAGGCATAAATTTTTGCCCCATTTTTTAGAAATAATAAGAATTTTAAAAAATGATTCGATTTCTACAAAATTAAGAGCTTTTCCTTTTTTCTGTTTTCCCAAAACCCTTTCTTACTTTCACCCTCTTAGATGGAGGTTTCCAGTTTTGTCTATTAATGAAATTGACCGATATTTTATGCTCCTTGATTTTATGTATGAGTTTGTGATTTTATGTATGAGATTTGTGCAAAATTAAGGAACTTATCATACCCATAAAAAAGTGATATAGATCGATCTATAGATAGATAAAGTTTTTGACAGGGGGTGGTTTTTGGTTCTAAGAGTTATGATAGGCGTAAATCTGCAAACATTATTCAGATATTCCAACATAGGAGAGAATGTAATAGGTAGTGTTTCTTACGAAATTTATCT
Organism: Maratus speculifer; assembly: GCA_964019185.1. NCBI lineage: Eukaryota > Metazoa > Arthropoda > Arachnida > Araneae > Salticidae > Maratus > Maratus speculifer. The sequence goes on from OZ025299.1 coordinate 80,917,238, forward strand.
AATAAACATCAAATTATTAGAAAAGACCATTTTAATTGGAATTAATCTTCTAAATATTATGAGACTCGCAACTTAGACTTGTACGTGACGTAGACTTATGACTTGTTTGCAATGAGGTGATCTCTCAATATGCCTTTCTTGCCTTTAATAAAATTAAAAATAAACTATCTGGTAAAAAAGCGGCACGGAACAACGCGCAGTTGAAACTTTGTGACCTGCTTTCGAAGAGCGGTTAGAACAATGCCAAGCTTAAACTTTGAATAAGGGATTTGTTTTAGCTACTCTGTTTAAATGAAGATTACTACTACGCTGAATTTAGTTTTATGAAACGCCAAGTGAAGTTTATATATGCATTATTCTATAGTCTGTACCGAAGTTAAGTCAGCAGTTAATTTCATCATCAGGGTTCGCACAGTTCTACCATTAAAATTTAAGAATATTTTCAAAGTGTTTCACTGCAGAAAAATGTCGTAAAACCTGCGAATAAAGGTGGAGATTACGAATGTTGTGGTTTAAAAATTAAATGTAAATTTTCTTATTTTTAATAGTGGTGTCAGAGTCCTTGGAAATTCCAAGGAGCGTGCGAACCTTGATCATAAACAAATTAAGATAAGATTTAAAAAAAGAGTTATATAGAATAGAAGTATTTTATATTTTTAAACTTCATATCTCTTTGAACTTTTATAATATATTAATTGATACTTTTCTAGTATCTGCAGCTATATCCAACCCTAAATTCTATAGTTTATAACAAATTCTTATTATTCTTTTAGCAACGATTTCTTTCATTAATACAGTTAATAAATCATATATTTTTTGAACGGAACCCTTTGAGTGCAAGTAATAGCCGCACTTGATCGTTTATTTTAAAAATTACACATTTTTTTCCTTGTTTTTAGAAAAAATTATGTTTTGTATCCAAAATTTGGTATACATTCGGTATACAGTTTAGAGGTATTGCATTTTTTTTTACTCCATAATACAGGTAAGTGGTCTGCTATAATATTGTTTGAAATTTGAAAAGTTAATTAAATTTCCGTTAAAGTTTTACATTTATTTATAGTTTTATTCCCTGTTATAACTAAAATGCACATGTTTGATAAAAATTTCATATATTTTTCTAAAAATGCCCAAATGGTAGGTAACACCTTAAATGAATTTCGGCGTAATATTAGGACAGAGTTTGCAGATTGTTTGTAAAAACCATATATTTCTACTATTTTGTACTGAATATTTAAAGAAAGTGATATTTTCTCTATTAAGCTGTATAACATCAAAAATCCACAAGCTCTTTTGAAAAGGTTGGATATACTGGATTCATGGCAATATTAAATATTATAAAAGCTCTGTTTGTATGTAATAATACCAATAAAATGACCTCAAATTACTTTACATAAAATTATTTGTAAACACGTTTTTTACATGATATCAAATTAATTCATGAGAAATTCTTCAATGAACAAAACAATTTAAGAAGAATAGAGACGTCCTGAAGTGTAACGCCTGATGGAATCACCATCTGAATTTAGAAAATCATTATATATATATAAGTACGTGAGTTTCGAAATTCGCCTTATCCAAAATTTAAAAAATCGAGTTTTCTCTATCAGTTTATTCTATTGATGAACCCGCATGGAAAAAGCAGTACAATCTAAAAAAAATTTTTTATCGTGTCTTTCTGGCATTATAAATTCTTGGTTTACGATGAAAACCAATGGATGCAGTCATAGATTTTTCGCGATTTCTGAAAATTTCATTTTATGGATAAGGCTAGTTTTAAAAGTCACGTCCTCATACACTATATGGCCAAAGATGACCGCCCACTTGCAATTTTAGACATTTTGTTAAACATCTAGAAAATTACACGAGGAATTATCCTGAAATTCTAAGTATCAAAACATAAGTACAGGTCCTACATTTCCGTGAAGATGTTTTCCAGAAACTCCATAGGGGACCGTCAACAGAGCTAAAATAGTATGCAAATTTAGCTAAAATAGTATGCAAATAAAATTCTGATATCGTTGACGGATGCGCAGTGAAAATTATTTAGTAAACCTTCTCATTTTTCATACAATTTTTATTATTTTTTAATTCTGATTATAGGGTATTGTGTGCAATATTATTTGTCACATTTTCAGAAAAAATACATATTTTATTAAGAACTTTGCAAATTATAAGCAAAAAAATTTTGGAAAAATTTGGCACTGTTTTTATAAAAATCTTAATTTTTCTACGAGTATACATGCCATCGACATAGAAATGAACACAGTTTATTACCATAAGCCACTTAATCATAATCTACCGTTTGTGCGATTTTGCTACGTGAGTTTTTACAGAATTAATCCAAAAAGTATTAATTCTTTTTTAATTTGTTGGCGGTCCCCTATGGAGTTTCGGAAAAAAATCTTCACGGAAACGTATGACCTGTACTCTTAGGTTTACATACTTAGAGTTTCAGTATAATTACTTATGGCATAGTCCATGTCAATTCAGGCAGCCAAAGAGAAAATCTTACCTTCATAGTCTCAGAAGTTCTTTGATTGAACATATGTTAAAATTCAGGAAAAAATAAAATTCCCGTAATTTTTGGTTTTCCCAAAAAAAATTTCTGGACCGAGATACAGGGTGCCAAAGATGGCATCCCGAGCACCTTTTCCCGTTTGCGATTTTCGAAAAAAAGTTTAAAGTGCTCTATTTCTGAAACGATGCAAGATATCTCGTTGCAGTTTATTTTATTTTAAAGATAATATTTTTCTGCTTAAAAAGATATACTCTATTTTGAAATATGTATTTAATTATTTTTACAGCAGCCTTCTAAAAAAAATTTTTTTAATCAAAAATAAATTTTTTCTCAAAAATGCCAATCTCAAAAATTTTGATTTTTTTACTGTTAGTCAATACCATTGAGTACTACCTTCACTATAAAGGAGAATTTCCACTTTTGAGTTTAACAAGTTTTAGAATCATTTCAAGAATTTAGAGAATTTTACAGGAACTGCATGTCAAAAGTTCCAGTAAAAGTCTCTCAATTTTTGTTTATTTGTATCATATGTAGCCTATTACATATCCTAAACAAGTTAGAAATCACACGTCAAACATGGTAAATGAGGTGCATTCATACTATGACTAGTTTTATAAATATTTAGATCTTGGTGCAATAAGTATTACACTCTTGTGAAAACTGGCATGAATACAAAATTTATTATGTTTCTATATATTAAATTCAGTAATACGGAAGTAATATGAATCCATCTTAAAAAGAACATAATCACCAAGGCAACCTAGAATCATTACTTATCATGGGATATTTAATTATGTATGATAGAATTTAATAGAATGAACAATCATCTATTAATATCATAGTGATGGGTATATTCATCTATTACTATCATAGTACCTATATTGCACAAACTTTGAACAACAAGCAAGAAGAAATTTCATTTGTCCAACCAAGATCTCTGAAACAATTGCAAAATATTCAGATTCACAATTTATAAAAAGGAATTTTTGTTGCCTGTGTATATTACTGTGAGTAGTGGATTGCAAAGGTAAATGATATCAGTTGTTTATGAAATTGTCGTTAACTTTATGCTCCCACTTGGATCGGCTGTTGGGTATAGATTTCCACCTGCAAGACAGCAACATCACCACCAGTGTTCACTTCCTATTCACAATGTTTTAAGGATTATGGAAGCCCCAGACCCTATTAGTTAAACAGGAAGGCATCACTAAATATCAAAGGAAGATACAGATACTGTTCAACAAATTATAAAGTCTATGAATTTCTAATTTCAGTTCTAAGCAGGGTACACTGGAAGTAATATGTTTTGAAACATACATATATTTTGTAAACTTTAGTGCATGTTTTTTTTCTTTTGCAAGCTATGTTTAAAGCTGTCATTTTCTTATACTTATTAAGAAATAAAATCCTATCTCAAGCAAGACTAAGATTTTGATTTCCTGAGACCAATATGTGAATGTCATACAGGAACTGGTAAAATATATGGCAAAATTTTACATGTGTTTTCTGAAATAAGGAAGGCAGTAAGTACTCAATGGTATTAATCAACAGCAAAAAAATAAATAAATAAATAAATTTAGGATTGGCATTTTTGATTTCTTTTAATTAAAAAAAATCAAAAGGCTGCATCAGAAAATATGAATACATTTTTACAAAATTGAATATATCATTTCAAACAAACAAAAAAAAAAAATGTTACCTTTACAAAAAAAAAAAAAAAAGCAACAAATGTTGTGAAAAAGGTTGTCAAGTGTTATGAAAGTCAAATTAAAACTTTGAAAAAAAGACACTCGTACATATTTTATTCATCCTGTTAAATCCTATCACGCATAATTAATTCAAACATATCCCATGATAGGTAATGATTCTAGGTTGCCCTGGTGATTACATTCTTTTTAAGATGGATTCATATTACTTCTGTATTATTGAATTTAATATATAGAAACATAATAAATTTTGTATTCATGTCATTTTCACAAGAGTGTAATACTTATTGCACCAAGATCTAAATATTTATAAAACTAGTAATAGTATGAATGCACCTCATTTACCATGTTTGACGTGTGATTTCTAACTTGTTAAGGATATGTAATAGGCTACATATGATACAAATAAACAAAAATTGAGAGACTTTTATTGGAACTTTTGATATGCAGTTCCTGTAAAATTCTCTAAATTCTTGAAATGATTCTAAAACTTGTTAAACTCAAAAGTGGAAGTTCTCCTTTACAGTGAAGGTAGTACTCAATGGTATTGACTAACAGTAAAAAAATCAAAATTTTTAAGGTTGGCATTTTTAAGAAAAAAATTATTTTTGATTAAAAAAAATTTTTTTTGGAAGGCTACTTTAAAAATAATTAAATACATATTTCAAAATAGAGTATATCTTTTTAAGCAGAAAAATATTATCTTTAAAATAAAATAAACTGCAACGAAATATCTTGCATCGTTTCAGAGATAGAGCACTTTAAACTTTTTTTTTGAAAATCGCAAACGGGAAAAGGTGCTCGGGATGCCATCTTTGGCACCCTATATCTCGGTCCAGAAATTTTTTTGGGGAAAACCAAAAATTACGGGAATTTTATTTTTTCCTGAATTTTAACATATGTTCAATCAAAGAACTTCTGAGACTATGAAGGTAACCCCCCTGCCTGAATCGACATGGATTCGGCCTTATGTATTTTTCTAGATATTTAACAAAATGCCTAAAATTGCAAGTGGAAGGTCATCTTTGGCCATGTAGTGTATAAAGACTTTTTTCATTAATAATTGAAATAATAGTCTTAGTCATACAGAACAAGTACAAACTTACCAACTTCGGACATAACTTCCGTAAAATGGTAGTTAATTCAAACAGGTTAAATATGTTTCCAATCAGAACTTTTTAAAGAAATGATATCAAACCAATTATATGTGGAAACTGGATATTAACTAGCTAATTATCCATCTAAAATATTTGCATGTTAGAAACCTGTTCAACCTGGTTTAAATTAACTCACATTTTACGAAAAAAATGCCCGAAGTTGGTAAGTATGCATGTATGTCAATAGCTACTTCGATTTCCATCTGTGGTTCTATCCGAAATCATTTATACAGCGGAGAGAAAAACTATAAGAAAAAAATCACTCGCATTATCAGGAGTCGAATTCTATAGCAGAGTCAATAAGTCTCCGGCTTTTTGTTCACCGCTATTATCTTGGAGAAAATGTCGTTCTTATAAATTGCCTAAACGTTCCAATCAATTAAAACATTTTCTGCATTAAAATACTGGTATCTAAAAAGCCGGAGAGAGAGACTTGGCAGATCTGCTATAGAGAAAATTTTATTGTTCTCACCATCTTGAAAATAACATCTTCATCGTCTCTTACTACAGCATATTTTACATAAAATATGCTATGTAAACAATAAAATTTTCTCTTTAAAATGCGATCAATGTTTTATAGTGAGCAATGTCTATTGAAAATATGATCAATTGACTAGTATAACTCGAAGGAGGAATTACAATCTACCATTTGTGAAACATGGCGTCTTTGTCACTCCGAAAATTTTGAGACTTCGCAAACCTCATGCTACTACGCTCCATTGAAATTCTTAAACACAAAAGAAGCAAAATTCACATGTAATATTTCTATAATAAAAATATGTTCTGTTTTAATCAGTTTCCTTTTACTGCATAGTTTATGAAAGTGCAATTTATTATATTGTGATAAAAGTAACTGTATTATAATAATTAAGTTTATATTGCTTATTTAGATTGATAAAATCAATATGTTTATTAATACAGGAATGCCAGATGCGCCACAAAAATGGCTGATTTTTGCAATTAAAATTTAATGGTATTCGTCGCCTTATTAAATCTTTAAAAATCCGCCATTGATCCTTTCAAGGACTGCGTTTGCAGTCTGCAAATGGTTATTTTTAATGCCAGAACTACCAAATAGCACCAGTATTTTTTAGTACAATATTAATCTCATAATACACGGGAAGAAAATCTCTTGATTATTTACAAACAACTTTGTTCGTAAATTGCAGTGTGAGTTAATTATTTGAACATATTTCGAGTAGGTATGCCTTATCGTTAAAAAGTTAAATAAGATGACAAATACTATAAAAAATTAGTGGTAGGAACCAAACATGCCCTGCAGCACTTGCATCCCTATTAATATAATTATATTAATTATTTGGGGAAATAAAAGATCGTTCCTATTATTTTGCACCCTGGTGTATATCAATATTATATACGTAGATTATATATCTATTATGCAGAATCAATCTTAAATTATGCAGATTTTCATAATTGTCTCTTTTGTGAATATTGAAATAAGTCTCAGGAGTAATTTCATTGTATAATTTGCTTCACTTACAATCATACAATCTTAAAGAAATCTCAATGGATAGACATAATTAGATAAATGTTTGACATAAAATAATATTTCTATCCCTGCTAAAAAAAAAAAAAAAAAAAAAAAAAAAAAAAAAAAAATCCAGCATGCGCATATATAAATGAATATTTATTTTTAATCAAACAAAATCCCCTTCACACCTAGTTATGTTAAATTAGCTATATCTTACAAATTTTATCTTTTATCGATTGCACTAAAATTTAATAAAAATTTTTTAATTCTACTTCTTTTAAAATGAATGCCTAGGTTAATTGAATAATTTGATATTCAGCACTTTTGAATAAAACACTTTCAAAAAGGCAAGGCATAAAATATCCACTTATTATTCCACATTCATGTTTTTAATTTTCTTTTTTTATCATTTTTTTGGATTAAGATAGCTTATTTAATATTTTTCTGTACTAAAATATATTGTTACATAGTTTTCTACACTGCAAAAAATTGTAAAATTTCAATACATGCTGTGCATATTTTAGTGTATTTGTATCACTTTCATTCTTTACGGTATGAATGAATACAATATTTCTACATTAAATTAAAAACTGCTCTATACGTACAATTTAATTGCAAAACCAGTGTTGCAAGACGGCTACTTTTTTTTAATTAAAATTTTCGTATTCACACCACTTTTTAGCTCACAGGCTATCATAGCCTGAGAGCTTATGTGCCCGTCCGTTCTGTATGTATGTGCGTATGTGCGTAACGCGATAACTCATGATAAAAATATCGGATCCACTTGAAATTTTGTATATAGGTATATCCTGATAAGGCGCTTCCCTGATTAGTTTTTGGAGTTCATTCGATATGTATAAGAGGGGGAACGGGGGGCTCATGCCCCCCGTTAGTTGATATAAATGGGATTTTCATGCAGAATTAAGTTTTCAAAATTTAGATTAGGATCATTCTGATGAGGCGATTCCGTGACTGTTATTAGGTGTTCATTGAATAAGTATAAATAGGGGGAACAGGGGTTCTAATCCCCCCCCCGTTAGTTGATATAAATGGGATTTTCATGCAGAATTAAGTTTTCGTTCAAAATTTAGATTAGGATCATTCTGATGAGGCGATTCCGTGGCTGTTATTAGGTGTTCATTGAATAAGTATAAATAGGGGGAACAGGGGTTCTAATCCCCCCCCCCCGTTAGTTGATATAAATGGGATTTTCATGCAGAATTAAGTTTTCGTTCAAAATTTAGATTAGGATCATTCTGATGAGGCGATTCCGTGACTGCTATTAGGTGTTCATTGAATAAGTATAAATAGGGGCAACAGGGGTTCTAATGCCCCCCCCCTCTTAATTTATATAAATAGGTTTTTCAAGCAGAATTTTCAGATTTCGTTCAAATCTCTGAATCGTTTTGGAAGTTTAATGGTTAAGTATAAAAGAAGGGGATAACTCCTTTTAAATTATATAAATGCTAAATGGGTTTTTATTAAGAATTATCTAATTTGCTCTGAATTTTGGATATAGATTTTTTATATGATAAAGCATGTCTTTGATAGTATAGGAGGTTCAATGATTAAGTATAAAAAAAGAGGAAAGGGGAGAGCTGTTTCCCCTTCTTAATTTTTTTTCGAACGGAATTAACCCTTGAAAATATAAGGCTTTAATGTACAATTAGTATTTGTAGCCTGTGAGCTCAATGCCATCAGTTTAACTGGGCAGTATTCTTTATTTAGCTCACAGGCTATCATAGCCTGAGAGCTTATGTGCCCGTCCGTTCTGTATGTATGTTCGTATGTACGTAACGCGATAACTCATGATAAAAATATCCGATCCACTTGAAATTTTGTATGTAGGTATATCCTGACAAGGCGCTTCCCTGATTAGTTTTTGGAGTTCATTCGATATGTATAAGAGGGGGAACGGGGGGCTCATGTCCCCCGTTAGTTGATATAGATGGGATTTTCATGCAGAATTAAGTTTTCAAAATTTAGATTAGGATCATTCTGATGAGGCGATTCCGTGACTGTTATTAGGTGTTCATTGATTAAGTATAAATAGGGGGAACAGGGGTTCTAATGCCCCCTCCCGTTAGTTGATATAAATGGGATTTTCATGCAGAATTAAGTTTTCAAAATTTAGATTAGGATCATTCTGATGAGGCGATTCCGTGACTGTTATTAGGTGTTCATTGAATAAGTATAAATAGAGGGAACAGGGGTTCTAATGCCCCCCCCCCCCCCGTTAGTTGATATAAATGGGATTTTCATGCAGAATTAAGTTTTCGTTCAAAATTTAGATTAGGATCATTCTGATGAGGCGATTCAGTGACTGTTATTAGTTGTTCATTGAATAAGTATAAATAGGGGGAACAGGGGTTCTAATGCTCCCCCCCCCGTTAGTTGATATAAATGGGATTTTCATGCAGAATTAAGTTTTCGTTCAAAATTTAGATTAGGATCATTCTGATGAGGCGATTCCGTGACTGTTATTAGGTGTTCATTGAATAAGTATAAATAGGGGGAACAGGGGTTCTAATGCCCCCCCCCCGTTAGTTGATATAAATGGGATTTTCATGCAGAATTAAGTTTTCGTTCAAAATTTAGATTAGGATCATTCTGATGAGGCGATTCCGTGACTGTTATTAGGTGTTCATTGAATAAGTATAAATAGAGGGAACAGGGGTTCTAATGCCCCCCCCCCGTTAGTTGATATAAATGGGATTTTCATGCAGAATTAAGTTTTCGTTCAAAATTTAGATTAGGATCATTCTGGTGAGGCGATTCCGTGGCTGTTATTAGGTGTTCATTGAATAAGTATAAATAGGGGGAACAGGGGCTCTAATGCCCCCCCCCGTTAGTTGATATAAATGGGATTTTCATGCAGAATTAATTTTCGTTCAAAATTTAGATTAGGATCATTCTGATGAGGCGATTCCGTGACTGTTATTAGATGTTCATTGAATAAGTATAAATAAGGGGAACAGGGGTTCTAATGTCCCCCCCCCCTTAATTTATATAAATGGGTTTTTCAAGCAGAATTTTCAGATTTCGTTCAAATCTCTGAATAGTTTTGGAAGTTTAATGGTTAAGTATAAAAGAGGGGGATAACTCTTTTTAAATTACATAAATGCTAAATGGGTTTTTATTAAGAATTATCTAATTTGCTCTGAATTTTGGATATAGATTTTTTATATGATAAAGCATGTCTTTGATAGTATAGGAGGTTCAATGATTAAGTATAAAAAAAGAGAAAAGGGGAGAGCTGTTTCCCCTTCTTAATTTTTTTTTCGAACGGAATTAACCCTTGAAAATATAAAGCTTTAATGTGCAATTAGTATTTGTAGCCTGTGAGCTCAATGCCTTCAGTTTAACTGGGCAGTATTCTTTATTTAAATTGTAAAATACTGTTTTTGTCTGTCTGAATTAATATAGCATTAAATAGTACGAATTTTACACTTTCGAAAATGTGGTGCCAATCAAGAAATCTGAATTTTTAAAAAGTAGCCGACTGGCAACACTATGCAAAACGGCATTTATAATAAAATAATAATTTTTATTGGCATATCTATGGTATATCTTCCGCTAAATATTATCTAAATTCATTTCCACTTGTTTAAACTAAAGGCAACTTTTAGACATTATATATTTCTATTTCTTTGATGAATTCATATTTCAGGTTTTTTCTTTGTTGAAAGTACTGTGGAATGCATAAAGGATTTTCTCCAAGGAGACATCTCATTACACACATTAGTAGTATCTTGAAATGAGTTTTCGATGTCCCTATATTTAGAAAATTTTCCATACAGTGGTATTTAACGTATACATATATATATATATATGTAATATATCGTTTTCAGATTCTTTAACAGTACATATACCAGGTATTTAACATATTTTGTATATATGATAAAAACGGTATTATAGTATACAGTGGCGGTCAAAAGTTTCCGGCCAGCAAAAATTTTTCAGTTAATTTGTAAATATACCCATATGAAGAGGAATCTCAAAGTGATATTTATACATTTTATTGACATAATAGTTAGGAACTTACTTATAGAAGAACATGTAAATATCAATAAATTTAACTGACAAAATTAAGTATAAAGGAAAATGCATGTTCTCAAAAGTTTCCGGCCAACTTCACAAGTTTGTAAAAAAGTGGTATTGTAATAGAAAATTACAGTGATCAACAACATTTACAATTATTATTTTATCGTATTACTATTTTATTAGCTTTAGTAATGAGTACTGCGGCGCAGCAACGTGACATTCATACTATCAACGGTTAAAGATCGTCTATGGTACGTTTTTCCTACATTTCTTGCGATTTTGGCGAAATTTCGGCTGAGTTGGAATATTTATAGTTCCGCAGAATTTTGTCAATTTCTTTTCAAAGATTTTCTATTGGATTCATGTTGGGTGTTTGGGCTGATCATTTCAAAAACGAAATTTTTTGTGCGAAAACCATTGCTTATCGAGATTTGCAAACAGTATTTATGTCGTTATCATGTTAATAAAAATAGTTGGGTCCAAATTTTTTCTCTAATAAGGCAGAAAATAGTCTTGCAAGATATCCTGATACATTGTATCATTCACCTGGCTGTGGATTTCAAACAACGGACCGACACTTTTTGAAGAAAATTCTCCCCACGGCATAACATGTTCCGCCATGCTTCACTGTAGGAATAACCACGGCCAAACTCCATGAGCGCTTCCGTTCCTTAAGGAGAGGGTGAGGAGAACATTGAGTTCGGCCGTGGAATAACATAGGTCAAATCATATCTTTTGTTGTTAGGTCATCAGACGTTGTGTCGGCCATCACTTCAAAAACTGTTTCGAATTCGATTAATGGAAAAATAGAACTTTTTTCCAGTTTTCACTTGACCAGACTTTGTATTTTGGAAAACCCCAGCTGGGTACGTTTGTATTTTTTTTTAACTCTGGAAAAATATTAACACCGATTCTTCCATAAAGTTATGCATCACGTCAGCATGTTGATACGGTATACGAACTTATTTCAGCAATATTTTCATTCCGTAAATCGCAGTATATTGCAGCGTAATTTTTATGCGGATTATGAATTGTTTTTCTCCTAATAATTCTGTCCACAGGAATAGTAATTTTCCGGGATCTCCCGGACCTCTGAAAGTCCTAAAGGCCACGGCCATCTTTATATAATTTTTAAATATCGTTTACGGTCGATTTTATCGATCGATAACTTTGCCTCAATATCTCGAGAAGATTGGCCTTTTAGAGACAAACTAATCACACATTTATGAACAATAATTGTTGAACTTTTCAATTTTGAATTCAGACCATGCTATACACGTTGATTCATTCATAAACACAACCAAAAAACTAAAGAATGGTAAGTGGCCGGAAACTTTTGCACACGCGAACTTCGAATTTTATCCCTTTGCATGAAGCATCTTCAGTATCCAATCAAAATGATCACGTGGTCAGAGGTCATTCACATATTCCTAACTTTTGAAGCAATTGTGCTTCTTCTTTGCTGAAACCTTTTGGTAAATAAATCGAAGAAACTAACTGGCCCGAAACTTTTGACCGCCACTGTATATACCGGGTGTAACAAAAATGACTGATGGATTTTAAAATTCAATAACTTGCAAACGGTGATAGCTATTTAAAAAAGATTTTCAGCAGGGTTATGTACAATGTCAGGAGTTTTTTTACCATAATTTTTTATTTTAGTTCGCATATCAAACAATAGGTGGCGCTGACGGCGATTGAAGGTCAGGTGATCAGTGCTGTGTGAAGCGTCGACCTGGCCTTCAATCGCCGTCAGCGCCACCTATTGTTTGATATGCGAACTAAAATAAAACATTTCGGCAAAAAAACTCCTGACATTATACATAACCCTCCTGCAAAAATTTTTTTAAAAGCTGTCGCCGTTTACAAGTTATTGAATTTTAAAATCCATCAGTCATTTTTGAGACACCCGGTACATATACTTTATATATCGTAGTTATATCAGCTCGGTATATACCAGTACAATATATATGGCTTATAAACTACGCTTTATTGTGTGTTTTTATGTTAAAATAATTTGCAGTACATGCACTGTTTTATGTATTAACCTTTTCGACTCCTACACAAATTTTATTCGGTCGGCAACACTTTTACAAAAGACGTTACTTTCAGTTACACGTTATCAAAAATGTTCGAATTAAAAAAGTTATGTTTTATTTCCCTTTATTATTTGCGTGAAAAATAAATTTTGCAAAGGAAGATGATGTCCAGTCAGACTGTAGTTACAGGTGCAATCGGTTGAGGTAACATATACTGGTCATATTGCTGCCAATTAATGTACCTAAATTTTACACAGTAATTTTTTGAGTGAATTTTTATTAGATCTGTTTTTATACGTTTCATTAATATATTTGATATAAAATTAAATTTTTTAATTTCAACGTTCCTGAAAAAGTAACGCGAACAGTCCTGGAGATATTTAATGAGGAGCAGTTTTACCATTTCAGGGGTAGTTATTTAAAACTAAGGGGATATTTTTTAAATCTATTCATTTATTTAAAACTAAGAAAAAGTTATATTTCACATGCATGATAAAGCGCAAATTTCTGCTGCCATTGTGCAATTTGGGATTAAAATTAAGTGATTTCATAGACGTATGATCGCCCCTGTAAATGATTAAAATTTTCATCGGATCAAGTTTTAAACATTGTTAATTAAATATGAAGTTTTCATTTCACACCTCCAAAGGCATTAAATTTTCTGATATTAATAATTTCTTAAAATAAATATGAAGTTTTCATTTCACACCTCCAAAGGCATTAAATTTTCTGATATTAATAATTTCTTAAAATGATGTTCTTTGAAGTATATTATATTTTAACGGGACAGTAGAAAAAATAAATAAATGTGTACTGATATATTTTTTCAAAATAACATAAACCACACATATTAAACTATGTATGAGATGAATACTTATTTCTAGACGTATATTTTTGAATGGACCACACTAATAAATGCAAAAAACTTTGAACGTGTTAAAAAAATAAAAGAAAATTCCGAACTACATATCGAAGGCCATAAATTAAATAATTTATTTTCTTCTTTTTATCTCCCTTAATGTTATTCGTCTTTCTTTTTTTTCTTCTTTTCTAAAATACAAAGAAATAAAGCCCCTGGCAATGATTTAAAAGTCATGTGAAAAATCATTACGGTTTTCATTGTAAAAAGAAGTTATTATCTTTTATAAACACAGTTAAATAGAAAAGATGTTCTTTCTTATGAGATATCCAAATTAGGCGCTAAGGTATCTAAGAGCTTGGAACGCTCACGTTATTGATTTAAACGTGGCTTAATCGCTTAGGCAGCCCACGAAAGGCAAAATATTATCGAATGCCGTTACTTTTTAGTTTTTTATGTCTAGGGATAGAAATAAATTAATTGTTTGTACCGTTTGATGACTTCGTTCTTGGGTGATTATTCTGAATAACTTCTTTAAAAATTAATTTTTTCAAAGTTCCTTTTTTACAAACATTTATAGTCGGAAAGTGATATTAAATAGCATTTCTTATAATAGAATAGGTAACATTGTTTTGATTTATTCTCTATTTAATTAAGCTGTAAATGGAAGATATTTTCAAATTTTTACATAATTTAAAAAATAATAAATCACTTATTTTACAAAACTGTCTGTTTTTTATCACCGTATGTTAACACACACACACAAAGTCTAGATAAAAATTTACAATAAAAATATAATTAATCATTGCACAATTTACACAACGTATACTTAAAAATAGACGGTAAAAGTTTGACTGTAAACAATTATTATTTAAAATAATTTCGCACTTTTTAAAAACAACAAGTTATGTTTCTTGGAATATTAGTTAGGAATATCGACCTACACATTTATTGACAAGATAAAGCTAGGGAAGTCTGGACACAATTCGATAGAATGATAATAAAAAATCCAAATATTAATTTTTGCTAAACTATCGATAAATAATTTTGATTTAGTTTGTTTTTTATGCATTTAAATTGCTATTTTGTTGTTTGCTGTTATTTAATAGAACAAGTGTAATAAAACCACAAAAGCTATTTCGAGCAAACTGTTCTTACAGGATAGGTGTGATTGCGCATGTGGGTAGGAGAGATTGTTATTAATAATAACTACAATTAAATTGTTAACAGTTATAATTACACCTATGTCATTGTAAGGTTTTTGTGATCAAATATTATTGTATTTGGGAGAGAATATTTCAACCTATTTATTAAAGAATCAGTAAAAGGAAAAAAAAAATTAAGAGTTAAAGAAAAATAAATAATCATAAAAAGCAAGCTCAGATAAGATTGGGAAACATCATGTTACTTAATAATACGATTAACTTTAGATTAATTCAATTTTATTTCCACAATTTCAGTGGTTTTTTTTTTTTTTTTTGCCGATTGAAGTTATCGTCGTCCACAATCGATGTCCTGTTATTACTTACCCATCGTACGTAGTATAGGGTAATTCTTGCAATCGTTTTGAAAATCGAAAAAAAATTTTTGACGGATTTACACGTTTTAGATAGTGGAGATTCCGAAAAACATATTTTTAGAAAAAAAAATTGCCGTCTGTCTGTCTGTCTGTCAGTCTGTCTGTCTGTAAACGCTCTATCTTCCGAAAAAATTGAGATAGAGATTTGAAATTTTGTATGTAGTTAGTATATAAGAATGGGACGAAGCCTATTTAATATCAGCAACCTCGATTATCCGGAACTATTTTTTTCGGATTCTCGAAAAATTCGTTCTGATGAAATGTATATAAAAATTTTCGAATTTGTTTGTTCTAAGGAATGGACGTAAAAGGCAATAAAATAACACACATTTTGCATATATAACGAAGTCGATCGGATTATTAGTTGCCGAGATATTTGTAATCCTGTTTTCCACATTCTTCGATTTTTCATGACCCTGTATTTCATTCAAATTTCAATTCAGAGGTATATTTTAAATGGAAATAAGACGCTTAATCCGATGCAGTTAATTGTTAGTTAATAGAATTATTGTTTTTGGAGTTATAAGGATGTCTCTTTTACGTAGTTCGGTACTACTTGAGTAGTTTGGCGTTTTATATAATTTGTCGAAATTGGTACATCAGCAGTTCTTTAATATAGCATTACTATGTATATTAACAATATTTAAATTTTGTTTATGAATTGCAATACATTGTATAAATAGTTTTCACATGTTTTATTTTCATCATATCCATGATGGGTAAGTATTACGGTGGCCCCCAACGACTGTAAATTGTGAAGGTTTCGTGCAATCACCTGATACATGTATTAAATACATTGAATCCAGTCACTGGTCGAAGTTGTTGTCTGGTATATTTCAAGATATAAAGTGAACTTTTTCTCATTACTCTACTTTTTCTTTCCTTCAATTTTTTTTTTATCCTTCTGCTCTAGCTCTGCTGATACCTTGAGCTTTCCTGACACTTAACTCAGATGACTTCGCAGAAACTAAGAGCGCCAAACTTTTTCCCGTTAACTTATAAGCAAAAATCATTTATTAGAAAATTTACATTTAGTTAACAAAATGTATTATATATGACGATCTCAGAAGCCAAGGAGTACAAGTGACAAAAATTCTATTTCGAGTAAATTCAGTTTAAAAATAATTGATGTTAAATTTAAACATCAATAATAATTGACTGAATATAAATAGGACGCTGCCACTTGTTCCATTGGGGTCTTTGGACTCTTATTTCAATAACTGTAAAAAAAGTAGAGTACAATTTTCTTTAATATTATAGTTAATCAACATTGATAACTATTCGACAAAAGTGGTTTATCTCTAGAACACAGCACATAATTAGAAAATCGATTATTCTTCTTGAAAAGCTAAAAGGATATTTCCAGGTCGTCTGTGCACAAATATATTTAAATACAAAAGAAATAATATATGAATTAGAATTTTATATTACAATAATTTCAAGCACATTCACACGCACAAAATTGTAAATTTCAAATACTAAAAAAATACTTTTATAGCTTGCCTGTATTTCGCACAATTAAAACTACACTTACCTTTGTTAGATTTTAAACACTTTTTTTTAATGTTTAGATTTAAAACTTACTTACTTTTAAATAAATCATTTTTGAATCATACACCTTGCTTTATTCAAGATCTATCGTAATTTTACGTAAAGCATTTCATTCGCCATATACGTTACATTAAATATTTTCTTCCTCTTGACCCACTAACCATCAAACTATAAGATTAAGGTGTTTGCCACCAAAAATTCTTTAAAAATTTTTTTGCTTTATTTGATTTTAAAATTTTGCACTTTTAAGTAAGACACATTTTTTGATTGAAAAATAATTTAACCACTTAACTGATCAATATTTTTGAAAAAAAAAAAAAACTTTCAAATAGTTCTTATTTTTCCATTTTTTACGGAATGTTTAATCTTTTATCACCCGTTTTTCAAAACAGAAAATTTTTACTAATTGAATCAGGGGAAAAAAAAAAAGGCCCGATTAAATAATGCAAAATTTGCAATAAAAAATTGCTGGTAAGAATAATAAATCATGATTGGTATATGAATGCCCGTCCGTGGTACGAGCAAATCATGAATGGTAAAAACATGTTGCCCGTATGACGCACATGCAAATCAGGGAAGCGGTTAAATTTATTTATTTTGACTGAGGTGTCATCGCAACATGAGCGGGTAATGGGTTAATGCATATATGCCAACATCTTTAATTATTTCGCAGTATTTTCCAAGACAAGCATGTTTAAAATAGGAAGTTTTATTTAATAAACTATATTAAAATGAAATCTAATAAGTATCATGTTCAAAAAAGACATAATTACCTATAATTACTTTCCGGTTTTATACTTGTTTGTGTTGGATCCGACTCCGGAATAATTAAACAATGTTGGCATCTTTACTTTCTGTAGCACGATTCTTCTGAGAACATAGTTCCCTTACTTCCCGCTTCTTTTAATATTTTTTGCATATGGATATGCATCTCACTTACATTTTCATTAATGTGATTAATGACAGACATTACAATATCTACAGCCACTTATGATTTCTTCATTATTTTTCTCATTCATATGAAGCTGCTCATCATCGTGAAATTTTGCTTATTTCATTGAATTAATAAATATAATATTGGTATCTATATTATAAAGGTTGGTTGGTTGTATTAATGTCGGCCAATTATCTACGCTATGGGATATAGGCCCTATGGGGTGGGATGCCCTCCGTGGGGGTCTTTTTAAGGGAACCTAACCCGTATTTACGCAAGGTTCGAAGAAAACCACGGAAAACTCCGAACGGTTAGGCCGACTATATTATAAAGGACAAACGCGTCCACATGTCTGTTTGTGTGTCCACACGTTTTGACGGTGGTAACAGCAGGCGATTAAATTTAAATTTTTCTGCATTTTTTAAAACTTCTGAATATCGCACATTATGATTAAGAAAGATAAATCATTTTTTACTTAAATTAATATACATAGCTAAGCACTTGTTTCCAGATTATTTTCCATAACGAAATTAAAATATTCATCATTCTATAAAGAAAACAATAAAATATCAGTGAAACACAAATTTAAGACATGTAATAGAACTTAAAAAAATGTTTAAAGCAAACAATAAAAAAAGACTGATTGGAAATAGTGATTTTATCGGTTGTTAATTCTTGGCGCGAGTCTAATAAATTTCCTTTCTATAAAACACTTTTAATAAATTTCAATATTTTATTTGAATTGAAATTTTTATATTATTTTTTGTATTTTCTATGGCCCTTCTAAAAAATAAATCATAAGTAAAAACATGCTGGTTATCAACTAAAAAAATCGTTTTCATTTATATTCTACTGCCCAGGAAGCCCGGATTTATATCCTTGTATTTTAGAATTCAATTTATTTAAAAGTGAATTATTATAAACTTATAATATAACTTTAAAGAAATAGTTCAGAGGTCTATATATCTGTAATACTGAAGCAGTATATTCGCTAATCTAATACACTATTTTCAACAATAGAACACTAACTAGTAGCAACTAATTCCTGTTGCATATTAGAATTTATTTACACTGTACTCTAACTTTTTGAATGTTCTCAAAGCACCAGGCAGTTTATACTATCCCATTATAGATATTTACTTCGTTGAAAATTTCATATATAATGACTGGATATATTGCTACGAGAGATCATCAAAAGTAAGTTAAGCCAGAGTGAATACATGCCTTTTCACACATAATATTACTTTTTAAATGTCATGTTTCTAACTATATTTTTATTTAACTTTCAGTTACATAAGCATTCTGAAGCAATCATAAATTGATGTTTTTAGAGACGTCTTAGAGTCATATTTAGATTAATTTCTTTATTCTTGCAATCATTTTCGCTATTTGTTACTTAGATTTCTCTGAAGATTGGCCTGTTCAGCCTTTTCTTGCCTTTTGTATAGTAATACCCACAAACAACAAATTTGAAGCTATTTACGTTTGCACATTTATCAAGAAAAGATGGTGTAAGGGACTAATGTAATTTGACAGTTCTTGGACATCAATGGGAATGCAAGCGATAAAATCATTTTATTCACATTTTTTCAATATTCGGTTAATATTTCATCATTTTTTTACCTAGAGTTCATGTTGAATTGAAAAAAATTGTATAACTTGGCAATATTTCAAATAGTCCATTGAATAAAATCATAGGGCGAGACAAAAAATATTTTGTCCTACCTTGATTTAATGAGAAAATGCGCAGTACAAACTTTAAATAAACGGCCAAGTGCGAGTATTACTCGTGTGCAGAGGGTTCCGTACAATAAATACATGAATAATCAACTCCTTAGGGACGAATATTGGTGAACGTGCCAGGTAAGGTTTTAGAATCTTTCATTATTGCCACCAATTATTTTTTATTTTAAAGTTTACATTATGAAATAAAAGTATTTTCACGATTCAACTGAAGAAAATTTGTTTTGAAAAACCGGTGGTAAAAAATAAAAAAATATATAAGCAAAATGCTGTCGTTGCAAACGAGTTAACAGTCTTATTAAAAAAAAATGTTGCTAAAGGAATAATAAGATAGTAAAAAACTATACAACATAAAGTTGGTTATAGCTCTTTATACTAGAAAAGTGTAAATGGGAATAATAGGAATATTTTTTTTCCTTTTACAGTGTAGCTAACACAAAACTCTTGATCAAAATTTAAACTTGGCCATGTGTTAAGTGCACTTCAAAGGAGGTTGGAAAGTTGAAATGCCACCTTGGTCCGTGACACATTTTTCCAAATAGATTTTTACTTTACATTTAAATAAACGGGAGGCATATCGATAGACCCACTGATTGCAAACTCGATACGAATCTCAAAACATTTATGTGATTAATTCTAATTAATTAGTCTGTTTTCAACAATTTGACATTTATTGCTTTTATACTTCTATTAGGTATTGAATTACACAAATATAGCTTTAAAATTTGTTATCTAGGCTTTAAAAGATGATGGTACATAGAATACGTCGCCCTTATCATTACGTATGTCCAAACCGCCCGTGTCTTTAAATGATAATACCTCAGCTAATTAATGACTATTTTATTCAAAAATTACTATCAATAACGTTTCTATACTTCTGCTATAATAAACACCTCCAGTGCTCCTGAACACGTTTGTTGAATGTCCACAAATCGAAATTTGTGTGGAAACAAAACGGAAAAATGCGATTTTCTCAAAAACAATGAGATCTAGAGTATTCGGTATAGTTAAAAATCTTAAAAATAAATCTATAAAATCTTAAATTTGTATCTCTTTGCAATATTTTAATTTTTACTCACGTGTAAATGGCAACATATTTAAACTTTTGATTCATTTCGGTTTTATTTTATTAGAAATATTATCTCTCGATCGGAAGCAAACTTTTAGTCATTTCAGTATCATATTTACCTGAAGACGGCCGCAGAAGACGGCGCGAAACGTTGATATTTTATTTTATTTTAATTGTACAAGTTCATATTAAAGTTCTTGTTTTGTGCATTATTGAGCAATGTTTTGTATTTTTAATAAATACATTCTTAGTAATCTATATTATTATTATCTTTGCCGCCCTTAAAGTAAAACGGTGAGATTTTCAAAGTTCATATTGCGCATTTAGTGGATCGAATTTTTATTATACACTGGTGGACAAAATTAAGAGATGGAAGGCATTTTCCCTAATATCTCGAGAAATACTGGATACAAATAAGTGAAAATTGGTATGAATATAACTTATAGTATGACAATAATATGTGCTAAGTAAAAATTAAAGTATCATTCATTGACAAGAGTTATTGGCAACAGTCCAATATGGACTGAAATTCACGATGAAAGATGGTAATGAAAGTGAGGCTTTTATGATGTGTGGTCACCTCTAGTATGGTGTGTGGTCACCTCTAGTATGGTGTGTGGTTACGTCTGACAGATAGACAGCATGCACAATGAGTATGCATGCTGTTAATTAGAGAGTTAAGGATTGCTTGTGGAAGAATCTCCCACTCTTCCACCAGAGCAGTTTTTAACTCCGGAATGGTTCTGGGTGAGGGTTGACGGCTCGCAATAGCCCTTCCAAGAGCATCCCAAGCATGTTCAATGCGGTTAAGGTCAGGAGATTTGGCTGGCCAATCCATTCGATGAATATCCTCGCTTTCCAGATACTCCTCAATGAACGTATACAGCGACACAACTGTCTAGGGACCTTGCTGCTGCCACAGGAACATTAGTTTCGGAAGACTGTTACCAGGTGGCTTGGTGAAAGAGGATTGTATGCCAAGAAGCGCGCCATTTGCATCCCTCTCACTCCCTTCCACAAAAGAGAGCGTGCACAGTGGTGCAGACAGCACCAACACTAGACACAGCTCCAATGGGCTAATATTCTGTTCACAGATGAGTCCAAATTCAGTCTTCAACCTGATTCTCGGCGAATATTCATATGTAGGGAACCTGGTACCCGATACTATCCCAGTAACATCATTGAAAGGGACCATTATGCTGGTGGAGGACTGATGGTTTGGGCAGGGATCATGCAAAATATTCGCACACCGCTCCATGTGTTTCACACTGGTTCCGTGAATGCTCAGAGGTACAGGCAGGAGATCCTACAATCCAACGTGCGTCTTTTCAGGGGTGCTGTTGGCCCTGAATTCATTTTTATGGACGACAATGCCCGAACACATAGGGCTCGTCTGGTTGAGGAATATCCGGAAAGCGAAAATATTCATCGAATGGATTGGCCAGCCAAATCTCCTGACTTTAACCCCATTGAACATGCTTGGGATGCTCTTGGAAGGGCTATTGCGAGACGCCAACCTCCACCCAGAACCATTCCGGAGTTAAAAACTGCTCTGGTGGAAGCGTGGGAGAGTCTTCCACAAGCAAACCTTAATTCTCTTATTAACAGCATGCATACTCGTTGTGCATGTTGTCTATCTCTCAGAGGTGATCACACACCTTACTAGAGGCGACCACATACCATACAAGCCTCACTTTCATTGCCATCTCTCATCATGAATTTCAATCCACATTGGACTGTTGCCAATAACTCTTGCCAATGAATGGCACTTTAATTTTTACTTTGCACATATTATTGTCATACTATAAGTTATATTCATACCAATATCATTTATTTGTATCCAGTATCTCTCGAGATATTTGGAAAAACGCCTTCCATCTCTTAATTTTGTCCACCAGTGTATTAGTTTTAAAAGTTTGCTGTGTCTATTTCTTCAAGTATAATTAATGTTAACACTATCTTAATATTTATGATGAATTGATGTATGATTCCTTATCACCAGTGCACATATTTTAAAACTTAATAATGAGCAGTTGCTTTTTGTAGAAAAAAGCTTGTGTGTATAAACGTAAAAAATATTGCTGACATATACATATATATATACATATTACAAAGTTTTTATTAAGATTTATAAAATAAAATTATAATAAAACTTGTCTTAGATTATTTATCTTTAAGTTTTTGTCTTGTCTGTAGTTTCCGATAATTTTTCTTTTAAACTGAAAATATTTAAAATACAAAAACTCTGTTTGAATAAAGTTACGCTTCGTTTTTTATATAGACTTTTCGAGTTTCAAATCGAAAGTATCAGACATTCTGTCATTTGGAGATTTCAGAAGAACATCTTATATCCAATAAAATAAAAATTTTAAAGTTTGAATTTCTCAATGCTTAAAAAAATATTTTTCGGCTAGTAAAAAATATAGCTAGGCATATTGCTTGCACTTTATTTGTCCATAACAATTTTTATATGTCATTATAAAATTTCATTCTGTCCTTGATTATTTTTGTATTTATTTTAGGTTTATCGATGGCAGGATCAATGTTTGAATTTAAATCAGTTAACACTTTAAAGTGCGGTGGTTCATTTTTAGACTACATAGTTTTGATCCATGAACACCACAGTGGCATTACAATTTTAAAATTATTTTTTTTAATTAAGGTCGGAGCGTTGCTTCTAGAAGGCCGAATAAAGGGTAAATTTTTGCTTTCTGGAATAGGAATAAATTAGAATAAGAATTGTTAGCCCTTGCATGTTGTTTATTATAATTTAAAGAACATTTAAAAAAAATTAATAAAAATTGATGACATGACTTGATTTGCGTGGGTGGATGTCTTACCGGGCGGGCCGAGCACTTCCAATCAAGAGGGATCCGACAGATTGCAAGAGTTGTTTGCAATCAATTTTCTTTAAGTTTACGAAAGCAGATAATATAATTTGGAGCTTCAAACAAATTGGGGTCAAAAGCTTGAAAATAAGCAAAGTTGTCAGTGATTTGAAAAACAGGTCTATTTTGGCCTCCGTTTAAGCATAATCGCATGCTTTTAATTTTTTTTTTTTTTTTTTTTTTAATAAAATGATTGAAAATGGTCCAGGATCCAATAATTTTAACTTACTTTATATAAAAAAAATTGATTTAGCATTTTTTGCATTCTGATTCTGCTCAGTTTGTTTAAACTGCTTAAAATGTTTTATAATTCTCGAACAAAGTGCAAACCTACGAACGCGTTGCGCTGAAGTACGAAATAACCCCAAAAGAACTTCAAATTCGGCCAAATCAATTTACAGGGATAATTAAAAAATATATATGATGATCATTTTCGACATTTAAGCAAGTCTTTTTTTTCAAGTAAGTAAAAAGCCACATAGAGCGATAAAATAAGTACATATTATACACAACGTTGCCAGATGGGGGAATTACTCAATATAAAATCTACTACTTTTCAGATTAGTCTTTTGTTTTCGCCGACAGATAATCCACCAATAAAAAAAGCCATGTTGAAAAAAAGATAAATATTTATAATTAAAAAGTCTGCGAAAAATGAACGTGTTTACTTTCATGATTGCTGTCATTGTTCACGAAACACATACTGCATGATGTATTAAATATAATTGAATAGGAAATATAAAAGTAGTGTATATCTAGCAAAATTTATGAATCCTGTAAACAGTTCAAAGTTATAAGGAGACCTTATTTCCTCCAAATCCCAAAAATCAGTAATATATCTCAGACTTTCTACATCAAAAATTTCAATTTTATAATCCCATCTGTTATACATTTCAATAGTTGAATTTGTTTCGAAATAAATGTATGTTTAAGGTCTTCGAACAGTAAATCGGACTCACTGTCACAGTTGTTTCATACGCCTCTGCAGAAACTGATTGATTTTATTTTACAACTACATATGCACTATTAATGACATTTTTGCATTTCTATTATTTAACACATTAAAACTAAATAAAAAGTGCTCACGAATTCTGGGTCTCTGTCCATCTATCCATCTGCCTGTCTGTGCTTTAACTCGCGTAAATATAGTCCGATTGCCATGAAATGGATACATGTTATTGACTCTCAGTATGGCATATGGTATTGAAAATGAAGTGTGTAGCTTTTAATATTCATTTAATGGGATACTCAAAGCTATTCTGTTACATTAACCCTTTCCGGGGCAAGGTGCTTGTATTAATAAAATGTTGAAATAATTGGTTGACACCAGTATCTACAAGAAAATTTATATGTAAAAATGCAAATGTGTATGTTCGCGTACTGTGTATGGTTGAAATTTTCTTTAAGAAATTCGGGTGCCAATGTGTCAATAATGAATTAAAATTAGGTGATGCCGTGGCGGCATCACCGCCCTTCAAGGGGTTAAGGTATATGATGCATAATCGTTTTCGGTGTATTTGGATTATATTACACTATTTTAGACATATTGAAATTGATATTTATCATTGAAGTGTATTTCAAGGTTCTTACTTTAGAACATGGTGAATAAAGAATTTATCGTTCATTTGCAGGGACAGGCAAAAGTATTTGACTACAGAAGAAGAAGAACAACAATTAAACTATTTAAGCCTACGAACAATATTTGCTGGAAGTGCGCTTTCAGTTGTGGTATGCGTTTGTAAATTTAATTATTTTATAAATGTTACTTGGTGTATAGAAATTCAGAAGATTATATATATAGGGCTGCATAAAAGTTTTCAACACCATCTTTTTATTCGCGGAAATTTCTGAATGGAAATTTTCAAATGTGATATGCGTTTATATGAACTAACTTTTAGCATATCATGTAGTATACATGCATATCAATAGATTATATACAGGGCTACATAAAATAAATGTGTATATTTCTGAAAATACATGGTAATAGCAGAATTTCGGTTTTGAAATGAATTATGCTCTTCCAGATCATTTAGACATCTTTCACCGTAAAAAACTGTAACGATTACATGAATATGTTGGAAAATGTTATATAATATATGCTGGATGCATGATATTTCATTCTTGTTTGTAGAAATACAAAAGATTATTATTATTTTTAAATACTTTTTAATAGATGCATGAAATAATACAAAAACTTCGATCGTTTACAACTAGTCATCAACCAAAGCAGAACAACAAAAAATTAATAAAAAATGTGTAATTAAACATTTAACTGGAAAAAAAAACCCCAGTTTCTAACTGAGCTTTTAATATCTACTGGAAACGAAGTCTACAAAATTGCCCTATACTTTTATTTGTTTAATTGGTTCGGGACACTCTTTAAAATAATTTTTATTTTTTGAAGAAAAATTTGTAAATTTATTTGTGATGATTAACCGTATTATTTGTAAACAAAATCATATGATAAAACGTCTCATATTTTTTTTAATAGTAAATTTTAAAATGTGGGGTAGTTTAAAATCGTTATAACTTGGAATAATCTTTGTAGAAATTTTTTTTATTTGAATAAAAAAATATATAAGCTTTAAATTTAAATCAGCATTTTTTAAAATATTAATATAAATGAAAATTAAATATATTTAAATTGAAAAAATGTAACCTTTGTTTACAGAAATCGAATTTTGAAGGTCAATATTTTTTTCAGATTTGCTGAATCAAAATTAATGTAAAACAAAGCAAAAAAGCCATGTTCTAAGTTTGAAATAAATATCTTTTACAGTTCTTGCCTTATAACAATTTAAATACAAAAAATGCTGAGTAAACCCAGAGTGTACAAAAACGTACTTTTACAAGAAGTCGTTTCCATTACATTCATTACATAAACGCTAGGTTTTAGAAATAAACCAAAACAAAACATTAATATTTCCTGTTCCAATTAAGATAGAAAAATGATTTAAACATAATTTTAAACAGAAAAAAAAGAAAATTTTAATGCAAGAAAATGTTTTTAGAAAGTGTGAAGATTTTTTGTCCCGGATGTCTTTAAATAATTTAATAAAAGCTGTAATTGAATGTTGTTTTCTTTTGTGTGATTAAAAAGTTAAACAAATATTGTAAGTAATTTCTTAAACTGTAAATTATCACAGTTTTCTTTTTTCGTACAAGCAGAAAAAGAATCGCATCTGAAATTTGCTTTTGAAAGAGAACAAATCCAGAAGATATTATTTCCTTTAAAAAAAAATCATTTTTTGCGCATTTTGAAGAAATTTTTCATATCTAAGATTCAAAATGTTTTAAAATATCTTATGAATTGATTTCGGAACTATTTCAAAACGAAGAAAATTTCTGAAATTTCCAGACAACGAAATTGTTTTCCATATTTTCTCCTTCAATATGTATTTTTCTATTTTATGACATTAGAAAAAAAAGAAGTTATAGAATTTTAACCAAATCGTAACGGGATTCCAATATCTGTAAAGAAAAGGGAAAACACTCATTAAATGTAACCCAAAGAGGAAAATGCTTTACAGTATGTATCTTGAAATTGTTTGAAACATCATGACATTTCAACATACGCATTTTGACATCGAAAAATTCAGAAATTAAACATGAATTTGATGATATAATAGTAAATATGAAGCCTGGCCATCAAAGTTGAATACTTCGCTGCTTGGAATATATTTGTGAAATATGTACAGTAATTTAAATTTCATTGATTTCTGTTAAATTCTTTTAAGATGCGTTTTGTTTATTGATGGCTAATTTTAGAAGATAGTTGAAATGATATTTTCGAAATTCTTATTGCCACCTATTTTTAAAAAGATAAGACAATTGAAAAAGTACAGAAAAACGAGGATTTATATATTAATTTTAGTTTTTATATATGTGAATAAAGTATAGTAAATTTTTGTGAAAATTCCAACGATATCCTTCATTACAAATAAATAACATCGCATTTTAATAGATGTTTATTTTAGTTATACATTTTTTTCCAAATAATAATAACAATAATTTATTGACATGCAACATATATTTTCAAATTCCACCTATGAATTACGGTGATTATTTAAAAATATGACAATAATGGAGCATGAAAGTACTTGAGTTCGTCGACGTTTTATGGCTGTATATTTTTATTAGGGCGATAAACCATACATTAAAAAGTAAAGGTATACGGAAGCTATTACGAAAGCACTTAAAGTTTTTTTAAAATTCTTTCTTTCTATGTTCATTTAAACCTTGTTCTCACAATATAAGTGAGAACAATAAAAAATTCAATGATACTTATTTCTTCCATTTTTGGACTGCACAGCATTACACAGAATAATAAATACTCGTATTCAGAAGTAAAAAGCAGAGTAATTGTACGCTATTTTACGTCTGTAAAAAAGGAAAATAGAAAAAAAAACCAATCATTTTAGAATATATTTATAATATTAATACATACTGGACAGTTGCATAATAAAATATAATAGAAAAATGCATTTATTAAAAACACTTAACTTTGCTCGTTGGTAAACAAAAAGAAGAACATTAATATGAACTTGTACAGTAAAAAATAAAATAAAATAAAAAATCTACGTTTCGAGCTGCTTCTGCAGTTGTACTCAGGATAAAATATGATTGTGAAATGGCTAAAAGTTTAGAGATAAAGACTTCCTGTGCGAGAAACAAATTTTCGAGCCTTGACTAATGATATTATTGCAAAAAGGCAGTGACGCCATCCAGTGAGTATTCACGAATATTTTTAATAAGTTTTGAAATGAATTAAAAGTTCGATTGAAGAATAACGAGAATCGCCATATATGCGTGAAGGAAAGAACCAGATTCAAACACGTTCATTCTTAAAAAAAATGGCAAACATTATTAAATTTTTAACTGAAATATTGCAAACAAATACAGAATTAAAACTTTATTACGCCAGATTTTTGGCATATTGGTTTTTTGAAAGTAAAATTAGAGAAACTGTTAAAATCACTGCAGGTGAGAATAATCTTTGTAACAATAATTTAACCTATAATAGTACCATATATCTAGCATAATATCATAAATACTCTCTGTAAATGTTTGCAATATTCCAGCTTAAACTCGAATCATGCTTGTCAAAAACATTTTTTTTTCCAAGAACTTGTTTGAATGTGGTTCTTTCTCTTATTCTCTCTCTTATGTTTGATTCATTTCAAACGTATTTCATTAAAAATGCTCTGGTATACTCAGTGGATGGCGCCATAATTTTTTGCATTCATATCCTTTATAAAGACTCGACAAATTGTCCCTCGCAAAGGAAGCCTTCATCCCTGAATTTTTAGTCATTTAACCACATACATCCTGAGGACGATTGCAGAAGTAGTTTGAAACGTAGATATTATATTATATTTTATTTTTAATTGTACAAGTTCACATTAAAATTCTTGTTTTTGTGTACCAAAGAGCCAAGTTATGTGTTTTTGATGAATTCAATTTTATTTATTATATTCATGATAGTTAACTGAAAAAGCACTGTTCTTAATAACTCGGTTATCTCTTAGTAACTGCCGCAGATATTTATTTTCATACGAATACGTTTCTGTTTTTTCTTTTCGAATTTTATGTTTTATCACAATTACCGCCTGAAGCTGAATTGGTAGAGTCATCTGCATGAGATTTTTTAAAAGTTTAATAACTTGGGATTATCGTCGGATGCTCAAATCATTGATTTGCATCTGTAAAAACAATTCCTTTTTTTTGTTTCAAATATATAGAAATCGTTAGTAAGCAGGCACTTAAGATATACAAATTAACTTGCACTTTTAAATACATGTTGCAAACTGTTCAGTCGTTCAGACGTTCTTATAGAAGACGGTTATTTGACCATATTATGAAGAATTCTTTCTTATTAGAACAGAGAAAACTTACGATTATGTAACCGTTTTATACAAAAAAGTATGGCATAAGTCAATAGTTTGTTGAAAGTTTTTAACAATGCAGTATCGCAAAATCTGTATTTGCATTCGTACATTTTTACATTGCACGTAATACACTGTAATCAAAATTAAAAATGATAAAAATTGTATGAAAAATGGGCAGGTTTATGGAGTATTGTTTTACTGCGCATGCCCCATTGCAATCAAAATTTAATTTGCATAAGGTGCTACCTAAATGTATAGAGCAACTTTTGTGAGTTTCAAAAATATAATTTGAAAATTCTGAAAATTATCGTCGAAAGAATAAGCTAAAAATTCGTTATTCACAAAATGAAGCAAAAAGATGTGGGGTTGTATCCAAATATGCACATGCAATATTTTTTATGCTATGTTGACACAAATCAATGGATGCATGGGTATATGGGTACAAATTTCATCTTTTTTCTTCATTTTGGGAATAACAGATTTTGATGTTATTCTATAGACAATAGTTTTTACAATTTTGAAGCTATATTTTTGAGACTTTCACAAAAGTTACTCAATACATTTATCAAACACATTATTGAAATTACATTTTGATTGCGTTCACTCATGCGCAGTGAAGCACTATTTAGTAAACCTGCTCATATTTTCTGAAAAGAACATTTTTTCAAATAAAGAGCTTTTTTAATTATAAGCAAAACACGTGGAAAAATTTGGGACTGTTTTTATAAAAACTTTAATTTTTCTACGAGTATGCATGCTATCCTTATAAAAATTAACGCAATTTAATACAAAAAGCCACTTAATCATAATCTACAGTTAGAACACTTTGAAAGCTTTTGATACATTAGCTTTGACAGGGTTATCCAAAGGATTTTGGTTTTTTCAATTTGCTGACGCTACCCTATAGGACTTCAGGAAAATATATTCGCGAAAATATATGATCTATACTATTTTGTTTACACACCTGGAATTTTAGAATAATTCATTGTGTACTTTTCTAGACATTTAACAATACGTCTAAAATTGCAAAGGTGCGGCTATTAATGGCCATATAGTGTATCTATATCTTGGAAGGACGACATTCTTGGAATCTAATCTAAAGCATTTGAGATAGGTAATTCCCTAAAAATGTACAGTCCTGGAATAAAAGGGGATATACATACATAATGTTATCACTTTAGGTGATACGTTTGTTCTGGCAAATGGTATCGAAAGGTATAGGGGGGGGGGGGTATATCATTATCATTTTTGATTCAAATGTAATTTTCTCTTTCGATTTGTAATTTATTCGAAGTTATTATTAAAATAAATAAATGATAATGAAATTATTTATTTCCATAATATTCAATACCTTAACATTTGGAATTTCTATTACTCTGACAACGTGTATGCAAAAATAATCCACTGCTCGAAAAAACAGGTACGAAGTATGCTTAAAATGATACTTTTGTTTACAAGTGAAGAAAAGAGAATTTCGCCCACCTGTTTTGTTGATAAAATTTCTCCTGCTCCTCCTCCTCCACTACGGGGGCAAGTGCAAGAAGGTATAATTACTGCTAAATACATCATGTAACAAAAACCAATTATTAAATACTTTTAACTAATAATTATTTCTTTAAGTTTATTTGATATAAAATTATTTCATATATAATAGTGATATTTTAATCACTTATCTTTATTTGAATCAATAAAATATGCAAATAATAAATGCATAAACATACATGTATATCAATATGAATGCTAAATTTTCTTTTAGTGAAAGCTGAAATAAAATATTTATTTTTTATATAAATTTTGAATTAAGATATATTTAACTTAATTTCAAACAATACACCAACCTTATCATTAATTCACATTGAACAAGATGGAAACAGTAATAATAAAACGGACAACTATATTACATCTTGTCTGATTGTATCATCTAATATTTACTTTCCCTCAAAAGAAAATTCTTCGACAATGTTCTTTCTGCAAAAGAAAAAAATGAATAAAGTTTTCACACTTATAAAAATATTGCTCTAGTTTATAAAATAACATTCAAACTATATTAAACTTTAAAGAATTATATTTCGCTTCACAATTTACTATTTGTTCGCCTTAAAATTTTGGTGAAATCAAAGTAAAACAAACATTTAAAGCATCGTCTTTTCAAAAGAACACTCAAGCAGTTATGTTATAAATTCTTTGGTCCTTTGAGATTTGGCAAAGTTTGCTTTATAAGGCATTATTTGTGCGTCCTGACTAACATTTCATAAATATTAAATATTTAACTTTGAATGAAAATCATAATGTATAACTGTTCAAGTATTATTATTAAAGTATTTTAGCTTCTACCTACGCCGAGTGATTAGAAAAAGATGCTATCGTTATTATCTTTTAAGTTTCTAATGATATATTCGGGCAAATACTTCCAATTACAAACAGTTCACAAAAGCAGTATAGCTTTGAGATTCTCTAATTGCTTCCCAAGGGCTGTATACAAAATAAATACGAAATTTAAAATTTTACACCGCCAATTTCTTTTCTCTTACATTTAATAAACGCACTGTGTCTAATAATGTCATTTAAAAAACATATTTTTTTTATTAGCACTTTCAAACAAAGTTGAATAGTGCTTATGAATTAACATATCTGTCTACCTGTCCACACTCTAACTCCTGTAAATATGCTCGGATTTTCATGCAATTGATAAAGCTTATTTAGGGTTTTCAAAGCATGTTTTATATATAATTAATTAGTTTATTGTATATGATTAATGGTTCATTTACAGGGATACTCAAAAGAATTCGATTAATTATAGTATATGGGGGAAAATCATTTGTGAGTATTTTAATGGCATTACGCCATTTCATATCTATTGAAACTGATATAAATCTTTGAATTTCAATACGATCACGTTAAAACAGAGCATTCTTTTTTAGCTCACAGGCTATCATAGCCTGAGAGCTTATGTGCCCGTCCGTTCTGTATGTATGTTCGTATGTACGTAACGCGATAACTCATGATAAAAATATCCGATCCACTTGAAATTTTGTATGTAGGTATATCCTGACAAGGCGCTTCCCTGATTAGTTTTTGGAGTTCATTCGATATGTATAAGAGGGGGAACGGGGGGCTCATGCCCCCCGTTAGTTGATATAGATGGGATTTTCATGCAGAATTAAGTTTTCAAAATTTAGATTAGGATCATTCTGACGAGGCGATTCCGTGACTGTTATTAGGTGTTCATTGATTAAGTATAAATAGGGGGAACAGGGGTTCTAATGCCCCCTCCCGTTAGTTGATATAAATGGGATTTTCATGCAGAATTAAGTTTTCAAAATTTAGATTAGGATCATTCTGATAAGGCGATTCCGTGACTGTTATTAGGTGTTCATTGAATAAGTATAAATAGGGGGAACAGGGGTTCTAATGCCCCCCCCCCGTTAGTTGATATAAATGGGATTTTCATGCAGAATTAAGTTTTCGTTCAAAATTTAGATTAGGATCATTCTGATGAGGCGATTCAGTAACTGTTATTAGTTGTTCATTGAATAAGTATAAATAGGGGGAACAGGGGTTCTAATGCCCCCCCCCCGTTAGTTGATATAAATGGGATTTTCATGCAGAATTAAGTTTTCGTTCAAAATTTAGATTAGGATCATTCTGATGAGGCGATTCCGTGACTGTTATTAGGTGTTCATTGAATAAGTATAAATAGGGGGAACAGGGGTTCTAATGCCCCCCCCCCCGTTAGTTGATATAAATGGGATTTTCATGCAGAATTAAGTTTTCGTTCAAAATTTAGATTAGGATCATTCTGATGAGGCGATTCCGTGACTGTTATTAGGTGTTCATTGAATAAGTACAAATAGGAAGAACAGGGGTTCTAATGCCCCCCCCCCCCCGTTAGTTGATATAAATGGGATTTTCATGCAGAATTAAGTTTTCGTTCAAAATTTAGATTAGGATCATTCTGATGAGGCGATTCCGTGACTGTTATTAGGTGTTCATTGAATAAGTATAAATAGGGGGAACAGGGGCTCTAATGCCCCCCCCGTTAGTTGATATAAATGGGATTTTCATGCAGAATTAATTTTCGTTCAAAATTTAGATTAGGATCATTCTGATGAGGCGATTCCGTGACTGTTATTAGGTGTTCATTGAATAAGTATAAATAAGGGGAACAGGGGTTCTAATGTCCCCCCCCTTAATTTATATAAATGGGTTTTTCAAGCAGAATTTTCAGATTTCGTTCAAATCTCTGAATAGTTTTGGAAGTTTAATGGTTAAGTATAAAAGAGGGGGATAACTCTTTTTAAATTATATAAATGCTAAATGGGTTTTTATTAAGAATTATCTAATTTGCTCTGAATTTTGGATATAGATTTTTTATATGATAAAGCATGTCTTTGATAGTATTGGAGGTTCAATGATTAAGTATAAAAAAAGAGAAAAGGGGAGAGCTGTTTCCCCTTCTTAATTTTTTTTTTTTCGAACGGAATTAACCCTTGAAAATATAAAGCTTTAATGTGCAATTAGTATTTGTAGCCTGTGAGCTCAATGCCTTCAGTTTAACTGGGCAGTATTCTTTATTAAAATAAATTTACAGGGACACACAAAAGAAATCGGTTACAGTACTGTCTTTGCATAATAATTGCTGGAGAGCACATTTAAAAATTCTGTGTGCGCTTTTAATTTTAATTAGTTTTTTGCATATTACTCTTTATATATAAATTCTATCCTTCATATACAGGGCTTCACAAAAGTATTCGCAAACTATTCTCCTTATTAGAGAAAATTGCTGAAGGGAATTTTCAACTTAAAAATATGTACCTCTTAAATGAACTAAATTTTAGAATGCATGTTATTACTAGAGATAAATCTGTACATGATGTATACAGGACCGCTAAAAAATCGATAATTTTCCAATTATAGAAGGGAACAGCTAAAATTCGGTTTTGAAATGCGCTATACATAACCATATGGTGAAATCAGTTGTAACATTTTAGTTTTTTAAAAGGTGAAGTTCTGTTATATTATTCTGAATGTGTTGGAAAGTGCTTTATAATCTATGCTTGATGCATGATTTTTTTTAAATTCTTGTATTAAAATTTACCGGAATATGAAACTTTGAAGGTAAAGAAATTTCAATGTTTTCCGACTTTAAAACAGAAAGATGCGTTAGAATATTACGAATATAATAACACATACATTATAAATTATTTTCGCAACATTGTTCACTTTTTAGGGCTACTGGCTGTATTCCCAAATAGTTTCTTTTTTAATGTACTGATGTATACTACGGATATTTTCAGAGAATAGGTCTGAAGATGAAATACTTTTATATCAAACGAAAATTGTAATTTTTTTCTGGCGATGATACATTGAAAATTAAAAAGCCATTCGAACTTATAGGAACGAAAATTTTTTAATTTAGCACCTGATTTTCCGTGAAATTACAAATATTTTACCTGGTAACAATTTAAATCTCGTACCCATTTTATAATATATGACTACACCGCAACAAATAAATGTTGTTTCTACAGTATAATACTGGCATTTGGGGCGCCGGTTTGTAACAGTAAAAGTTACGATAATAGGGAAAAGGGGGGGGGGCTAATGGGACATTTTTATTTTTATTTTAGGCTAGTATTAGAACAGAAATGCACATTTCATTATTATTTTTAATTCCAATTTATTTTACAGTTAAATAAATAAAAACGTTCTAAGAAAGTAAAAAACATTACCAATTTTTGTGTTATATCAACTTTTATGCTTTATTATAATTAGCCCCCATACTTGGGGAGTATTGGGACACAGTGCAGGGATATTGGGACATGCAGTATAATTAAAAAAAAATCCTTCAATGAATGTCAAATGCATATTTATTAACAAACGCTATGCTGCACATGTGAAAATTGTTGTGCATCAAATTTAAGCATATGACATCTTAATTCAACTAAGTCTTTTGACATTTTTAGCTTCAAAAGAATGTCATTCTCAGTCACAAAACATAAGTCATAAAATCTGCTCAATTTAAAAAATCAAAATAAATTTTTTAGTTTTTTATATACAGTGTTAATATTTTTAACACTTTAATTAAATAATATACAAAGTAAAGAAAAAAAAACATTACAACGTTGTTTTACAGAAATATCAAGTCATGTAGGTTATCATTAAGTTGTCCCATTAGCCCCCCACAAGAAATGTCCCATTAGACTCCACTATACGCAAATTTATAACTTGAGAAATAATTATTTACATTTTTAATTCATTATTTTTTCAGTAATATTTTCCATTCACTAATATTTGTAGTATCTATAAATGTATTTAAATGAGATATAAGTATTGTTAATTGTTTACAAAATAGAATCAATCACAAAAAATAAAATTTACTTTGGCTTCTTCGAAAAGAAA
This sequence comes from Maratus speculifer, assembly GCA_964019185.1. NCBI lineage: Eukaryota > Metazoa > Arthropoda > Arachnida > Araneae > Salticidae > Maratus > Maratus speculifer. The sequence continues at coordinate 80,953,107 of OZ025299.1, forward strand.
AATAATTTTTTCTAAACAGCAATTAACTGTCATAGCTGACCTCCATACTGAAAATGACCTATTGCCATGTAGTGGTATATAAATCTTCACTAAAATATTTGTCATGTAAAAAAAAATCCATTTGTCCTATTAGCCCTGCGTCCAATTAGCCTCCATTTCCACCTAAACTATAAAATTAGCAAGTAATATACTATTAAGCAGTAATGTACTGTTGAATTCATTTATACGATGGTATATTGCTGCTCATTTTAGAGTTATAAACTGGATCCCCAGCTACCAGTATTATACTGAAAAATTATTAATTACTTTTTGCAGGGTAGATTAGCACTCTCTTATGTCTGAGACACTATTTTTTCGAAATACCTGATATATATTCAATTATGTACCTAAAAATTTAAATAAACATGCCGATAAAAATTCAATTTATGGAATAAAGTTTGACATTTTTTATTGCAAATAATAATATTAATTTCAATATATAAAGAACATTCATTATTCTAATGTATATCTTTTTGCAAAAAGATAAAAAGATAATTTTTTATTGATTATAACTTCTTAAAAAACGACCATTTTTTAAGAACCATTTTTATTGTAAATAATAATATTAATTTTATTTTATAAAGAGCATTTATTATTGCAATATACATCCTCTGAAAAAAAGGGAAAAAAAGATTTTTTTATTGATTATAACTCTTTAAAACATTCTCTATTGAAAAACTAGGCCTTATTTGTTACTGTTATACGTCACTGAATATTTTTTGCTGACAGGGTTTCCATGGGTTGAATGGAATACCTTAAATGCTATTTTTTTCCGAGTAATAAAATTAACTTTATTTAGTTGAAGAATTTATGAATAAGTATGTTGAATATTTCTATTTAGAAATAATACAGTTAATCAGTGTAACTTTGATCTATCAGTGTAAGTTTGGGCCAAGATAGAAAAAAGATTAAATTTGCTACATCATTTTAGTTAACGGCAAAGTTATAGATAAAAAAATATAGATAAAAGTACTAGTGTGAGTATAGCAGCTCATTGGAAATAATTTGTCAAGATTTGCAGAATAGATTAACAAAATTATACACATGAAGTTACACAAGTTTTATGGTTTGTTTTAAATTAGAATAATACATTTTTAAAAATATGCAAAAATTAATTTTTAAATAGTACAATTTGGTGCAAAATAATTTTAGAACTAGTGTATTTAAAATTTAAATTACACAAATAAATGATTTGTAGATTAATTTTTAGCATTTTCTTTATTTCCTCACAACACTAATGACTTCCAAGAGATGCTTTGAGAAATATTTGGCCGGGTTTTTACATGTGGGAATAGGATTTGTTTTCATATTTTCAAAATAGGCTGCTTTCATTTCACCAATTGGATCAAAGTGTTAGCAGAAACTTCACAAAACAAGTATTCTATATAATTTTTTCAAGCGTTTTAGCTGGAAAGTGTAAAGTTTTGATGTTTCGTACAGATAACCAATCTGAAGATGACGCAATCTTGCTAATAAAAGCGTTATCTTGAAGCAATGCCAAATTCTAATCCATAATTTCACCTTTATGTGGAACAAAATCACTAAAGAAATATATGGATAGCCAAAGGAGTTAATGAGGAACCACCTTTTACACGATTCGAAAGCAGATATGGCTCACTTCATAAATCATGCTTACAATGTCTTAAATCAACTGTACAATCATATGTTTTCAGTAATAAAAAACAGTTTGCTCCAAATATTCAATTTTAAGACATTGGAAGATGCAAACTTTATTCTTGCAACATTGTGATGCTTTTGTAGTTTCAGTTTTTCTTTTAATTTAGCATAATTGAAGCCTTCGGCACTTTTTAACATATGTCTAAGAACTCTGGAAGTTACTGAGAGTTCTAGAGCAGATTTTACAGTAGAAGAAAAAGCAAAGTCTTGACCTGCAATTCTAATATATTCCCATTTAGACCGAACGAAGAGTTTCGATAGCCATCCGCTTTTTTAAATGTATAACATAACTAGCGGATCCGCCCGGTATTGCTCGGGACTATAGATGTCTTCAAACAAATTGAAAATATTTAAAATCTCCATTCATACTAAAAAAAAAAAAAAAAAAAAAAAAAATTAAAGTAAAAATTTTTCTGAGTAAACACAGATATGTATTTCTGTTACGAAAATCTTGTTTTGGGAGGATAAAGAAATATAGTAGTGGATTTTAGCTGTTTTGAACCGCAAAAATAATGCAATAATTGATTTTTTTAAATTCCTTTCTTCAATGAGACCTACTCCATGCAAAATCTGAGCACGCGCGCGACGTGCGCTGCACATCTGAACAAACATAGAGAAAAACATAAAAGGAGTAATTACCTAATTTACAATTTTTGGGGGATGCCGCCATGGATGGATTTCGAAGATCAGTTGTCAATCAGAAAAAAAACAAAATCATCAAAAAAGAAAATATTAACAAATGCGCGTGCATTGAATGCTAGCATTCAGCCGTGAAATGCAGTTGTTAATTTCCATATTTACCGCCAACTCTCATTGGCTGGTTGCTTAGTTGCCGCGGATTGGTTGCGAGCTGCAAATAGCCTCTAACCGGGCTGCTCGTTGCCGTGGATTGGTGGAAAGTTGCAAATATCTTCTTACCCAGTATTTTTTTTTACGTAAATTTAAATTTGAAAATCCGGCTGCGAAGTGCACTTTCCGATGTTGGCATCTCCACATGACAAAAATTTCAGACACCTGGGTGTTATAATTTCGGCTCCGCAGTCAGGCAGGCATGCAGACAGACATCTCTTATTTTATATATATAGATTCATTACATCAGAACGGACATAGTTCGTAAGAGTTTTGAATTTTTTCTAAAGCATTTGCTCCAGACAGCCTGCAATGCGAAAATCTCTTATTTTGAGCTTTTCTCCTTTAGTGAATAATTTTTCGTAAACTACGCTCAAAGCAGCAGTTGCATGATGAAACGATGATAGCCATTGACTGATAATAATTATTACTTTTTTCTAACTGTTACATGCATCGAATTCCGTAATACTTCCCTCAATAGATATTTTCAACTACATTTTTCAAAGAACTTTCACTATCTTTATCATTTAAAAGGATTTAATAATTTAAAGAGGAAAAGTATTCCCCAAAAGCATCCAACCTTAAAAAGTAGTTAAAAATAGCTGCATTTACACTTCGATTCAAGGTTCTCAAACAAGTTACATAGGGTTGCACTGACATTTGAAATTTCACAAAGAATGTGGGCTATCATTGTTTTTAGGTAAATTTCGTATGAAATTTTTGATATTGCGGTCGCCCGTATGTCGGAATTTCTGAAACATTTTTGCAGATCTACGAAGATCATGACTCCTAGATTCCAAAACTACGTTCAGTAAAAAAGTTTATCTATCTATCTATCTATCTATATCGATATATATATATATATATTTATATCACTTAATTATGGACACGATAACTTAAATAATTGTGCTCAGATCTCCTCCAGACTTTTACATAAAATCAAGGGGCATAAAATATCGGTCAAGTTCGTTAATGGGCAAAATCGGACAAGGGATGAAAATTGGGAGGGTTTTGTGAAAATCGAAAAAACGCCATACCTTCTGAATTAAAATAGATGTAGCATCAGTTTAAAGTTTATATTACTTCTAAAAAATGGGCCAAACGCTTATGCATGACAGATTTTTGATAAAGTTAAAAATGGGCTCCAGGGGCGAAAAAATAGTGTTTTTAGGAAAAAAAAAATAACTTCGTCAATTCTCAAGAAATCAAATTGAACTAAATATTTTATAAATGTTCTCAAAATTATCTAAAACTTTTGTACTTACTAGTTCTTGATAGAAACAATTCTTACCGATAAAAAAAGGGGGGGGGGGTGGAAAACGAAAGAAATCCATAACTTAGTCAATTCTTAAATTATTAAATCTGATTAAATTTATTTGACATCTTTTGAATAATTTCTACAACTTTTATATAGGACCAATTCTTATAGCAAAATAAATAAAAAATAGGAGTTGAAGAAAAAACCCTCAATTTTTTAAATTCATTTTTGATTTTAAACGCATCCAAATGGCAAGTCCGCTTATTTAGGAACTATATAACATGAGGTGTTGTCCAGTTTTTGATAAAGGCAGAATGCACTTCAAAAAAGGCTGCCAAAATGGGTATTGAACCGAATTTCCCGAAGCGATCGTGATTAAAAAATTGAGGAAGTATTCAAATAACAAATTGCTTTTTTTCTGACTCATTTTTAAATCCATTTTTGCTCTCAAACGCATCAAATTGACAGGTTCTCTTGTTTAGGAACTGTATAATGAGCCGTATTGGTCAGTTTTTTGATAAAAGTAGAATATATTTTATTTTGTTTGTATTTGTGTCGGCCAATTATCTACACGTGGGATATAGGCCCTAAGGGGGGGGTGCCCTCCGTGCGGGTCTTTCTAAAGGAACCTAACATGTATTTACGAAAGGAAATCCAAGGTTCGAAGAAAACCACGGAAAACTCTGAACGGTTAGGCCGACGTTCGCGATTGGGTTCGAACCCAGTAGAATATATTTAAAAAAAGCTGTGAAAGTGGGCATTTCGTAGAAAATTTCTGGAAGCGATCGTGATTGAAGAATTGAGGATGTACTCAAATAACAAATTGCTTATTATATGACTCATTTTTAGATTCAATTTTGCTCTCAAACGCATTCAATTGACAGTTTTTCTTCTTTAGGAGTTATATAATTATCTGTCTTATCGGTCAATTTTTTAATAAAGTCAGAATATATTTCAAAATCTGCTATCAAAATGGGCATTTGAGCCGAATTTCCTTTCAGATTATTCTGATAAAACCAGTTCTTACAGAAAAATGAAATTAAAAATTTTTCAAAAGAAAAATAAAGTTGTTAAACTGGATTTATCTCTAATCATATCTTATTTTTCGTTGTTGAAATGAGCACTCTTCAAAATCTACCTCCGCCTATAGGCCAAGCCGACAGGGATTTTTTTCTCTTGAATACTCAAACACTTTTAGGAAAAAACATAATAATAATTAAACTCCAACGAAGATTTAAAAATTTTTGTGGTTAGATTTGTTGATCATTCAATTGTTCTTAAAATTTAAAAATTTAATTTCTATGATTTCTGACAAAAGTAATGAATATATATATATATATATATATATATATGGTATTTAGAAAATTTTGTTATTTTAACACTTCAACAAAAGATGTTTAGGATAACATCTAAATTATATTCATTATGAAATGAAGCATGTCATTCTCTAATTAGAAGAACATCTGAATTATGCGAAAATATTTTATTAAAGCATCATTAATGAAAAGATGTTAAAGATAAAATATCCATGTAAGTGAATCATAGTAAGTGAATCATAGAAATTTTAGTTACCATAGTTAAATCAGAACTTTAGCTATTTATTTATTAATAATTCCATAATACTAAAACGCCGTTTTAAGTGTAAAGTAGTAAATTAAGTTACTTAAGGAATTTATATAATGTCACTGTTTTAAAATTTATGTTCTAACTAATCGCATTTCTAAAAATTTCCTGCTTAAAAATACATTAACATTTCCAGTGCATATGACATTTTCTTAAAACTGCCATAAATTTATGCCAAATTAAATATGCAATTGCCTAATTAAAGAATTTATAAATGTGCAATGCACAGAACTGTTAAGTAATAAATGAGCTTTTTGAACGAACGAAAGTTACATTGCGTTTTAGTGATTGTGGTTTATAGATAAAGGAAACCAGAGCTAATAGAAAGGAAAAAAATTACTTTTTAATAAAAAAAAAAATCATATACTTCTTCATTAACCCTTTCGGTTCGGGTGTACTATTAATAATACCTGTATTTCACTGGAGTATTATTTTGTATTAAGAAATACTTTTCCTGCCATAATGTTAGGATATGACTATGCATTTACCATATGACTTCATTTATGTTTAGATATTTAGGAATAATAATAATTATTATTATTTCTTTAATTCTCTTTGCGCCGTTTACGATTCTTTTATTTTAGACACATATTTCGTTCTTTAAATTTAAAATAAAAGTTGCTTTTCTGAACGAATCATGTGTTATAAAGCGCAAAAAGTATTAAAAAGCTGTAATATAAATTAGATGTTATTGTAATTCAATATTTTCAAAACATCTCCAAAAATTCTTCCTAAACCTAATTTCATATGCATATTTATTGAATAGTACGTTAAACAACAAATTCGTTATCTTTCAGACAATGAAATATTTGTTAAACACTAATTAATAAATTAGGATAGCCATTGTTAATGTCATTAACGTAAAAATATTTCTTTCTAAAAATAGAAAAAAAATCGGACTCAAAAGGGTTAAAACTTTTATATTTATGTTACATGTTTAGTCTTACCAATTGCCAAACCCTTTGATAAAAATTTATATTTATGATTTCGAACATTTTAGAAAGGTTGTGGCACTCTGCCCCAGACATGGGTTGGCTATAAATTACAACATATAAAATTTAAGCATTAATACAGTACTTTTTTCACATCATACAACAAAATAAGGTATCCAGTGGTCCTGTCATTTGCTGCACTTTTCAGTCACTTCTTTTCCCGCATAGTTATACTTGCCCTACTTAATTGCGGATTTCTGCGATTATTCGAAAAACAAAATGTGAAAAACAAGAAAGCAGTCGGAATCTATGGCATTTCTTTAAAATTACCTTCCCCCACCCCCACCCCCCAAAATAGTTAATAATAACCCTTTTGCGTCCAAATTTATTTTAAATTTTAAGGAAAATTATTTTTATGTTTACAAAACAAAAATTAACTATCAAAATGCGCAGATGCAATTTTATCAATATTCTAATACAGTATTATCATATTCAATCGCAGATTTATGTAATTATATCGTATATATGAGGCAATCCAGTTCTCAGGTATGTTTAATTTATTTGTTTAGCTTTGTTTATGTTGAAACTTTCTTAGCCACTTTTGATTTAAACCAAAATAAATGTTCAATGAATGTTTACGATATATTGAGAGATAAATGCAAATTGCGAGTATAGTATGAAGAATAACAGGAACAAGCTTCTTACCTGATTCTATGGGATGGAAATAGGGCTTTGGCAAGGTTTGATCAGAGGTTACAGGGGTGTATTAAGACAACAGTTTTACTATAGAACTATATTGCCCTTCAACGTTTGTATCTAATATCCGAAATATCTGTGTTTTAAATAATTTTATGTAGAACAATTCTATTATGATTAATTATAAAACAGAATTCCTGCCTTCGACAGATTTCGAGGGAATATCGTGCTGTTTTTCCTTCTTTATTTCTCTTCTTCTGAAAGAAAGAACTCGGAAATGGCACGTCATGCGTAGAAAATAAGGCGCGTTCGTACTACAATGAAGTTTTAAAAATATTCAGATCTTGGTGTAATAGTATACAGTAGTTTGGATAGAGTATAGTATTTTAAAGCTTTTGCTGCCCCTATAAATACTATCTGCTTTCTATTATACAGGAAGTAACTTGCAGTAAACCTTGGGAACGTATATCAATTTCATAAAATGTCAAATAGTTTAATATAATTAAAATGCACCTCAAACAACGTTTCCGCTTACATCAGTATGTAATAAAATACGTTTGTGTGGCCCTGTAAATGAATAACGAGTATTCTTTGCACCACTGAGTGTACAGAATGTATATTTTAATACTTCATAGATGCACATCAATTTTATTATGTTCAAAAGAGTGTAACATTATTAAAATGCATTTGAAACTATTTTTCTTATTGGCCATAATGTACGGAACACTTTTGATTGTCACTGTAATTAAATTATACATCCGATTTTCATAAAAATTGAAATGACTCGATAAAAGTATCCAACTATTACATATTTTAAGTTTGGAATGATTCAGTCGGTTAGTTTTTGTTCTGTTACATGCGGACAGATGGACAGAGAGACAAATAGGCGGATGGAGGGACTGAACGACAACTATAGTGCTAGGTATATACATAATTACGAACGCACATAAAAAAGGCCATTATATCGTGAAAATATAAATTCTGGGGTATAGTTCACACACATTTCTTGATTCTTGTGATAAGATAATAATTTAATATAATAATTAATACTAAGATAATAATTAATTTTAAGATAATAATTACCAAGATTTCTGACATACCCTTAAAGCTCCTGTCCCTGCAGACGAAGAAACTCGGGAGCTTGTGCTATTCGTATGGGGAAGTCATTCTCTAATATTACGATTGCATTTCGAAATTTTTAAATATTTTTTTTGTATTGGATAGCAGAGGTCCCTCTCAACATTTTTTTTTACTATTTCTACATTGGTCGCAGATATTTTTTATAAAGTTACTTTCACTTCCTAAAGTAAAAGTGTCATTCTAACACTTTACAAACAAAATTGAAAAAGTAAAAAAGGAGAGATGTAGAGAAGGACCTCAGCTATCCAATGCAAAAAGTATGTTTAAAATGTCGAAATGCAAACGAGATATTAGAAAACAACCTCCTCATAAAAATCGCTAAAAGAGACAGGAGCCTTAGTAAATTAATGGAACTCAAAATTTCCATTTATGTCTATTTTTCCAAGGTTATACATACGTTTAGACCTTCCGCGCTGTTCTGTTGAAATGACATAACGCAGCATTTTATTTATAATGTCTAACAGGGAGATTAGAAGCGAAACTGTTAGTTTCAAATATGGGTGAACAAAAATAAGCTTAATTTTGCTGACGAATTGATAGGGGAAAACTTTTCCGAAGACTTACTGAATTCAAATCATTTAACATTAATCAAAACTGCTTCACTATTTGTTCAGCAAAATCCTAAGGGAAAAAAACTTCAAATGTTTATAACATTTTAAATGAAACTTCGTAGATTCCAGTATTCTTTAGTCGTAAAAGGAAGCTTTACTTCTTATCAAGCAGGTGTAAGACTTCTATAGGGAACAAATATTGGGAAACTACGATGCGTTGAAAATCCGCCAATTACATCCCTACCACACTATATACAGTGCTATACAGCCACAAATAACTGTGTATTGTATTTTTTCCACTGAGGGGAAGAATATTTAGCACAGATACGTAATTAACGTATTGTTAAACAATTCAAGAATGACAATTAAATTTCCGGAAATTCAGACATACTTTAAGAATTTTAAAGAAAGGACAGAACATCTTATTCTTCTAGGTGGAAGGTGGAATTCAGGACACCACAATTGCACGAAAAATTACAAAACTCTCTCGAAAAATACAGACACCTTTTAACTTTTTCAGCTCTGACGGTTGAATTTTCTACCACTTAATTTTAATTCCGAAATGTCAAAGTGGCCCCGGAATATTGGACCAAATTTATTTGAAAAAGGTTTAATGCATTTTTTCGGGTATATCGCAAACAGAATTTTTTCTTTGGAAAATACTGGTTACAGTGTGACATTTCGAATTTTAAAGAAATTTACCCAGCAGAGCTCAAAAGGTTAAACAAAATAGCTATGGATTGCGCTAGAAGGAGCGATAATTAAAGTTAAAATCATGGACTGCTTTGAGAGTACCATAAAATGGGGTTACTTTGTGACAGCTAGTCTATTTTTCGTAATTTGAATCTACCGCTCCGTCGCACAGTGTGGTATTTCACTAAAAAACCTGGCCAAAATTATGTAAAATCTCTTGTGCTTTCTATAGCTGATAAAATGTTTTATAAACACATAAAATACTCTAATACATATCAAACAAATCATTTTTTGCGCAATTTGCGCAAAAATTACGCATATTTACAATATACAAATTAGTGTACTATAGACCATTAATCTATTGGTCAGAGTCTTCAACATCATCCTCTTCAGAATCACTCGTGACTATAGATTCTGGTAATAAAAACTCTAAAGCCTCTGTTGAAAATGTTTTACGTCTTTTTGCTCTTTTTCGCGTACTACAGCTCAAATAAGGATCGGAACTCAGTAGCAAGCGATTGATCACATCTTCATTACATTTTATGCGTGAGACTTTTCTTGAAACATCCTGCCTATATGAGCGTAAATGCTTCTTTCGGGCTTCAGCTGCTTCCTCTGATAACTGTCCGATTGGGAGCAAAGCATGTTCGATGATAATGGCTCCATGACTCAAAATTTTATGTAGTGTTGGTGACATTCGTGTCACCACGGTGCCAACCGTAAAGATTTACATGATGTTTAGAGGTAGCATATGCAAATTCTTCAAAATTTTTTCTATCTATTTTGTAACCGCTTGCTAATACTTCTAGAATAATTTTTAAATTTTGAATTAATTTTAAGTCGATTCCTGTAATTTTCGCTGATAATTCAGGATTAGAAAAAAATCTTCTAGAGGTGTTTCCGTCATTGGTGTTTCCGAAACCGGCTTTCGGAATGTCTACCAGGAATCCCATCTCAGATTTAAACTTTTCTTGTATTAATTTTTTTCTTTGACGGACAATTTCTTTCTCCTTATCATTTCTTGCTTGCCACTTTTTTATTGGAAGTTTATAAGAAAAATGTAGAATTGATTCAAAAAATCTGATTCTAGCATGGAGTATTGAAAGTCCAAATTTCAAAAAATTAGGGTCGATGTCTTCAGCTATTTTCAGCTTATTAAAGTTTTTTGATGATTGTTTGCAAATGTAGCATTGCATCGTGGAATTAGTGCTGGTAATTGTGTTGCAAACTTTAGCATCGACCATTGTCAACATTAATCTGTATTGGACTTGTAGTAAGCCATAAGCTGAGAGTACCTCTGTGTTCATTAAATTTCGTGCCTGCTCTTCAATGTACTTTATTTCTTCTTGTATTATGTTTTTTATCTTCATGAATAAATCTTATTCGAATGGGACGACAGAAACGTGGAGATGAAGGCGTAGGGTTCTGCCACCATATTTTTTGAAATCCATTTATGTTATTTATTAATCTCAAAGAAACTATAGAACTTTGAAAAATATTCAAGTCACTATCAATGGAGTTTTCAAACTTTTGCTTGAACATTTGTTGCTGGGAGCCATCACAACCCCATTTGCAGAATAGTTCTAAACTTTTCAATTCTGCTTCACTTGCTGATGTGAAAATATCTTCTATGTGTTTACACAATCTTTCAGTAGTGTGATCTAAAATATTTTGAAGTTTTGCTTCGGCCAGATTTTCAGTAATTATAATATCTTTCGGATAACATTGCTCTTTAGCTCTCTGAAGAAGTGAATAGTAAGGATATATACATTTATTAGAATTTCGGATGATATTATGTTGATTGCATGTCAGATCTGTAGCAACAAATATGGCTAAAGCCTCAGTCGGCGATAACTTCAATATACTTACGTTTGTTGTCTCAGCCGAAGAATTCAAAATTTATCGATATTTTGTAGCCCTAATCGGGCTGGCTATAACGTCTTTAATAATTTTTGCAACATCTGTATTTCCAGCAGATCTTTCGCTCATTTGAGCTGCATACGTCAATTGTTCATAGCTAATTTCAGATCTTAAATCTTCCGTTTTACGCCTCTTGCTTCTGTTACTACAGTCTTTAAATTCCTTTGCAGGGCGACCAGGTTTTTCTATTATCCAGATAGGTAAAACTAGTGTTCCTTTCAGCCATTCCACATTTTTTTCTAGAAAACGTTGTTCAGTGAATTGTGAAGAAGCCCATTTCTTTTTATAAGTATGTTTGAAAGATTTTAATTTGTTACGGGGCAAATGTAGTTCATTTTCTGGACATTTCGTAAGTTCGGCTAGTTTCTGTTCTAGAAACTCTAATTTCTTATTTACTTTTCTGTTGTCACACTGTTTTATAACATCATGCATATATTTTCTTGATATTTCAATTGTTTTTTCCATACTGAATAAAAAAATTAATGATCTAGTTACATGTAGTACATATCTTCTTAATAATATAAAACTATCTTACTTCGTTAGTGAGTAAAGTGCGTTTTTCCACATGGCTGATCTTAAATACATTATTTAAAATGACAATAGCATTTTAGACATAAAAAAACATAATTCTTATAATACGAACACATGGTACAAAACGAAAATATAGCATTATTTAAAGGGAATAATCAGCTTATATGTCCATCACAATGAAAAAATGTCTTACTTAAAAAGAACAATCGAACAACCTAAAAAAAAAAACATTTTTTTTTCACTTCAGTTTGCAGATATATCGTCTGCGCACCAAAGAGTTTCCAGTAAGGAGTAAGAAACTACAGCATATATTAAATATGCGCATTTTAATTAAATAAAGTTTATTAAACTGAAAAAAATTCGTTTTAAAACTTTTTTTTGAAATTTTGATTTAGTTATAGAAAGAATGGGGGGCAAATCGGGGCAAATTTTATTTCATATCTTTTAATTAGAAGGTCTATACATTATGAAAACACAAGAGTTCTTGCTGAACTCAGTTTAACTCCCTAACATAATTATAATTTTATCTAAAATATTTAACCAAAAAAATCTATGGTTTTAAACTTGAAAATCATAATGAACATGTACTATATTTACAAAAATATTTATGTACAAGATAGTATATACCTCTGTTTTTAAGACTGTAAAATGTTTCTGAAGTTCGACTTAAAATAATTTTTTAGACGTTCGATAAAATGATGCATAGATCAAAAGCATAAAATGAGAAATGCAAAAACCGCGACTTCCAAGTAAAATACCAGACAATCGGAGAGTCTACAGAAAGAAATGAACCTGTTATCATATGCACAGGATAGTCCTCTTATACCAACCAGAGAATGATCAACTAAATGCGAAATTTAAAATTTTGACTTTTGGCCAGCTTTTTGAGCGAAATACCACACTGTGCGTCGGCAGGGCAGGAAAGCAAATAGCAGTGCTATATTCTAGTACGACGTGCCACAAAACCTGACGGCCATTGCTCTAAACTCCAAAACCTCGCTAGTTCTCTCTGGTCGGTGTAAGGTTGAAACATATTCTTGCATTGTTAACTCAGGAAACTTCGTCTGCTGAAGTCAAAGCATATGAGAATCACATAACACAGATAAATATTCTTTGATGTTATTACGGCAGTTACATTGTGTAGTAATATAACATTTCTGTGAAAAATATAGCAGTATAGTCAAAATACAGATATTTGGATCGAAGACGGAAAGGATGGTTAAAGTTTTCTCTGAAGAGAACTTAAAGAGAAGACGGATAAAAAATAATAAGTTGGGTCAGTAAAGACGAAAAAAGTTGAATGTCCTGCCAGACTGAAACATTAATATTAATAATATAAAAAAAAAACAGAGGAAATGACGTGGCTGCGTATATCGGCAGCAAAGAGGAGACATTTATCACCGGATGGAAAAGAAAGAGACGAAATCTTCCCTAAAAGTCACAAATTCTACCATTAGTTCTCTGCATTAGGCAAACTTCTGAATAAGTTCCAGACGGGATACGGCACATTCTCAGAGTCTTTCCTGATCGACTGAAGCGAGAGATTTTTATTCCATGAATATTCTTTCCTCTTCAAGAGCACATAACTAAATATGTGATGCATTTATGGAAACTGCAAAACGCCACTCGACTCGTTCAGTGAAGCTGCAGTAGAGCAGTGGGATGAATCAGCGATATTTAAATATTATTTTTGCAATTTAAATTGTTTATAACATAATATTAAGAGAATAAATAATTCACGAATTTTTTCTCTTCTATTTCGAAGCAAAAATACATGTGTCATAAAATAACCCCACCCAATGGGGCAACTTTTGACACTTTTAAACGTAAATTTCTCAGACGAAGAAGAGATCAAAGATTAAGATTGATGCAATGCATCATTTTGCAGTAAAAAACATTTATTAAACATTTATTAAATATTATAAAAAACATACGTTAATATTTATTAATAGTCAGTTTTAGGTTATTTATAAATCAGGCCAACTGGTGTGATTGAAACTTCAAAATATATCACATCTTACGGTAATTCATGTGTGCTTAATTTTTACTTTTCTTTTTGTTCTCATCACAGCAGCAGGAAGAACTTTCTTGCGAATAGTACTGTTTTCAGCTGCTCACCATCTGAAAAAAGAATTAATTTACTTTTTGAAATGAAACATAAATTAACTAAGGTTTATACGTCCTCGATTAGTTTTCCTGTGAGAAAACTGTCCCACTCATGGCTGCGCGCAAAACCAATTCCGTTTAAAAGAGCTCCATTTTTTAAATCTTTACTGCATTATCCTATTTTTTTTTCACTCATTATGTGGCATAAATGTTTAAGCTAATAGTGAACAGTTAACAGTATGGAATTGAAATTCAGAGCAATATTAAATAAATACTCAGTACGAAAGCAAAAACAAATAAAACAAATTTTTACATACGAAAAGATTTTTTCTGAAGAAATAATCTTACCAAATAATGCCGTTTAAACAACAATCATTGAAACACACCATTAAGATACATAATGAGTAATATATAATCTAGCTCAAATTTATTCAATGGAGAAATGCACTTTGTGGTAACAAACACATGAAAAATCAATCCTGGTTTCACCTACTACACGGGATTACTATATATATAGGCGGGAAGTTATTAATATATAGTCCTTTCAATATATCTTTCAACAACCCATGTTTGCAAGATAATTAAGTAAATTGGTTACATCTTCATTTCATAGATGATATTGCTAATTAAACTGCATACATTATTTAGCAAATTAAACTATTTCATAGTTCCAGTTTCATAGTTTCAATCAATTCCAATGCTCTGTTGATGTTATATTTCAATAACATAGTTTTATAAACACAAAGTGAAATGCCACAATCATGTCAGAAGCCAGAATAAAATATTAATTATCTAAAAGAGTTTTAAACATGTTTAAATCTTTATATCCCAAATTATGAAATGCATGAAAATTTCATCTTCTAAAGCATTTTTAGTGAATTTTTGAAATTACATTAACCGATTCAAACATTCATTTAATAAATTTTTGAAGAATTTTGAAAATTAAAATCGGTTATTTAAATTTGCATTTATAGGGATTCTGTACAATATTTATAACTTTACTCATTTTTTTAAATTAAAAATTGTTATAGTACTTTATAGTATGAGAAAGTGCACAAATATAAGACTCTTACAGTAGTAATATCGGAAAAATTCCTAACTGAAATCATCACCAACAATCTTTCAGCGTAAAGAAAGCTGAAGAAATACAACTGAAAAATAAATTATCCTTTAACTAATTATTTCATTTTATTTTTACTTTTATTTATATTTTTTTCAACCAATAATGCTTTTCAAATATGATAAAGTAAAGTATCTGTAATTCATTCGAAACTGTATTACTACTTATTGATATATTAAGTGAATTTTATAACAAATTATTTTAATGGTACTTTCAAATACCGTCGGGGCATAAAGTATTAAGATGATTGTACCTGATTAAGTTACGATTTCACATACATTTGTCACACTTAGGATATCTTTACAAATTTATTGTACTAAAATTCCAAATATAAGCAGAAAAGAATTGATATGTAAGCTTTAATGTCGAACCCAATACATTTAAAGAAATTTAATTATTAACTCTGTATTCTGTTAAAAAATATATCGTTCTTACATTCAGGTCATTTTTGTTACATGTACAACCAAATGGAATGTCCAAAGATCTAAGTGTGACAGTATATTTAATCCCTTAATGGCTGCATTAACCCCTTGAAGGGCGGTGATGCCGCCACGGCATCACCTAATTTTAATTCATTATTGACACATTGGCACCCGAATTTCTTAAAGAAAATTTCAACCATACACAGTACGCGAACATACACATTTGCATTTTTACATATAAATTTTCTTGTAGATACTGGTGTCAACCAATTATTTCAACATTTTATTAATACAAGCACCTTGCCCCGGAAAGGGTTAAATTACGGTTTAAAAATTCATATTCATTATTGCCACCACTTTTTTGAAAAAAATATTTATCTTATTACAAGTAAAAATGACATCGGAATAAAAGCAATTACACTATTTTATAAAACTGGTGGGAATCAAACAATTCTGAATAAAAGTCGTGAAGCTTGCAGCCAGTGAATGTCTCGGGCGCGACGTTTAAGTGGTTAATATGCGTCAACTTAACATTTTTTGTTGTTATTAGTTTTAATTGTTATAAGCTTTTTAATACTAGAGCTTTCGGAAATTTGATTCAAGTTTTATAAAAATATTTCACATAAGAATTTTGATTTAAAACAGTTTAGCCTGACAGTTTAACGTTTTTCTTTATTGTATCTTTTAAAATTATTTCATGATCGAATTTCTGGTTTGAACAGAAATATATTCATCTGATAGCCGTCAAAATGACGGCTCACGATATTTCTAGTTTTAAACATCGGCAAAAAATAATTTGTAAATAATAAAGAATAAATAAGCAACCAAAATTAAAAACAGCTTAAAAATACGTTCCATAAAATTAGCGTGATAGCAATGTTTTAAGTTTATATTCTGGAACTTATTTAATATTTTCTATTAATTTAGTTTTTATATATATAAATTAGTCAAAATCCTAAGCATATGTTGATCGAAATCTTTCTCTCCTGTATAAATACACCATAGCATGTTTCCGAAAATCAAAAACTTAAAAACATTATGCTTGTTGCGTGGCGGTCATGTTTCAATATTTTACATGTGTTACAGTACTCATATGGGTAGCTAAAAGATTGTTTGTTGTTATTCAAACTAACATTTTGAGATTTTGTGTAATCTCACAAGATGGTAACTATGCTCACGAGGAGCAAATCTTTGAATTTTCAGAAACACGTTATGATAAATTTATAACATAAGATAAAAATTTATATCAACATATCATACGTAGGTATTTCGAATATTAACACATAAAAAAAAGTTAATAGAAAATGGTAAACAAATACCAGAATATAAGCTTAGAAAATTTACATGCAATCATTTTTTAGACATGACTGTTAACCTGCTTTATTTTAAATTTAGATTATTATTGTTTTTTTATTCAAAAATTATTTTTGTATATACCCTTTAAAAATAACTTAGATAATCTACTTACTACAATTAACACAAGATCTCGTTGAATCTTCAGATGAATTCTTTTTAGTGCATTTATAAAGTCATAAAATGGCATAGCAGTATACAGTGCCGATTTTATTTTGACTGCCCTTTATTTGCTATCATAAGAAATGATGCATTTTCAACAATTTTCTTAACGCTACCACAGGCAGATGTTATAATTTCAGTAATGCATACATCACTTCATCATTTATGCAGTTTATTTACGTACATTACTATTAGTAAAAAACAAGTGATATACACAGTTTTCTCGGGTTACAGACTATAGGTGTTAATAATTGATAATAATAATAGATTTTTTACGTACATTACTATTAGTAAAACAAGCGATATACACAGTTTTCTCGGGTTACAGACTATAGGTGTTAATAACACTGATAAACAAGGTTCCTGTTTCTAACTAAGTATGTGGCGACTTTTATATTTTAGGTGGTGCTGTGAAAGAATATGCCATTAAAAAGTTTCCATTACCCACAGATTTTTAAAAAATTCAAAATCCTGAAAATCTCAATTTTGTAGTATTTATTCAACACATACACCTTATGAAATGTATCATTTGGTATTTTAGTAATGACAAGCTTTTAAATAAACATTTATAAAGCTTAAAATTAATATTTAAAACACTGAAAGTATGCATTGGTTATAAAGTTTCAGAAAAATATAGATTTTTTGTAAAAAGAAATGATATTAATAAGAATTTTCATACTTTATGTAGCTGTAAATGTCTTATCTGTGCACTGTAAAAACAAAGGAGCAATATTACATTTAAATCGGGGTTATGAATTGCTGAATAAACTTTAAATCTACACTATTTTCGGTAGTAGCTCCGTAAAAAATGTAAGAATAATCTTGGAATGGTGGTATTTTATTCTTTAGTCGCAATTATTGAACGGTAACACCAAATTCAGAGTCATATATCATCTTTCTGTTTTGATTTCATATGTTGGCAGACGACACGAAGCCATTTTACTTCGCATTTAATCCTTCTTTCTAACTTTCGGATAGCAGGTGGAAAAGTAAACAAACGGTAAGCAATATTAATATTATTCTTTGTAGACTAAATAATGTTTGCATGTGTTTTTTTTTTTTTTAATTAGATAATGCTTTTTAATAATGTGTTAGTGCACTGCCATTTTAAGAACAATGGCGACACGTTCGAATTTAACGGGAAGTATGCCTTTAGTATAACAGTTGTAATCAACTTTTTTTTTATACAGCTTTGTTTATTTGATAGCTGGCATAGTTAAGCTTTTTTATATTATGCATTAAATTGTATAATTGTGAGGTAATTCAATATCATATGTAGCTTATTTTTGTTATTTTCTTAAGAAAACTAGAAACTCCGAATTAAACTTATAGTGATAGTTACGAGTAATTATACATTCCGTTACAAAAATATTTTATATCGTATGACTATAGCGTTTGCCCGAACTTTAACAAAAAATATTTTCATAAAAAATTCGTTATTATAATGTTTTTTAACTTACTGAACGCATTATTGACTTATGAAAAAGATATTTTTAAGCATGCAAATATAGGAAATTTTAGTTCGTTTCATTAAAGTAATTTCATTCAAGTTTAGTTCATATTTCTTTGCTGTAATATGCTTAAAATGAATGTTATAATAAATTGCCTCCATTAAAAGGAAGTTTCGCTGCCTTTTTGCGTCAAACTATTTATTTTAAATTATGACTGTATTAAATTTAAAATGTAATCTCTAAATTATTTTTATTTTGCTGTTAAAGTCATGTAAATATTAGGAAATTTCCTTTTTTACTATTTAGTGTACTTTAATAAATGGTAGCAATATAAAAAATAATTTAAAAATTACATTCCAAATGTAATACAGCCATAATTTAAAATAAATAGCTTCACGCAAAGAGGTTGCTAAACTTCCCTTTAATTGAGACAATTTATTATAACGTACATTTTAAACATATTACTCACTTTACACCAAACATGGTGGCAACTAAGTTGCCACTAAAAATGGTGTTTATTTATACCATTTGATAGTTGGTGACTCATTACAGCAATTTACAAGTGGAATTTCATTACACCACTTGGGGTGGCAACTTAGTTGCCATCCTTTTTGGTGTAAAGTAAGGGAGTTTTTTTTTTTACAGTGTGGGTGCTCTCTTATAGGTCATTGTTCCGAGTTATATTGTCAATTTAAAGCAGACATTAAGCCACTTATATCATTACAATAGCGTAAATAATCTTTTCTTTTAAAAAATGTTGAATATTTCTTATATCAATCTCGATAAATAGATATCTTTGTATAGTTTTTCAGGAGATTCAAACCTTGATCAAGTAATTCTGAGTTTTTCTGTGATAAATTTAAGTCTCTCACAAAATCATTTAATTCTTTTTGAGTTATTAGGTGTGGTTCTTCATTTATGCCAGGAGATTAGTTCACATCAGATGTCGAGGAAGTTTCAGTTTCACCGATTTCCATATCTACTGCTACATCATCATATGTGAAATTCTCTGGAGGTTTCGGTATTTTTAAATCATCATTATGTAATGCTGGTCACATTGCTGAATCTAAGTTCGTGTACTTAATTTTATGTTTACTTCTTGCAAAGAATCCTTTAATTTTTGTAATACATTAGTAGCAGTCAGTTATTTGATCCTTCGGCACGTGTCACATCATGGGTATAGCAAAGGACATACACTTTTTTGTACCTTTCATCCACGTCCGGAGGTTTGTAGCACGTTGTGTATAACAAGAACGAGGTGCTTATTTCTTATATCGTTCAACTACTTTATATCCAAAGTACATATGATAGGCGCATCGATGCTTTTTCATAGTTAGCTCCCCGCGCACACAGCAAAAAGAATCGGGTTGATTAACGCATTCTCTAGACATGTTTTACATATTGTAGAGGAAGATATGATAATTATAATCAAAATTCAATTAAAAAGTCTTATAGAACAAAGAAATAGTAGTATATTCACCCCGAAGGATAAGTTTCCACTGCCAGGGATTTGCGTTAAAGTCAAATAATGTGGAGGTGGCTAGAGCTGTCTGTTCAAGGTCGCTAACATAAAATTTATTAGAGAGACATCTGTTTCTACTCTCTTGCTGTATCTTCTATCGTTGTAATAAGAAAAAGGAATGTTTGTGTGAATCAAATACATGAAAGAGAATAATATTATATAATTATAATGCCTATACGATGCCTACATACTCAAAAACGTATAAATGAAATTCCTCAAAAATGGAGGGTGATAGAATATTTTTACAAACATATTCTTTTTCAGCAGCTTGAAATCTATAAGAAACACCCAACGTATATAGAGAAATCGAAAATTCGTTAAAATTTTTTTATCAGTGTAATTGATAATAATAATAGATTTTTTACACATAATATATATCTTAGAATGCGAACTAACAACACCAAAAATCATAATTATATACAAAAATGGCAATTGTACGTTTAAATATAGTTTTGAAAATTATCAAAAGCAATAGTTTTGTATCAGTCTCGCGTCAAGAGTTAATCGTGGAAATCACCAAATATCACGATTTATAATACGGCTTTTTAACTCTGATTATTTAAATGATTTAGTTGCATAATTTATTTACATGCCTTAAATTTATGTTTTACTTATGAGATTTTATTGATTAATTGATGAATGTTTTAATTTATTTACGAATTTTAAACTGGAAGCATATCGTTGGTACCATGTCAAACTATCCAATGTGAAAAAATGCATTTTTCATATTTTGTGCCATTTTGTTTTATTATTCATGATACGTTCTACGCAAAATACGTACTATGCACGTCCCTAACTCGTTTAGAAACTTTGATAACATCTGTGTCAAAGTATCCAATGTGCACTTTTTTCTAAAACTTACCATGTCAAACTATCCAATGTGCATATTCGATTGTCTGCAACGAAAATTGTAATATTTTTCTTTTTCTGATCATTTGTACCATGTCAAACTATCCAATATGGAAACAGCCCTTTTCGAGATAGCAAAAATTTTCTATTATTGCTGATTTAAAATCATCTCCAGTCAGAAATAGGAAATTTGCTGTTTTTTATTCCATTTAAGCATGATGTCACTTTATTGTTCTTACTAGCAAAAATAAAATAAAATAAAAAACTTTTCATTACTTTGAATTCTTCACTTGTACTTATCTGATGATCATTGCTTCAAATTAGTATATCTGCCGCATTCATTAGTTTGGATTGTATAAAATTTGGTATTTATGTATTCAATATTAAATACTTAATTTCTTTTAATAACTCAACAAGTATGAAAAATCATGCGTTAAGCATAGATTATGAAGCATTGTTCAACACTTAATGAAATCTTTAACAAAACTTTGTTATTTAAGGAAATAATAGTGTATAGCCAAATATATCCAAATATGTATTCCAGTAATTTTGAATAGCCCTGTATTTCATATGTCAGTTGATATAATGGGAAAATTTAGTTTAGCAAGAAAATACCCAGTAGCTAGAAATTTCTTTTTCAGCAATTCGTACTATTAGATGGAAACATACTTGAATACTTTTGTTCAGCCCTGTAGTTTATATTGTACCTTATTACACGTCAGCATTAGGCTAAAATTTATTGTAAACTAAAACACTTTTAAAAACACTGAAATCACATTTTCATAAATCATCATTCATAGGCGTCCATGT
Source organism: Maratus speculifer (assembly GCA_964019185.1). Lineage (NCBI taxonomy): Eukaryota > Metazoa > Arthropoda > Arachnida > Araneae > Salticidae > Maratus > Maratus speculifer. The sequence continues at coordinate 80,974,811 of OZ025299.1, forward strand.
ACCGAATTCTTTGCGTGGCCCTGTATATCCTTTTATCTATATTCTGCAAATATTTCTCAGTAAATTGAATGAAGCTCAGCTTAAAAATGCATAGCTTATTTAAGAACCACGTTTAAATAATTCACGCTCATATTCAGTAACGTTGGTGAGCTATTTTGGGTAGCCCTGTATATCAACTATAACATTTATACACACCATATAATGTGCATATATTTAGCGAAATATAAACGCACATATCATAATTAAAATGCATTTCATCCCTCCATCAGCCATCATCGGACACACGGTACTTCGGAAAAAATATACTATTTGAAATCTTTTGTGTGGCCCTGTAAATGCTATGTACTTCATATTATGCAAGACAGTAGCGTATAATTTATATTAAGTTTCAGTGACATATATCAATTTTATTATACATGAAAAAGCTTAATATATTTAAAATATGTCACACACAATTCCCCCTTTTACTATCATCTAATGGAATTCTTTTGTGTGGCCCTGTAAATGAATAATAGCTACATTTTCACCTTATATTTTATAGAATGCATATTTTAATATGTTTGACAGGGTATAACATCTTTAAAATTCCTTTGAAACGATTTTTCCCCATAGGCCGTGATGTAATGGGAAACTTTTGATTCGCCCTGTAGGTAAACTAATCATGGTAGAAACTTCATTTTCGATTGGACTTGTGCTAGGGTATACATCAATAACGTCCTAAAATTTCATGGCAATCCGAGTATATTAACGGTTTTTCCCCATGGGCCATAATGTAATGAAAAACTTTTGATTCGCCGTGTAGATAAACTAATCATGGTAGAAACTTCATTTTCGATAGGACTTGTGCTAGGGTAAACGTCAATAACGTCCTAAAATTTCATGGCAATCCGAGCATAGTAACGATTTTTCCCATAGGGCGTAATGTAATGGGAAACTTTTGATTCTCTCCGTAGATAAACTAATCATGGTAGATACTTCATTTTCAATAGGGTTCGTGCTAGGGTAAGCCTCAATAACGTCCTAAAATTTCATGGCAATCCGTGTATATTAACGATTTTTCCCCATAGGCCGTAATGTAATGGGAAATTTTGGATTCTCTCTGTAGATAAACTAATCATGGTAGATACTTCATTTTCAATAGGGTTCGTGCTAGGGTAAACATCAATAACGTATGAAAAATTCATAGCAATCCGAGTATATTTACGGGAGTTAGAGCGCGGACAGACGGACAGACGGACAGACAAACCGAATGCATAAGCAGTTTTCAACTTTGTTGGAAAGTGCTAAAAAACGAATGTACAGTAAATTGATAAATAAAAACTTATTTTTAAACGTTTTTTAAAATTTAAAAAAAAATGAGATGAGAAAACAAATAAATAACCCACAAATAGATTGTTGGAGAACAAAGGTAAATTTTTTATCTTCATTTTTGAATAGTAATGAATGAAGTACACTGCTCAAAACAATTAAAGGATATTTGAAGTTTTATATAAAAAAAAGATATAAACGAAATTTTTTTTGCCGAAAATAGAAGAAGAGAATCACAAATGCAAATTTTTCTGGTTTCCAAACTGTGGAGTATGAAAATTTGGAGTTCGACGTCAAAAACGTCGTTTCAGCGGCAGCGAATGAAATTTGACTTTCAACTGGATAAAAGAGAATGAAGACAAGGATGATCGGCATTCAGTGATAGCTTTGTTTCAATGAGTACGATGTCTCAGCGAAGTCATTTGACAAATTCAGAAGCTTGGAGAATTGTTGGTAGGTTAGAAGGGGGCCAAACTCAAGCCGAAGTAGCGCAAGCCATAGGAGTGTCACAAAGTGTCATTTCCAGGATCTGGAACCGTTTTTTGGAGAGTGGATGTGCCGGCCGAAGACCAGGACAAGGTCGTAGACGGACAACAACGCCCAATGAAGATCGGTATTTAGCGTTAACAGCTCGGAGACACCGAAACATGAACGCTACTATTCTCCAACAACACCTTCGCTAGGCTACAGGCACCACGATTTCAACTCAGACTGTCCGAAACCGGCTCCATGCTGTAGGTCTGTATGCTCGCCGACCGATGGTATGTGTTAGATTAACATCAAGGCATCGTCGCGACCGCAGGGAGTGGGCAACCGAGCATGTCAACTGGAGGAGAAATGAATGGAGCAATATTCTGTTTTCTGACGAATCCCATTTTTCTGTGCATCCGGATAATAGGCGTATTTTCATCTTGAGGGACCGTGGCAGTAGGAATAATCCTGTGTTCGTCCACGAAAGTGTCAGATTTGGCGGTGGAGGAGTGTTAATGTATGGGGGCATCTCCATTGACGAGCGCACTGACCTCTACATCATTGGAGATGGAGCTCTGACTGGTCGCCGATATAGGGATGAGATCCTCAGACCTATTGTAGTCTTTTACGCTGTAGCAATCGGAAATAACTTCATTTTAATGGACGATAACTGCAGGCCACATCGTGCAAACCTGGTGGAGGATTTCCTTTTCGAGGAAGGAATCGTTCGAATGGAATGGCCAGCGTGTTCTCCAGACATGAATCCAATCGAGCACGTTTGGGACGCTCTAGGAAGACGAGTTTCTGGCCGCCAACAACCCCCACAAACTCTCCAAGAACTGGAAAGAGCTCTTCTGGAAGAGTGGGGCAGAATACTCCAACTCGTCATTAATAGCCTCATTGAGTCCATGCCTCAAAGATGTTCAACGTTGCTGGCCGCCCGTGGAAACCATACCCCCTACTGAAAATGATTTTCTTTGAAGAAAACATGTTTTCTTATTCTTTTTTTCTCATATGCACAAATTGTGTTTTTTTCCTTTTGTACACAAATGCGCAATAAAATGCATTTTTTTCTGCCAAACATGTGTAATTTATTCTCATATAACCTACTATGTCTGTCGACCATGTATCAATGAGCTAAAAAGTTTCCCAGATACAAAACCCACCTAAAACTGCAATATCCTTTAATTGTTTTGATCAGTGTAGTTGCGCCAATGACTACGAAATTCCGAAGAGTAATAATTTTATTATTAACGATTTTTATTATTTCCAAATAGTAATCTTGCTTTATTGAATCTCTTTAATATGAGTTGGAAAAAATGCCTTCAAAGAATATTTGGAAATTATAATGTATGATAAGCTCTTATTAGGTGCATTCGTAATTATATAAAAACGTAGAACTTATAATTGTTGATCAGTCCGTCCGTGTGTGTGTCTGCACGTCCGTCCGCATATAACAATGCAAAAACCTCCCGAACCGAATTCTTGGAAATTTAAATTAGATAACAGTTGTATATTTTTGTCGCGACATTTCAAGTTTTAGGAAAATTGGATGTATAATTTAATTACACGGACCGTCAAAAGTATTCCATTACATTACTGTCAATTAGAAAAAACAATTTGAAGTGGTTTTTATGTTACTATGTTTCGAACATAATAAGACTGATATGCATTTATGAGTAACACGAATATACACATTTTATAGAATCTAAGGTGCAAAGCATATTTATTATTCATTTACAGAGTCACACAAAAGTTTTTCTTTGCATAATAGTATAGAGGAAACATTGTTTGGAGCGTAATTTAACTATGTTAAAATATTTTACCATATACTGAAATTGATATACGTTGCTGAGGTTCACTACAAGTTACTTGTTGTATAATAGAAAGTGCAAAGTATTTACAGGGACACACGAAAGTTTTTGTCTGCTATGTATCCGAGTTTTTAAGTTTAAAATATTTCGTTGTATGTATAAACGCTCTCCAGATCATGTACAGGGCTATATAATAGAAGTCGAAGAATTACTACATAAGAACGAAAAGGCATTTTTTTTTATGAGTTATGGATTTTTACGCTTAACTACATATAGTATACTAATATAACATTATATAACATAGAAAAAATGTATGCAATGTCACGCAAAGAATTGGATAGATGGCCGTCTATGGCTGATCCCTGGAAGCTTGATTTTAGAAGTTTTAAAGTGCGATTTGATTTTTTTTAAATTTTAACTGAATTGTTAGCATATAAAGATGGTAGGTCCAATTTAGGGCTGTACAAAGTATCGTCTATCAATAATTTCTGAAAGGAAAATTTGAAACTATTATGCATTTGTAAAACTTTCCAACATAGTTAAGTAGTGTTTGTGAATTCCGTTTGTTTGTCCATGTGTCTGTCTGTCTGCCCGAACTGGAACTTGCATTAGGATATTAATAGATTGTCTCTGTAATTGATATATGTTATTAAGATTTGCAATGCCATGTTCGGCATTGGAAACAGAGTATGTAGCGTTCGCGGTTTATTTACAGAGACAGTCAAAAGTATTCCATTACATTATGGTCTATGGAGAAACGTCTTAATTATTTAAATACGTATCACCTCAAGTCGCTATTTGATCCATCCGTCTGTCTGCTTAAAACACAACGAAAACAACCCAACTAAATGATTTGCAATTTAATATATGTAATTGCTGCAGAATTTTGTCGAGTCATTTAACATTTTATGAAAATCGAGTCAAAACATAAAAAGATATTAATTAAAGTTTTCTTCATTCTATTAAATCTTATCATTCATAATTAATTCAATGACATCCCAAGAGAGGGGATGATTCTAGTATTTGATAGCGCCATATTTAAAATGAAGACATATTATTTCCATATTGCTGAATTTATAGAACAAACAAACAAACTAACAAACTAACTAACAAACAAATAAACAAACAAACAGATAGACAGGCAGGTAAACAGACAGACAGACAAACAAACAAACAGACAGACAAACAAACAGACAGACAAACAAACAGACACAGACAAACAAACCGACTGCCAGGCAGACAGCCAGACACACAAACAAACAAAGAGACACACAGACAGACAAACAAAGAAACAAACAAACAGACAGACATACAAACAGAAAGACAAAGAGACAATCAAGCAAGCAAGCAAACAGGCAGACAGACAGACAAATAAACAAACGATAAACAGACAGACTGACAGACAGATAGGCAGACAAACAAACAAGCAAGCAAACAAACCGACACACAAACAAACAGACAAACAAACAGTCAAACAAAAAAAACAGACAAACAAACAGTCAAACAAACAAACAGACAAACAAACAGACAAACAAACAAGCAGACAAACAAACAAACTGACAGACAAACAAACAGACAAACAAACAAACAAACTGACACACAAACAAACAAACAAACAAACATACATACATACAGACAAGCAAACAACAAACCGACAAACAAACAGACAAACAGACAGGCATGCAAAAAACATACAAACAAACAGACAGACATATAGGCAGACTAACAAACGAACAAACAGACAGTAATTTAACTAGTACCTTTATTACATGCCAGTATTTTTTAAAAATTTAATTCAAACAGAAACACTCTTAAAACTACTTAAACCACATTTCAAGAAATTATCATTTATGGGTGACTATGTAGCTAGTTCTTTGCGTGACCCTGTATTTCATTTTATCTATTTTCTACAAACATTTCTTATTAAACTGAAAGTAGTTCAACGTAAAATTGCATAACTTTTTAAAAAACCACCTTTGAGTTAATTACTTTCACATTCAGTAACATTTATGAGCTGTATTGTGCACCCTGTATGTCAACTAAAACATTTATACACACCGTATAATTTGCAGACATTTAGTAAAACTTAAGAACGCATATTATAATTGAAAATGTATTTCATCCATCCATCAGCTATCATCGATAATGTACAGTACTTCGGATAAGAATATAAAATTTGAAATATTTTGTGTATCCCTGTAAATGGTATGCACTTCATATTATGCGTTAAATATTAAGTCTCAGCGACGTATATCAATTTTACAATACTTGAAATCGTTTAACATAATTAAAATATGTCGCAAACAATTCCCCCTTTATTACTGTGTAATGGAATTCTTTTGAGTTGTCCTGTAAATTAATAACTATTATTTTGACTGCATATTTTACAGAATGCATATTTTAATGCACTTTGCGAATCCATGTAAATTTGAATATATTTGAAACGATTTTTTCCCACAGGCCATAATGTATCGGTAAACTTGACTATCCCTGTAAACAAACTAATCATAGTAGAAACTTTATTTTCATTAGGGATCGTGCTAGGGTAAACATCAATAAATGTAAATATTTCGTAAACAAACTGAGTATATTTACGGGATTTAGAGCGCGAGCAAACGGACAGACAAACCAAATGCATAAACATTTTTCAAATTTGTTGGAAAGTTTTAATAAATTTGAATATTTTTGACAGGGTGTAACACCTTTAAAATTCATATAAAACTATTTTTTTCCCATAGGCCGTAATGTATCGGAAAACTTTTGACTATCCCTGTAAATAAACTAATCATAGTAGAAACTTCATATTCAATGGGGTTCGTGCTAGAGTAACCATCAATAACATATAAAAATATCATAGCAATCCGAGTATATTTACGGGAGTTAGAGCGCGGACAGACGGACAAACGGACAGACAGACCAAATGCATAAACACTTTTCAACTTTGTTGGAAAGTTTTAATAAATTTGAATATGTTTGATAGGGTGTAACACCTTAAAAATTCATTTGAAACGATTTTTTACCATAGGCCTTGATGTATCAGAAAACTTTTGACTATCCCTGTAAATGAACTAATCATAGTATAAAACTTCATTTTTAATAGGGTTTGTGCTACAGTAAACATCAATAACATATAAAAATTTCATAGCAATCCGAGTGTATTTATGGGAGTTCGAGCGCGGACAGACGGACAGACGAACAGACAAACCGAATGCATAAACACTTTTCAACTTTGTTGGAAAGTGTTAAAAACAGGGCTGGGAAACTTCTAATACTTGCCCGCGTCTTTGTTTAAAATTGTTTCCGCCTTTTCTTACAATTTGTAAAATTACGTAGCGTCTAAAAACAAACTTTTCCTTTATCAATTCCCTGTATATTTGTTAACACTAGAACCGCGGGAGATTTTTCACAAGATTCCTAAAAATATTTCGCATCAGAATTTTTATTTTAAACTAAATAACATATTTATTTAAATTATTTTTCTGCATCATATATATAACTAATTTTATGAAGAATTTTCTGGTTCGAATAGACAAATATTCATTTGCTCCGGGTCAATTTGACCCGGTTCCGCGGTTCTAGTGTTAATAGAACCATTAAAATTTTCGAAATGTTTAAAATTTAATATGCTATAACAAAATTTTTACAAGACAAACAATCGTATGTGGTATATTCGTTACCATGACGCAGTGAACCCGAGAAATTTACAAAGTCAAACTATCCAATGCGCATATTCGATACTTTGAAACAACGAACCTGGGAAAAGTATAAAATTTTTACCATGTCAAACTATCCAATGTGTGCATTGGATAGTTTGCAGCTGAAAAAGTACACAGAAGCTAAAAACGTACAAATAATCATACCAAATCAAACAGAGCATATTTTAAGGAATTTTCACTGGGCGACAATAGGTTCGGACTTTTGTCCCAAACAAATGCTTATAAATTATATAGGTTTTATAGGTAAATGGAGAACATGCATTATTTGGTAGGGTAGCCTCGTTAGCAATAAAAGTCTTGTTGATAAATTGATTTGTTCTTGTTAACATTACATCAAACAATGGAAGAATATTATTATGTTTGATTTCACTCGTGAATTTAATGCTATTGTCAATTAAATTTAGTAGACCGGCAGGTGACAGCACAGGCAAAAACCTCATTGAGTTCATGGATGAAAACCAAGGATTAGTTAAATCTCGATTCGCATACACTGTTATAAATTTCGTGCTACTTTGAACCAAAATTTGGTGTTCGCAGCTATTACCAGCTGCCACCATAGGATGGTTCAATCGCGGTTCCAAATCTTGGAACGAGTTTACACCATGTTATTTGAAAAAATGGTACTATGGTTCAACGGAAGTTCCAAATCTTGGAACAAGATTTCACCATCTTATGGTGGCAGCTACTAAGCACCAAATTTCGGTTCAAAGTAGCACACAATTTTTAACAGTGTACTAAAACGAATTGGTCTGCAAAGTCCTATCTTTTTGGAAATCATCTAAAAATTCAATTTCAGTGGTTGACTCATAGGTTTATCGTTATTTTTTCCTATTACCAATCTTCCATGTTTTCATACTTTTGGGTGCAGGAAAACACAATGGTAAACCTATCTTAACTCGATGAGGCGTTTGTCTGTTCTGCCGCTCCTGGTCTATAGATTATTTGTAAATATTTTGAGTTCTTCAAGATTATATTTCCAAAGTATGAAAATATTATCCGCATATTTAATACAAACTTGAGGCGTTAATTGGACAAAGAGTAAATTCAGTTAATAAATCCAAAATAGGGGAACCCACATGATTTTGTTTATAATATTTACCATTAAATATTGAAAGTTTATTATGAATATCAGATTGAGTCCACTTTTTATTCATATTAAATTTCATGTCATCTTAAAAGTCTTTTTTCTGTTCAATATTATCACAAATCTTATACAAATTTTCTGTTTGTTTTTCTGAATATAATGATACAATATCAAAACTAGCCATAAAAGAATATGTTTGTAATTCCATTTTTAAGGATGCAGTATCATTTAAATTACAAAACTATGGCTGTAATTACACAATTAATATGAAAATAGAAATAAGCATCCAAATAAATAAATAAATAAATAAAAATTACTTGCGTTAAACTGAAAACTAAATGATTACGTTTCAGATCATTTTGCATCATAGACCGTGCAATTTTAAAATATTATTTATTTGTTTTGAAAATGGCTCAGGTAATGTCGAAACATGTCAGCAATCAAATATAACTATTTTGCCCTTTTTAAAGTTTTAATCTTACACCTCTTTAACACTTATAAATAGCTACTTTCTTTATTAAATAATTTTTTGACAAAGTAATGATTTCAATTGATTTCTTTGTCTGGAAACATTCTCCCTCTTTCTGTTCTCTCTATTAATCTTTACAGCAACACCTCTTGGATCATAAAAAGTTATTCCAATTTCACATTAAGAGCAATGAATATCTTTAAATTTAAGATTTCTCTTGTTAATCCTGATTATTTATTGGATTTAAACGTTGTATGTCTGGACACAGCTTTTTCTGGGCCAACAGTGTCAGGTGCCAAATAAATATATGACTGGCCGAATTTTCAACGACATTTTCGTCGAAATTGAACTTTTGATCGATCTTTACTTTTTGTATTTTATTTTACGTCTTAGATGACAGTTGTAATTCTTATCATCTCCTGGGTCAAAAAGTCAACATACGTTATTCACGTTATTATTTTTTTATTATTATTTAAAAATTGCCGGCACAATTGCCTGTCACTGGGCGACAATATTTTGGTACTGGGCGACACTTGTGTCACCCACTTTCTATGTTATTTTATGCTCTGAAATCAAACGATCCAATGTGATTTTCAGACGAGAAAAATTATTCAAATGATTTATCTCGATAGCATGCTTTAATAGGATATAAAACATCAACCGAAAAATTGTTTACTGCTGTTTAGCGCTGATTTCGAATCCGCAATTAAGCTGTTTTTTTGCTTTCCTGACAAGTGGCTATTTTCACATTGGATAGTTTGACATGGTACCGACGTTAACCCATTAGTGCCTGAATTATTTTCTTCGTTAAAATTCAGATTTTGCATTTTTTTACCACTTTTAAAGCAAGAAAAACTTTTATCTTAATTTATCGAGAACTTTGTCTCGAGAAAGCAAGTATTTATTTATCCTCCTTTTTTACTGGTGTGAAATGCGCTTACTTGAATATTTTAAAACTGTCCCAAAAATGGGACGCTAGGCAGTAATGGGTTAAGTTAAGCTATTTATAATAATTTAAATTCGGACCAATTTATTTATTTATTCATTTTTGTAAATCGTCTGATCATGATAAGTATAGATTTAAAAAATCATGCTTGTAATTTTTCGTAAATAGAAATGGAGTAAATGGCGATACAATTCTCAAACAAATTGAGTTAGAGTTTTCAAAGAAATTTCATTTGAAAGTACAGTTTTTCCAATATTCGACGTTGTAAGAATTTAAGATGTGCGATATTTAGAAGTTTAAAAACAATGTAGTAAAATTTAAATTTAATCGTCTGCCGTTGCCATAGTCAAAGTGATGTCAGCATTACGCGCCGACACGTTTTTTCTTTATAAATAAATAGATATAAAAAATTAGCAAATGCTCAAAGTATTTAGAAAGCAGAAAGTTAGTTCCTTGGTAAATATTTCGTGAAAAAATGATTTACATTATATTTTCAGTTTATTTTGGTGTAATCTTTAAACCAAAAATTGCTTTGAAACTTAGCAAAATACAACTGTAATGTTTCTTAATTAAACAATTTAAACTACGAAAAATGTCATGCTGCATGTGGTACCTACTCTTTTTGTCTCCATATATCTCATTCAGTTCCTAGAGAGTTACAATAGGCATAAAGTTATAATATGCTTAATATAACTTAATAAGAATGCTTTCTACAAGTCGACTAAATTCATACTTAGATAAGTTTCTAGAACTATACAAATCTCTTCATACATTTAAAGTTATCGTTTCAATAAAGAATTTTTCATTTTGTAAGAAACAACTTGAATAGTATAAAATCCGCTTTTAATCTGCTTTGAAAGAAACAGTCGCTTGAATGAATATTTTCAGCTGCTTTTAAAAGTACTCGTTTTAAGACTTAACAAGAAATAATGTAGATTTTTTTAATTAATCTTTTGAAACTTTTAAATAATCCATGCTAAATTTGGAGCTCTACCACTCCTCTTCTCTCTGGCTAACTATTTAAAATTAAGAAAGCTGCATAATAAGTTTGGCGATTCCACACTTTCCCATACGATGTACTTTATTTAATACTGCTTTACAATAAATTAAAATCATGCTTGCTACTATAAATACTATTAATACTATAGTTGTATTCAGATATTACTTACAGTTATAATACTTTTACTCTGACTTGATCTTATTCTTACAATGAATCGGCATATTTCATATTTTCATTAGTTTGTAAATTAATACATAACTCTTCATCATTTATTTCATCGTTTCAATGCTTGAGAAATTTTCATTTTATTATTAACAATTTAAATAAAATGCATTTTAAATCCGTATAGGGCGTAGTAGCCACTTATGAATTACTTTCAGCTGTTATTGAAGAACCGCTGTACGAAGTATTGTTTTAAGACTTAACCCCTTCCGGGGCGGTGGGATATAATATATACCCGAAACTATTAGTTAAAATTTACTTTTCTAATTTTGAAGGAAAAATGTTGCAAAATTGCTTTTCCTTATTTTGAAACAAAAATTTTCGAGTATTTCGGTGTGAATGACAGAAATGCCAATACTTGCCCCTGAAAAGGGTAAAGATGAACTACCAATTGATTTTTTAATCAAACTGCAGTTGAAACTGGTTACGAAGCGTTTCAAAGGACTGGAAAAGTATCACGTATTGTGTTTTAAGCGTGATTTGCATAATTGTGCAGGAACTAGTATTACTTAAACATTTTATTGTCTAACTGAGCGTTAGAGCTTTCATTTGTATGTTTATGGTCAACATATTTTCCTAAACAACATATTTCCTACATATGGTCAACATATTTCCTATGGTCAACATATTTTGATAAAAATTTAACAGAATTTAACTTAAATTCATTGTTTGTATGCAATAATAAATGAAAATATGTATGGATTCTAATATGGCTATGTTGTTGATTCATAAGTCAAAAAAAAAAAAAAATAGTTCTCCTGCTAGCATAATTTTATTAACGCAAGCCAAAAATATCGAATCTTTGCAGCATATTTAAATTATTAAAATCATATTTAATACTTGTGACAACGAATATTATTATAATTTAATTCTTAATTTTATATATAATAAGAGAAACAATACTTCTTAAATTTTTTTGTAACAAAGTACTTTTAGCATGGCAAAAAATAAACAAAACATAGTCAAAAAAGAAAAAAAAAAGAAAAGAAAAGAAAACATACATATTAAGAGACAAAACATATATTAGGAAACAGGACCTAAAAAAGCAGCTTTTAATGTAGCCTGATTTTTGTTCAGATATCTACCACTACTTCCAATTTGTAAAAATAATTTTAATTAAATTGTTTTTAAGAAAACGAATATTACTATTCAAAAACAGTGGTTTTTATCATAAGAAAAATATCTGCTAAATTAGCCGCACTAAGAAAGAGAAAACTGATTTCACATGTTGGTCTATGAATTCGTGCCTTAAACGAGATTTTTTGGCTACAAGGACCGATATTCTTCCGCATATTAAGAATGATCGTGTTAATAACCGTTCCCGTATTCAACGAGATACTTTTGGATTAGCCCTATATACGATATTCAAGGGACCAGGAAAAATTTGCTTACAAATAACCATGAGTGTCTTAACGGAGACCGACTGCATTTGGATTTTTAAACTAGTTGGGTATGCTAATTCCTAAACTTTCTTCTTTCCCATACATATTAATATATCAAAATTTCGTTATGCATGTTAACATTTCAGTGTTATTACTTCAATATTACACAAACTTCGAGTTTCATTTTAAGTTTCTGCTTCATTTCAGAAATTTATGAGAACGCTTTATTCCCCCCCCCCTTCCAGCCACCTTCCAGTGTTGTTAGTGGACTACCTTTTTAGAATTCAAATATCTTGATTGGCACCACTTTTATGAAATTGTAAAAATGCCCTTGTTTTTGCCTTAATTAATATGTCATGAAATAGGGTTAAATAAGGCGAATTTTCAACTGGCGAAGAAAGCAAAAATGTTATTCATAAGTATCGTCTTAGATTTTTAACATTCTTTATCTCAGGCTATTACTCACTGCACTTATTAAGATTTTTACTTTGTTTCAAATTGAAGAACTTTTCCGTTATACTTTTCTATTATTTGTTTTACTTTCTCTGCGATTTTTGACTCCTTTGATGTCTGATATTTTACAATGCAATGTTTGGTCTCTTTAACAATTGACGATTTTCCTCCGATGATGAGTTATTGCTTATCGGCATTTGCTTGTATTAGGGCATAAGAACCTCTATCCCTGTCCAAATTTATTCTATTTTTAAATTTATAAATGAATCATACGTAACTAAGTGGCATATATAATTAAATAACACATATAAATAAATTATGAATCATTTAACATTGATATTTTAAATCAGAGATTCTCTACATTTTACTGGCTGCGCTCCACTGAAGCATATATAAAATCAGGACGTGTCTCACCCCCTACTCTGAACAAAAGCTATATTTCATGCATTTATTAACTGTGTAAGACACTTGCGCTGGAGCGAAAGATTTTTACTAATTACAAACTTCTTCACAAATGTTATTTAACATTTGTGAAAGATTTATCATATTTTCATAAAGTTAGTAGTACAAGTTTAAACACATCAAATATTTTTTAGATTAAGTAGGATCAAGGTAGAAAAATTTAAACAAACCCTTTCAAACAAGTTTAACGTGTAAAAGTGTTCTTCACGTGAAATATAGCAGAACGAATAAAAATATGAGACTTATTTAATAAATAATTAAAAGGTTGAGAAATATTGTAAAATTCAAATATAATCAAAAGAGTTATTAAATGTTTTAAGTGTACATGGATCATTGACGAACAAAATAAAACAGTTTTAGCGAAAAATTTACTATCATGTATTTTACTTAAAAATAGAGATAGAATTTTTATTTTTTCGGTAAATATACATGTTATTTGTCCATGTATAAATCAGAAGAAATTAATTTCATGCATAAATCAGTTTTTGAGAATTAATTAACTTTTTACATCTTTTATGACCAATTTGTTCGTTCGGTAGACTTTTCAAATAAATAAATAAATAAATATTGAATATACAGTATAATTTTAAAATTTTCCGCAGTGTCAGAAAACGTACTACTTGAGAATAATAAGTAATTTTCATTTTGTCTTAAAAGGAATAAAATTTAAAATATTTTATTGAAAATCTTTGAAAATTCTAAAAATTTTAACATATTTCTCATTATTTAATTTTTTTTCACTCAGACCTTTTTTTTTCACTCAGACCTATAATGTTAGATACTTTTGAAGAAATAAGTTAGTTACACAATCTTAGAAAATTTGAACTGTTTTCCTAAAATATAATTTTAGAAAAGTGTACCAAAGCATAAAAAACACATTTCGAAAAAAAGGGAAAACATCTATGCACACCAGTAGTGCTTAAAATATATTATTTAAAAAAAATCCAGAACCATAAGCTTTTAGCTTCATAATCATTTACCATCCTAATCTTTTAACTAAATTTTTTAATCTGACAATTAAAAACTCAAAAATTGTTAAAATTTTATATACCACGCGCCCTAAATGCTGATTACAATAAAAGGGGTGGGGGGCTGTAAAAGTGATTAAAAATATATTAAATAATAACTCTGGTTTGGGTCTATTTTAAACTTTTGACTGGGAAGACTTATAAATTCAAGTAAAACTCATTTCTTTTTATTAGTTTTTGATTTTGCATACATTAGTTTTACGTTTAGTCAACAGCATTACTTGAAAAAATTGGTAACGAATATGTGAGTGACAAAATTGAAAATACACCCCCAGAAAGTTAAATTACTATTGAAAAAACTTATTTTTTTTAAATTTAATTTTAGGTCATGCATGTATTAGTTTTATTTTTAGTTTACAACATCACTTAAAAGAAGTGTGTAAGTGTGATTGAGATCTCACAGAGGATTTTCTTTAATATTCCTTTCAAACCTTTCATTGAGAACAGTGTTGCCAATGGGTTACTTTTTAAAAATTCAGATTTCTTGATTCGCACCACTTTTTTGAAACGGCAAAATTCCGTTTGTTTTTGCCTATATGAATATGTCATTAACTAAGGCGCATTTTACTATTTCAAAAAAGTGGTGCCAGTCAAGAATCTTAATTTAAAATAAGTAGCCCACTTGGCAACACTGATTGAGAATTCCAAATCGTTTATGTCTATTATTAAATCCTTCAATTTTTTCAATAAGACCGTAGATGATAGCACCACTAAATTTAATTTTAAAATTATTGGCCATCCATGTAATGTATTACTTGAATTGCAAATTATGGGGTAGTAATGTACAAACATTTGACCACTTGTTGTAAAAAAATAAATTAAGAGAGGGCGGTGTAGGTGCTTAGTAATGTATAGGCCAAGCGCTTTGAAACAATATGTCGTATGACAATATACCTTACTAACCCCCTTCGAAGGAGAGAAAGCACCCTCATTGCCTGGGATAGAAATAGACCCCACCAATCGAAAGAACATAACGAAGTACTCCCTGAGGCAAGCCTTCAAAAATGGGTTGTAGCATGCTGTAGCTTAAGTAATTTTTGAGTTAGAATAATTGCTTAAAATTACCCAGTCAGAACTCAGAGAAATAAAAAAGTAACTTAGATATCATGGGATTACATAATATTAAAGAGTTTTCCAATGATACATCACATGAGGGTTTTGAAAACATTTAATCTCATCCCCCCCCCCCGGATGCGGTCCACTCTCCCACACTCCGGATTTCACCCAACGCCTCTTTGAATCTTTTATATTTAATAAGTAATATTTATTACAATTCCTCATTAAAGAAAAAAATTCTAAAATTATACTTATTTCAGAAAACGCTACGATTTTAAAATTTGATTTACGCGCCCTCCTGTACCAGCCTCCCACATTGAAATTCAGATCCCTCTCCTTTTTTTCCATTTTTAACTGTTTTTAAATATCTAAAATTTTGAAATCGATCCAAAGAAATAAAATCTGACGAACAAAAATACGAAATTTTGGAGAAAAGATTTTAAATTTAAATAAAGTGCAGTTGATAAAGTCTTTTTTTCTTTTTAAAAATCATTTTTTTTCATAAAATGAAAAGTTTTCAATCGGCTTTTAACAAAATTAGCTATTTTTAATCACCATCGAAAAATAATAATAGATGCGTAGGTTTAAAATCTGTAGAGGCATTATTTTCAGATTTTTAAGCCCGGTAGATTATAAAATAAAGACGTCTTTCAAAACGCCCAAAACATTTATCACCATGGTATCGCTTCTAAATTATGGAAAACTCCTCCCCCTTTTGATAACAAATCGTTTCGCTTTGATTAAAATCAAAGCTTTTGTTAAATTATGAACGTTTTCCATTCTTTTAATTGAGTTTTTAATTTATCGTAATTTCGGGTGTATAAGCCGCTGATCAAACAATTCTTTTTGGACCCAGAAATCTTATTTAGTGATTGAAGACAAATATTTACGGCACTTTAACAAATTATATTTGTTTCTTAAAAAATTCTGGGTCGAAAAAGAATTGTTTGATCTGCGGCTTATACACCCGAAATTACGGTAATTAAGATTTTTACAAAATTTTATGATTTTGGCAAGATTAGAAAAACTTCAGTTCTATGTGAAAAAAAATCAAGTCCGGAATTAAAATATTTTCTGAGTACGAGCACGATGATGTCAGAGACACGAAACTATAATGAAGTTTCATGAGATAAACTATATCCTAAAAAAAGACAGTGAATGCCTGAGTGGTAAATTTGAAATTGCAGCTCAAAAAAGTTAATCCCCAACCCTTTCGATTTGACGTACACCCCACTTTGGAGACAACTGCTTTAAACACCTTTAACTCTGATAATTAATAGATAAAAAGTAACGAATGAATAACGAAGCTAGTTAGAAATTCCTGGAAAACTCTAGTTGTTCTTGAAATAGTATTATTGTGGAAATGTCAGAGCATCCAACCTTCTGCATTTTTTAAAAGTCAAATAAACATATTTTGAACCAAAAAATTACTTAATAAAATGTTTCTCGTTTTTATGTTGCAATTTTTAAACTTCTTTTATTTTAGAAAGTTTCTGCTTTAAGTTGATTTGAAAAATAATAATATAAACAAAGTTCGGAAGGAATATATTTAGTTTTATTCAGATCTTAAAGTGTTTATTTCAAAATTCTGGTTATTTCCAACTTTTGGGAGCAGTCATTACTGCTGTACTTATTTCGACTTCTTAGCATAGTTTTAAAATAACAATAGTATCTGTAAAATTCAACCCCACACGGCTGCTAAACTTAACATTAAGATTTGGCGCTTTAATTACCATTTTAAGTGACAAGTATATCCCAAAAAGTCCATCCTTTTAATTGACCATGCATTGTTAAGGGAGAATTATTATGTTTCCCGTATGTCAGCCATGATGTCGGTTGACAGCTTCAGAAATTTTAATGTCTTGTTTAACTTTTACGGCATTTTAGAAGTTATCTTAAACATTTTGTTAGATGTAAGTAAATATAATTCCTAAACAAAATGGAACTATAGTAATACAATTATATAAAATAATCCTTTTATTCCACAATAAAAATATGTTTTAAAAAATTAAATGAAATAAAATTAAATATAATAATTCTAATGATTTACCTCAAGCCCCAAGTTTTTAAGAAAATTAAGAAAGGGCACATTTATGTAGATCCAAACACCTTGGATTCAAAACTGTAGAAATTGATCATATTTTTCTACTTTTTGCTTAAATATACACTGTTATTTTTGTGACAATGTTTTAATTAAATTTGTATAAAGACGTTCTTTTTCCCATTTTCGTGATCTGAAATGCTTATCCAGCTAAAGAAAAAAAATTAATGTAACACTATGGGAAAATTTCTAATTTATTTAAACTCATTTATTCGCACATTATGTTTTCAAAGATTATTTCGATCTGACCCACTAATTTCCTGGGTACAACACGCTCTACAAATTGCTCAATTAAGATAATCTGAATTCCTGCCAGGAAATTTCAATACTAGATTTTTGCTTTATTTAACGGCGAGCGGAATGCTTGCTATTAAATAAAGCAAATATTGCAATTTTAAATTTCTGAGGTAAAATTCGAATATCTTAATAACCCCCCCCCACACACACACACACACTAAATTGGAAACAGTTGTGGTAGCATATTTACTAACATGGAGATTAGACGGTTAATATTTGAAAATACCAAATAGCCCTACCTCAACATCTTCGTTCCTTAGGTCCACATATGTAGATCTCCGTTCTTTCCCTTTTTATTTTAATAATAAAACGTAATTGCGATTTCAATCTTAGAATGATATGCTTCGATATCTGTGATTCGAAGAAATCCGAATAGACTAAAACTCGTTTTTTGGAATCATAGTGGAGAAGACATATTTCAGTAATAATCAATAATACTGCATTAATACTCAGTAACAAAAAGGTTACTACATCTGTGGAAGGACTCCATGCATTTCAATTATCCAATTTATCGCAAATAGGTCTGATTAAAAATGACGTACAAAATGTGCAATAGAAATAACTCTAAAATAACTCTAGTTAAAAACATGCCTTCTATTGCAGCTTTCACTTTCGGTAGATTAAACAGTCCTTATATGACGTGACACTGATGGAGTTATTTTACATTCAAAGATAAAAAACGAAAAGGTAATCTAGAGCTTGCATTATTTCCAGTATTTACGTATTCATGTGAGAGTTTTATAATTAACTACTGTTCTGTTTCGTCCATATGCCGTACATGCAAGAAGAGCTTGCTTTATTTATCAGTTAAAGCTTTTTGATACCACTTGTATTTTTTTTTATTACAATTTCATACTTTTTAATGACAGAAACTTTTAGACAAAATATTAAGAGTATTTTTGTTAAAATAAAGTGGTTTTTATCCCACATTTTCATTTATTGTACATAAAAAAGTATTAGTATATAAAAATTAAGCATTAGTATATAAAAAAGTACTATTAAGTGGATAACGATATTTTCTACAATAGGAAATTCTCCTCGAAGAAGCGCTTTTGAATACATTACCATGTTTCGTTTTGGGCCTGAGATACAGACGTTTGATTATGCGATTTATATGCAGTTCTTGTCTTCATATTTTAGGCAATATATATTTTTTTGCTTTTATGGGTCATTATATTTAGGAACATTGAGTTAAAATTTGTGAATTCCAAGAAAAGATTTGTAAATCGATTCGTATAAATTTAGCCATGTGTTTTATTTTATCTTCCAATAGTTTATTTGATAAATTTGGTTTTGGGATACGATGTCTTTTTCTGCAGATGATCACTATTTATTCTGGAACTTCTTCGCTAAAATACGTTCTGAGTGAATAGGAAATACCACTTCTAAACTCGGATTCCAAACTTTACTTTCCGATTAGCAACACACTAGCCATTGGACAGGGTTGTAGGATAAGGTTGTATAGATATTGTTATTACAATTTATGGACATAGCAAAACATAGAGATAGCGTACGCATTTAAATGCTGCAGTTTCAAAAAATAAGACAAACCACAAATTATTATTTTTCTCAAAATAATATTTTAAACATAGTACATTCTGTATATGTCAAAAGGTGAAATAGTCATTTTAAGAATTAAATAACCCAGTGTTAACATTCAAAGTTAAAGAGATAATCATTCATGTTTTGATACGCGTTTAGTAATGGCTCACATTCGAAACAAGTAATATTTGCATTAGTATAGTTCCACTTTGAATGAATGTCCCTTTATCATTAATTATAATAAATTTATTCATGTCCATACAGCTGTTGATCCATTAACAAGCGAACGTGATATCTTTGCATGTATTGTAGAAAGCAGAGTGACTTACTAAGATACCATATAATATTAGACCTTGCTTTTGTGTTAAATTATGTACATCCAGAGAATTGGTATTCAGATTTAATGAAAGATAATTGTGTATTCCTTTTGAGGCTTCTTTGAAATCAACAACGTCTGAGGTAATTCGACTGAGGTATATTTGTACTAGGAAAGTTCGTACAGAGTGTCCACTCTCAGCGGTGAGCAATCGCTAAATCCTAAACCATTAGTCATGGACATATAGTTCCAATTACAAAAAAATATTTTAAATGAGGTAAAGCGATTTGAATGAATAAAAATATTAAAAACTTAAAACTTAACCTATTTGCAAAAATTTTTACGTTGTGGTAAAAAAAAATAGGATTTAGTTGAACAGATCATTACTAGTTTAGTCAAGTATAGACTTCATTATAAATGCATGTTATAGAACCTTGCAACAATTTCTAAGGAAAATATTGAGGGTAAATATAATAAGCTAGGACAAAAAAAAAACCAGTTACACATATTTTTGGAATTTTTTATCATGTAAATATAGCAACATTATTTTAAATTATTTTTATTGCATAAAGCAATTTATTATAAATGCGTAAATATAATTTTTACTGGAAAAATAGTGTTACTATTAATTTATTTAACATTCAGAACACCATAGGTAGCTGTAACCAAGACTATGATTTTTTTTAATATTTTATATTTATTTTATAATTTTTTTCGCACTCATTATGTACCTAAAAGTTATACAAAAATTTGGAAACGATATGGAAATACTTTAATAATTTTTTTATTTGCCTTTTAAAAAAATTATATAAAATAGTTATGTAGTTTTCTTGTTTTCCTCAATGGCCTTTTTGCATAGTGACATTCATAAATTATGTACATTTAGATTTTTTCTAATATGCTTTCGGATGACCATTCTTCAAAAAAGTTTTTAACAACTAAACTGATCAATATGTTTGAAAAATCTTTCAATTAATGCCTATTTTGAATGTGTTTTACAGAAATTTTAATCTTTTATCATCGGTTTTTCAAAACAGAATTTTTTGCCTAATTGAATCAGTAAAATGCTCAACTTTAACAGTGCAAAATTTACAATAAAAAAATTACTGATGAGAATAATAAATCATGGTAAGGATATGGATGCCCGTATGTGTAACGGACAAATCATGATTGGCAAAAACACGCTGTCCGTATGAGGTAAGGGCATATCACGGAAGCGGTTAAACTATAGGTTTTCATATTGTTGACTTTTCGTATGTATCGTAATTTCGGGTGTATAAGCCGCGGATCAAACAATTCTTTTTGGACCCAGAAATCTTATTTAGTGATTGAAGACAAATATTTACGGCGATCTAACTAGTTATATTTGTTTCTTAAAAAATTCTGGGTCGAAAAAGAATTATTTGGCCTGCAGCTTATACACCCGAAATTACGGTACACGTGGTACGAGAATGACTGAAAAAAAATTAATGGGCTGCAATGTAGGTGACTGTCACACCCATTAGGAAAACCTTCTTCTTTTGTATCCATTCAGCACTGAATCTTTTCTCTGTAGATAAAATGATGATAAATTAATAGAAAGCAAAGTAATCAATTTGCACAAAGTATTCAAAATGCACTGTATAGTAATTAATGCAGAAACTTTAAGAGTGTTCTTGAAAGGTGCAAGAAATTTCAATAAAGTTTTATATTTTCTGGCGTGACATGCAATGTAAGGGGGAAACTTCTTAATCCCTAAACAGTTTTTTTTTTTTTTGACACAATAAACAAAAAATAAGGACAAAACGCGTTTAACTTTTTTTCGTACTAAAATATTTGCTTCATATAAAAGAAAAATGCCAGTCAATAAATAAATCAAAAATTATAGTTAAGTATTGTTGATGTCCAAAATATTTTAGTAACGAAGTAAGCAAACTCTTTTTTCACCTGAAGCATTCGGGCAAAACTTTTAACTCTTTCCGGTACACTGCACCTATTCCCGGGCGCACCTAATTTTAATTCCAAACTTGTAAACGGTCCAAAAATATTTTACTAAAATTTGGTTTTTAGAATGAAAGCTTGAACTACGGCGGTTATAATTTCTAAAAAAAATTGTTTGCAAATTCTGGTGTCAGTCAATAATTTCTGATTCTACAAACAGAATTTGCCCGTGCCGGAAAGGCTTAAGGGATTAAAATACATTCAAAAACAGAACTGAAGAACGCATTTTAAATGAAAGAGGTCTTTTTTCACGATGCAAAAAAGGACCTGTGAACGCGAAATGACATGAAAACCATTTTTAGACAGAAACATGCAAAGAAATAGCAGAGAAAGACCAGCAGGTAATTGGAAGCAATAAAAAGCATCAATCAGAAGTTGATGCAACAAGACAAATGATCAAACGTTAATCACACAGATTAAAAAGACAAAAAAAAATGTAAAAAAAAAAAGAAGACAATAAGCAAATATATGAAAACCGTAAAATAGAAAAAGCTACGAAAATTTAATTTTCTAATTTACGGTACACTCATTGTAAACAAGATAAAGTTAAACTAAATAATCGTTCTAAATAAGCGTTAAACAAAATTTCAGAAAAAAATTAATACTTATGTGGAACCAAACGTTATTGGTACAGTACTGGAAAAAATTTGATTCGACAAAAACTTTTTATTAAATTCTGTAAACTCTTTGATTCTTTAACCTTCCGTCTTGCGCGCCGTTGTATAAAATACAACATTCACATTCTTTTTTCTTTAAAACAAAATGCAGTGGGTGTTAATAAACGTTTGTATTCGTTTATTAGATTTCTTTACCCAGTTCCTGAAAGTTATTTGTATTTCAGATTGCGCAATTAGTTGCACCTGCCATTTTAATCTGTTAACAGTGCATGAAATGCGCAAGGTTTATGAGTAAACACCCTTCAAAACACCAAATCTACGCTTGATATAGGAAGCAACTAATATAAATGAAATATAGGACTGATTCTGTAAACCCGAAATTACACATTTATTGTTTAATAATTCATTATTAACCCATTTTAGGCCAAGCACAGAAATTTTATAAAATGTAGTATTATTATTATTGAAATATGCTTAAATTACATACATTAAGACACAAAAAAAGATTCGTGCATGAAAAATAATATTTTATATAAGAAATAATATTTTATATAATAATATAAAATATTATTTCTTATAATGAATAATATGAATATGAATAATATTTTTATGACTTTTGTTTTATTCTTATTTCATATACAGAATTTGCAAATTTAATCTATTTTAAAAACATATAATTCATTTCAATTGGAATAATAATATATTTTTAAAAAGTCGAATTTGTCAAAGGCGTTTCAAATTAAAACTCTAGCGTATTTTGAAAATTTTTTAAGAGAAAGTGTTTACTCCAATTGAATTACTAATATTTTATAGATGTCTTCAAAAGCCTTAAAAAATAGAAGAAAAATAAAATTCTTGAAAAAAATGTGTCAGAGTGTTAAAAAAAAATATTTATCGAAATGTTTCGTATACGAACCTTTGGCCGAAAATGGGTTAATTTTTATTCTTTGTGATTGTAGTAGCAAGTAGCTTTTTATACATCTAAACTTCTGCCTTAATATATTATAACAAAATATGTGTATTCCGGAATACTTTCATAATTTGTGATCAGAGATAAATTATATGATATTTGTAAGTTGAATTTTTTGTAAAATTAAAATAAAGCAGCTATAATTGATTGTTTTTCGTCTGTTGTGCAATTTACAATGCGCGCCTGCTCATGTGATGAAAATTTGCGCGCCCGGCGAAAGGTTAATTGATTTTGTTGTTGTTTTAATTGTGTTATTTACACCATGCTTTCTTATTTAAAACTAATGACAGCAATCAGTTTCAAAACTTTATCACTCCCATTTAACGATACTTAAATGAAAATAAAATAAATTAATATTTTAATGTTATTAAATAATTCTTTATAAACATAAATAATACTTTATATTGCTTGAACATCGTCCGTACATAAATACATAATTGTGTTTTAACTCTTAAATGCATATTGTATCATTTTCGATACCATAAGTGTTCCCGATTTATTGGGGGTTTTATTCACATATTCCGTATTCTCACCAGAAATTTAAAAGAGCAATTTTCACTTTACTTAATGACAGACTATCTGTAATTAAATAAAGAAAAAATTACTATTTAGATTTTTCTGGTATGAATTCTGATTCTTTGAATTGCGCATTTTTTGGAACGCGTTCTATCCTATGCATTTAAGGGTTAACCTTCCTACCCTGTTGAAATTTTACTCAAACTTGATTAAAATATTTCACATCAGAGGGTATTTCCACGAGCACTTGTCGTGTAAGTCACATTAATTGTAGCTGCTTAATCGTTGGCCACTGTTATTTTTGAAAGGTTTGCATGGTCTTATTCAATTAATGAAATATCTCTGATAAACAAAGTCTCATTTTTCCGTTCTAAAATACTGGTATCAAAAATCGTAGTATGTGACTTACACGACATGTGCTCATGGAAATACCCTAGAATTTTAATTTAAATCCATTTAACATACTTATTTAACTTAAATCTTTGTGTTATTTATTTAATTTACATTATGAAAAATTTTCTTGTTTGAATGGAATGAAGCGCATTATAGGACTGGGTCGATTAGATCTATTCAGGATAGGAAAATTAATAATCCGAGTATAACTTGCATCTTTTTTCAATTTCTATTTATTTAAAAAAAAGATTTCAAATATATACTTATCGTAATTTTAAAGGAGACATTTGAGGAAGAATATTCAATTTCTAAACTATATTCCTTTTCGAAAATCGGTTCATTTTAGTCCTTCTCTATCATATCTCTATCAAATAAGAACTAGATATTTTTAAAAACTTTCTGCGTATATCCGTTTGATCCTTGAGAAATTGTACTTTTATCTCGCCTATTTTTAGAGACATCTGAGAATGTAAAAATACTAAAGCACATTCCATCAAATCCTACGTACAAGCATAAATGTTTTTTTAGTTATAAAAGTTCAATTTAGCATAAAATTTCCGCTTAGATAAGTGTAACATTTTTCAAAATATTTCGTTAAAAAGGTTACATTTATATACTATAAATAGCTACTGTTATTTTCTTTTCGAAATATACTGTAATGTAGCAGTTGTTTCATTTGTTTTAGAAATTTATTCTAATATTTGGATATTCCTGTCATCTAAAATAAAAATATTAGAAAAGAAAATTGATCAGTTATATCACAGATTCTAATACTAAGTATCGAGTTAACATTTTTCGAATGCTTTTTAACATAAAAAAAAACCTGAAATCTTTTGTAAAGAATGATTCTGAAAATATTATATATTTTGCGTATAAGACAGAGCTGTATTACCTCAGGAGCAAATTTCCATACCCCTTATGGAACAGTAACTTTCGTTTTATTTTTTTAATTCTGCGTTTAACCTCTTCAGTCCTGATGTCGCCTGGAGGCGACACTAAAAATCACCCTTAAAATTAATTTAACTGCTGTTAAAATTATTAAAATTACACCTAAACTTTTTAAATTGGTATGAGCATGTTAGAAACATCGATATATAGACTAGTGCATCTTTGAAGATGTTTTATAATAAATTTAAACTGATTTTTGTTGTGCTTCGTAAAATTTGTCTCAGCACTGAGGAGGTTAAGTAACATGATGTTGTCTATTAAGAATAGTGGTGAAAATTTTAGTCCACATTTATTAGCTCTTAATAAAACTCTCTGAGAGTTCTGCAAAAGGGCAAAATTGTAATGTTGTTTTCTCAGCATTTTCTTTTAAATTCAAAAAAATATATTGATTTTTTCAACATTATATAAAAAAAACTTACCGTAATTTCGGGTGTATAAGCCGCGGCTCAAACAATTCTTTTTAGACCCAGAAATCTTATTTAGTGATTGAAGACAAATATTTATGGCGATCTAACTAGTTATATTTGTTTCTTAAAAAATTCTGGGTCGAAAAAGAATTTATTGATCTGCGGCTTATACACCCGAAATTACGGTAATTGCAAATATGAATATAATCCTTCAGAGTATTAATCATTGTTCAATGTATTAAAAATCCATGAAATAACAGAATTGCTTTATATCAAATATTGGTTATATTGCAGTGAAACTCGGAACTTAGTGAACATATTAACACGGACTTGTCAATGAAAGGGTTAAATAAAGTTAAAATATTAAACAACATTTATCAGATGAAAAAATCTCGTAACAATAATTTTAGTAAAGCAATTTCTAAAACGACAAGGATAATTTTATAGTATTTTTTTATTATAGTAGATTTTTATTAAAATTTTTAAAAAATGACTTTTTGTCTTTTAATCGCTAAATTAAAAAAAATATAACAACTTCATATTTTTTGATGCGAATTTACATGTTAGTTTCAGCATTTGTGTACTTTTAGACAGTGCAGCGCCATCTATTGGCGATAATATGACCTATTTTTACATTTACAGTACATGAAATTTAAGAACCACCAAATGTAAATGTCACACATTGCTTATTATTATTTATTATAGCTAATAAATTGTTGAATTTTAAAATGAGTTGTTTATTCTGGTCAGACTGTATGATTAATTAAAGAAACCAAAATCTTTCATTTCTACGAAAATTCATCCGGTCTTAAAGGGTTAAAACGAACATAAAATTTACATAAACTTTGCTAAATTATTTATGTTTAAAATGATGATCTAAATGTTTGGTTACAAAATAGAAATTTTGGGATTTTACCATGAAAATAAATCTCCGAGGGTGATGCAGGACAAATTCCATTGATTTTAAAATTATCGATTAGCCAATTACATTAGAGTATTTAGCATTGTATTTTCTGTATAACGACCACAGATGTTTCTTTTATATGAAAATCCTTTCACAAAATTGCAACACGAATTTTATCAACTTTTATAAAAAAATTTCAAATACTTGATGATTATAATTTTATGGAATTCTGTTAATACAAGAAATAATAAAGGAATGAAATCTATATGATTCAATGTAATAAACTGAAATTCTCGGCAAAAAATTGATAACCAATAACTCTACCAATAAACAAGTTCTGATAAAATATTAAAATTGTTATGAGTATGAATAAGTATTCGATAGATAAAGTTTGAAAAGATAGCTAAAGTTCTGTGTTGTATGAAAATAAATTATTGTTCAATAAATTAAGAAAACTTTAGAACATAAGGTGCTTACATATAATATTGTTAGATGTTGCCACAAAGAAATTAAATTAGATTTTGATAACATATATAGTATGATGTACATAAAATAATTTTAAAATATTTATGAATCAAACAATTAAATAATATAATGTAAATTTATGAATATGTAGTTAAGTTTTAGCATCCTCATTATGTTCTCTCCGATGAACCTTTTTAACAGTCACAAACATTCTCAGTAAGTTTTGCAGGAAACAAACATTTTGTTTTCAAGCAAATATAAATGAAATCACCATTACTTTGAAAGGATATACTTTATAAAACTTCTAGAAGGTTTTGTCATCTTTGTATTTGAAATAATTTAGTTCTGTCTAGACTTTTGAAAATCGTGTTACTGTATTCACAATTTTAAGTTTTAAACGTTTCTTTGAATTTCTTTTTGTCCTTTTGTTTCACATGAAATGAATAAAAGAAAGCATAAAGAAAAGAAATAAAACAGAAAGTTGATATGCATCGTTTGCACCTTTCATGTTATAATAATACATAAAATTCTGATAATAGGGTTAAATTGATTTTTTAGCATAATCAAAAGACACAAAAACTTAATTAAAAATTTTAGAATGATGAGTATATTCAAATTCTTGTAAATATTCGTAAAAAAAACTTTTAATTAAAATGACTCCTGCTATAAAACTGGTATAAGACAAATCCTCAATCAAAGTATTGAAGTTTTATTGGTGTTTAATCTGAATGTAGGCAATTTATAATGCTTATTTTTTATTTAGAAATTCAAATTTAATTTAGAAATTTAGACATTTATTTAAAATCACAAACTTCTGAGATTGCAATAATACAATATCTTTAACACTAAAATGCCCGGAAGAAGTCGATTCGACTTCGACCATGAAAATAAATTCCAATTCGAACCAGAAAATTTTCTTGAAATAAGTTAAATTTAAATCGCGTAATTTTATGTTAAATAAATCAATTAACTAATTTTAAATAAAAATTCTTATGTGAAATATTATTATCAAAATTGAGTAAAATTTCGGGATGTTCTAGTGTTAACCCTTTGCGGGGCAGGGCAAATTCATTGCTTAAGTATTGAAATTAATGACTGACACCGGAATTTGAAAACAACTTTTTTTGTAAATAAGAAAACGCTATACTTCACGCATTCAGTAAACCGTAATTTTCTTTAACAAAATTCCGGTGCGAATGTGGCATTTGGGAAATAAAATTAAGTGGTATATCTATGAAACCACCGCCCCGCAAGGGGTTAAAGCACTGAAAAATAAAGGTTTCATAAGTGCACATGAAACATAAATGGTACAAATTTTTTATTTTTAAATACCGACCTAATATAAATTAAATCAAACAATAGAATTAAAAGATTATGTTGCTAAATAATTATGGAGCTAAAAGGTTATGGTGCTAGAAGATTCTAAAATAATATATTTTAAGCAATGTCAGTATGTATACATCAATTTTTTGCATTGTTTTTTATGTTTTGGTATACTTTTACAAAATTTATTTAAGATAAACAGTTGAAACTTTCGAAAAATGTGTAACTAACTTGTTTTTTTTAAAAACGTCTACCATTTTCGGCCCGAGTGAAAAAAATTTCAAAATAATGAAAAATATGTTGTTAAAAGCTTTTGGATTATCCAGGTTTTTTCTAAAATATTTTTTTATTTTATTTCTTTTAAAACAAAATGAAAATTGCATCTTATTATTTTCAAATAGCATATTTTCTGATACCACAACAAATTTTAATTATACATTTTTTAGGAGCGCATCGCACACACATATTGTTCAAAAAATATATAAAAAGTTAATTATCTCTTGAAAACTAATTATGCATGGAATTAATTTCGTTTGTTTTATATAGAAGCTATAATTTGAATATTTACAATAAAAAATCATTTTATCACTATTTTAAAGTAAAATACATGATATCAAATATTTCGATAAATCTGCTTCATTTTACTTCACGAGGTGTTCCATGTACCGTAATTTCGGGTGTATAAGCCGCGGATCAAACAATTCTTTTTGGACCCAGAAATCTTATTTAGTGGTTGAAGACAAATATTTACGGCGATTTAACTAGTTATATTTGTTTCTTAAAAAATTCTGGGTCGAAAAAGAATTGTTTGATCTGCGGCTTATACACCCGAAATTACGGTACTCTTAACTCTGGAAGACGCTGTGCTAAGTTTGCAACTAAAACCTTGGAGCAATAATGTTATTTTATCGCAGAGGTTTTAAAAAAATTTCTTCATTTAACCCATTATCTGCTACTGGTGCGTTTTAGCACCATTAAAAATAAAAGCATGTTTTTTAAATTAATTATCAAACAATCACTATTTTTGAGTTAAAAATTTTGCTTTATTTACAAACAGAAACGTTAATCATTAAATAAAGATTATTAGCAGATTATTCTCCAAAATTTGTGATTTCAAGTGTTTTCAGCAAAAAAGTTGAAGATTCCTTTTTTCTAAAGTTTCGACAGTTAACCCTTTTCGGCACACTGTGCCCAGTCCGGGATACCTAATTTTAATTCCAAACTTGCAACCGGAAACAATAATATTTTATTAAAATTTTGCTTTTACAGTGAAAGCTTGAATTGAGGAGTTCTTATTTTCTCAAAAATTTGTTTCTTAATTCCAGTTTTAGTTAATAATTTCTCATTTTACTAACAAAATTTTTCCGTGCCGTAAAGGGTTAATGGGTTCAATAAGGCGATGGTTATTAGATAGACATTTTGGTGCAAAATAGAAATCATGCTTACCCTGTATTTACCTGAGAGCGCCGGTTTCGATAAAATTGATCTTTAGAATGCCAGTAGTTTTGGAGACCTGATTTTTTTAAAGTTTCTGTTCAATTACAAAATTAATAAGGATTAATTTACGGAAATATTCCTCCGTTGAAAAATTTATTCTGAAAAATGCTCGGATTCTTAGCTTTCTCAGAAGACATCAAGTATCAAGTTATCGTAGTCTCTGTCTTAAATTAACAATTAATTATTCTGTATGGTTTAAATATCTTCTGAAATATGTTATATTTAAAAAGTGATATGTATAAAAAGTATTATTAAGCTTATTTGGGAAGAAATTTTGAAAGTATCAACGCAAATTGCATGAATATGTAAACTCAAAATTGACTATAATATTACAAATTAGCTGTATAAAATCCAGTTCCGTTAGTATTTTGAATTATTGATAGCCAATTTAACTAGTCTGAAACAAACATTTGCTTTTCGGACAGTTTGTGTTGCAAGAAAATATTTATCGATAGAAGTTATTCTTACGAAATCTCAGACTGTATCCAAATATTTATAGATTATGAAACGTGTCCGCACTAACAGCATTATTAAACTTATCAAGGAGGTGGATCATTTTGCAATATTTCTCAAACATCAAACATTAACTCTCAAAATCTTTACGAGATTGAATTTTAAGTTTTCATTAATTATTAAACAGCAAACATGCCTTTGGTAGTCTTGCTTTAATATTTACAAAATCACATGTTTAAGCGTTATATGATATTGAAACTAAACTCCTAAGAGAAAATCTTATACACAGTATGGCCATTAATAACCGGACACATTGAATTTTAAACATTTTGTCGAATATTTAAAAACATAGTTATCGGAATTTTCTGAAAATTTAGAATTATAAAGGTTATGTTTTATCTCATATTTATAAATGTCCATTTGATAAAAAGGACAATTAGAGTGGCGAAAAAAAATCAAAGAAAAATAAATAATATTTAGGATCACCCTGTACATTAAAATGGATGAAATGATCTATCGCTGCAGAATACAAATACACTATATGGCCAAAGGTGCTCGGCTATGTGCAATTTTAGGCGTTTTGTTAAATATCTAGAAAAATGCATGAGGAAAAATAATAATACGTATTATGTATCGGTCTAAAGTAAATTGAAATATTTTTTCCACAAATTTTCTATCGAATAGATTTGAAATGACATCTGAAAATCACAATAGATCTTCCTCCGCTGAATCATAAAAGACATACTTTGTACAAATCATCAACTACAACTATAGTTCAGTCACTAAGATATTCTTCCACTGGCAACAGATCTCGGGTTCAAACCCCAGGGCGGCTAGACGCTAAATATGTAAAAATTTAATGATACAGGAGTTCAAATTTGCTCGAAAAACTCAAATTTTTTTAGACTGACTGAAAACAAGGTGATTCGCTAATTTTGAAAACTTAATTAAATTATCATAATTAAAAATAAATTTACAGAGTCTTATGTATTTTTAAAAATATAAATTTACAGAGTGTATTGTGAATTTACAGAATAACCCTGTTATTTAACAGAATCTCTGTTTTTCTAATCTCTGTAATTTTACAAAAAACTTAAGATAATGGATTACCCGTTGATTCACTGTAATCCAACAAAAAAGTTTTTAGCAGTGTAATTTTTATTCTTTTGATAAATTTGTTCAGGTAAAACTTAAAGCATAATTGCGTTAAATATACTTTAAAATGTAATTTTTTTCACACATATGAATACATATTTAAAGTACAGTGAGTATTTTTTAAAAAATTGCTGTTGAACTTAAACTTATTTTACAAACATTTTAAGTAAATTATAATATGTGTTTAGAATATTGCTAAAGAATGATTTTTTTTTTTACTTTTTATTATTTAATTAGACTTCCATCCCTCTAAAAAATTATTATTATGCTGTGTTTTTAAAATTTCACTCCATGTTACAAGACGAAAAAATAAATTATACTTATGTTATGCTGCATTTTATTCTCTTATCAACGAATTTTTACAAAATCGAAACCAGAAACTTACACACTGAAATAAATTTTCAAACTAAATCATTTATTGACTTTTCAGGGTATAGAATTTGCCAGAAATCATAGAGGAAGAAAAAAAACCCTTTGAATTAAAAAAAGAAAGAGGCGTAGAAAGAATTCTGTTTACTTGATTGAGCATCTAGGACATTATTCTAAGATCAAGAAAAATAAAATGTGCAAACTATAAAAATGCAGAACCAGCAGAAAAATGTTTTAGAAAGGCAGGGAAATTAAAAAGGAAAAAATATGTGATTACGATAGAAATATAGAATTACCTTATAAAATATCTTGGTATTTTGAAGAGCAAAAAGTTTTTTTTTTTATCTTTAGGTGAAATATTAAGTAAATGATTAGTGTCAGAGTAACATGTTTCTAAAAAAATATTTAAGTCGAACATGGTAGGTATTAGTGTTCTTACATTCAGATTTTTTAAAAGTATTTTGAACTAATTTTGTTATTTTTAATACAACTAATTTTAAAAGTAAAAGAACATAAAAGTCTGGAATTTTTTAAAAGAACAAACAGTTTTGAAAATCTGACGTCTATGTTCGAAACGATAGAAAATTTAATTCAGTGCATCTCTCTACACCGCTACAGGTCTACAGTTCACTTTTATATATCAAATTGGGCACGGTTCGCTCAAACGTTCACCCCTACAAGATTATTAAAATGAATATCAAGCTTATAAATTAAAAAACAGCGTTTAAAGAGCCAAAAGATTCGAGTTAAAGAACCGAGCAGCAGAATCCCGTGTCAAGTATGTGTTCGAACGTACTTACCAGAGGTAAGTACGTTGATTAAGGAAAAAGGCACAAAATTGATAAAAAGATAAATCATTAGAAACAAGAAGGAAAAAGCAAAAACAACAAAAAATACTTTTATATACAAGGTGGTTTAAAACTATAAGTTACAGCTGTAAAAGAAGGTGGGATTTAATAAGCAGGCTTTGTACTTTTGTACACTAAAATAAGTGTTGAAGTGTAGTGTTGATGCAATAGAGGGCGCTGTTGAATACAGCGTATGAATATTCTTTGTTGACTTGAATCGTTATTTTCCGCACAGATTTCGAGAAACATAGATTATTAGAAAATGCGAAGCTTGCCTACATGTATTTCATGTATGGGATTGTAAAAGAAAACGGATTGTCTGATCAAAGGATTTAGATTGGACAATTCTCGGGTAGGATATCCGAATATGTGAGCGTCTTCATTAAGAATTGTGCGCAAGTCGATTGTTTTATGCTTTCAGGCGTGATAAGCACTCTGTAAAATATCGCAAAATTTTTGCAGTAAAAGAAGATGTATTGTGCACTGCATAGGATAGTTCATCGACAAGCTTAATAGTTGTTGTACGGGGAATGGTCGTTGCAGCAACTGAGGACCACAAAAATAGCGCTTGCATATTTGAGCTCTAGTTTGTCGTCTGCTCAAGACTCGAGATCAGTTGTAATCAGCGCTACAGTTTATAATCGGATAAATTTCCTTCTTTCGCAAGTGGCTCCGTAGCATACGGGATTAGAGATTTTTCTACGTGATTTCAAAATCCCGCACTTATTTTTTGGAACGAAAATTTATTTCTGTATTAAAAATAGTAGATTATGCATTGAAATAACTAAAAATAGTTTTAAATAACAAGAAAGAATCTTGTCTATAAACATAAATATTTCTATTTTTTATTTATTTTTTTATTTTTTTTCATTACATATTTGCATATGCAAAATTTCGCAGTTAAAAAGAAGCACTTATATGCGACCAAACGTTCATTTAATTTATATATTTTGTAAATTTCTATTATGATACATATATTTTCAATTGCGGTTCGAAAATGATTGATGAAAATTTTCCGTTCTAAATAATAAGTCCGATTGATATTATACAATCTTTCGCTCGGTTTCGATTTTCGAGCAGACGACAAACCAAAATGCGCATGTGCCAACTTTGTGGCTTTCAGTTGCTGCAACGACTGTTGGACGTGTGTTAAGTGTGAACTATTTCCCTGCTTAGCAGCATACACAGAATGCATGTCAGCAAACTCAACATCGATGTAACGAAATCCGTGATTGAATGACGATTGAAGCTAGCGAAACGCTTTTATCACCGAACTTAACAGCATCCTCTACTCTCTCAACTCTACATTTCTGCACCCACATTCCTTTACCAAGTCTGCTTCTTTATGC
The DNA here is from genome assembly GCA_964019185.1 of Maratus speculifer. Classification (NCBI taxonomy): domain Eukaryota; kingdom Metazoa; phylum Arthropoda; class Arachnida; order Araneae; family Salticidae; genus Maratus; species Maratus speculifer. Next base: position 81,008,672 of record OZ025299.1, read on the forward strand.
TCCTTCTACTTTCCTCTTAAATTTTTGATTCCCCTGTACCGTGCTTTTATATTTTTGACAGATAGTTATGGACCACCCTTTATTATGAATGTGATATCGTGTGCTAAAATAAGTGGAAATAAATTGTATTATGTCGGTTACAAAAGTAAAATACACGAAACTGACACACAAGATAAATCTAGGGATGCGCAATTCATAAAAATGTCTTTCTTATGTTATGATTCTGATGTTGCGTGCTAAAATAAATGAATGTAAATTATTTTTCATACAAAAATTATGTATAATCTTGAACTAGGATTACTGGCTACGAAGAATTGTTTTACTCTAAAATACATTAAGGTTTCATTACAAAGTAGAAAGTGTTTTGAACAATTACGGAATATAAGTGCGGTTTGTGTAAATTCTGAGTAGCTCAAAATTAGTTAGAAATTTTAAAAGGCAGAATCATTTGAGCATTTCATAGATTGTGTGCGTTAAAAATTTTAAATGTTCGGGGCTTTACCTTATCTAACCTAAAAGGAAACTTAAAATATTTTCATGGCTACCAAATATTACCTCGGAAAAATAATGCTGTTATACCACAGTAAACACTACGAAAATTCCTATTTTTACATGTATATACATTCGTACATAAAGATTTGTCAGTAATAAGTTGTCCTGGGGTAATAACACTATGGTAGGCAATAACGCCAAGTGCTAACATTAGCGGAAATCCGAGAATAACATGAACATGGGGACTATGACAAATAACACGAAGCAATCCGGGAAATGGCACCTTCGGGTTCTGTGCAGAAGGGTTTTGAGTAATCTGAATCACAAATAATCGCTAAAAGTTAATTTGTTTCATTTATATTCCTTATTGTTTGAAAAAGCATGTAAGAGTAATGCCCAATCTAGAATTTGAGAGGTAACTCTGTGATATGAAGACTATATATTTATTAGGGAATACTTTGTTTGTAACATAAATTTGTAGTGCATTTCATTTACTTTCAAAATGTTGTGCAAGATTTTGGATGTGTTTTCGAGGTAGTTTATAGTTTATAATGTACTTCGAAGTAAATATACCGGTTGTTTCTTTTCAGAGTTGGAACTACATCTGAAGGGATTTATTTTCTATTTTATGCGTGAGAGAGAATTATTGTCAGAGATGAAAATCAAAAATGATACAGAGAAATCTTAATGTCCAAAGTTCTGCTAATTTTTTCATGTCAGAAGAATAAAATATCAAATGATTATTAGTGTAGCCTGATATCGCAATTAATGGTAAGTAAAAAAAAATTTCAATTTTTAAAGCTGTAGATTTTCTATCATTAAAATTGAACAATTTACATGCCATTATTCCATGTTATTTTATGGTTTTGTTGACATGGTTTTATTACCTACAAAAATGTGTAATAAGCACAAATAACATTGGTCAAGAAATCATGCCATTATATTTCATGAACGCATATCTGCTATAATATTATTTCTTGTATACATAGTCAATAAATTGCTGTATGAAATCATTTTTGTATGAAAAAAATATCTAAAACTAAACAGTGAAAATTGGCAGAACATAGCGTTATTATTCCAGCACACTTTACATATTACAGTCATTATCACTTCAAAGTCTTTTTCTAACTTAAAAATATGTCTAAAAAAGTCTGTAAGTTTTTAAGTAATTCTTTACAAAAAGTGTCGTAAAAAATAAATAAATTTTATAAAATGTTTATTTAATGTGTGAAAAATACGTATAGAGAAATAGCAATAAAATAAAATAAAATAAAATAAATAAAAATAAATTTGTTCAATTTTCTCATTTCTTAATTTTTCAACATATTTTTCCAAAAGGACAAGAGAAAACAAATATTTGTGTTTTGGTTTTACTTTATTTTTACATATTTCCAATTTTGTAAAAAAATATATAATAGAAAATCTTACAAACGAAAATGTTGCAACTATAAATAGACTGTAGTACATACTAAATGAAGCATAAAATATTGAATTTCGGAAAAATAAAGTAAAAATTTCTCAGTTGTTTTGATAATTTTCTACTTTAAACAAAAACTCTATTGTTATATTCAAAATAAAATAAAAAAAATTAGCAAGTAAAATAATAATAATAATAATAATAATAATAATAATAATAATAATAATATGTTTCCGCTTACTCGTGAAGTTTTGTGAAGTTTCTCCAAAGAAATTTATTTTCGTTCTTAGCGATACGCTTTATACTGGTTGAATATCTGAAATTTATTTCCTTAATGAAGTGTTAATGAAATTTTAAACATTATTAATAAATCTCTTGAAGGACATGAAGAAAAACATAATGCTCTCTTGGAACAAAATGGCATAAGTTATTACATTTTTTACCTTGGATAATATTAATAGATTGCATTGAGAAAATGAAAAATTACATTTCATTGACTGCATCTCGTAAAAGGAGAAAACTTTAGTAAAGTTTCTTCATGTCATGAGCAAGTGAATGTGAAAAATATATATCAAGTGACAAATAGAAGTTTAACTGAAATGTTTCTGAAAGCCGATATTTATTACATTTATGACCTAAGGGAAGAATACCAGACATTTTCCCCAACCATTAACAATAAAATAGATCTTTTTCAGCTTAGAAAACTAGCTAATAATCTCAAGAACTGAAATTTCAATAGCTTTTATGCTCAGAAAGTTTTATAACAATAACCATTGCAAATAATTGCTGCCAGGCACATTCGTATTGATACATGTTAACTGAACATGTTTCATATTACTGTAATTATTTCTTAGATACTTTTTGCAGTCCACAGCGAAACTTATAACTTACCATTAAAAGTACATTTAGTTTCTGGCTAATTGGACGATATTTATAAAAATTGATTTTGCGTTCTCTGTAAATCCATTGAATAATAAAGGACAATTGCCAGAAAAAAAAGCCTATAGACGATACAAATAAAAATGTAAGTCGTGGCTAAAAGTACTGAGCATATTTTTAATATTTCGTACATTTTTAATGTTAGGGGGCAAATAGAAATCTTTTACTGCGTACAATTGTGATTTTTTTAAAAATTACAATTTATAAAAAATTATATTGAACTGTTAATTCACCTTTTTAATTAAACTATTTGCTTTAAAAAATACCAAATAACTTTGTTTTTAAGAAATTTTAATTTTTTGTATTATGCAAATTAATGAATAATAATGAAAATTAGGACAATTCTTGCATAAAAGTTAATAATAGAAAAAATTACGTTAAAGATATTCGATATAAAAAATAATCATTATTATTTTTAACACGTGTTAAAAATTTAAAAGCTAAACAATCACATATAAATTAACCAAAAGCATGTATTTTTTTATTTTTTTACATAAGAGAGTTTTTATTTATTGTTTTTTTTGCAAAAAAAAACTAAGTATAAAAAACTTACTCTTTAAACTTTGCGCTTTTTTACAAAAAATATTGTATTTTTATCAATCATTATCTATTAACTTGCATAGCAGAACAACGAAACTTTTAGAAAATAATTACCGTAATTTCGGGTGTATAAGCCGCGGATCAAACAATTCTTTTTGGACCCAGAAATCTTATTTAGTGATCGAAGACAAATATTTACGGCGATCTAAGTAGTTATATTTGTTTCTTAAAAAATTCTGGGTCGAAAAATAATTGTTTGATCTGCGGCTTATACACCCGAAATTACGGTAGTTTGATAATTTAAAAAAAAACATGCTGTTTTAAAATCAAATGGTTTAAATTGAAAGTTGGATTGTCTGTTTGTTGCTATTGTTACAAACTAGTAACAAAAAAAAATATAATGATATTTATATGCAGTTAAACATTTCTCTTCGACTATACCTTCAATCATATGCAGCGTATCCAGAAAGGTTTTTATCATTCTAAACATTAATTACTGTAATTTCGGGTGTATAAGCCGCGGATCAAACAATTCTTTTTGGACCCAGAAATCCTACTCAGTGATTGAAGACAAAAAATATTTACGTCGATCTAAGTAGTTACATTTCTTTCTTAAAAAATTCTGGGTCAAAAAAGAATTGTTTTATCCGCGGCTTATACACCCGAAATTACGGTAAATAAAACTAACAAGCAAAATATAACGCAGTTTTCTGCAACAAATGAAGAAATTTAAGAGTTATTTTTAAAATTATTAATTACTCGACAAATAATAGTTAATTTAGAAAACAAAAGAATACATTTATCAATCACAGATACACCACAAATGTTAAAAATACTTAAAAGGAAATCCAGTACAGGCTCGACATTCTTTGTGCTATTAACGTACAGTTATATTATAGTTACGGCTTAAATACTCTAAGTTTTCTTCATAATTTGTCAGCAAACTGCATTACATTTCATCTGTTAATATTTTTATTAGTAATGATTAGGATAATATAGATGTATCTTGGTCATATTGTTATAGTGGGTCGTCGGAAAGTTGTGTCCGTCCGGGAAAATCAATTCGTACCGGAAAATTCTGTCCATTAATTACTAAACATTAGATATCGGAAACAATATACAGGGTGTTTCTAAATTCATGGTACAAACTTTAAGGAGTGATAGTACACATCAAGACAAACAATATTAAATGGGAAACTAAGGGTCCAAACGTCTTCCGAAGGAGATAGGCGCCATTAAAGTTTATGGTCCAAAAATTCAAACGATTATAAAAATCAGAAAAATTGACCGATTCGTTTGCGGTTTTCACTAAAACTATTCTTTATGTCAGTATTGTCTTGAAAATAAATTATAAAGATAAATTTCCAAAAATGCCGATAGAGGGCGCTTTAGACTTTGGAGTAAATAACAACTATTTTTTACCGTTATTTTTTGCATCTCATTATTTTTTTAGAAGCTTAGACATAAGCTTAAATTTTGAGCTCAAATTCTAAATCGTTTGGGGTGGTTAAGTAGCGCAAACTGAACTGTGTTCAATGGGAGTGGGGAGGTTCAAATTTCAAATGATTATAAAAAAACGGAAAAATTGGTCAATTGATTTGCGATTTTCACTAAAAGTATCCTTTATGTCAGTATTATCTTGATAATAAATAATAAAGATACAATTAAAAATATGCCGATAGAGGGCGCTTTAGACTTTGGAGTAATGTACAACTATTTTTTACCGTTATTTTTTGCATCTCATAAAATAGAAGCTTAGACATAAACTTAAATTTTGACATGAAAATTTGAATCGTTGGGAGTGGTTAAGTAGCGCAAACTAAACTGTGTTCAATGGGGGTAGGGAGGTTCAAATTTCAAATGATTATAAAAAACGGGAAAAATTGGTCGATTCGTTTGCCGTTTTCGCTAAAACTACTCTTTATGTCAATATTTCCTTGAAAATAAATTTTAAAGATTAATTTCAGAAAATACCGTTAGAGGGCGCCTTAAACTTTAAAGTAACCAACAACTATTTTTAACCGTTATTTTTTGTATCTAATTAAATGCTTGTAAATGTTCAAACTTTAATTTTGAGCTCAAAATCTGCATCGTTGTGAGTAACTAAGTAGCGGAAAATTGAAATGTGTTCGAGGGTTGTGGAGGGTAACATTTCAACTCCTGAACATATATCAGTTTACGCTTCTTAACTCCTCCCATCGATTTAGAATTTGAGCTCAAAATTTAACCCATTCGTGCCCAGCATCTTTTGCGCAAATTTTATTTGGTTGGAACCACTATTTTTAGAAGATTTAAGTTTAGTTCATTAATCACGAAAATGCATCATTTAAATAAAATAATTATTGCTTTTGTTTTTTACCGGTGTCAAAAACAGTGCTGGATGCACCTTTTGAAGCGTCCCTGAAAAGGGACGCTAGGCACTAATGGATTAAATCTAAGCATTTGCAAGCATTTAATTTGATACAAAAAATAACGGTTAGAAATAGTTGTTGATTACTCTAAATTTTAAGTTGCCCTCTAATGAACCTCTGCCTCCTCTTTGAAATTAATCTTTAAAATTTATTTTCAAGGAAATATCGACATAAAGAATAGTTTTAGCGAAAACGGCAAACGAATCGACCAATTTTCCCGTTTTTTAAAACACTGATAAACAAATTTTAACGAATTTTCGATTTCTCTATATACGTTGGGTGTTTCTTATAGATTTCAAGCTGCTCAAAACGAATATGTTTGTAAAAATTTTCTATCACCCTCCAATTTTGAGAAATTTCATTAATACGTTTTGGAGTATGTAGGCATCGTATATGCATTATAATTATATTATACTATTCTCTTTCATGTGTTTGATTCACACAAACATTAATTTTTCTTATTACAACGATAGAAAATACAGCAAGAGAGTAGAAACAGATGTCTCCCTAATAAATTTTATGTTAGCGACTTTGAACAGACAGCTCTAGCCACCCCTACAGTATTTGACTTTAACGTAAATCCCTGACAGTGGAAACTTATTTTTCGAGGCAAATATATTACTATTTCTTTGTTCTGTAAGACTTTTTAATTAAATTTTGATTATAATTATCGTATTTTCCTCTACAATATGTAAAACATGTCTAGAGGATGCGTTAATGAACCCGATTCTTTTTGCTGTGTGTGCGGGGAGCTAACTTTGAAAAAGCATCGATGCGCCTATCATATGTACTTTGGATATAAAGAAGGTGAACGAGATAAGAAATGGGCACTTCGTTCTTGTTATACACAATATGCTACAAACCTCCGGACGTATATCATAGGTACAAAAAAGTGTATGTCCTTTGCTAGACCCATGATATGGCACATGCCGAAGGATCAAATAACTGACTGCTACTAATATATTACAAAAATTAAAGGATTCTTTGCAAGAAATAAACATAAAATTAAGTACACGAACTTAGATTCAGCAATGTGACCAGCATTACATAATGATGATTTACAAATACTGAAACCTCCAGAGAATTTTACATATGATGATGCAGCAGTAGAAATGGAAATCGCTGAAACTGAAACTTCCTCTACATCCGATATGAACTATTCTCCTGGCATAAATGAAGAACCACACCAAATTACTCAAAAAGAATTAAATGATTTTGTGAGAGACTTAAGTTTATCAAAGAAAAACTCAGAATTACTTGATCAAGATTGCAAGGTTGGAATCTCCTGAAAAACTATACAAAGATATCTGTTTATCGAGATTGATATAAGAAATATTCAACATTTTTTAAAGAAAAGATGATTTATGCTATTGTAATGATATAAGTGGCTTAATGTCTGCTTTAAATTATCCATATAACTCGAAACAATGACCTATAAGAGAGCACACACAGATAAGACATTTACCGCTACATAAAGTATAAAATTTCTTATTAATATCATTTCTTTTTACAAAAAATCTATATTTTTCTAAAACTTTGTAAACATTGCATACTTTCAGTGTTTTAAGTATTAATTTTTAGCTTTATAAATGTTTATTTAAAAGATTGTTATTACTAAAATACCAAATGATAAATTTCATAAGGTGTATGTGTTAAATAAATAATACAAAATTGAGATTTTCAGGATTTTGAATTTTTTAAAAATCTGTGGGTGATGGAAACTTTTTAATGGCATATTCTTCCACAGCATCACCTAAAATATAAAAGTCACCACATACTTAGTTAGAAACAGAAACCTTGTTTATCAGTGTAATCATTTGAAATTTGAACCTCCCCCCACAGTTCAATTTGCGCTACTTAACCACCCCAAACGATTTAGATTTTGAGCTCAAAATTTAAGTTTATATCTAAGCTTCTAAAAAAATTGTTGAGATGCAAAAAATAACGGTAAAAAATATATGTACGTTACTCCAAAGTCTAAAGCGCCCTCTATCGGCATTTTTTGAATCTTACCTTTATAATTTATTTTCACGATAATACTGACATAAAGAATAATTTTAGTGAAAATCGCAAATCAATTGACCAATTTTTCCGTTTTTTTATAATCATTTAAAATTCCAACCTCCCCCCACAGTTCAGTTTGCGCTACTTAACCACCCCAAACGATTTAGATTTTGAGCTCAAAATTTAAGTTTATATCTAAGCTTCTAAAAAAATTGTTGAGATGCAAAAAATAACAGTAAAAAATAGTTGTTCGTTACTACAAAGTCTAAAGCGCCCTCTATCGGCATTTTTTGAAATTTATCTTTATAATTTATTTTCAAGACAATACTGGCATAAAGAATAGTTTTAGTGAAAACCGCAAACGAATCGACCAATTTTTCTGTTTTTAAAAATCATTTGAATTTTTCGACCCTAAACTTTAATGGTGCCTATCTTCTTCGGAAGACGTTTGAGACGCTTAGTTTCCTATTTAATATTGTTTGTCTTGATGTATACTATCACCCCTTAAAGTTTGTACTTTGAATTTAGAAACACCCTGTATAGTGATTAAATGATAGAATTTGTAAGTACGAAAAAATTTTCCCAAACGGACATGACTTTCCAAACGACAAAATAATATAGTGCTGCTGAGTACCTTTAGAGAATTATCTATTTCACGAAGTCAAAACCGTGCAATATAAAGTTAATTTACACTTCGAATAATATTAAGATACTTTACAGTAATATAAAGTAAAACGTAAAGATAATTAAAATTTCAATTACTTGGCATCGATAATATTTCAATATTTGTACTTTAATTTTACCAATTTTATTAACTTTTTTATGAAGTTTTTTAACATTTAGTTTTTATTTAATGTCAAGTAATTATATTTTCACTAACATTATTCGACTCAGTTATTCCAAGGTACACTCGCGCTCGTAGTTTCTCGAGTATTTTCTTTAAAGCTCAGAACTTTAATTTAAAAGTTTAATTAAAGTTACTTTAATTTGTTTGCTTCAAAAGTTAATCAAAACTTTTGAAAACTTATTAACTTGTGTTTCCAAAAACAATCGTGCGCAGTTAACTTTAACAGAATTTAATTTAACTAACAATAAAAATTTAATATTTTTAAACGTTTTAATGAATAATGTATAAAATATTGCTGTCTTTAATTTTCTTTCTCAGCTTTTGAGACTTCATAAATTTGAGTAGAATATCACCAAACTATCATTTTGAGTAATTTATTAAATTAATATTTCTACATTAAACCATCATAGAGAATAACCATGAATGGAATAATTCATTCAGAATTAAGAATTCTAACCTATAAGCTGTCATTTCTTACAAATTCGTACATTAGAAAAAGTTTAAATAAAGAAAGAAATTAGAATTTCATAAAATTAATAAAAATATATTATGAATGACATTATTGATTCAGTAAAAGTACAATTTAATTAAATATTTGAAATATTAAATTTAGAAAAAAAAGACGATACTATTTTGTTTCTAATCTATTATTATTTTAGAAAAATTAGACTGTATTTTTACATGGTATGCAATTCACATTTTGATATCTGAAGAAAAATTTAATACAGTATGTACGAAGTAAATATTTATTTTAAGATGCTCAAAATTTAAATTATTTATTAAAAATTTAATTGTACTCCGAGTAGCCGAAAAATTATGAACGTGCAATTTCTCAACACAAAAATTGTAATGAACCTTGATGTTGTATTTTGTTTAAGGTTCTCGTGCAGCATACGGAAATACTGTTTAATACAATAATCTGTTATAATGTTCTGCAATTGGTTCTGTTCTGATTGCTTTATTGTACATTTTTATACATTGTCTGATTGTCGTCTGACCGCCTTATTCATCAAACTACTTAGCTTTTCACTGATTTTGACTTACCTGCCATTCTTAAAAGACTAGATACTCTGTCGAACAACAACAGCTGAAGATAATTGCGATTACAGAGATACCGAAACCAATGTTTCTGACGCCCGAGTTCACGTCGAATTCAAAGTCACTCAAATCTCTTATTTTTCTTATTAATAGGCAAATAACTACATTCAGAGGTGTTTTTGACTCGGAGCAGCTTTTTATTAATAAATCCGATTAATTACACCAGTACCTGTGCTGCATGAAGCATCGAAGCTTGAGTGAGATATGTCTTTGATATTTTGGTCACTCAGTGTTGATACTAGAATTCAAATATACTTTGATAAAGTCATTTGGATAAGTAATTTTTGAGAAATTTCCGTGATAAAATTAGCGTAACCCATAGTGACCCAAAAATGACCCATTAGTCGAACTTTCTTTAACATGTGAGCTAGCGCAATAAAACGATAATCTAAAACGATAGCATATACAAACCTGAGTCAAAATCATTAGAACCATCTTTTATGTAAAATCAGTTTGACCCGTAGTAATCCCAAAAATGACCCATTAATCAAATTCTCTGGAACATATGATCTAGCCCAATGACCTTCTCGTGCCCAAAAACGGTATATTATAAATTCTTGTCAAAATTGTTTGAGCCGTTTTATAGATATAATTAGATTGACCATAGGGACCCAAAATGATCCACTAATCGACTTTTGTCAAACATGCGATGTAACGCAATGGTATTCTCGATCCTGAAAACGATACAATACAAAATTTAATCAAAATCGTTCGATCGTTTTCTAGAAAATTAGCTTGATCCACAGTTACCCAAAAATGACCCACTAATAGGGATGAAATTTCCGCTTTTTTGGCCATCAGTATAATTTTAGAGAAAATTTTGTTCTTCTAAATCACAAAAATGTTCCGATTACATAATATAGCATTTTCTCTAAAATTTTACTGGTGTGCAAAAAAGCAGAAATCTCATCCCTGCACTAATCAATTTTTTTCTAACGTGTGAGCTAGCGCAATGGTCTTTTCATAATATATAAACTTTTCTACCAAAAATTGAACCGACTTCAAAAGCTACTGCAAAGTGAAAAATAATTTTTTTACAGAATAGTATTAAGAAATTAAATTAAGAGCGTAGTATTTATCGTGCGTATTATTATATTTATGAAGATTAATTTGATTTTTTGAAGTCGGTGCCAGCCAAGCCAAGTTACATGTAATTTTCCAATAGACACGCATCTAAGTATCTACGAGTTTTTTTACGATTTAATATTTAGTTAAAAATTTAACTTTATTCTTTTACGATTTGCATTGGATAATTAATTTTAATTTTGAACTTGGCTTGGCTGGCACCGACTTCAAAAAATCAAATTAATCTACATAAATATAATAATACGCATGATAAATACTACGCTCTTAATTTAATTTCTTAATACTATTCTGTAAAAAAATTATTTTTCACTTTGCAGTAGCTTTTGAAGTCGGTTCAATTTTTGGTAGAAAAGTTTATTTTTCTCTTTTTAGTTAAAAGTTAACGATTTTTTGAAGTCAGTTAATAAAAATTATAATACGGGAAAAATCACTGTAAACCATACACGTATGTCAGGAGTGGGATTCGAACCCACGATCTCTTTCAAGAACCAGAAATTAAATCTGCTGTCTTACATCGCTCAGCCATCTGACTGTACTCCATTCGGCGAGCTTAGTCATGTTATTTTTAGTTTGCAAGAAATCACTAATTTTATTAGTTTTTACTTAATTACTAAAAAAGTACTGAACCAATTTCAATGAAATGGAAGAAGTACCAATGGAAGTGTAGCCTCTTTCATTTAACACAAAAACAAATTAATCGGTTGGATAGTTTCGGAGTAATCGGTGAACGTACATAAAAAAATACATTCGAGCCGAATTGATCACATCCTCTCCTTTTTTGAAGTCACTTAAAAAATTATGTAACACGGAAAATTTTTTTGTATACCGTACACATATATCAGGAGTGAGGTTCGAACCGACACTCTTTTTCAAATCCAGAGATTAAATCTGGTGCCTTAGACCGCTCGGCTGTCCGGAATTCATCCTCTTCAGAGAACTTATTCAATGTCATGTTACTTTTCGCAAGTCTATTCTCTTTTTGAATACTCTTTCACTGATAAAGTATTGAGTTAATAAAAAATCTCTGATACTCTGTGGTAACGGTTAAATACAAAATATTCCTACTAGCATAATTAGTATTTAACTTGTTAAATATATATTTGGAAATTATAATACGGAAAAGATTATTGTATACACGTACGTCAGAAGTGGGGTTCGAACCCACGTTGCCTTTCGAAAACCAAATCTTAAATCAAGCGCCTTAGACCGCTCGGCCATCCTGGCATCGGTAAATTTGTTCGACATCCATATTACTACTGATTTGCGAGAAATCACTAATTTTATTAGTTTTTGCCTAATTACTAAAAAAGTACTGAACATATTTCTATGAAACGGAAGTGTTACCAATTCGAGAGCAAGCTCTCTCATTTAACACCAAAATCAAGTTAATTGGTTGGATAGTTTCGGAGTAATCGGTGAACATACATAAAAAAAATACATACGCGTTGAATTGATAACCTCCTCTCCTTTTTGGAAGTCGGTTAAAAACGATAGCATATAAAGTTTAATGAAAATGGTTAGAACCTTTTTTAGAAAAATATTTTGAACCGTAAAGACACCAAAATGACCCACTAACTAAATTTATGGAACATTTCACCTAGCCCAATAGTTTTCTAGTACCCGAAAGCGATTAAATACAAAATTTAGTCAAAACTTATAGGGCCATTTTTTAGATATAATCAATTTGATTCTGAGCCATATTGACCCAAAATGACCCACCAATAGAGTTTTCTCCAATTTGTGAAACATCCCAATGATCTTCTCATGCCTGAAAACGGTAGATTGCAAAATTCTGTCAAAATCGTTAGAGCCGTTTTTGTGATAGAATTTATATACACACAGAAGATTTGCTCGTATTATACGATTAGACTAGCAGGAATAACGCACCCACGCTCGTTCAAAAAAATTTTTTTTTGTTCAACTTGATGTAATATTCTCATTGTATCAATCTCTTTGTATCACTGCTATAAAGCACGTTATTTGAAACAAGATTATTTAGTAAAACAATCAATATGAAAACTATGTATGTACGTGTTTATAAATTTTACATTATTTACACATTTCCAACGAATGGACAACAATCCATAACGCATTCTTGCTCGACTCGGATTTATTTAACCATGTACCTCGATTTATATTAAGAATGTTTAAAAAAAAAATTCACATTTAGAAAGCCAATTTTTTTTTCCTTAAATTTGGCGAGATGCTTTCATAAGTGCCAAGTGTGTGTTTTGGATTTCGTAATCTTGCAAGTAGATTTTTCGGCCGAATGTCGCCAATATTTTGTCAAATATCACCAGCTTTTCGGCTGTTGCCAACCTCTTGGCTTCGTGACCCTGATCCGTAGTTAAACAAAATGATTCACTTACAAAATTTGTTCGTTCGAACATCTAACTTACCTCAATCGTTTTCCGCTAAAGACAAACAGTAGAAAACAAAATTTAGTCAAGACCATTTAAGCCGTTTCTTGGATAAAATTAGTTTGACCCGCAGTGACCCTCAAAAAGGATCCACTAATGTAATTTTCTCGAACATGGAACCCAGTCCAATTTCTTTTGAGGACTGAAAACGGTAAAATACCATATTTAGTAAAAAATTGTTAAAGACGTAATTTAGATAAAATTGTCTTGACCCGTAGTCACCCAAAAATGACCCATTAATCGAAATTTATACAACAAGTGATCTAGCCTAATAATTTTGTCATTCCCTAAAATGACATAATATAAAATATTGTCAGTATCGTAAAGCTGTTATTTTTTGGATGCAATTATTTGACTCACATCCATGGCGACACAAATATACCCACTAATCGAAATTTTGCGAACAGACGACCTAACCAAATGGTCTCCTCGAGTTCGAAAACGATAGAATACAAAATTTAATTAAATTCGTTTGAGCCATTTTCTAGATAAAAGACTCGTATTGATCCAAAACTCTCTTAATCGAAATTTCTCGAACATGAGATCTAACCCTTCTCGTACCCGAAAACATTATAGTATAAATTTTTCTCAATATTGTTTTTTCAGATTTTTATATACAATTAGCTTGACTGCCAAAAATGCTTAATGGCCAAAAATGACCCACTAATCGAAATTCCTTGAACCTCTAACCTAGCTCAATGATCTTCTCATACAATAAAACACTGTAGTGCAAGAATTTGTCAAAATTACTTGAGATGTTTTATAAATACAATGAGCTTGAATCTGACACATTGTGATCCATAAAGTCCACTAATCGAGTTTCTTAATCATGAAACCTAGCCCATTGATCTTCTTGAACTCGATAACGAAAAATGCAAAATTTAGTCAAAATTGTTAGAGACGTTTTTTAAATAAAATAAACTTGACCCATAGTTCCCCAAAAATGATCCACTAATTGAATTTTGTCGAACATGCAATGTAACCCAATGGTCTTCTCGATCCCGAAAATGATAGAATACAAAATTTAATCAAAACCTTTCGAGTCTTTTTCAAGAGAATTCGGTTGACTCATAATAATCCCAAAATGACCCACTAAAAAAATTGCTTAAACACGTGGCCTAGCAAAATGATCTTCTCTTGCCCATAAACGGTATATAATTAGAAAGTTTGTCAAATACGTTTGAGCCGTTTTTTAAATAGAATTAGCTTGACTTTGACCCATTGGGACCAAAATGACCTATCAATTGAATGTTTTTGAACATGCAACCTAGCTCAGTTGTATTATTGTGCAAAAAAAAAAAAAAAAAAAGATAGCATACATAATTTAGTCAAAATCGTTCGAGTCATTTCCGTGATAAAATTAGCGTGACCCAGAGTGACCCAAAAAGGACCCCCTGATTAAATGTTCTTCTTCATTCGACCTAGCCCAATAGTATTCTTGAGTCTAAAAACGATAGAGTACAAAATTTTATCAAAATCCTTAGACTCCATTAGAGGTCATTTTCTAGATAACATTGGCGAAACCACGACAAAATTATTCAATTTTCTCTAAATGTGACTTAACCCAATTAATCCAAAACGGTATAACACAATATTTGGTGAAAATCTTAGAGTCGTTTTTAGATAGTACTGGTTTGACTCATAATGACCCAAAAATGATCCACGGATCAAAATATCGAGCGGATGGAATCACGGATCGAGCATATGACTCAGCCCAATAGTTTTCTCATGCCAAAAAAATACTGAAAACAAAATTTTGTTAAAATTGATTGAGCCTTTTTTTAGATGTAATTAGCTTGACCCCAATTATGACCCAAAATGACCAACTAATCGAATTTTCTCGAAAATGTGACCAAGCCCTTCAGTCTTATCGTACCTGAAAATGGCAAAATACAGAAATTTGTCAAAATCGTTAGTACCGTTTTTAAGACAAAATTTACTCACACACGCAATCAAACATTATGGGTGGACAGGACACACAATAAAAAGAAACAAATTAATTATAATTATAATAAATAACTAAATGAATTATAATAAATTTCTTTGTTAGATGTCAGTTAATAATTGTTATATAATTTGACGCATTTAAAAAACTAACAAACTGCTAAACAATCATTGCAAGATATGTAATTATTATATGCAGAAAAAGAAATAGATAAAAAATTAAATAAAAAAATCGTTTAAGCGTTTAGAAGATAAATATAAAATATCGATATTCTATTAAGTAAGATTCTTAAAATATCAAATCATACGAAATGCTAAGCTACATATTAAATCTGTAATTTAATTTTAAAATACAATAAGTTTCCGCATGCATTTCCTCGGTTGTTCATTGGATATTCGAAGGATACTCCATTTTAATTAAATTTAGTTTCTTCTATATGGAAACAAATATGGTTTCATTAAATTAAAGGCGTTACTAATACGATAATTTCTTGGCAGGCTCTTAATAGCGTAATTTCAGGCGTATAATCCGCTGATCGAACAATTCTTTTTCGACCCAGAAATTTTTCTTAGTAATTGTAGCCAAATATTTGCCGCGATCTAAAATGTTACATTTTATTTAAAAAAATTTCTGGTCGAAAAATGATTGCTTTATCCGCGGATTATACACCAGAAATTATGGTAGATATTTTGTATAAGCGATATGTAACATCTATCATTGATCTTAATATGTGCTTTAGTACAAATTTTAATGTTATATAGGACATTCTGAAATGTTTTCCGATTGAACAAGACCTTCTCAACGAATTTAGAGGATGCATGTATAGATTTTTTATCTCGAAATAAAGCAAAGTATTTCATTCATTATTTGTTTATTCTTAAAATTTTATTAAGTGCATTTTATGTAATTTTTCTTTTATTAAAATATAGAAATTCCCTACATTCTTCTTGAACACAATAAATGAAGTGCGTATGGAATGATTCGGTTAATGTATACAGATATCCATGATGCTGCATTTCAATTTCAAATATTCTTTTGAAACTTGAAAACTGATAAATTTACATTTCTTTATGTAAGACATCCAATCTTTTAAAAAGCACGTGAAAGATTTCATAATAAAATTGAAGTTTTAACTCATATATATATATATATAACCATTAATTGTAAAACAATATATATACACTGTAAAAAAAATTCCGTTAAAAAACGGAAATAGTACTGGTAATCTAGACGCCAGTACTACTTCCGTTTTTTAACGGAAAAAAAATTTCCGTAAATTTCAGAAATAGTTCCGTTTTTTCATAAAATATTTCCGTTTTTTTAATTTTTCTTTATGTAAAAATTTTATTTTGAAAAGTTAAAAGAATTTTTCAAGGACAAACTAACATCTTTGAGATTTTTATTCTTTACTTTTCTAAGACACGTTAACATCAGGGACACATTATATACATTTAATTTAAACAACAGTGAAGGAATGTGACTTACCTTCCTTGGGGTTTGAACCCGGGACCTTTTCTGTAGTAGCTTGCCGTGTAAAACCATTACACCAGGATTATTCAAACCAGCCTTTCAAATATCCTTAGTTATTTCGGATGCATTTCATAAAGTAAATATAAGATTTTGAAAGCAGGTTTATTTTTGTACAGATAATATTTTTCTATTGAACGGATAATTCTAAATGTTTTACAGATTTTCTTTCCATAATTTCGAATAGTTAGCTTATTAATTTTAGCTTTATACGTGTATAAAAATTATGGTATGTATGTGTAGTATGTATGTATGTATGTATAGTATGTATGGTATGTATGTATAAAAATTATGGTATGGCATGTATTACATGCATGAAAGAATTTATTAATAGTTGTGTTTCCTTCTTTTTTTGAAAAGTTTTAAAATTCTATTGTAATATTATTGATATTTATTTATTTATTTATTTATTTAAAAAATACTAACATACTGAAAGAAAGTAAGAAAAAAGAAAAAAAAAACAGTGCATTTTAACAAATTATTTTATGATGATCTAAGCTCTAAGGTAAACTCAATAAAGATAATTACAATTGTTGATAAAAATAAATTTCAATTATTGATTTTTTATAACTTATATGTAATCGCCAAAATTATAATAATTTCGGTAATATATTTTGATATATTTTTAAATTTATGCGCGAACTTCTTAATTTGAATAAATTAAAGTATATATATATATATATATATATATATATATATATATATATTAAAATTAAAAGTAGAATTTTTTGTTCATTTTTTTCAAAATATCCTACGCACTTTAAAAAAATATGTATGATATAAATAAATTAAACATCATTTTAAAATCATAATCAAGTTTCCCTTTCAGCTATTTCAAATTTAAAAAGAATTAATAAAATTTTATGTATTTATTTATTTTTATTATTTTCTTAATATTTTAAAAATACGTTAGTTTTTTATTATTAAAACAGAATGAAATAGAGAAATGTTTTAGCAAATTGTTTAAAAAACATTATCTCGGTATAATGTTTTTATTTTCCTGGTAGATGGCACTACTACACTCTACTGTTTTCGGAAAATTGATGGAACGTTTCCGTGATTTAACGGGATTTGTGATTTCAAAATGTCAAATACGGAAATTTTTCTGTTTTTTCGGAAAAATGAAACTATTCCGTAAAATTTTACGAAAAAGTTTGTGTAACGGATATTTTTTACAGTTTACCGTTGAATTCAATACAAAATTACCACATTGAAACATGAAAAAATAAATAAAATGAATATAATGGAAATTTATAGAACCAAAGCAGAATCGTCAGGCCCACAAATACTTTGGAACTACAAATAAAGTGTGTGGTTTCATTTTGGTATTTGACTTGAAAAAGCAAAGTAATACAAATTCGAGGCTACCAACACACATAAAACCAAAATAAAATGAAGAAAAACATTAAAAATAAATCATAATAACATTATTAAAATGAATAGGAAAGGAAAAAAAAACATACCAAACACTAAAATTATCCCTAAAACGATGTAGCAAAAAATATTTTAATTTGACAATACAAGCCTTAACTCAATATCTTAAGAAAAGGGTAAAAGAAGGAGTAAAAAAGGTAATATATGCATTTTATACATTAAAAATAATATTTTAGGTACTATTGTTCAAATTGTTAAAAGATAGATTCAAGTTAATCTTTAACATCAATAATTAAATTACATTAAATTGCATGTTTGTTTTCGCACTGACTGAATCACTATATATAGAGCAAATTTTCATCTTATATTTTTTGAACGAAAAAATGGATTTGTTTTATTTTTTTTCTAAACGCTTAAAGTTTAAGAAAAAAAAATTAGAACCTATTGTTATACCATACTTTTATTTACTTTTAACTGTAAGTTAAACATTGTGCTATATTTATTTTTCAGAGAGTAATCCTAACATTTTATTCTAGGCAGACTTATTTGTTTTCTCCTGTGGTATGTTCTGAAATATACTTTTGATTTATATATTCCAAGCGAATTAAATGTTTCTTTGGCCGATTTATTTAAGGAATAGTGTTTTCACTTTTTTTCATGCTTCATTCACAATTTCTTATTTATTGAGATCGAAATTTTCTTGTTTTAAAAATACAAATGACTCTTTCAGTCGTTCAAGGTAAAGATAAACAAAATAAAGAATTAAAAATAAGCCTGTTTACTTTCTTGAAAGTGAATGCTTTCATTTAAAGAAGAAAAGAATCTGTTTATACTTTCTTTGAGATAATGAATTGCACAAATGAAGCAAAAGTAATGCTTTCATTTCTTACATTAGTAAATTATTCATTTAAAATTAAACGTCATTATGCTATTAACTTGATTTTTTAAAATCTAATTCAAGATAAAGTTCGTAGAAAAAAGTATTTCAATTTATGTAAGGAATGTAAAAAATTACATTTCTTGATTCTTGCAAAAGTTTTGTTATTGAAGAAAAAAATAGTTTCGCATTCTCTTTTATATTTATATAAAATTCCTAAATGTCATTTAAAGCAATTGCGTTCTTTATAATTTAATTTCAATGAACTTTGCAAGAATTAGTAAAACACTAACTAAGAATTAATATAATGTAATGTAAGGTGGTCTGGGGTAATAACGCCAGGCGGGGCAATAACGCCAAGTGCTAATATTTTGCATAATTATGAAATAATCTGGTAAATGACACCCATGTGCTCTGCGCAGAAGGGTTTTGAGTCATATAAATCGCAAAAAACAGTTTCAAGTTAACTTGTTTCATTTTTAGGTCTTATTGTTTTTACAAGTAACTAAAATTATCGCTTGATCTAAAATTTGCGAGATACGTTTTGTGATGTGAAGACTATTTTTTTTATCCGGAAATACTTTGTTAATTACATAAATTTGTAGTACATTTCATGGACTATTAAAATGTTGTTGAAGATTTTGGATATCTTCTCGAGATAATTTGTAATTTAAAATGTACAGCGCAATAACTATAATGGGGTAATAACGCCAATCCTTGGCATTAATACCCCGGTTGATTCCCTACAGTGGCCGAGCTACATCCTAAATTCTGATTCAAATAAACACAGTTAAAACTGTTCAATGTTTCTAATAATTCTATTTAAGCGGTCCTTTTTAAGCAAAAAGAAGCTCACGGTCTGATATTCTTTTGCCTCATCATCTCCCCCCCCCCCCCCACACACACACACCACACCTTTATTTTTCTTACGCTTTCACAAAAAAAAAAAAAAAAAAAAAAAAAAAAAAAAAAAATGAACATTTTCAATAGCTTAGAATGCAATTTGTCAATTTCTAAGTTTGTAGAGTTTGTATTTTTAGAATTGGGCAATCTACATGCAATTATTCCATCTTACTTCATAGTTTTGTTTGCATGGCGTTATTGCCCATATAGGTGGGTAATAACGCCAAATAGCATTGGTCAAGAAATCACGCCATTACATTTTTTGAATACATATCTGTTAAATTATTTTTTTTATATAGATAGTCAATGAGTTGCTGTATCAAATCATATATTTGTTTGAAAAATACCAACTAAAACTGAGCCGTGAAAATTGGTAGAACCTTAACGTGGCGTTATTACCCCAGGGTACCTTAATATGAATTACGGATTAATTTCGAGATTAAACACAGAAACTAACTATTGGTTTAGTTTCTTAAAAGGCGATACTCTGCATTAAGATAATTTCTTTTACTTTATTGAAATGCATTATATGTGCGTATACCTTTCAACATGATGATATTACAGGGTGTCTAACGAATAAGATTCTGATTTCAAAATTAAATTTCTCAAAAACAAAGATCGATAGAATTATGCGGTAAACGGTTTGTTTATTAGTTAAGCTGTAAAAATGTTATACTGAAGTTTCGAACAGTGAATCTTTTGAAAAGATTGTGTTCTGACTGCAAAGAATGCCTGATTTGACGATTTTCTTGTTTTAGATTGTTTGCAGTGAACGAGATTTTTGGCGTACTGTGCCATATTTTAGCAATTTTTGAAATTAAATTTTTGGAATCGAAATTCTAAAAAATTAGTTCAAAAACTCGTCAAAATATGGCACTGTAAGTAAAAAAAAATCGTTTTTTGAAAACAATCTAAAACAAGAAAAAGTCAAGCCAGGCATTCTTTGCAATAAGAATACAAACTTTTCAAAAGATTCTTCATTCGAAAGTTCTGTATAATATTTTTACAGCTTACCTAATAAACAAACCGTTTACCGCATAATTCTATCGATCTTTGTTTTTGAGAAATTTTATTTTGAAACCAGAGTCTTATTTGCTCGACGCCCTATTTAAAGAATAAAATACAACATTTAAAAGACAGAAATATAAATATTACAAAACACGTACGACCATTTAAAGGCTTTTTGACTCTATCATCACTGCATAAAATCTTTTCTAAACGCTGTATTACATTCATTTATATACTAACATTATTACATTTACATACTAACACAAAGTACAATCCTTGTTTTAATGATGGTATTATCATGATGATATTATCCCAAAACTGTTTTTACTAAAGTATAATTAAGTGAATTTTAATGAAATAAAAATATATGATTTTATAATGACACACGACAGACAAATATTAATAATATTATAGTGAGAATGGTTCATACACAACAGAGCATTAAAGCAATTTATATACTATAATTTTTGTAAAGAAATGGTCGTCAAATTCAAACACAGAATATTTTCATTAACTAAACTAAATATTACTTCAGATCAATCTGTCATTCAAATCCCTTGAGGAATGTCTAAAATTTTGGTGAAAATTTTTGACGTATATCTTAAGAATAAATATCAATGCCAATAAAATTATTATTTATGCAAAATATTACTGTACCTACCATTTAAACACAACTGTTTACATAATTTTTTTTCTATCAAATATAGTAATCTTCAGCTCCAATGTTTCGTATATTTAAAAAATAAGTTCTAGTTTCAGTAAATATTTAACTTATTTGAAGGGAAACTTGAGGATTATCACAAGATACCAAATGCTACATCTATTGAGAAATATTAAATAGGAAAATTATACGTAAAAAAATCTTTATGAAGTTTTTCTTATGTTGCCTTTTAAAAAAGTTTTTCATTTATTTAAGAATTTAAAAAATCTTATCGCTATTTATATCTATAAAATTTATTAACGTATGTTTAATTCATTGCTAAAACCGATTAAATATCGATTTTCGTTTCTATCTTGCAGTGTCTCAAGGGGTTACTAATTCGTTATTTACTCAAAATATATTTTTACTCAACATATTTACTCAACATATATTTGCTCAATATATATATATATATATATATATATATATATATATATATATATATGTATGTATTTTATTCGGTTGGAAAATATTTCTGATTAGATTTCTATTTTAAAAGTGTAATGCTACAATTAGTTACAGCATATTACAGAATTATTTAAAATAACTCAGGCCTGCGATTGTTATTTATTTATTTATTTATTTTTTAAGAATTGTTTTTTTATGTATTTTTTGGAGCTGAATCCAAAATAGATCTTTATTTTTAACCAACAAGACAGTATTTTGCGCAAATCGTAAATTTTGAAGGTAAAAAGTAAAAAAATAGAGAAATGTGGTATTAAAAGATAAAGGAGATAATTGTGTTTTTTAACTTTTGTTTTTTGATTTTTATGTATTCGTTAGCACTGAAAACAAACATGATTTTATTTTTAAACATCGTGTAAGGATTTTTTGTAAATTATAAATTTTAAAGATAAAAAGTAGCAAAAATCTGATAGAATAAAATATAGGTGTTGGTTATGTTTTTGAACTTGTGATAATTGATTTTTGTGTACTTTTAAGTATTAAATCTGAAAATGACCTTAAATTATATCCATCATGTCAGATTATTTTGCAACTAGTTAATTTCAAAGTTAAAATATAGAGAAAATCTAGAAATATAAAATAGAGGTAAAACATTTTACATTCAATTTAATTTTGTTTAATTCAATATTTTTTTTTTTGCTCATACTTCTATTTTGTACAGATCAACAGTTCAAAATCCGATGAGATGGAAGTAGGAAATTCAGTTTTAACTTTTAAACTTTGAAATTTCCGATTTGCGAACAATTCTGACGTGGTGGTTAAAAATAAAGGTAAGTAAGATTCAGCGGTAAAAAAAAATCATAAGAATCTATTATCAAAAGCTAAAGAACATTAGAGAATCCAAAATTTTCAGACTAGAGTAATTTTATTTCTTTTAAATTTATTAATTAAAAAATGTATTGAAATTTGTGGCGTGTCCCATCGAAATAAAGTCACTGTGGTTTTGTACCGTAATAGAAAACGAACAGACCTGTGAAAACGAAATGAATATGTGAAGAAATTATGTATACAAATGCATGTTTACAAGTAGTAACTCATTCCCTGCCCCACCTGGACAGGAAATAAAATAAATGTAAAAAATAAGAGGGGGGTGGGTTTCCCTTAATATAAAGCTATTGCTGTTAATAGCCAATATATTTGCCATGCTTATGTATGACTTGGAAAATACATGATGTGGATACCATTTACCAATCCCTGGAAGACAGTAGTATTAATATTATCTCAGGCGCTTCAATGATGACGGCCTTCAATTCTGCCACAGACTTAAACTGTCTGTCATTCGCATGTACAGCTCTACTTAGGATACCCCATACATTTTCATGGGCGTTGAGATGAAAGCACAGAACAGGTCCTTATATGACATACACCGAAGACCAAACTATCTAAAAAAATAGTCCCAGGAGGATGGCGCAAAGGTTAGGGGGACATTGCTCTGCTGAAATCCAACTTAGGCCACCTATTCTCTCCACAATTGACAATAAATGGATTTCTAGCAATTCTTAATAATAAGTAGCCTACATGCGGTGTAAGGGAAAAGCCCGGTTAAGTTTACCACCATAGCCGAAGCGTCCAAATACCATTAATAAGCCTCCACTTTCATAATAAGCCATTTTGAAAGCTAAAAACAAGCAAAGCAGATTTGACGGGGCCAAACATCCTCAAATCTGAAAGGACCAGTAGTATCGTTTTATATTCTCAGGTAAAAAAAAAGGTTTGGATGGCTCAGACAGCCTTGATTTCTATGGGTATGCCATGGGGATAGGAGAGGAAAGTTTCCATAAAATATAGAAAGTGGAGGCTTATCAATGGTGTTGAAGGCTTCGGCTATGGTGATAAACTTAACCTGATTTTTCCCTGAGATCGCATGTAGGATAGCGATTACCAAGAAATGTTAAAAGCTCATTAATGGCGATTTGCAGAGAGAATTGGCGGACTAAGTTGGATTTTCCATCAGGGCAGTGCCACCATTTGCAAAATCGTCTAGGAATGGTTTTTGAATAATTGGGTGCATGTCATGGACTGTCCTGCCCTGTAACCTATTCCTAACCCCATGAACCGGTATGCAGTTTCTTCGGTTGAGCTGTATATGTCAATGGCAGACGGTTCAAGACTGTGGCAGAAATGAAGGCGGCCATCGTTGAGGCCTATTATAATGTTGATGCTACTGTCTTCCAGAGTACGTAAATGGTATGCCAATTGCATATTCCAAGTCATATATAAGCATGGCGGATATATTAAATATTAACAGTAGTTGCTTTTTTTCGGCGGGGACACGTTTTTGCTCTTTTTTTTATGCATTCATTTTCCTTTCCAGGTGGAGCAGATAGTGTGTTATTCCTTGTGAATATGCATTTGTATAAAGATTTTTTTAATATATTTGTTTATTTCTCATTGGTTTGTTTCCTGTCCAATTATAGTACAAGAAACGCTTTATTTCGGTGGAACACACTTTAGTATATAGGACTAACTGCTGTACCACGACCTATTCAGTAATGTTAAAAGAGGACAGCGACGTGTACCAATTTGTATTGTGCAGACAATTGTGATACATAACGTCCTAAAATAAAATGATCGGTTTGAAAATTGAATAATTAGTAAACGGTTGTAGCTACTGAAGTTATTCTTCCTGCAGAGTAATAAGCGAAATTAAGAAATTTTTTACTTTACTTCATATTTTAGTTCAAAGTACCCCGTGAAGAGATATACAAGGAATTTTAAAGTGAAAAATCTTTATTTTTTGTGTTGCAAGGGTTTAAAAAATGAAGTTTAAAAGCTGAGTCAACTTTAGTCTATTTTCGTATGTTTGTTCGATTGATCGAACTGTGTGAGTTAGTGCAGTGATACCTATTGAAAATATTTAGAATAAAAAAGTAATCGTATTAAAATTTTTCCGTCTTACCATATTAATCTAGAACAAGCTAACAAAAACTTCAATAACTTGTGAGGGAGTGACCTTTCCATAAAGGCACTCTAGTGTTTCGGAGATCGTGACGTCAATAAGTTAACATGTGTAAGCGTAAAAGCGACATCTATCCTCTCTTTTACTTTAACTTTCTAAAGTGTGTGTGCTCTTTCGGATTTTGCAGTTAGCTCGCGGTTATTAGTAATATGTTAATGTGAAGTATCTCAGTTTGCAGCATATAAAAGCTTGGGTTTGAGTGAATGGGGAATGTCTCTGGCATTAGCCAGTGTGTGTCTAGCCAGTGTGTGAGGATCTCCGGTATTAGATAGCGAAGTGAAGGATTGTTCGGCGAAGTGCTAGCCGATTGAAAAGTAGCAACGAAGCCTCCAGTGAGTGGAAAGGAGTCCCGTCAGTTGACTTGAGAGTTGGCCGGGGTAAGAAACCTCTTAGTTTCATTTGGATTGTTTCTGAATAAAGGATTACCTACAGCCACGGGCTGTTTAATTAAGCTTTATCTAGCAGATCAGCCAAGAGATAGCGGAAAGTATTAGAAGGTGCCCCGACTGAGCTAGGCCGAAGCTTGTGAGTATGTGTTTAGTTTTTTCATAGTCTTCTCAGTAGTGTAAAATCAAGACTTGCTCCACTTCCCTTCAGCCATTATCACTTTAATAAACTTTGTTATTTTATCCTAAATTACTGAGTATGTCTACATTTAACCTCCACCACGACCAACCCAACGTTACAAATGACGCCCACCATGGGTGTAACGTTACAAATGGCGCCCAACGAAACATCGGACATTGTGAGATTGTGCCACGTGTGTATTTTACCGGTGCAGGTGATATTAGTGAATTTTTAGTTAAATTAGATGATTATATTTTGTTCAATAATATACCTGAAAAAAGTAGATACGTAGTGCTTAAATGCTCGTTGAAGGGCGAAGCACTTTTGTGGTTGGAAAATATAGGAAAGTTTTTGATTACTGATGAAGCGAAAAGATTTGAACAAACTGTGATTGAGTTAAAGAAGGCATTTCCTCCAGTTAAAGATAAAAGTATTTTGAGAAAAGAGTTCTATTGTAATAAGCAGAATATTTATGAGTCGGCGTCAAAATTTTATCTTCGTAAGCTGGAACTAAAAAATAAATTAGATTTAGATATCACATTTGAGGAATTGTTGGACATTGTTTTTCCTCTTTTTAATCCAAATATACAGGACTTTATTGAAGTTAGAGCACCGAAGAATTTTGCAGAAATGCATCAGATATTATCGAAGTATGAGACTCGGCATAGCTCGGATCAACGGGATTTGCGTAACCCTCGTCAGAGACCGGTCACAGATAGTAATTTGAGAAATGCGGGGGAACGTAATTTTGTGAGAGGGGGGCAGCGATTTCCGGATAGTAATTTGCGTAATAGAAATGATGGATTTGGTCGTAATATGTCGAATACGAATAACGGTAATAGGAATCGTGATGGTGCTAATAATTTTAGAAGTGGTGAGAGAAGTATGTATGGAAATAGACAGAATAGTGGTTATAATCGTAGTGGGGGAGGACGGGACAGGAATGTTTCTTCGCAAGTAAGGAGATTAACTTCGGATGAGAATGTTGAAAATAGGTCAATGCAAAACAAATGTGTTCAGAGGTCGGAAAAGCCTTCTGTGAGTTTGAATAAAATTACTATTAATCCGGTTGAGTTACCTGAAGTGTTAATTGTGTTAGATGGTATTGTCGTTAAAAGTGTCTTCGATACAGGGGCAGATAAGTCGTTCATTTCTTTTGATTGTTATCGGAAATATTCTTCGTATAAGAAGTTGAAGAGGTTAAGTCTGGTGGTTCAGTCGGCACAGGGAGTAGCTTGCGATAATAAAGGTTCAGTAGAATTGGAAGTTGAAATTCGTTCGGTTAAGACATGTTGGGAGTTTTGTGTGTTAGATGGATTAACAGTGCATTGTATAGTTGGTGTGGATTATATGAAGGATAGAGGAATTAGTTTGGATTTCTTTAAAAAGTCGTTAATCGTGAATAATGATGAGAATGTGAGTAAGAAAGAGCATGTTTCAGTGTCAGTTAATTTGGAGGAGTCGGGTTTAAGTGAGGTTAAGAAAGTAGAGTTTAATAAGTCTTTAGTCGATTTTTGTAAAGTCTTTTCAGATGAACCGAGTTTAACTAATGAAATTCATATTGTTTTTGACGCACTAGTTGCTAGTAAACCATTTCGTTATGATTTTATATCTAATATTTTTAAATCTTTGTGTGAAAAGTTGGAGACTGGGGACGGTAAGGAACTTACTCAGTCTAATATGGCTGAACGTGTAAATCGTACATTAATTCAAATGATTTCTTCATATGTTGGTTCTCATCATGCAAATTGGGACCAGTTTCTTCAGCATTTTGCGTATGCACTTCGTACAGCAGTTCACGAGTCGACGGGGAAAACGCCAGCTGAATTGTTTTTGGGTAGAAAAGTCATTACTCCATTCCAAAGGCTAGTTATGGTGTCAGATGCGGAAAGTCAGTACATGTGTCAGGATATTGAAAGGTTGGTTAAGGAAGCTCAGGTTCAAATGGGAAAAGCGCAAGAAAAGCAAGCTCAGTATTATAATATGCGTAGGAGGGAGTTAGAAGTGAAAGTTGGAGATTTTGTGTTAGTAGAAAAGCATTGGTTAAGTTCAAGTCGTCAAAAGAGAGTAGCTAAGTTTGGTCCGAAGTTTGTAGGTCCGTTCGAGGTTTTAGAAGTTCGAAATAATAATTTGGTTGTTGATGTCAATGGTGAAAGAATAACGGTTAATTTGGATCAGGTTAGAGTTTATAAGTTTAGAGAAAATGGTAGTGAAGGTTCTCATGTGTCGAGTGGTGTTTCGCGAAATTCCCGATCCAATGAGTGTCCCGAGTCCAGCACTTCTTCATCTAATTCTTTTCATCAATATTCAAGAAGAAAATTTGGTCAAACAGCTCCAAAAACTGTTGTTGAAAGTAGAAAGCCTAGCAATCCGAGAGCAAAGTATGATAATAAAAATAAGAGAGCTGTGTCAAATACATCAGATTCTGTGTGCCATAAAAGGAAAAAGATTAGAAACTGTCCAGTTCCTCCACTTATGAGACAGCAATCTCACAAACATACATTATCTAATAGTTCACCATCTTCGGTACTTAATCCCCGGAAAAGATTTCAGATGGACACTCGGCAAACTGTTAAACGAACTTTAAATTCCGAATTTTTGCCTAATAAGAAACAACATAGATCCGGAAAGAAACGTGACCTAGGATCTTCAGTAACTTCGGGTGCGTCTAGAAAGAGGAGACAACTCTCAGATTACCGGCATCAACAGTGTGAATCTCGCCATGGAGTGACCCCAGCGAACCGGCCAGAGCAGAGTCGTCGAGCGGAACCTACAAGTATCCCCCGGCATCCATTCAGAACCAGGCTGCAGGCACGACAGTCAACTGTGGCGTCACCGTACAGTTCCGATGACGAAAGATCCTTCGTACAAGGTTTCTGGGACAAGAGGAGAAAAACATCCTGTAGTATGAAGCCTGCCAGCAGCGAATCATCTCTATGATTGGGTGATAATGTTCTTTATTAAATTTCTATTAGAGTGCATATATGTGGTAGCAATGTGAAAGAATAGAAAGCAGAAAGACTGTTTGGTATTTTTGGCCATTTTTGGAATTTTTTGACGGACTCACGATTGGTGCTTAATTGTGTTCAAAATTTGTTTGCAAAATTGTTAGTTTTATGTATGTTTGAGATTTTGGTCTTAACTGCTTTTAAAAATTCTGGATCTATTGTTAAATTGTTGTGTTATTTGTTAAAAATGTTACTATATTGTTATATTGTTCATGTGTTATAAAATGTATGTTAATGTATGTTTAAATTTTCAGAAAATACAGATAGTAATTTGGGTTATTTTGTACACGCGCCGCGGTTCAGGCGCGCACGTGTTTTGCGGTCAAGAAGTCCTTGACAAGCGTTTCTATCTCTTATACTAACATTTAATGAATTAACTTTCTCCTTATCGTTCGTGGTTTATGTGTTGCGTTTGTACTTTAGTTGGGGATGGTTTCCGCAAGTTGCGAATTTTTAAGCTGCGTTTGAATTTGAAATTGTATTGTATTAAAATTGAATGTTAATGTGATTTTCTTGCAGGGAAGTATACCTGTGTTATGTATTGATTCTGCTATTTTTCTTTTAGTTAATACAGATGAAGAGCATGATGACGTCATTTTGTAAATTTTTGATATTTTTTTTTGATTGTTGCATAAGCACAGCGATATGACGCTGTACGTATGTGCCCCAATTATTGTTAAAGTGGAGTTAAGTTCTGAAGGATTTTGGGAGTTAGTTCATTGGCTAATGGGTATGTAGGTATTACGTAATAGCAGAGTTATTTTGAGTATGAAGTAAAATTTAATTTTAGATGAGTTCGGTATTTGGATGAGGAAAATTTTTGCGCATTGGGTTTTTTGGACTTGGTGCGAATTCTAGTATTAGGAAAGTTTTATGGGAGAAATTTTTGGTAATGTTATAGTTGTATTGCAATATTGAGGAAAATTTCGGAAGTTTAGTGTTTTGAGAAATTTTAGCACTCCCAGTGGAGTGGGCTGTTTTGAAATAGAAGTAATTAGTTTTGAAAGTTTTACGAGTTTTTGGAAGTTTTACGGAGGCTATTTGTAAGATAGAAGAATGATTGGATTGAATATGTGAATTTTTGAGGCAAACTGAGGTTTTTTGGTTGTGATGGGTTAAAGTTAATATTTTAAAAGTTATGTTTCGGCGCTAAATTTCACCCATCAGTGTGTTTATTACGGCTCGAAATTTATAACAAGAAAAAGTTCTGGGCATGCATTTGGCCCAGCCCTTTTTCTCTGTAAAATCCGAGGGGGGGTTGTGAGGGAGTGACCTTTCCATAAAGGCACTCTAGTGTTTCGGAGATCGTGACGTCAATAAGTTAACATGTGTAAGCGTAAAAGCGACATCTATCCTCTCTTTTACTTTAACTTTCTAAAGTGTGTGTGCTCTTTCGGATTTTGCAGTTAGCTCGCGGTTATTAGTAATATGTTAATGTGAAGTATCTCAGTTTGCAGCATATAAAAGCTTGGGTTTGAGTGAATGGGGAATGTCTCTGGCATTAGCCAGTGTGTGTCTAGCCAGTGTGTGAGGATCTCCGGTATTAGATAGCGAAGTGAAGGATTGTTCGGCGAAGTGCTAGCCGATTGAAAAGTAGCAACGAAGCCTCCAGTGAGTGGAAAGGAGTCCCGTCAGTTGACTTGAGAGTTGGCCGGGGTAAGAAACCTCTTAGTTTCATTTGGATTGTTTCTGAATAAAGGATTACCTACAGCCACGGGCTGTTTAATTAAGCTTTATCTAGCAGATCAGCCAAGAGATAGCGGAAAGTATTAGAAGGTGCCCCGACTGAGCTAGGCCGAAGCTTGTGAGTATGTGTTTAGTTTTTTCATAGTCTTCTCAGTAGTGTAAAATCAAGACTTGCTCCACTTCCCTTCAGCCATTATCACTTTAATAAACTTTGTTATTTTATCCTAAATTACTGAGTATGTCTACATTTAACCTCCACCACGACCAACCCAACGTTACAAATGACGCCCACCATGGGTTCACCGTTACAAACTTTAACCTTTTGCTTGTTATTAAATTTTAAAAATCCCTGTCGGCTAGGCCTATAGGCGGAGGTAGATTTCAAAGAGTGCTCATTTCAACATATATATATATATATATATATATATATATATATATATATATATATATATATATATATATATATATATATATATATATATATATATATATATATATATATATATATATAAATATATATGATTAGAGATAAACCCAGTTTAATAACTTCATTTGGCCGTTTATGAAAAAGTCTTTATTTCATTTTTCTCCAAAAACTGGTTTTATCAGAATCATCTTAAGAAAAATTCAGTTCAAATGCCCATTTTGACAACATATTTTGAAATAAGTTCTGAATTTATTAAAAAATCGACCAAAACAGTACATTATACAGTTCCTAAATAACAAAAAACTGTCAGTTGAATGCATTTGAGAAAAAAAAATGAATTTAAAAATGAGTCATAAAATAACCGATTTGTTGTTTGAATACATCCTTAATTCTTTAATCATGATTGCTTCGGAAAATTTTGTGCGAAATACTCACTTTCACAGCATTTTTAAAAATATATTCTATCTTTATCATAAAACTGGCCAATGAGTCACAGTATATAGTTCCTAAATAAGAGGATCTGTAAATTGGATGCGTTTGAGAGCGAAAATGGATTTTAAAACGAGTCATAAAATACGCAATTTGCTATGTGAAAACGTCCTTAAATTTTCAAATCGCGAAGACTTCGGGAAATTCTATTCAAAATACCCTTTTTGGTAGCCCTTTTTCAAAATATATTCTGTTTTATCAAAAAATCGATCAATGCATCACATTATATAGTTCCTAAATAAGAGGATCTGTAAATTGGATGCGTTTGAGAGCAAAAATGGATTTAAAAACGAGTCAGGGAAAAACGCAATTTTTTATTTAAACACTTCCTTAAATTTTCAGTCACGATGATTTCGGAAAATTCTGTTCAAAATACCCTTTTTGGTAGCCTTTTTTTAAATATATTACGTCTTTATCAAAAAACGGACCAATGCATCACATTATATAGTTCCTAAATAAGAGGATCTGTAAATTGGATGCGTTTGAGAACAAAAATGGATTTAAAAACGAGTCAGAAAAAAACGCAATTTCTTATTTGAATACTTCCTTAAATTTTCAGTCCCGATGACTTTGGGAAATTCTGTTCAAAATACCCTTTTTGGTAGCCTTTTTTGAAATATATTTTATCTTTATCAGAAAATTGACCAATGCGTCACTTTATACACTTTCTAAATAAGAGGATCTACCATTTGGATGCATTTAAAATCAAAAATGAATTTAAAAATGAGTCAGAATATAAGCAGTTTGGATTTGAGGTTTTTTCTCCAACTAATATTTTTTTAATTTCTTTTTGCCATACGAATTGGTCCTATGAAAAACTTTTCAACATAAAAGTTGTAGATATTTTTGAGAAGATGTAAAATAAATTTAATCAGATTTGATATCTTAAAAATTGACGGAGTTATGGATTTTTCTCTTTTTTCACCGCCCTTTTTCTTTTCGTTTTTAATTTTTTTCATCGGTAAATGTTGGTCCTATCAAAAAGTTGTAAATACAAAAGTTTTAGATAATTTTAAGAACATTTACAAAAAATTTAGTTGGACTTGATATCTTGAAAATTGACGAAGTTATGAATTTTTTTCTCTCAAAACCCTTGTTTTTTTCGCCCCTTGAGCCCACTTCTAAATTTATCAAAAATCTGTCATGCATAAACTTTTGGCCCATTTTTAAGAAGTAATATAAACTTTAAACCGATTCGATATCTACTTTAATTAAGAAGTTATGGCGTTTCTTCGGTTTTCACAAAAACACCCCCTATTCCGACCCTCTTGGTCCGATTTTGCCCATTAACGAATTTAGCCGAGATTTTAACACCTTTGATTTTATGTACCAGTTTGGTGGAGATTGGTGAAGAATTATAGAAATTATCGTGTCCATAAACAAGTGATATATATATATATATATATATATAAACTGGTGCGATTGCAATAGGTAGTATTTCATACGAAATCTACTTAAAATCGTTCAGTTCATTTTAGTATATCCTGTATATAAAAAATAATAAATGGGTAAACTTTTAACGTATTACAATAACTGATAAATGTACATTGATTAACGAATTATTTTTACAAATGTTAAAGAGTTTCCATTCAAAGATAAACTGACATTTATGAATGAATTTTCTTTTAAAAAAATTCTTTTAAAATTAAAACAATGTTTCAGTTGCTTGAATATGTTGTTAATTAAAGGGTAAAAAAATCAATGCAGCCGCTAATAACATGTTGTTCCATATTTGTGAGATGATTCTTTATCGACAATTCCGTTCGAAAAAAATTTCGATAAATTAAGTCAGAAAATAATGAAAGAGTGTATTTCTAGCAAACTGACATAATTAAGTATTGGTTTATTAAAGAGACCCAAAGGTAGTTTAATCAAGAACTCAATTCAGTGATGATTATAACATCGTGAAAGGGAAAAGCAATTCATGCGAAGCAAAAATAGTTTTAGAATGAAACAAATTTGCAATACCTTGACAGATATAAATCACAAAAATTAAGCAATTCTCCTTCTCTGATTGATAAAACTAACTATTTGTATTTATTGCATGGAGAATATCAATATAATAATACAAAATCGGGGTTTGTAATGAAAAGAATTTTCATCTTCTTAAATAAATGATATAATAAAGGTGCAGAGATTTTTAAGTCTTTGTATTTTTCCTAGTAAATAATTTTTTTTAGTACAGTCAATTCTAAGTTTTAAATGCGAATCCTAGCACTGATGAGGAAGCTTTTACAAATGTGTGAAAATTGTTTGTAAACGTTTTCGTTTAAGACTTTTGCTGCACTACTTCGATATGTGATCAATGTATCAATTTTTGTGGATAATGATCAATATTGAAAATTATTTGTGGGGAGTTTTAAAGCGAATTATAAATTGGGATTTCAATATCAATAAGACTAACATCCATTAGTAAAAATCAATTTTATTTAACTGGGATAAAAATCTTTGTGAAATAATACGAAATATAGCAATAAGAAGAAAATTGGAATCTGCTAATCGGAATCATTATTCAAAACTATCAAATAGCAATTAAAAGCTTTGGTGGACCTTAATAATATATATCTAATACATCTAGATAGCAAGACGCAGGTGAGTTAGACCACGGAAAGTCCGGAAAGATAAACTACTAGACAAATCGAATTCATGAACACTTTTCGAAAGCGTTAAAAAATGTAACTTTTTGAAAATTATGGTCAGATTCTGTATTTCTTACCTCATTTGAACATTTATGCAATTTACATGTCCCACTTATCTCCAACAGTTATAAATAATAAAGCCCGTTCCAACCCTTTAGGCATTTGTGCACCCACTTAAAGGTGATTTTTCCTATTTTATGTGTTTATATATGGATTCACTTATATATAGCTATTTATTAATAAAAAAATAAATAAAATGGTTCAAATAAATAGATATTTAGAACATTGGAAATTAGTAAAACAAGAATTTAACTTTGATAGTTTGAAAAGAGTTTAAAAGCATTTAAAAATTTAAATACAATTTAAAAGCATATGAAAATGTAAACACAATTTAAAAAAATTAAATGAAAATGATGTAAAAAAATATGTATTTCTTTTAATAAACATATTCACTTAGTTCCACTCAAGCAGAATTTATTTTAAGACATAGCAGTAACGAATAAAAATTTCCATTACGCTTTTTTAAAGAAATAATGTATTTTTAGGTAAAAGGAAAATAATTACATTAGAAAAATTATATATATTAAGTTTTTTGAGGTTTTCCTGCTCGCATCATGCAAATTAAGTAATGTTAGCAAATTTATCCATGAAAATTGCATGCTTAATTTCGATTTAATACAAGATATTTTTACTGAAAATTATTAATATATCCTGTTCTGAAAGATAATTAATGAATGTTAATGTTAATGTTAATGTAAAATCGCTGAAATCGAATATTATGTAATAACTTCAAACGAGTTTTAAGAAATTCATAAAATGCTTCGCTGCTATTACGTTACGTTTACGTAATTTTGCGAGCATTAAAGGATAGGAAAAGCCCTATATTACAAAGCCCCATTTTCATCTGAATAAAAAGATTTCTGCACTGTAAAAAGAAAAAAGTTAGAATATAGAAAAAGGGATTGCATAACAACTTTGCTTTCAGAAACATTTGCTTGTTGTTGCAATATAAGTAAGTATTATGTTACGCGAAAGTATAAATCTAAAAGCAACAGCGTGCCATTTCTCTTAATATTTCAAATTTATGATGAAAATATGTATTCTGAATATACTCAAAGACAGATTTGGTATTCATATACACTGTTAAAAAAATTCTGAAATTCACGAACATTTTTTTCCTGAATTTCACAGAAAAGCTCCCTTTTAACAACTAAAGGGTATTTTCCGTTACAAATCACAAAGTTCTATCATATTTCCTGAAAAAAAAAACGAAACGGATGGAAATAAAAACAAAAAACGGAGACACTCCGTTGTGTGTGGAGTTCCATGGCCGAGTGGTAAATGCACCACACCGCTAATCGCCTGCGATCGCAGATTGTAGGTTCGAGTCCCATTGGCGCCATGGAATAATGAAACATAAAAATTCCTTTTAAATTACATTTTTCTGTTTATTTTTCTCTTTTTTTCTTATTAAAAATCTTTTAATTTATTAGCCGAAAAATAAATAAATAAATAGTGTACGACAATTTCAAAAAAAAAGTCTATATATATATATATATATATATTGTAAAAAAATTGTTAATAAAAAATTTTTTATTAAAAAGAACAGTGGATTCAAACAGTGATTTTTTTTAATTTAAAATATTTAAAAAATTAAAAATGATTTAAAAAAATAATAAGTATTATGCATCAGTCTAAAATAATCCGTTTACAAACATTCTAAGAAATATATTTGAAAGGAAATCTTTAAAAAGCACAACAGATTTTCCCACTAACTCATAAAAGACATATTTTGTACCGTTTAGCATCAGCAACTTTGGCTCAGTTTGTAAGAATTTGTTCCGCAATCTGAAGGTCCCGGGTTCGGTCCTGAGGACGGCGTGAACTAAATTATCCAAAATAACAATTAAGTAAAATAACATAGCAGCTTAAAATCCCTCGGTGATTTCGAATTCTTTGAAGATTAATCGGTAAATCATTTTTAAAAATTATATTAAATTATTACTATTATAAATCAAACTTTGTAACGGAAAGTTACTGATTCTAACACCGGAGTTTTCCCTTCTTGTATTTCCCACAACGGAAAATCTACTAACGAAACGGTAAAAGTTCGGCTACATTGCTGCCGGTAGTTTCACCTGGAATTCACAGATTTATTTTTAACAGTGTACGGGAGGTATCTGAACAAACAGTATTTGAATCTATCGCAATTAAAACTGGAAAAAAAACCGTAATTCTATTGTTGTAAATTTACAGAAATCTGTTTGCTTAGTAAAAAATATTTGTGTACACCCTACAGAAAAAGATGTAAGCCTAAAAAAAAACAGTTTTTGTAAAGCTATACAGATTTTTGTAGATTGCAAAAAATCTATTAAAATTATAGTATACATTATTAAAATTGTATCTCTAACCAAAGTTGCAGTTACATACAAATTTCTAGGAGTCCTAGTTTTGTAAAACATTCTTAGTAACTTCACAGAATTTTCTATTTACAGTCAAATATGTATCTCTCAATAATTTTTTGTTGTTGGAATTCCATAAAATATTCTAGAAATCCCAGTTTCCTTGAAAAAACTTTAGTAATTTTTCAGAATTATAATTTTTTACAGTGTACTTATTTAATGAAAAATGTTGGGTACGTAGCTGCTGAAGTTGTGCTTTTTTAAAAATTGAAATAAACGGATTTTGAATTAGAAATTTTATTAAATAAAATTAAATAAGCGCCAGATATGTATATTTGATATTAAATGAAACAGAAGGTTGCAGGCTTTGAAATGGTCACTATGTACCTTCAAATAATACCGAGATAGATACTTATGAAAGGTATGAAATTATGAAAGACAAGGGACTGTTTAAATGGTGTCACTTTTCGAAATCTAGTGCAATACATCATTTCCCTTCATTTCATGACATTTCATAGAAAGCAAAGATATTACCCAAAATGATTCTCAAAGATATCTTTATTGCAACACTTTGAACGAAAACAGAGTTTCAGCTTGGATGCATATTGAAAAAAAGAAAGAAAAAAAATAGAAGAGAAGAAAAAAACCCTGTAATTTTACGTATGTAAGTTTTAGAAATCTGCATGCTCACAAAAAAATTTTCTGTACACTCTACAAAAAAAGGAAAAAAAGATGTAAATCTGCAAAATTTGTAAGCAAAGCTACAGAATTCAGCAGTTTTACAAAATAATCTGCTAAAATTACAGATACTAAAATTTTATCTGTAACCCGAGTTGCGGTTACACAAAAAATTATAGGCATCCCAGTTGCCAACAGAATTCTTAGTTACCTCACAGATTAGAATAAGTTTTTATTTACAGTGAAAACGTGTATCCTTTACATGAATTTTCGTTGCTGCCATCATATGAAAAGTTCTAAAAATCACGATTTCCAGAAAAATTTTAATAATCTTACAAATTTTTTTTTTTTTTTTTTTTTTTTTTTTTTTTTTTTTTTTTTTTACAGTATAAAGTATATAGCTACTGAATTTCCACCTTTTTTCTAATTGAAATAAACAGAATTTCAGCTAGAAATTTTAATAAATAAAATTCAATATGCGCCAAATGTGTTTATTCGACGTGAAAGAAAACGGAAAATTGCCAGCTATGAAATGCCACAATACGGGTTGCCCACTCTCAACGGTGGCCAATGACTAATTTCTAAACCATTAGTCCAAGACATACAGTTAAAATTTCAAAAATGTTTTAAAAAAGGTAAAGAAGTATTTTTAAAGCTATTTAGGTAAAAAAATATATATATTAAAAAATTACGAAAATTAAATTTTCATACGGTCCCTCTGTCCTATAAGTGATATTCAGTAAATTTTTATCACTACACTAATAGCACAGTCATTTTAGCAAAAATAGGGGGAAAAATTAGAACAAAGCTGGATTTTTGCATAGGTGCTAGTTAGGTTATGTAGTTAAACATACTAAAAGTCCCCATCGATCCGATGTGAGCTTTCGCCACCAGGAGGCACTAAAGAGCTTGAAAATCAGTTTTTTGTGAATATCTCACGAACAATGGCATTTAGAGAAAAAAGGTAAATTACAAAGTTGTAGATAATTTAATTTTCTATAAAAAGTGTCCGTAACATTTGTTTGTCACATTAACCCTTCCCTGTCAAAAATGTAAAAACGTGACCATATTTGAAAGTAAAATTATAAAAATTCAAAAAATCTGCTGCTACTTAAAAAAAAAAATTGTAAACAGATCTATAATTCTCACCTTTGAATGGAGAAAGTGAATATATAATATACATTTCTGCTTATTTCCACACTACCCTTGAGGTAAAACACTTAGTGCGTTTTTTTTTGTGTGTGTGGTTTCCCCCTTAGGCATATTCCACTTATAGTGACTGGCTTAATCCAATTTAAGTCGTTAACTGCTTTAGTAGTTTTTTGCACAGCTTCAATTTCTACACTCTATTCAGATTCGTAATTATCTGTATTTCTTTCTTTCGTTGCAGTACTGCTTTCAGTATTTTTTGTTTGCCTTTCGATATCATCACTGAATACAGAAGTAGCGTTTCCCTCCTCCCTTGCAGTGGGCAAGATACTGTCAATATTTTCTTCGTCTTCAAATTCAATTTTACTTGCATTATGAAATGAAACTCCGCAGCAATTTATGAAATATCAGAACATTTCAATCCAATTTTTCGGCATCCACATGCTTTTCCACATCCTTAGGAGCAAGTATAAAAAATAGATTCAATAATATCTTTTGGTGCGGGCGGTAAGGTAGCAAGAATTGGAAACGAATTAGGTGCATTTTGCCAGCCCCAGTTCTCAGGAAGTAGTTTATTGCTCAATCAGTATTGTACTTGATGATAAATACGTAAACTGCACAATCTAGCTGCATCTTCGGCAGGCGGCAACGATAAAAGGCTTTTTTTTACCAACAGCAACTCTTTTCTTGAAACATACATAACGGTACTTGTTCAGAGAAATTTCTGCTTTACTACCGTATAAAGTAAGAAAAATAGTTTTTCCAGCCTCGGAAACTTTAAATTAAGATACTTGATCACTTTTAAAAATGCTGGCAGCTTGTATGTTATGATCTTCCTTCTTCAAAAATTTTGCTAACGACATTTTACCTTTCCCAAACACTGCTGATGTCGAGTCACAACCTGAAAAAGTGTGAAGGAACAATACATGATCTTTCAGAACAGCATCATTGTTAAAACTGTGCGATGAATACAGAGTGGTAACAATTCGTCCTCTTCCAGACTTAAAAAATATCTCTATCTCTGGAGGTGCTAAAACTGTCAACAATACGAGCAAGTCAACATCATCGACAACAACAGCAGTAAGCGCACCAGACTTTGCTACTTCAATAACTGTGTTAACAATTAGTGTGTCTGCATCATCTTCTGTTTGTTTCGCTTCGAAACCATTCTCCATAAATTTCTCCATAAGCATAGATATGAGACGTGTCTTGTTTTAATGATTAGATTAAAAAAAAAATTCTTTTCCGCGATACTTTAGAGCTTTCTTTTTTTCCTTCTGTAAAAAATCTTCGTCTAATGTATCAGAAATAACAAACATTTTCCCTTAAATTCAAACAACAAACTGTCATTTCTCAATTTTTCCTTCAATGGATGATTAATTTGTGCGGATGTTGATCGTTTTTCGGCAATAGATTTATTGTATGAT
Organism: Maratus speculifer; assembly: GCA_964019185.1. Taxonomy (NCBI): domain Eukaryota; kingdom Metazoa; phylum Arthropoda; class Arachnida; order Araneae; family Salticidae; genus Maratus; species Maratus speculifer. Next base: position 81,048,156 of record OZ025299.1, read on the forward strand.
TTAATAGAATTCTTTCGTGAATAATTTTTCTTACTCTTTGAAGAACTGTAAATTCATTATTGTTTTTAGCCATTTCTTCAAATATTTTCCACTTATGGTCATCTCTTTCCGAACTTGCTGTCACAAGCGACTTCAGTCCCTTTTGTTTCTGTTTTTACGAAATCTTTCGAAACCCAGTCCTCATCTCATGCAAGATAAATTATTTTGTCAATCTCCATTTTCCGCTCAGAATCAGCAATTAAGAAAGAGTCATTTTAAACTGTCATAACTAATTTAAAACTTTCTACAACATGCGTTGAAAATAAAATTATTCCCTTCCTAAAATCTTAAAAAGAATAAATACTTCATTCAATAAATTAGGGTCATTTCATACTAGCGAAATGAGCACCAAATAAAAATAAAATATTGCAAAGTACTTGCACGTGGTACATTTCGACAAATGCAAAGAGAGATAGGGTATTGGGCAATGACTATTCGTCACCTGAGAATAATAAAGTTCTATCTGTGTTTTTGAAAATATTGACTTATCTATATAGAAAGACTATTTGTATCTATGAAGGCATTTTTGCATCAAAATGATGTTATATGTAATTTACATATAACCTTACAATTATATTACGACATTATTTTAATCCATAAATGCCTTCATAGATACAAATGGAATATTTCTATATCGATAAGTCGATTTTTTCGAAAACACAGATAGAACCTTATTATTCTCATGTGACGTATTGCACAAGCATGCGAAAACGCCATACAAACAATGGGGGAGAGATGAGGGGGGAGGGGGGGATCAAAAGTTATTTAGTATTTGTTCTGCCTCTTCGCCGCGTTATGATTGTGCTTGCACATTCTTTTTCAATAATGTTTATTTTATCTTAATTTTTAGCAGGGAAGGGTTGGTGTGACAAAAAAATGTTAATGACACTTTTTGTAGAAAATTAAATTATCTACATTTTTGCAATTGAACTTTTTTGCCTAGATGCCATTGTTCGTGAGATATTCGCAGAAAACCGATTTTCAAGTTCTTTAGCGCCCCCTGGAGGCGAAAGCTCACATCGGATCGATGGGGACTTTTAGTATGTTAAACTACATACCCTAACTAGCACCTATGCAAAAATCCAGCTTTGTTCTAATTTTTTCCGCTATTTGCAAAAAAAGGTGCTAAAATGACTGGACTATAACAAGTAAGACAAAAAAGTTCCATTCCTCTGCGATTAAAAGTCACCAAGTAATAGCTGTTTCAATTTCAAGCATCTTTTTTGCTGCAAAATAGGGGTATGTCACAAATTTACTGGAAGTAAAAATAAACGTGAAATATAAAATTTAACATTAAACGTTGAGAATAAAATAATTTTTACAATATTATTTTTAAATTCATGTTGATTTTTACATATTAAAGCAAACTATACAACTTGTACTAAAAATATAAGTAAAAAAAAATAACAGATATTTTGTTAAATTAAATTATGAAAAGCGACAGTCACAACTCGTTACAAATTGATACATATTTAAAATTGTATTAGATTACTTAATCTAATAGAATTTGGCGTAGTCCTATAAAATAAATAAATGGTACGCACCTAAAATCGTACTAATGTTACATTGTCATTGGATATAAATAAGTATGCGATTTGAACGTTGATTGGTATTTGAAAGTGAGAACTTTAGACTTTTGCACGTTTTTGACTCAAGATTTAAAAATATTTTCGGATTGACAGAAGTTCTAATAACAATAAGCCAGAAAATAAAGGATTAATATTAATATTATAAATGCCAATTATTCTTCGGAAACATCGTCTTAATTTTGTGCACTCGGTTGAGATAAAATTTTTTTGGATGCTTTTGTTGTTGTTGTTCTACACGCGAGATAAGTGCATTATTATTTTATGTAAATCTAAACTGAATATTTTTTAATGTTCAATATAATATTATACGGACTCTTTGTGCTATATGTTATACACATAAAACATTTCTACATACTGAAAAAATTCCGTTATTTTACAACCAAAATATATCGAGTTAGCGACATTGAATTTTACGAATTTTCAACGTTTTATAGCATAAAACGTTTTTTCCGCTTTTAGAATGTCCAATAAAAATAGTGTATTTTTAATTTTGTACAAATAATAAATAATGTACACTGTAAAAAAAATCTGTAAAAGTACTAAACATTATCTAGGAAACTGGGATTCCAAGAACTTTTCATGTAATGGTAACAGGAAAAATCCATGTAACCGATTCTGAAACTTGAATTCCTGCTGTTACGGTTACATGAAAAGTTCTTGGAATCCCAGTTTCCTAGAAAATGTTTAGTACCTTTACAGATTTTTTTACAGTGTATGAAATCATAATAGGCTATTAAACCAAATGTAAGGTGTTATACAAAAAAATCTGATTTATTTATATATTTGTAAGTGGCAGGAGAAAAGTATGAGAAAAATATTAACAAACCGTGTATTTTCTGATATGCGCTTTAAAAATAAATCCATCTAAACTACCTCCACCGCACTGTAAAAAAAATCTGTAAAGGTACTAAACATTTTCTAGGAAACTGGGATTCCAAGAACTTGTCATGTAACGATAACAGGAAAAATCCATGTAACCGATTCTGAAACTTGAATTTTTGCTGTTACCGTTACAGGAAAAGTTCTTGGAATCCCAGTTTCCAAGAAAAAGTTTAGTACCTTTACAGATTTTTTTTTTTTTACAGTGCGCCCTTTCTAAAATTTTCAATACCCTTTGTTTTCTCCAGCATGTAAAATTTGAAATATAAAAAATCATTTACTTATCATTTATTGCTATTTGTGGTAACAATAAATAAATAATAATTTTTTTTAAATACCTACTCTATTCCAATCGAAAATTTCGCTTTCCTTTTTATCTCCGATACTCAAATTTTTTAAAATGAAAGAAATTTAATCAAAGAAATTATCGTCCTATTTGATACTTTGTAATGATAAATAAGCAGTCAGTCATCTAATTAAGGGGATAGTTGAAGAAAGCAAACATTTTTCTCATTTTGAGACCATTCTCATCGGAATATTTTGGTGTTAATGAAATTTGTTACAGAAAGAGAAGTAAATTTCTATCACAGGAAGAGCCCGATTACCACCTAGGGATACTTTCACCACATTTTTGTTAAAGAAATTTTACATTTCCTTCCATTAGACTTTTCCATCCTTTAATTTTCTACGTGCAGATTAAATGCATATACTTTTCATGTTAAGCATTCTGCACCGAATTATTTTTTACTGCTTGTACTCGAAAACACTTACCGTAATTTCGTGTACATAAGCCGCAGCTCAAACAATTCTGTTTCGACCCAGAAATTTTCAAAAATAAAATGTAATATTTTGTATCTCGGCATATATTTATCTTAAATTACTGAATGAATTTTCTGGGTCGAAAATGAATTGTTTGAGCTGCGGCTTATCTACACGAAATTACGGTAGTTCAAAAATGCATTATTGTAATATTCAAAATCGCACATTTTTCTGAAGCCGGCTATAACAGACACACAGTTACTTTTTGTGCACTGTAAAAAAATCCGTTAAATTTACGGCACAAACTGCTAGCAGCGATGCTGCCAGCCGTTTTTGCCGTAAAAATTGCAGTTGTTTTTACCGTAATTTTTTTTTTTTTACAGTGTGTGTATATTGATATGGAAAATACACAACTAATTTTGCAACCGTCATTTCATAGTTATTCAGTTTTTAAAATGGGTGTAACTTTCCTGATGTCAAAGGTGAAATCTGTTACTCTAAAATTTAGGTGCAGTACATTTTATTAGTACTTTGCATAGAAAACATCATTAGTAGTAGAAAAAAACGCTAAATAATTAATTTAAATATTCCATAAAAAATTCTGATTGCTGTTAATTATAACTGTAATAAACCGTGATTCATATAAACTACAAACCACGTAATCATATTTTTAATGCCCATAATTATACTTCAAACAGGTTATTGCTTATGTAAATATCGAATATGTAACACTGGTTATGCATATTGTGAAATGTCTTTGAACGAATAACCGGAAAATTTTTTAGAGACTCATTGGAATTTTAGAGAAATAGATTTTGTTAAATTATTTACAGTTTGCAATCAAAGCAGGGTGCACAGTAAGCATCTGATCTTAAATGTGAGAGGTAACTACAAAATTAAAGACATCGGTCACATTAATTAAAGTCACACGTCACGTAGCAGTCGAAGTTGAACTACAAGAAGATGCCTAAAATCCAAGAACACGCTTGTTTTGCCAACTTTCAACCGCATTCTGGGAAATCTTTTGTTTAAGACCTTTCTGTGTTTTATTTACAATAGAATGAGAAGAAATCTACAATGGGTCAGGAGTTAAAGAGCTCAACCCCACTTGAGGGAAAGGTTCTGTTTTGCAGGAATCATTCCCCTTCCCCTAAAAGTCATTAAAGATAAAAAAACAACGCGTCGCCACAATAAAGCAATGCTGGTAGTGATAACGGTTAGTAGGTCCGTCTGTTTGCAGCTTTATTGTTTTGAACATTTTTGATAATATACTAAAGAAAAACGCGACTGGGACGCCACGCATTAATTTTAATCTAACATTTTATACGCATTTATAATTTGTAACAAAATGTTATCCAAATGTTTATGTATACATTAATTTGTGTGTTTCATAAAACTCTGGAAAAACTTCACATGTGTTAGAAGTTATTTAGCTCACCGAAAAATTGTACTTTTCAGATAAAAACCTCATCGGCTTCTAAAGTATTCGAGCAATTTCGAAGTACACTGTTGAAAACAATTAAAGGGAGAAATGCTTTTTTGCAATAAAAAAATTAACAAAGAAAATAAAACCAAACTTGGCCAAAATATCATCCGATACAGTACTAATGCATGGAAAAACAAAAATGGACGCAACCTGCCCCTTAAATAAGGAAATTGGGTAAGTGCCCAGCACAGCAGATGACCTACACTCTGCCAGTCAGAGAAATACATGTCTAATAATGTGTGAGATCGCCTTTAACAGCTACACAACTCTCTCATCGACGTTTCATACTGTTTAACAGTGTCTTTATCAATCCCTGTGGCAACCGCACCCACTCTTGCACCAAGGCACCCTTAATCTCATCCATAGTCGTTGGAGCTGGTCTTCAAGCTACAATTGATAGTCCAAGGGCGTCCCATACATGTTCTATGGGATTAAGGTCAGGGGACATCGCAGGCATCTCTATTCGTTGAATATCCTCTGATTCGCCCACCAGCCCTGTGCGGACGGGCGTTATCGTCCATAAAGATGAAATTCGTCCATATACTCCGCGAAAAAGTCGCACATAAGGTGTAAGAATCTCGTCCCTGTATAGTTTACCTGTCAGAGTACTGCTATCAAACCATGGAGGTCGGTACGCCCGTCTGCCATGATGCCTAGACCATCAAACCACCTCCACCATAATGGTCCTTTTCGACAATATTCGAGGGCCGATATCGATTCCCGGGTTCTCTCCATATGAGAACACATCTCGAGTCGCTGTCCAGACTGAATCGTGACTCATCACTGAAGAGTACCTGCCCCCAACTATCAACTGTCCAAGACAGGTGTTCTCTACACCATGTTGGACTAGCCTTTTTTGGTTCCTACTCAAAGGGATGCAGACTGCAGGGCATCTGGCATACAGGCCACCTGTATTAAGTCTCTGGGTGACTGTTATCCGTGAAATGGATGTTCTTGTAGCCTTATACAGCTGACGAGAGAGTTGTGTCGCTGTAAGGGACCTATCTCTTTTGGCTAAAAGTCTCAAATAACGGTCTTCAGCCGGCGTTGTTGCACTCTTACGGTCTTGACCAGTTCGGCAGACCACTGTTCCTGACTTTGTGAATTGTTGCCACAGAGTGGAGACCACATTTTTCGGAACACTAAGTGTTTTACAACATACAGCTTGTGATTGGTCGGCCTCGAGTCTTCCAATAATCCGCCACCTTGCTGCATCATCTAGACGATGACGACTAGCCATATTAAAGATAGGTTTAAAAAGAAATTCAAAAAACAAGGATTGGGTAAGTCTACGAGCGTTCAAAACGTCCTCACGCTAGAAGAATCAGAGAGCAAAGGAAGTACCTTTACACATACGCGATCGCCGCTCCACTATCTTATGACGACGCAGACCACTGCGCAGCAGGTGTATCCTTAAAGAGCTTAATCATCATCTGCGTATAGGCATAACTTATTTTGTTCGTTTTTTTTAAACCATTTGTCCCTTCAATTGTTTCATCAGTGTACATTTTTAGTGGTTGAGCATAAATATAAGATCATATTTGCCAGACAGTTCAGGAAATTTCCTTTAGTTTCAGAAAAATAGAAATTTTTTGAAAAATTGCCATTACACTAAAGTAAAAAGTTTCAGTCACAGAAAAAATATGCCTTCCATAAGTCTTAAGCATAACTTAAGGAATATGGGTTCAAAATTTCATCAAAATTGGTCGGGTAGTTTCTGTGGAAACGAATCTCAAATCTCGAATATTTCCCATACGATTGAACCCAGTCTTGTCTTTCCCTATTTGAACATCTATAAAATAGTTGCGCACGCGTAAACCTCTTGTTTTCATTTAAATGTCGTATTTATATTCTGACAAAATAATATTTATATTCTATTAATTTTTATTCATGGTTAGTTAATTTATTTATTATTGTTAAGTATTTAAATATGAACAGTTCTTTTTAAAACTACTACGTTCAGTAAAAATTTCAGGGAAATTTATAAAAGTTGCGTTGTTAAGCGCAAATTAACAACAAAAGTAACAAGGACTATTCCTCAAAGTAGAGACCATCATAGACCAGTACTTTTCGCCATCGTTCTGCCAGATTCGGAATTTTTTGAAAGTACCATCGCGGCTAGTTGGAATAGGAAGACACTTGAGAAACTTCTTCAACTTCATTAAAAGATTCAAATCGATGGCCCTTGAAAAAGCGTTGCATTGATCGACAGATTTCATAATCGGAAGGAGCCACGTCTGGACCGAAATTCCTGAACTTTTATAGATATACCACGAGTATTCTTATATATGATACAAATTTTGGAAACTATTAGATTAAAAATTTCCCAGGAGTTTTTGCTCAATCTAATGATATTATTTTTAAAGGGTCAAAATTTTCAAAATTTTTTACAAATTTATACAAACAATTTATTTTACAAAAAGGTGAAACATGGTTTCATATACAGTGTGTACTTTCAAATGTCGCTGATTTAAAAACTCTTGATTTTAATTATATATATTTTTTAATGTAATGATATATGATTCATAAAATTAGTTAATATATGTAATGATAGAATTTTGTAGTCTATTTTTTTCGCAATTCCTGATGTGTACAAATTATATAAAATGATATACATTGTTGTATTTCCGATGAGAATACAATGTTTCTGAATGTTTAAAATATGTATAAAATGTCTCATTATAAAAAATATATTCAATTTTAAATCTTTTGGATTTTCCATACCAGGAAACTGTTTGGTATCAGCATTTCCTTATAGAAAATCTTTCCTAAATAAGGCAAAAACCCTCTCGATTAAACTAGGTTTATTTTTCTATAAAAAAATACTGATATTTTATATAGAAAATAATGGTACCCATACTAACTCTGCATATGAAAGTGATTATAAGATATACAAAGTGAAAATGTACCGCGCTCTTAGCAGTTAATTTTGGACTTTAGCAATATATTTCAAAAAACATTAAGGATATTAGTAAAAAGCCATATACAAATGTAACCAGCCTCCTCCATTTAGTCGGTAGTGAAACAAGAATAGATTAAATTGGAAGCAAAAATTACTTTAAATACCTTTGATACACATTGTATCGTATGTAAAATGACTACGCTTATAGAAAAAAAATGACTATATGGTATAATACTGGCGCTCTAGGTACATGTAATATAACATATAGTTAACAATATTAAACCGTAAAAAACAAGTATGCCTTTAAGTGGTAATATATAGCTTAATTCATCACAAAACGTCTAGTATATAAAACTATTGCTTATTGGCGGTTTATTATTGTTAATTTTACAGTATAATATTGAAAGCTGGGATTCCAGTATTATACCGCAGAATCAGTCTTTTTTTCAGTATAAAAATTGCAATGAAGTAACATGATTTAGCTAAAGACATCGAATGAGATTGCATATATTTTAATATGTCAATTTCACGTTGACCGAAAATAATTTTTCTTGATGGAACACTGGCACAAGTTGCACAAACTTAAATTTACGCTTTTTTCTTTTATTTTGTAATATTCTTGCACATGAAGTATTCTTCCCTATTAAATTGAAAACACTAAAGATCTTTCAAATTGACTCCTGTAGTTATCTCTGTAGTTATCTCTGCAAACTTTTAAAACAGGATCGCTAAATTCTGGTTTTAAATCAGCAGAAGCCCTCCAAGTGATCTCATTATGTTGCACATACCCATTTTTCTATATGTACATATTATTTTCATAATTGTAACTAGATATGCTCATGAATTAAATAGTTGCGTAAATTATACGCGTTGAACTAAGTACATGCGAGTGTGTAAACTTTTATCTACCATCAATAGTGAGCCAGCTTTTTTTGCAAACGAATTTAATTAAGCTTTGGTTTCATACTAATCAATTATTATTCTCCGTTCAGATAATATAAATTTAATATTGCTTTTCCTGCATTCAAACATGAAATAAACATACGTATATTTTCATTAATTTACAAATTTCAATTGGCATTTTAAACAAAAGTAAAAAAAAAAAAAAATATTCATTGTGACAGTGGAGAAGTGTAAAATGCGTTAAATTCTGTAAGTAAACTTGAGTAAGCTGTCTGTAATAACATATTTGTGAGGAAATGTGGTATATAATCTAGAATATTCGAAACTATTTTCATAACTATAAGCTTGTGATCGGTGAATTTATATTTGAATGTTAAGGTCATTATTTCGCATATGCTCCAGAGCGAAAATGAAATATGTTGTCTGCAGATTTGTAACATGATTGTAATCGCATTAATGTTATCAATAAATCCGACTGCGAGCTTAACTATATAACTGGTTTTAAATCGATTTCTAGTTAAAAATCTCAAAAATAATTCTAATATTCATTAACCTTTTTCTTCCGGAAGCAAAAATAATACTACAAATACACATTCATTGGTTTTAAACAAACAATATGGCACACTGTAAAAAAAATCTGTTAAATTTACGGCAACAAATAAACTTCTAGCAGAAACGTTGCCAGCAGTTTTTGCCGTCGTAATTACAGTAAAATTAGATGTAAATTTTTTTATTACAACTAATTTTACTGCAATTTTGTACGACAAAAACTGCTGGCAACACTGCTGCCATAACAGTTTTTTTTTTTTTTTTTTTTTTTTTTTTTTTTTTTTACAGTGCATAATTGATGACAGAAAAAAGAGTTTTTCTGAAATTGTTAGTTTAGCGGTCTAGTAATTTAGGTCCAAAAATAGGAATCTAAAATTTCTAATTCCTTAATTTAATTACCTAAATTTGCAAAATCACAAATTTAAGGCCTATAAATAAGTGAACAAAACACATTTTTCTGCAAAGAATTTAAATTGTACAGGGTGTCCCAAAAGGTCGTTTACAAACTTAACATGCTGGTCTGTCATATCATGATGAACAATATTGAATAGGAAACTAAGGGTCCCAAACGTCTTCCAAAGGAGATATGCGCCATTAAAGTTTAGGGTCCAAAAATTCAAATGATTATAAAAAACAGAAAACTTGGTTGATTCGTTTGAGGTTTTCACTAAAACTATTCTTTATGTCAGTATTTTCTTGAAAATAAATTATAAAGATAAATTTCAAAAAATGTCGATAGAGGGCGCTTTAGACTTAGGAGTAACGATAAACTAGTTTTTACCATTATTTTTTGCATCTCATTAAATTTTTTTAGAAGCTTAGACATAAACTTAAATTTTGAGCTCAAAATCTAAATCGTTGGAAGTGGTTAAGTAGCGCAAACTGAATTGCGGGGGGAGGTTCAAATTTCAAATGATTATAAAAAACGGAAAAATTGGTCAATTGATTTACGATTTTCACTAAAATTATTCTTCATGTCAGTAATATCTTGAAAATAAATTATAAAGATAAAATACAAAAAATGCCGATAGAGGGCGCTTTAGACTTTGGAATAACGTACAACTATTTTTTCCGTTATTTCTTGCATCTCATAAAATGTTTTTAGAAGCTTAGACATAAATTTAAATTTTGAGATAAAAATCTGAATCTTTGGGAGTGGTTAAGTAGCGCAAACTGAACTTTGTTCAATTGGAGTGGGGAGGTTCAAATTTCAAATGATTATAAAAAACGGAAAAATTGGTCGGCTTTCGCTATCAATATCGCTTTATATCAATATTTTTTTGAAAATAAATTTTACAGATATCTTTCAAAAAAATTCCGTCAGAGGGCGCCTTAAACTTTATAGTAACCAACAACTATTTTAACCGTTATTTTTTGCGTCTAATAAAATGCTTTTAAAAGTTCAAACTTAAATTTTTTGCTCAAAATCTGCATCGTTGTGAGTAATTAAGCGGCCAAAAATTGAACTGCGTTCGAGGGGTGGGGAAGGTAACATTTCAACTCTTGAACACAGTTCAGTTTGCGCTTCTTAACCCCTTCTATCGATTTAGATTTTGAGCACAAAATTTAAGTCTAAACCTTTGCAAGCATTTAATTAGATTAAAAGAAAAAAAAAACGGTTAAAAATAATTGTTAGTTATTCTAAAGTTTAAGGCGCCCTCTAACGGATTTTTTTAAATTTACCTTTAAAATTTATTTTCAAGGAAATATTGACATAAAGAATAATTTTAGCGAAAACCGACCAAGTTTTCCGTTTTTTTATAATCATTTGAAATTTGAAGCTCCCCACCCCCGTTGAGCACAATTCAGTTTGCGCTACTTTACCACTCCCAACGATTCAGATTTTCATCTCAAAATTTAAGTTTATGTCTAAGCTTCTAAAAAAAAATTATGAGATGCAAAAAATACCGGAAAAAATAGTTGTACGTTACTCCAAAGTCTAAAGCGCCCTCTATCGGCATTTTTTTGAATTTTAGCTTTGTAAATTATTTTCAAGATAATACTGACATAAAGAATAATTTTAGTGAAAATCGCAAATCAATCGACCAATTATTCCGTTTTTATAACAATTTGAAATTTGAACCTCCCCCCGCAATTCAGTTTGCGCTACTTAACCACTTCCAACGATTTAGATTTTGAGCTCAAAATTTAAGTTTATATCTAAGCTTCTAATAAAATTTAATAAGATGCAAAAAATAATGGTAAAAACTAGTTTATCGTTACTCCAAAGTCTAAAGAGCCCTCTATCGACATTTTTTGAAATTTATCTTTATAATTTATTTTCAAAAAAAAAACACAGACATAAAGAATAGTTTAACTCAGATGAAGATAACATTTATTTTAAAAAGAAATTAGATTGATGTTGCCATTTATTGGTTTTTTTTTTTAAAGGAAAAAACATTCGGCTATTAAGAAATTAAATCGACTGTAAAAAAAAAAAAATCAAGCAGATTAGTTTGAAGAAAAGAACTAGAGATTCACATATGTTGACCGAGGGAACAATGAAGTTACATAACGGAACAGGTCGGAAATCGCACGTCAAGCGTAGAAAATTAGGTTTGTTCGTATTATAACGAAGTTTTAGAAATATTTAGAAATTGGTGTAATAGTATACAGTACTTAGGATACAGTACAAGGTGATTAAAAAAAATGTTGACAAAGTTATATGACAAATCAGGCATATGACAAGGATAAAAATCACATAGAAACATAGGGCCGCAAACCATTTATTGTGTCACAAATACAGGGTGTTCCATCCTAATTCAATTTGGGTGACGGTAATAAGTTTAAGAAAGCTGAAGTAAATTATAATCAAACATTTAACAGACATTCTTACCTTTGTTTAAAATGTGATAACACCAAACAAAAGTGGTAGAAGTTTGCATTATGCGCGCCAGCAATATCACTTGACACATTATATTTTGGACTGTGATAATCACTTTATAAGGTACCATCGATTGCTCGAACAATATGTTTTTTCAGATCTTTTCGTAAAGTTATCATATGTCACACAAAATAAGGTATTTATCGTTGCATTTTAACTACAATGTGTTTATTTTCCTCGAAATTATTATTTTCAAACTGGGTGTAGCTAGAATGAAACACTCTGTATTTGTGACTCAATAAGTAGTGTTCGGCCCTATGTTCCTATGTGATTTATTATCCTTGTTGTATGCTTGATTTGTCATATCATTTTGTCAACTTTTTTTTTAATCACCCTGTATAGTAGCCGAAATATTTTTTGAGTTCCTGTAAAGGCTATCTGCTTTCTATTATAAAGGAAATAACTTGCAGTAAACTTCAGCAAAGTATATCAATTTCATGAAATTCGAAATAGTTTATAATTAAAACGCCTCCCAAATAATGTTTTCCCCTATACCATTATGTAATGGATTACATTTTTGTGGACCTGTAAATTAATAAGAAATATTCTTTGCACCCCAGATTGTACAGAATGTATATTTTAGAATATACTTCATAGATGCATATCAATTTATTATGTTCAAAAGAATGTAACGTCATTAAATTGCACTTGAAACTATTTTTTCCTGTTGACCGTAATGTAACGGAATACTTTTGTTTGCCCCTGTAATTAAATTATACATCGAATTTCCATTAAATTTGAAATGACTCGACAAAATTATGCAACAATTATATATTTTAAATTTAAACGATTCGGTGGATAGCTTTTTTAGTTTAAAAAACTATCCACGTAATAATCTATTTTGTATGATTAAATATAAATACAATATAATAGGTTCCAAATTTTAAACCAGCATAATTCGAAACCTGTTCTACCGAATAGCTTTATACTTTGAATTTGAAGGTTAGATTTATCAAAGCATCTAAATATAATGTTAAAATTAGGAGTTAATATTGAAATTTTTGAAGTTTGTATGTAATAATAATTAGTAGACTTTGTTATTGATTGATTTCGTACCACTCTCAGTTTTTGTAGAATGAAGTGTGGCAGATTTAGTAAAGATGTATCCTTTTTTTCCACGACTATATGTTTATTCACTGAGCATGATTTAGAAATTTCGCAAAATTTTCGCTTATCATTTCTAGAAAACATTTGCAGAAACAGCAGCATAGCCAATTGGAATGATAAGACCATTAAATTAATATTACTTATATCATGGATAGTGGACATTTTCTGCAATTTTTATTAGTAAGTAACCTAAAATGTTTATACCATACCCTTTATTTTTCAACGCAAAGTTTCTAATAATTTTAATTTAACCCTTTTTCTAAAGGTTCTATGTTTATGAAACTACCTAATTTTAATTGCTAAATGCAGTTTTTAAAATAAAAAAAATGAAGCATTGTTGCTTTAGAAATATGTTAAAATTATATTTGTTAAATATAGATTTTATTATTTGAAAATAAATCTGTTTCAGTATTCCGATGCCATTCATTCATTTTAACATATTTGGAATGGAGGTGCTTTGCCCCTGAATTGTTATAATGTTTCAAATTATCAAAAGTGTAATATAAGTTTACCAAATAATTGGTATTTAGCTCTTTCAAGTATAAAAAGAAGACGAATTAGTTTCGTTCTTCAAAATGATTTCATATTTAAAGTTCGAAGAATGTTTCAAAATTAAAACTAAGGAAAACACACAATAATATTCAAGAAGGGTTTTCTGTGTTAAAACTTCTTATCTCAGTTAACTACCAGAAAAATGTAACGAAATGTCTCAGGAATTTAATTATCGTACATTCGTATCAAAGCTCACGTTAAAATGTAGAAAAATGTTGCCAAACATTTGTAAAATTTTTTTTTCTGAGCATCGTAAATGCTGAATAAACTATAATAATTATTATTTAAATAAGCAAGAATGTGTTCTTCTCATAATTAGAAATTTTTAAAATAGCAAACGAATGATAAGCGCATAATTTAGAATCGTTATCTTTTCGTATCTTTTACTAAAGTTTATTCGTTTTTCAGTAAATTGGGGTTTATAATTAGTGAGATGCCGTACACTAATTTGGAACTTGATAAATATACATAATAAAACATGATAGATATTGGAAATATATGATTGGGAAATATACGATAATTGCAAAACTATGTGAGTAATTTTTCACTCTTCCCGAAAAGAATATTATAGGGAACGGAAGTTCCAGTTTGGAATATACACTCACGTATTATAGCGTGGCGACAGCGATTACCAGAGTTTTCATTCGTATGTTTCAGTTAACTGAAATTTGGTAAGCTGGGACCAAACTTTTGTTTAAGATTCCGTGTACAAACGAATGTTTATGAAATACACCCCTAAACTGAAATGACAATTTAGCACTGCACTTGGTTTGATAGACGTGAATATGTTTAAGAAGATAAGGCAAGAACTTATTTACCAATAGGTAATTTTCAAAGTAATGATAGGTGCCACATTGAGAATTTATATAAAGCCCAATCTTTAAGTGTTCTCTTATTTAAAAGTCGTAAGAATTCTCATATGGGCTGTATAACTATGCTTAATAAAGCTTTCCTTTTGTCCAATTATTTTATATTGCAATTATTTCCATTATTCTTTTTACAGTCATTCTTGCAATTATTTAGTTATGTTACATTTATCGCAAACAATGCGAAATCGAAGCTATAAAATCTACCCGATAATATAGACATCGTCGTTTTACGTGTGAAAAATAATTTAAATATCTTACAAAAAAAAAATGAAGCTTCAAAAACATTTCACTTAAAACTTAACACAAACTTTATTCCAGAATAAATTCTACTACTCTTTTTTTATCATTGCTCGTGAGCATCTGCGAAAAATAAAACCACGACCATGGAGTCACCATGAAAGTGCGGACACTAAAGCAATTATAAATATTAATCTAATTCGCGACATTCTCCCACCTTGAGTTTTCGACAGTTAAACTCAACAATGGGTACAATAAAATATAAAATAAAATATGACTAATACTTACATTACAGTGATAAGATACAATTCTTACAATATTACATTTCTCAAAACAGGTAAATAAACATTTTCTTCTGCAAAATTCAAATAAAATTAAACATATTATTACAAATTCAAATTAACACTATGAAATATACTAAAAAATAAGAATAAAGTTTTTTGTTGAAACAGTATTTAAAGTTAATAACGTTTTGGGACAGTCACTATTCTGCCACTTCTCGTTCTTAATACTGGATCACTAGAAAGTTCTTTTGGAATCTCTAAATTGTACAGTTTTTGGACAGATCGCAAAAGTTCACCATTTTCAGTTTTTAATCGTGCAACTCTTGGGTGGCCATCTTTACCAGAAATAAGTTCTTGCACTTGAGCTAAAGCCCAATAGGCACGTTTCTTATCAGACTCTACGAGTACGACATCACCAACGGTCAGTTGCTTGACATTCTTTTGCAAAGAACTTTGCTGGCGCAATTGTCCTAAATATTCAATACGAAATCGCTTACGTAGGTGTTCTCGAACATGTTGCCTATACTTAACTCTTTTATTTAATTCTTGCGCGTCAATTGCATCAAAATCTCTCACATCTGAAGATCTTATGTCCTGTAAAAACATTGATGGTGTTAACGGTGCTAGATCGTTCACATCTTCAGTAACATAAGTTAGAGGTCTAGCATTCACAACTTGTTCACAATCACAGAGAATTGTGAGCAGTTCTTCGTAGGATAATGAAGCTCTACCTAGAACTTTTCTCAGGATGCGTTTCACCATTTGTATCAATCGCTCCCACCAGGCAGCGGTAGGTAGGTTAAATTTCCGGCGAATCTTTTGGGCACTAAATCTTCTGCATCCTACACATTTCTGTACTACTGCTCGAGTAGTTTTCCTAACTTTTAGAATCCAGTAGTCTTCTCGTAACGATGTCATCATAAGAGCCACTCCTGCATGCAAAAGCTCTTGGTGTTTCCAGGAGATCAGGAGGTGGGCTACAGGATGGTCAGAAGGCAAAAGAACTGGGTATTTAAAATTGAAAGCATCTTCTCTATAAATAACTTGCGTTTTCACTCTTATAATACCATCTTCATCTAGGATTGGTCTCAAGCTACGTATCTTCTGATTATTCTTCTCGTTGAATCTGTCTTTCTGAATCAAAATTATGAATTTTCTTTCGGCTTGTTCTAATTCCAAACACGTAAGTTCAGAAACTTCTTTTGAATTAGGATTTCTTAAATTGTTTAAGAATCTTAAAATCCAGGCGATCAATCTTATAATTTTCTTGAAAGATGAAAACCGTCGATAATACCAATCACTAGATTCTGTGTTCTTGTTCATTGCTGAAATGACACTTTTCCGTTTTTCAGAGTTAATAATTTCTTCATCGGGAATTTCGACACTTTGAGGCCAAGTATATTCAGGTTGAGCCAACCAATCCGGTCACTCCAAACCATCTTAGTGGTAAAAATTGTTCAATCGAACAACCTCTGGAAGGGATATCTGCCGGATTAAATTTTCCTGCAATGTGTCGCCATTGGTTCTTTTGAGTTAGGGATCTGATTTCTTCTTCGCGATTCAAAACGAATGTTTCCCATAGAAAACTCAAATAATCTCTATCATCTTCTTTAATACTATTTTTTAGAAATTCCTTTTCTATATCAGATATTGCACCAACAGGATATTTCCGAAAACGATGCAATATAGAAGGAATCATTTCAATCAAATTTAATCCCTTATCTAGGCAATCATTTAGAGAAGGGGAACCTTTAACATGAGCCGAAGCGTCAAAAACTGGTCTAACTTTAGTAGTTTCACTCGATTCTTTAAATACAGGTCTGTGTGGCAAATAATGTACTTTAGTTTCTTTATTATCAACCACCCTTTCAATTATTCCTGCATTTATCCACGAATCAAATACTTCGCTATATACCTTAATTTTATTTAAATTAATTAACCTTTTCCTCGTTGTAGCAAGCCGCTTTTCGGCCAATTCTCTATTGTTAGGTAAGCAAGCTTTATCTAGCACCCATGGCAATGCTACTTCGTATCTCCCTTCTGAATCTATTCTTATATTACTCTTAAAATGCTGCATAGTTTCTTCATGAATTTCAGATTTAGTTTTGGATTCAACTGGATCCGTTATACCCATAATATCCAGCTTCCACAAATCAGCAACGGAACAATTGTTCCAAAGTGATGAAATAATCATAGCAGCCTTATTTGTTTCTGATTTAATACTTGGAATTTTTCCCATTAGAGTCCATCCCAAATGGGTTTTTACCGCAACCGGACCACTTTCTAAAACTTTAATATTTCCGGTGAGTAATTTTCCAGCCACATCAGAACCAATCAATAATTTAATTTCATTTTCGGTTTCACATGAACTATTTTCAACATCAGAAATTTTAATGCCACATTTATTTAATTCTGATAACCAAGGCCCAGTTGGCACTTTTCGTATTTTAGAACAAATAACAGGAACATCTAAAACATGCATATCACATTTATAACTATTGTCTATGCTACTTAAGTGAATTCGATATTTATTATGCTTTGTTTCACTTGTTTCAATATTACCAAATAATGTGTGAATTAATTTAATTTCACCAATACTTTTATAATTCAAATATTTAATTACATCTCGTGATAAATAGGAACGTTCGGATCCTGTGTCAATAACTCCACGCACGATTTTCTCTTTTCCATTGTGCTTTACACGGACACTCAAAGTTTGGAGTAACACAGTAGGATCCGAAGCTTGAGTAGTTAAAACAGTGTCACTACTCCCTGATTCATGTTTATGACTTTCTAACGACACATTACCACCTTCATTTAAAACATTTTGACATAATATTGAAAAATGTCTTTTACCACAATTCGAACATTTAATTTTAGAGTTACAATTGCGTGAAATGTGGTTTTTCTTCAGGCAAACAAAGCAAGCTTTTTTCTTCAAAATTAAGTTACGTTTCTCATCAAAAGAAAGCGAACTAGCTTTAAAACATTTTTCTGATAAGTGACACTTGTCACAAAATATACATAAATCTTCACGTTTTTTAACTAAATTCTTATTAGACTTATTATTTATAAATAAATCTGTGGCAGTTGGCATTGAATTATATTCATTATTACATTTATGATATTTCTTTGGGTTTTCAAAACCAAGATTGGAATGAGCCAAAAGAACCCGCTCTTCCGCAATAACTTCATTTTTCAAAAAATCAAGGATAGAATTTAATTGATTCTTACCTTGAGCAGTCTTCTCACGCTGTCTTTCCCAGATTTTAAGGACATCATGAGGTAGACAAGATTCTACAAGTGGGAAAAGTATGCTGGCATACTTTTCTTCTGTGACACCTAATGATTCTAGAGACCTAAGTTTTGTCTCTAGAAAATCATATAACGACGATTAATTGAAATTCTTGCTTGATGATTGATTATTATTTAAAACTAATTGAAGAAGATCTCTAACATATATCTCAATAAGTGTATCTTCTCTGCCAAACCTTTCTTTCAGATGTAGAATTACTTTTGGATAATTATCAGCTGAAACCGGATAACTATTTACTATCTGTGCTGCTTTGGATTTCGGCGTTATCGCCTGTAAAAGATAAACAAATTTCAAATGGTCATCTAAAGTGGTGTCTTCATGAATTTTACTGAATGAATTCCAAAAGGTTAACCATAATCTTGCATCGCCATCAAACGGCTGTAAACTTATTTCTGGTAAGCGAAGTGGTCGCGACAGTGTTCTTTCAACATCCGTATAATTCTGCGATCGGAGTTGTTCTTCGATAGGCTTCACCAAAAATGTC
Organism: Maratus speculifer; assembly: GCA_964019185.1. Classification (NCBI taxonomy): domain Eukaryota; kingdom Metazoa; phylum Arthropoda; class Arachnida; order Araneae; family Salticidae; genus Maratus; species Maratus speculifer. The sequence continues at coordinate 81,066,995 of OZ025299.1, forward strand.
TTTACTTTTTGCTTTATAGCAATAAATTTTTCTGTATACTATTCGCAAGCTTCAAATTCTTTAGAATAATCTTTTTCTATAACTTTCTCTGTCAACATAAAATTCAAAATTTCTTCATCTACAGCTCGCAATCTTGTGCTTTTATCTTCCAGTTGACACATTAAATTCTCTATTAAATTAGTATCTGGAGTTGCGTCGTTTAAAGCTTCATTTAAAGCATTATAAGTTTTCGTAAATCCAGATCTAAGAGGAGTTCTTTTGATTTTCAAAGCATCCATTTTTTCTCAATGACAACTTCTGATAACAAATAAAAAACAGTTACTTTTCACACGTCCCTATTAGTTCGGACGCCACATATCGCAAACAATGCGAAATCGAAGCTATAAAATCTACCCGATAATTTAGACATCGTCGTTTTACGTGTGAAAAATAATTTAAATATCTTACAAAAAAAAAATGAAGCTTCAAAAACATTTCACTTAAAACTTAACACAAACTTTATTCCAGAATAAATTCTACTACTCTTTTTTTATCATTGCTCGTGAGCATCTGCGAAAAATAAAACCACGACCATGGAGTCACCATGAAAGTGCGGACACTAAAGCAATTATAAATATTAATCTAATTCGCGACAACATTTATGGGCTTAATACTTTAATCAAAACATTACGGTTTCAATAAATAGGTATGGAATAACAATTTGAAAAGTAAAGTGATTCTTTCCGCACTTTCTGGCAGGATTGAAGACTATTTTATGACCGGTTTATCTGTCTGATAGTAATTCGAGTTTTGAATGTTTGTGATAAATTTTGTAGCGTCTTAAAGTTACAAAATCCTTTAAGTTTCCTTTATAAAAATCTAATTGAGTGGACCCATCATTATGACTCTTGTGTATTTAAATGTTTATTAAAAACCTATCTGAGAAAAATGCGTTACGCACCAAAGTGGCGTTTGCAGTTTGCGAGTTTCTTTCTACTCAAGCTTCTTAAGCACAACGCGAAGTTTAAACATTGAACAGGGTTTTGTGTTAGATGCTCTGGTAAAGGAAAAGGTTATTTCTATGCTGACTTTAGTTTTATGAAATGCCAAATAAATTTCAAATATGCACAACCTTTTATTCTGAATACTGAATTAAGTTCCTTATAAATAGATAGGGATAAGATAAAAAAAAGAGTTATGCAGAATAGCAATATTTGATATCATTTATGATATATCACTTTTATGATATACCTATTCATACTTTTCTAGTGTATACAACTACAACCAACTGTACTTTATACAGTTTTTTATAGTCTTACTATTCTTTCAGCAAAGATTTTATTTTAATAATACAGTTAACTCCTTCGCAATGAGAGCACTTTGATTTATTTTTAATCTTTAACCACTAGTTTTTCAAAACAGAAAATTTTCTGTACTTAAATATCGAAAATGCTCCTTTTAAGGGAACGGTGAAGGTTATTTTTTTTAAATTTTCTGAAATGGGAATGATTTTTAACTTTCAAATAGCAATATGAAATTTTGTGCATATATACATTTCACCAAAAGCATATAGAACATCTAAAAAAAAATCCAATCTTATTAAAGTTTTTAAGTTTTTAAACGAATTTTTAAAATGCGCCTCGTGTCTTAATTTTTAAATTATTTTCCTACTTTTGCATTTCTATCACTTAAATCTCTACTATAAACAAATATGTGTAAGATTTTTTTAATCTCTTGAATAGCTAATATTTTGCAGATTTTTTTCTAAATTCCACATTGATTTTCATCAAAATTTTGTCTTTTAATAAGTAAAAAAAATGAAATGACTATCTTAATGAAGACGAATTTTAAAAAGCTTACTCAATTTCTTTCTAACCAATATTAGGATACTTCCTTATCATTTTCTTAAATATTGATCAAAAATTACGTCAAAAGAAGCATTTGAGAAATCTAAAAACGATGAAAAATTAGTTTTGAGAAAAATAGTTTTAAAGTATATCAATACACGTACCTTTATAATTTACTTCTTTAAATCTTTATAAATGATATTTTAATAAGAAAACACTGTTTTGGTACTATTTCACTTCAGAAAAAGACCTTTTTTGCGATGATTTTGCTATAGACGATTTTGCTCAAATAAAGATCCACTGTCAACTTAAATGAGATAACCTTTTCAATAGAGAATAGCTGTTGGGAATTGTTGTGTATTAACTCTATGGACTTACGGACTTCTACTGTGCTGTATTGCCTCCATGGTTCAAATGTAAAAACTCTCCTGGTTCGAGAGCATCTTTTGTTAAAAGTTTCAGTTTTGATTCGTATTCTGTAATATGATTGTTGTTGTTCTGTCCGTGCAACTCAGATGTCAATTGAAATAATGTTGCAATGATTATCGCGGTCTTCTTCTTCAATTAATTATGCAAGGATATAATATTGGCGACGAGCGTGAACCAAAGGATTCAGTTTCATGAAGTAATTCTTTCTTATTTAGTTTTTCTGAACTGACTTTAGTTTCGTTTCTTTGTTCTGCTTTCAAGTGCATTGTAACAATGTCTCTCGGTAAGCTAGAAGAGTTTCATATAGGGAAAACTAATTGGACCGAGTACAAGGAACGCTTGGGATTCTATTTCACAGCTAATAGCATCGATGAAGATGTGAAAGAAAGAGCTATTTTCCTCAGTGTCGCTGGACCGACATTGTATTCATTGATTCGTTCATTGTGTACCCCGAACGCTCCGGATACTGTGACATTCCCGAACCTGTTGCTGACCTTGGATGGACATTTTTCGCCAAAACCATGCGAAATTCTATGCCGATTCAAGTTTAACAAAAGGGATCAGAGACAAAATGAAAGTATCGCTGATTTTTTAGCAGAACTCCGTAAACTGTCCGAAAATTGTAATTTCGGGACTCAGTTAGATTCCATGCTTCGCGATAGACTGGTCTGCGAATCCGTAACGAAGAAATACAGCGAAAATTATTGGCCGATCCAGCATTGACCCTCACAACAGCCATGGATATCGCACTTGCAGGTGAAGCAGCTTTACGACAATCGTCGGAAATTCGCGGAAATAATAATGATTTGTACAAGCCTGTAAATTTGAAAAAATCAAAAACGCACTACAGGAGTGCAAAGGAAAAGCCACCTGCACAAAATAAAAAGCCTTGCCATAGGTGTGGGGCGCACCATCCTTCCGGTGAATGCAAATTTCTTAGGGCTACTTGCAATTACTGCAAGGAAATCGGTCACTTAGCGAAAGTGTGTAATGCAAAAAATAGTAAATAAAATAAGCTTTTTAAGAAAAAAATATCAACCGACTTCAAAAAAGCGCTAAAAAGAATTAAATAATTCAATAAAATTCTCTAATGACAAAACGTTATCCAATAAGCACACATCGGATATCAGGTACCGGCATAAAAAACGGTTAAATTTAATATGTATAATTTAATATCCACCAAACATAGATTTTAGAGATAATATTATTTTACAAGAGATGAATTGACATATTTATGATTTAATTTATGAATATATACATATAAAAAGTAATGAATTACTTTTTGAAGTTGGTGCCAAACAATCACAATCGATAATGATTATCCCCATTTTAATTATGATACTAGGCATAATTTAACTACAATTCTTAAATATACATTAAATAGTTTGGCACCAACTTCAAAAAGTAATTCATTACTTTTTATATGTATATATTCATAAATTAAATCATAAATATGTCAATTCATCTCTTGTAAAATAATATTATCTCTAAAATCTATGTTTGGTGGATATTAAATTATACATATTAAATTTAACCGTTTTTTATGCCGGTACCTGATATCCGATGTGTGCTTATTGGATAACGTTTTGTCATTAGAGAATTTTATTGAATTATTTAATTCTTTTTAGCGCTTTTTTGAAGTCGGTTGATATTTTTTTCTTAAAAAGCTTATTTTATTTCCTACTTTTTAGTTATGCATACCGTAATACATAATTATGTATACTGGCACGCGATAGCTCTTTGCAATGCATTACTAATGTACGCACTTTGCTAAGTTCTGATGTATTCAGTTTACTTGTCACTGTTTGATTGTCAACTTTTCTGAAACCACTTACAATATCGGTTAGTATCGTTGGGAATCTTAGAATTTCTTTGTATGGTAACTTCTTCAGACAAAATCTGCCACTTCGAAAAACTACAGCATTTATGAAATCTTAGTCTGCATCGAATCCTACGGTCATCGAAAGTGGGTATCAAAAGGTGACAATCCATCAAGTAAAGTGTCCTTACACATAAGAGTGCGACATAGTGTTCCATATATGAGCACGCAGCAAAATGACTTCATATATTAATGTATAGTAAAATGCTTTTTTAGTGCAGTCAGTCAAAAGTACTCCCCCTTCACTCAGAAAAAGGAAAGATTTTAGCAAAAATCGCACTATGCTTCAATCGATAAACAGCAACAATCTAATACCTATACAGGCAATAATGGCATCGGAAATGAGCAGTGGCGATTCGACGAGGAATCTGAAACTCATAACCAATACCTGGCTGCCTCTGTAAGAGAGTGACAGCATTTGATTCCCAAATATTTCTTTTATAGATGCTTTTGTCCCAACTACACTGTTAAAAATTTGAAACTTTTGCTGTACACTGTTAAAAATCTGCTGCATTTTTTTGCTACGCACACCAGCGCTTGTATAGGAAACGGTTACTTGACTGTATTAAGAAGCATTCTCATAGGTCGCAGTAGAGACATTATATACAAGCGGCGGAGTGCGTTGCAACAAAATGCAGCAGATTTTTAACAGTGTATCATCACTTCACCGCTTACATACACTGTTAAATATCTGCCGCATTTTGCTGCAACGCACTCCCCTGCTTGTATAGAAAACGGTTACTTGGCCGTGAAATGGAGCTTTCTCATTGGTTGGAATAGAGATATTATATACAAACGGTGGAGTGCGGTGCAGCAAAATGCAGCAGATTTTTAACAGTGTAGAAAACGATTAGTTAAATGCATTATGAAGGATTCTCATTGATAAAAATAAAGATATTCTGTAAAAGCGATGGAGTGACGATGCAGCAAAAGTTGCAAATTTTTAACAGTGCATTGCATTGCCAGGCATTTTTTATTATGGAATTTGATGATGATTTCCTGGAAGAATTCAATTGTACTCGTATGAGAAGTTAACAAGATTGACGAAAATTGCCCGCTCATCAAGATGCTTGGTGACTCGTTTTTGTCCAGAATCGTTTCAACCAATTATGTACTGTACTACATGTGTCGTCATATTCATATCGAGGAATCCTACTCTGTAAAAAATTTGACACTTTTGCTATATCATCACTCTATTGCTTTTATAGAAAACGATTACTTCACCCAATTACGAAGCATTCTCATGGATCAAAAGAGAGATATTCTACAAAAGTAGGGGAGTGACGATGCAGCAAAAGGGTCACATTTTTTACAGTGACACTGTAATCGGAAATGAGTGGTGGCGTATTCGATGAGGAATCTGAAACTCATTACCTATACCTGGCTGCCTCTATAAGAGAGTGACACATTTCTTTCCCAAATATTTCTTTTACAGACGCTTTTGTCCCAATTACACTACAAAAACTTGCCTTTTGCTATATCATCAGTCCACCGCTTTTATAGAAAACGATTACTTTACTGTGTTATGGAGCATTCTCATTGGTCATAAAAGACATATTCTATAAAAGCTGTGGTGTGACGCTGCAGCAAATGGGTCAAATTTTTAACAATGTATCATGGAGCATTCTCATGGGTCAAAGGAGAGATATTCTATAAAAGCGGGGGAGTGACGATACAACAAAAGGATCAAAATTTTTACACTGTAAAGTGTACACTGTAAAAAATTTGGCCCTTTTGCTGCATCGTCAATCCACCGCTTTTATAGAAAACGATTACTTCAGCCTATCGTGGAGAACTCTCATGGGTCAAGAGAGAGATATTCTATAAAAACGGGGGAGTGATTATGCAACAAAAGGGTCAATTTTTTTACAGTGTACACTGTTAATAAATGTGAACTTTGTCCAGTTAGGATTTCACACTTTGAAAAGATCGTGTGTCTATGTAAGTGTAACTTAAAAACATGAAAAATGAACGTTTCTAATTGGTCGATTGCTTCGAAAAGATATTGAATTTTAATGTTTTAATTTTTAAAAAAGTTCTAATCAACAGATTTTTATGAAATTTGAATGGGACCACATGGGCCCCATACGCTTTCAAACAAAAAAAGAATTATCAAAATCGGTTCATATTTACGAAAGTTATGCGTGAACAACAAATACATACAGGTCGAAATCATAACCTCCTCCTTGAAGTCGGTTAAAAAGGTAACAATAATTCTAAAATCCATGACATAGAACCAGGTAAGCCTCAATATGATGATTATTATGATTGTTTGCTCAATATAAATGTTTTAAGTTCCATAAATGACTACTTACCTAATGATGTAAATATAAAATTAAACGGTATTAACCATAAAATGGAGGTAGATTGTGGCTCTTTGCATTCCATAATCAGTTCTAGCACTTACGCTAGATTATGGCCAGTGAACTCCCTTTCTTTACTTCCAGTTTCAGATCAATATCTGAGAACTTGGAATGCTCAAAAATTAAATGTTAAAGGTTATTTTGATGCAAATGTGCAGTATAACTCACAAAATGTTACATTGCCCTTATTAGTTCTTGAGGGTAAGGGTAAATCCCTAATTGATCGTAGCTGGTTTGATGCGTTAAAAATTAATATTAATGTTGGTGACTCTAATGTCCACCAAATTTGTGCTCCAACGTTAAATTCAATTTTATCGGAATTCGACGATATTTTTTCTGAAACGCTAGGCATTTTTAAGGGACCTCCCATTTCAATTAGGATTGATGAAAATTGTGCTCCTAAATATCTTAAAGCACGTAACGTAGCTTTCGCTTTAAGAAATAAAATAATTGCCGAGATCCAAAATATGGTAAACAAAGGGATTCTGGAGCCAATTTCTTATTCTGACTGGGCTACCCCTGTGGTTCCAGTTGTCAAAAAAGATGGTAGCATTCGTTTGTGTGGGGATTATCGCAGTATTGTAAATCAGGCTGTGAAACAATTCAGTTACCCTCTGCCTACAGTTAAGGAGGTTTTAGCCACTATGACCGGTGGTACTATTTTTTCCAAATTAGATTTGTCAGAAGCTTATTTACAACTTCCGGTGGATGAGCCTACTTCTAAAATTCTAACTTTAAATACAATTAAAGGTCTTTTCAGGGTAACTAGATTACCATTTGGTATCTCAGTTGCTGTTTCAATTTTCCAGAAAAAAATTGAGGAAGTTCTGGCAGGTATTAACTGAGTATTACCTTACTTAGATGATATTTTTATTCAGGGTAAAACTATAGATGATCATAATTTAAAACTAAAACAAGTTTTGGAAAGTTTAAAATCATCAGGCATTCACCTCAAACGCGAAAAATGTATATTTGCAGTTCCTACAATAGAATTATTGGGATTTCAAGTAACTAAAGAGGGTATTAAACCAAGTTTAAATAAAGTTAAGGCCATCCACAAAGCTCCTAATCCGAAAGATAAGACAGAACTTCAAGCTTTCTTAGGATTATGAAATTTTTATTGCAGTTTTCTAAAAGATAGATCTTCCGTTTTAGAACCTTTGCATAGATTGCTGAGAAAGGACACAGTTTGGCGTTGGACGCCTACGCATCAAAAGGCTTATACCGCGGCTAAAAATTTATTAACAAAAGATTCCGTTTTAGCGCATTTTGACGAAAGCCTTCCCTTAATTGTAACTTGTGACTCTTCATCATATGGAGTAGGTAGTGTGTTAAGCCACATTTTACCGAACGGTAAGGAAACTCCCATCACTACCGAACTCTAACAACATTACCGAATTCTAACAACAGCTGAGAGAAACTACAGCCAAACAGATCGTGAGGCTCTTTCAATAATTTCGGCAGTAAAAAAATTCAATCAGTATTTGCAGGGTCGTAAATTTAAAATTATTACCGACCATAAACTTCTTTTAGGCTTATTTAATCCAAGTAAACCTTTGGACCAAATGATTTCTCCACGAGTTCTAAGATGGGGTTTGATATTGGCAACTTATAATTATGATTTAGAGTATAGGAAGGGTAAGGACATAGGAAATGCCGATACGCTTAGCCGTTTACCTTTGACCACTCCTGATTGTGAAATTCTCCCTCAGGCTGACGTACTATTATTAGAATTTTCCCCAGTCACTCAGCTCAATTCTAAATTGATTTCAGCGGCAACTAAAAAAGATCCTGTACTTTCAAGAGTTGCTCTGATGATAATGAATGGTTGGCCTCAAAAAATGAATGACGAAAAGTTCAAACCATATTTCCATCGACGTAATGAGTTAAGTGTTCACCAGAACTGTGTGATTTGGGGTAGTAAGGTTGTTATCCCTAGCATTCTTCGAAAGGACGTTCTAAATTTACTTCATAATGGTCATCAAGGAATAGTTAGGATGAAAGGACTCTCTCGCAGTTATGTCTGGTGGCCACTCATGGACAGTGAGATCGAAACAACAGTAAAATCATGTACTTTGTGCCAGGAAAATCAAAGAGCTCCGGCAAAAGCACCCATCCATCCGTGGGAATGGACAGATAGACCTTGGTCTCGCTTGCATATTGATTTCGCGGGACCCTATCAAGGTAAAACATTTTTAGTAGTCGTAGACTCACATTCTAAATGGTTGGAAGTATTTCCTGTTTCATCCATGTCTTCTTCGGCAGCTATAGACTTTCTTAGATTGCTTTTTGCTACACATGGTATTCCTGATAGTGTTGTGCCCGATAATGCACAAACCTTCAAATCAACTGAATTTATCGAATTTTTGTGAAAAATCAAATCCGTCCAGTAAAATCAGCGCCTTATCATCCTTCTTCAAATGGACAAGATGAACGTATGGTTGCCACCACCAAACAAGCGTTGAAGCGTATAATCCAAGGAAATTGGAAAGCCCGCTTGGCACGATTTCTGTTTTCGCAACACATTTTACCGTGTACAACTACAGGTAAATCACCTGCAGAAATCTTAATGAATAGACGTTTAACGTCACTATTAGATAGGTTACATCCCGGTTTAAATGCAGAAATGAGGTGCAAAAGCGAGAAAAAAATGGAGGAGGAAGCAAGTAAAAGATTAAGGACATTCAATGAAGATGATCCTGTTTATATTCGAAATTATTCTGATGGATCTCCGTGGATTCCAGCTAAAATCTTAGAACCAACTGGTCCTGTTTCCTACAAGGCTGAAAGTTTAATTGACGGTAATATATCTAGACGTCATGTTGATCAAATTCGTGATCGTACTGTTCGTCCAAACACGTCTGTGGACAGTACTAATTCATCTGGTTCCATTCCACCAGTCACCTGTGATTCTCCTGAAAATTCGTCCATTAGTGTTGCCAAACAAATAATTCAACCTACAGTTCCTAATCATGAAAAATCCATACCTGCAGATCCACCAGCACCTGATTTACGACGATCTCAGCGTCATCGGAACACTCCTAAACATCTGAAGGACTACGTGCTCAATTCTTAGAGGGGAAGAGTGTTGTGTATTAACTCTATGGACTTACGGACTTCTACTGTGCTGTATTGCCTCCATGGTTCAAATGTAAAAACTCTCCTGGTTCGAGAGTATCTTTTGTTAAAAGTTTCAGTTTTGATTCGTATTCAATAATGTGATTGTTATTGTTCTGTCCGTGCAACTTAGATGTCAATTAAAATAATGTTGCAATGATTATCTCGGTCTTCTTCTTCAATTAATTATGCAAGGATCTAACAGGAATAATGAAGTACTCTGAGAATTTTAAGTTGCACGTATACCAGTCGCTCGTCCTCAAGGAGTTAATAATGCATATGTTTATTGTATGGAACCCTCTGTAAGCGAGTAATACTTCATTTAACCATTTCTTCCCCTTTATGCCATTTTGCCCCTACTAACTCTAATTCAAAGGTATGTTTAATTGCTTAGTTTGTTTAACTTAAAGACGATTTCCTCGGATACACACTGTAAAAAAACTGTAAAGTTACTAAAGTTTTTCTAAGAAACTGGATTTCCTAGAACATTTATGTGACGGCAACAACAAAAATTTATATAACGTATACACGTTTGAACTGTAAATTAAAACATCTGTATGGTTACTAAGAATATTTTAGGAATGTGGGATTACCAGAACATTTTATATAACTCCAATCGGGGTTACAGATAAAATTTTAATATGATTACTGAAATTTTAGTAGGTTATTTTGTAACGCTAAAGAATTCTGTAGCTTAACAAAAAACTAGCTTTATAGATTTACATCATTTTTTGTACAGTGTACAGAGAAAATTCTTGCAAGCACATAGATCTCCGTAACTTTACATCTCTAGAATTACAGATTTTTTTTTACATTATAAGACACTGATTATGCAGCAATGTTTGTATACTATTTATTTGTGATTAAATCTGAGACTATAGATATGCTTATAGACAAAAATATAAAAGTTCGAATGATGATAGATTTCAAAATATGACAGTGACTTCCAAGTGCATGGGAATATTTTTTCTTTCTCTGAGTAGTGCTATTGATAACGATTTCATTCTGATGTATAATAATGCACAACCTCACCGAGCTATGGTTGTTGAGGACTATCTTTAGGGTAACGGATATTGGAGATAATAGAATAGCAGCTCACTCAGATCCTGAATCTGAACTTTGGGACTTTCTTGGCAGACAAGTTGTTGCTTGAAGTCCTCCTCCAAGGTCGTCCTTAGATGAGATGGAACAAGACTTATTTCGTACCTATACCTTGCTCCCCATTTCGAAGTCCAACAATTTAATTGAGAGCATGGAAAGTCAATGCCGCCAATGCATTTAAGTGAAAGTTCTGCATATCTCTTATCCGAATCCATTTTTCTAATGTTTCTATGATATTTCACCGCATAATACAATGATTTACTGTTATTTTCAAAAATGAATTTTTCCACCAAAAGTGTTTTTTTTTTCTGTAAATTATTTTTGTGTATAATTTACGTAAATTTCTATGACGCATTCAATAAATAACTGTTTAGTGCACATTTTCTTCACATATATTCATTTGCAAATTGGACGCATAAAACCGGTCGTACCTTAATTTTTAGAGCCCGTCTTTAAGTTATTGATTACATGAAAATAAGCTAATATTTAATTACCGAGTAATAAAAAGTTCATATAGTATGCAAATAAAAGCTAAATGTTGTACATATATGTTATTAATTTATTTATATATTTGAAATTATGTAACTGAAACGTGTCAGTCTTTTCCGAAAGTATTGAATATAGGTCGTTCATAATAATTAACGTATGTTCAAGAAACATATGTTACAACTGACTATAAAAATTAAGCAATCTGTTATATGAAAATAGCTAATATTTATTTATCGATTAATGTAAAATCCTTTTAGCGCGTCTCAGAATAACAGCATAAATTAGTGCAATGTAGAATTTATTTAATGTGTCTCAAAATAAAAGACTAAATTAGTTTAAATATGTAGATGCATATTTGAAATTGTGTAACTGAACAGAGCGTGAATATGGTTTTGAATAAAATATTTTCTTATGAATTGATTGCAAAATAGTTAAATAGTGTGTGTTGCAATTAAATCCACTCTAAAGAGGAATAAAATAATAATCATTTCTTAAATTGTAAAGTAGATAAAGCTAGATATGTATATGTTTGACAGATATAACAAGTATAAATTGTTCTATGTTATCGACAAGAACTTGCATTATGATTTTTCCATGTATATATAACACATTTAGTATATATTAAATAAATACTAATTTAATGTATTGAAAACTATTGATAACTATTATTCATTAAATAGTAATGTATGTTATTAATTTTTTTCCATATATTTGGATTAGGAATGCAATTAAAATTACAAATGCAAATATTTGTATGTTATCAGTGACTTCATTTGTAGGGGAAAACTCATAGATGACTCATAATTCACATCATCCTAAGAATTCTGTGATCACAGGTCATCTTGCATTAATAATTGTTCCTCTTCTAGTTTAAGAAGCATATAACGATAATAATCAATCTACAACGCATTAATCGCTTCGCAAAAAAATTTTAAATTAGAAGGTATACAATTTGTGTGAATCTCGTTTATCAAAGTTAATTAATGTTTTAGTTTCTCTATGATATTTAAAACGCTATATGATAAAATTAATTTGTATAGAATAGTTCATAAATTTTGAAAAATTCAATTTTTTTTACATTTTAGTGTATCTAACACACAAAATGCTAATAAATAAGCTTAATGTCAATAATGTATTAAAATAAAAACGCTAAGCTTTTTCACTCATAGACTATTTATATAACATTTCCAAAGTAACAATAGCGAAAACATTATACATATTTTAAAAGGGACAAAAATTTTAAATTATGCGATATTTAGATGTAAACAGTCCTAAATGTTATATTTTGTAACGTACAACTAGATTCACCTTTAGTGAACATCACAAAGGAGTTAACAATTTTTGTGATGCTATCCTCAACATGCAATTATACCGCGGGAAAAAAAAATCTCGTTTATTTTCCATTTTATATATTTCCTTTGTATCATATTCTTGTATAATTATCCATATTTGAGGGTACAAACTTATGTTTGTGGTTTTTTAAAAGTTTGTTTTAAAAATTAATATATTCTATTAGTATAAAGCAAATACATATATATGTGAGGTCGTTTAAAATGTATGATTAAATTTGCGTTTTTAAAACATACAGGTAAACACTGTGTGAGCGTTAATAATGAAAAAGACTTGGGAAGATTAAATTCATCTATAAAACATTAGAATGGTCATTATTGTTAGAGAAATGAACGCATTGACTAAAAAATTATGTATGTGTTCTTGATTAAATATCTTATGTAGAAAATATCTGAATTTGGCTATAAAGATAGAAATCTCGTATATTATTATTATATAACACATTAGTTACTAAAAAACACAAGAAAAATTTTATATAGTTGATGAATCATAAGAAAGTAAAAACTTTTCTTAACATTCCATAAATGTACATACATTATTTTCATAGTAAATCTATAAATTTATGTGTATGAAATGTCTTATTTTAATCTAAAATATTAATCTTAAAGTTCTTTTTTTGTATATAAAACTTACTTAAAATAAATTTATTCCTTTGATCATATCTCTACACAACCATACACTTTGAACATACCTATAGAAACATGAAACCATGTTTGTTGATGCTTTTGGAATCTGCGTTCTATAACATCTAATGTCGATTTAATAGAGAATGAAATATATATTAAAACTAGCTAAAAATTTTATCGTCGATGCAATTTATAATGTTGATAAAATTGCCAATCGTAACCAATCAGTTGCATCTATATTTTTCAATAAATCCATTTAGATATTCTTTCGTTAAAAAAATGCATGGTAAAAGTTGGAATGCATATTCTAAAATCCTCAAATACTGTTAAATGATCTTTTTTTTTATATATAAAAGGACTTTTTTTATCAGTAGATAACACCAATAAAATAAAACTTAAATTAATTTAAAGACAAGAAAATGTACCCTACTTTTTCTATCAACCAAACTGCATCCCTCAACTTAATGCGCGCTATCTTTCTATAATTTCTTGACGATAAGAATCTCCCTAATCAAAGAAGATAGGGTCTTTCTTCAAAAAGAAATATTTAAATGATAAAAGATGCACAATAGAACCAAATTTATCAAACTAATATTCTTCTTTTAAAATTAAATACTGTTCTAGAACAGACAAAATTCTAATTCTTCAAATTTCTTCTCATTTCGAAAAAAAAAAACCACATAAAACCCTAAAGTCAACATTAAGTCAACTTCCTTATATCCATTCAGTAACATTCAAAGCGGAGTGCAGCCGTGCAGAGATCGCCACACCGTCACTATCTCCGTACTCCTGTTCCAGTAAATGTTGAATAGATCAAATAAATGACTCTGCTGATGAAGTGCTCTTTCAAGAAGTAGAAAAGTTCCCTTTAATAAGGTGAGGTCATCTTCCACCTCGCGTGAACCACAAAGTCCCTGCTCGATCTTCTAATGCTACTAGTGAGGTGAAAACTTTTTTCAATGACGTAGAACACCGTTTAATAGTAATCATTTTGTGCAAAAAAAAAAAAAAAAAAAAAAAAAAAAAAAGGCCAAGATTCTGCAATTTATTTTGTAACTTTTTTTGGGGGGGAGGATTTAGAAATAGTGTTTAACATAAATGAGAAATTTTTTATATCCAAAAGATGCCACTTTTCTTTGTTCACTAAAATTATCCATGTTAAAAAGAGCGTCATCTATGAACCACATACAGCCAACGTGGATTTCATCATCTTCAGTCATGGTGAGCATATCATTTTCACACAGCACAAAATAGTGCTTTCCGATATTGGATCTTGAACGAAAACATGTGGAAGGTGTTAATAGGAATTCTTTGGGTACTGTATCACTTTAATCTGGACTCCACTGCAATTCTTTGAATGGATTACTTTTGATCGTTCTAAATAACTCCAGAAACTGTTGAAACACTTTCAGAAATAACTGCAGATTTTTAGAACACAAATATTCTCTAACTCAGCATCCACGCCACCTGTCCGTTGAAATTTATACAGGGTGTCCGAAAAGTCTGGAAACGGCCGAATAACTCGAGAAATACATATGAGATTGAAAAACGTAAATATACGTGTTAAATATTTTTAAATAAGCTACTCTGTGATACCAAATTTGACCTTCGAAACCGACCCCCTGGGGGTCAGAGGGGGTCCAACTTTGAAATCTTAAATTATAGCCCCCATTTTTTATTGCAGATTCGGATTCTACGGACAAAAATATGTAACTTTTGTATTTGATGTTTATTTCGAATCTTCGTTTATCACGGTGTAATCGAGCATATTAAATCGATACATATTCCCGCTTTTCCAACGGGATTTTCCCTAATCGAAACTGATTGGGCAGAATTTTTGACGTCAAATTCCTCGTCTTTTGTAGGAATAGCGTTTCCTGAAAATCACCCGTGGCGATTATTTCAATAGTGCTACACTGTTAAAAATTTGACCCATTTGCTGCAGCGCCACTCCACAGCTATTATAGAATATCTCTTTTGTGACCAATGAGAATGCTCCATAACACAGTAAAGTAATCGTTTTCTATAAAAGCGGTGGAGTGACGATGCAGCAAAAGGGTCAATTTTTTTACAGTGTACTTTACTGTGTTATGGAACATTCTCATTGGTCATGAAAGAGATATTCTATAAAAGCTGTGGAGTGACGCTACAGCAAATGGATCAAATTTTTAACTGTGTAGCACTACCGAAATAATCGGCACGGGTGATTTTCAGTAAACGCTATTATTGCAAAAGACGAGGAATTTGATGTCATAAATTCTCCCCAATTAGTTTCGATTAGGGAAAATCCCGTTGGAAAAGCCGAAATATGTATCGATTAAATATGCTCAATTACACCGTGATAAACGAGGATTCGAAATAAACATCAAATACAAAAGTTACGTATTTTTGTCCGTAGAATCCGAATCTTCAATAAAAAATGGGAGTTATAATTTAAGATTTCAAAGTTGGACCCCCTCTGACCCCCAGGGGGTCGGTTACGAAGGTCAAATTTGGTATCACTGAGTAGCTTATTTAAAAATTTTTAACACGTATATTTACGTTTTTCAATCTCATATGTATTTCTCGAGTTATTCGACCGTTTCCAGACTTTTCGGACACCCTGTATATAAAAAAAAGCTGGCAAATTACTTAGGCATCAGGATCTTTCACATCTTGAAATCGAATGAAAAATGTACTATATTTTCATAGGAGTATGACTATAACTGGTATGACTGACCGGTGATATTCGAGTACCAAAGAAACAGGTTGTTCCATGGAATATATGATTACATTTATTTCCTTTAGCATGCTAAACTCCTTTCACGTATCTGCAGCAAAAATAATCGAAGATTAGTTTCTCTGCGTTTCAGAGATCTCGTTTAAGGGCACCTCTGGCCTATAGAGGGCGAAAGAACCTATCGGAAACATTTGTAACTAATTTTGAAAATTTTCTACAAAAGTTTTATTGACATGAACATATACATACGACATGTTTTATTCTTCTATCGGTAATCGTTTCCAAGTTATTAATTTTTAAATGAAGAACACCCTTTAAAATAACATAAAGAATAAAACACCCTTTAAGACACTCTGTATTTAGTAGAGTAAAGTCCTGCATCTATTAAGCATTAGTAAAATTTTCGTATTTTTTTTTTATCTTAAACTTTTTGATTTATAATATTGTGTGTTTTCTTTATTTTCAGTGATTGCTAGAATTAACCAGTCGGAAATTGTATGTCATACGTAGCAAATAATGTACTCTGCTTGCTCGTACTCTAACAAAGGTTTTTAAATATACAGTACTTCGGATGCAATAAATTATCCTAAATATTTTGTGTGTCCTGTAAATATTAAATGTTTTCTGTTATACAGAAATTAACTTGCATTAAACATCATCAGCGTATATCAATTTCATAAAATGTGAAGTAGCGTAATATAATAACACGCCCAAAATAAATATTTTCCCTATACCATTATGAAATATAATACTTTTTTCTGGCCCTGTATATTAATAAAAAATAATCTTTGCACCAGAGATTGTACAGAATGTATATTTAAGTATATATTTCATAGATGCATATGAATTGTATTACATTCGAAAGAGTGTAACATCATTAAAATGCACTTGAAACTATTTTTCCCATTGACCATAATGCAACAGAAAACTTTTATTGTCCCTGTAATTAAACTCCTGTAATTAATCCGATTTTCATAAAATTTGAAAAAACTTAACAAAATTATGGAATACTAATATATTTTAAATTTTAAACGATTCGGTTGAGTAGTTTTTGCGTTGTTATACGCGGACGAACGAACAGACAGACGAATCGACTATAGGTGCTACGTATTTACATAATTACGAACGCACCTAAAAACGGAAAGACGTGTTTTTAGTGCAGATGCCTTTCTTTGTTTCTTCGAAATGTCAATAAAAAACAAAACGCAAAAGCCCTTTAATTTAATAAAATTGTCAAAGTGCTCATTACCTTACTTTCTAGTCCTAAAATTTCTCGAAGTACGATCAAGTTATGTCGAAAGCATTTGTGGGATAATTTTAAAGGATGCTTAGAACACTTTCTGCCGTAACCCTTTAATAGCACATTAATTATGATTCTTTGAACTACTTTAAAGATCCTAATTCAGAATTCAAATTTATTTGCATTTTTCTCCAGTCTTAAGTACAAAGATTCTTTGTTCCTGTTAAGTTAAATAGTCAAGTACATCACTAAAAGAATGATGTTTAAGGAATCCCATCAAATTTTCCATTTCTCTATTAAGGAAATTGTTTTCTAGTTTTCAAACGATAAGTAATAGTATTTGGGAAGCATACTAAAAGTCCAAATTTGAGTTTCTGAACACGAAATAAAAAAAACTATTTTTCGAAGAACTATAATATAAAGGACAAATTAAACAATGGCGTTTTTAAGTAGAAAATTCTCACTGTGTATTATTTAGTTCGCACGTACTAACTGCTATTTTGCAATTCCTTTCTCAGATCTCGTAAGTGCAAAAAAAAAAAAAATAATAATAATAATAATAATAATAATACTCACCTTACTGTTAATTACAATTTACTAGAATTTATATGTTATTATTAATATGCTTTGCAATAAATTACTCGATTAAATAAAGCAAAATTTTATGTTACACAAGTCCCAAATAGTATGTCAAACGCGGCAAATGAGGTGTATTTGTACTATAGCTAGTTTTATAAATATCCAGATCTTGTTTCGTTAGCTTTTGCAGTCTTATGCAAAAATGCATGGATACAAAATTTATTTAAATTATGTATATTAAATTGAGTAATACGGAAATAATGTGACTCCATATTAAATAAGACGTTATCACCGTGATAACATACAATAATTACCTATTATGTCACATCATTGAATTGATTACCTATGATCAGTGGTATCCTTTAAAATTTTGATTTTATTTTCATAAAATTTGAAGTAATACAATGAAATTCCGCAGTGATTACAGGCCAGACTAGGGAGGTTGACCATACGGAAGGCTTGACTCACCCCTCAATTTTCATATTTAAAAGAATTTCAGATTTTTACCGTTAACGTCAATCACAACTACTGTCATACTTAACAACTCTACTTATTTTCACACTTAAACACCTCTATCTCTTTTCATACAAATAATTGAAATAGGTGTAGAGAAAACCAATTAAAAGGCGTTTTCAACATAAAAATTAATTTTTTAAAGAAGTATTTTGTAAGATTTTTTAGTATAAATTATATTATAAAAATGTAAGGATATAGGTCTTAAATAATGCAGTGAGTTTTTCTTCCAGGCATAAATATTTTACAGTAAATTAGGCTTAACATAAAAATCAAATTACATAAATATTCTTTAAAAAAGGACTATATTGTGAGGTTTGACTTTATCTGTGTTAGGTGAGTTGACCAGAGGGTCAAGGCTCCCTTAATAAATTGGTTTTAAAAATATTTTCATCATACAGTGTACATAATACAAGGTTAATGGTTACATACCGCGTGTTTATTTTTAAAGCCATGAAAGCTATAACCTATGACAACAGAACCACTGATCTAAATGACCTGAAATTTGACAAATATGCTGCCAAATCAATGAGAATTTTTTTGGCGTAGTAAAAAAAATAAACCCTTGAATAAAATTGACAGACACGAATGCAAAGACTTTAACAATCCCTTTTCCCAATTGCTGGATTCTGGAAAAAATGAACGGAACTTTTCGAAAAAGAAAATTTGATTATGCATATCAAAAACATACAGAATACAGTAATTCGGAAAAGGGTCTATGGATATCCTCGCAGAAACAGAATTAAATACAAATATGAAGTAAAGCATTCGTATGGAAATGCACACTAACGCAATAGATTTTCTATGTGCTGTCCATCGCCAATGGCACTGTCATTGCGACGATATCTGTAGAATAATGAACACAAGGTATGCATGCTTCGCATTTTTATCGCCATTGTGCGTGTATCGTGTGTAAGCTTATCTCCTGAATTTACTGCATATACAACTTTGTCTGTCAATTTAATTTCAAAAGTTTTTCTTTTTTTAACGACACCTAAAAAATATCCCATTGCTTTGGCAACATATTTGTGAAATTTCAGGTCACTTGGACTTGTATTTCTTTTTTTGTTATAGGTTCTTACTTTCGTGACTTAAAAAAAAAAAACACCCCATATAAAAAAATGTAAAGTTATTCCGTAAGTAAACTGGGATGATGGAAAAGAAAATGTTTAAAACTGATGAAAGAAAGCTGTGAAAAATTGGATAGTATCCACTAAAATATAAATGGGAACGTTGATAGAACTTTTTCATCATTTAAGTAGGTACTACTAAGTAATATTCTTAGTAGTAAGTATTTAATTATTAACTACAGTAGGTAAACAGAAACAATGGAAAAGACTAGAAAGGTGAAGAAAGAACGAAAGTAGCGGTCTTAAAAATCGTTAATGATAAGTTGAATTTTCATCGGAAAGACATTTCTGCTCCAAAAATGTTTAAATAATTAATAAACACCCGAGTTTACGAACAAAGTTATTTAAAAAACAATAAAAGAAACTTTTTCTACACGCATTACGAGATCGAAATTGCACTAAAGAATTACAGGTGCCAATTGTCAGTACACTGTAAAACATTTGTGTAACGTTACACCATAAAATGGGTGGCAGCTTTGCTGACTTCAATTTTATGGAGTGATTTTGTTTACCTATATAATGGTGTAATATAAACATATTACTGGTGTAACATTACAATGTTTCACCGGTTATATCGATTAAAATACTCCTTAAAATTGGAGGAAGCAATGTTACTCCATAAAATTGGAGGCAGCAAAGCTGCCACCCATTTTACGGTGTAACGTTACTCAAATGTTTTACAGTGTATGGGGTATGGGCATTAAAATTAAGCGTTTGCAGACTATAAACAGCGAGCCTAAAACAGCTAACTGCTCATGCGAATGCAAAAGTATTTAGTATTGACTGCAAAACTTTAGGAAGGTATGTAGGGTAACGTGGGGACAGATGACACAGTTTTTCTTTTCTTCTTATAAAATGTACATTAAAGCAAAAAAGAACAAACTAAGTACCAGGAATCATTAACTAAACTCTTTAGAATCTAATTTCTATGTCAACCAAGTTAAAACCCTCTTAATAAAGTAGATATAAGTTCCAAACGTTCTTTTCTAACATCATTTTTTGTGTGCTGGGTCTGATGCCGTATGAATTATGGGATAGGCTACGCATAGAGAAAAAAAAACTAGGCTGTTTATTTTTTTCAAGCAAATACCTTTTATGTTTTCACAAACTACATAAAATGAAAATAAATAGTTGCAAATTTTTAAAAATTGTACATGTATCACTAATTTGTGAAAAGTTTAGCGAATATGCAAAAATGTAAGCTCCAAAAATAAAATTTAAGACAAAGAAATTTTAAATTAAAAGAAAAACATTTGAACTTATATAAATGGATAGCATGATTACAGAAAACAATAAGCAACATAATTACACAAAAGATATAAATCACTGGTTTACATCCAGGTGAATGTTACAGCTTGCTCGTAATGTAAGAATTATTTCTATTCTATTTAGGCTATAGTCGTTTTATTTTTGGCTTTTCTTTTCATTCTTTGATTTCTATTTCCATTTGCTAACAATCACACTATACTTCCCGTTCCAAGAGTAAAGTGAGCATGTTTCATGCAGCCACCAATTGCATTTGATACACTGAATCCAGTACGCTTTAGAATTTGTTTCTTGATAAAACTCTAGATATTCAGCACATTCCGAGTCATCAAATTGGAATCTAATACTCATCCTATACCAAATCATTATAAAACAAAGTGGGTAAAGCCTCCTAGATGGTGGGTCAACCTTCTCATATGTTGGGAACCCTGACCCATTATTTTATCATGATTAAATCGATAATTTTGCAAGTTACCTATATACTGCACTTACCGTAATTTCGGGTGTATAAGCCGCGGGTCAAACAGTTCTTTTTCGACCCAGAATTTTTTAAGAAATAAGAGTAACTAATTAAATCGCCGTAAATATTTGTCTTCAATCATTAAATAAGATTTCTGGATCCAAAAAGAATTGTTTGATCCGCGGCTTATACACCCGAAATTACGGTATATAACAATTTTCTTTTGAAAACTGATTATATAAGGAATAAAATGATACTTAAAATTTTATTTTAGGTTTAATATTTAAGGAATAAAATATAATTTTCTAAAAAGTGTGTCAAAACTCCCTATTCGTTTCTATATATTAAATTTCAAACCGTTCAGTTGGGTAGATTTTGTGCTGTTATATGCGACAGGCAGAGAGTCTAACAGATGTATGGACCAGACGACGACTGTAGACGCTATGTACTTATATAATAGAGAACGCAGCAAAAAAAAAAAAAAAAAAAAAAAAAAAAAAAAAAAAAAAAAAAAAAACTGGTGTCTGTGTATCTAACGGACCGCTTAATAAATACCGTTGTTTTAAAAAAATATCTGAATAAGGAAGCAAATGAAGTGCAAGTCCATTCAATTGTCCTTACATAGATGAAAGTTTAAACTATTCTCAGCATTTGCTTATAAATACGCAAGTTTTATGTTGTGGAAAACATTTTCTACTACGCTGGAACGTATAAATTTAAAAGATTAAAAAAAGTTAATTGTATATGGATAAGAAAAAGACATGTCATTGCATTGCAAAGACATGTCATTAACAGTTTCATGTCAAAATTTCTTCTCGATTTGGAAAAAAATTCCCTTTTAGCTTTTATAAAAATGTTATAATCTAAAAGGTAAAAATAAATGTTTACCGAAATTGAATGCAGTAGTTATATTGTGTATCTTTAATATGAGAATAAGCTAATGAAAATTTTTAACACTATTTAAAAATAACATGCGTAAATATTAAAACAAGATTAAATAATCATAGCAAACTTTCCAGATTTTTTTTGTCTGCCATTATAAATTATTATTTCTTACAAGTAGACCCTATTTACAAATATTTTTGAAGACTTTTGGAAAATTTTGTGTAATTATTGCAAAAAAAAAAACAACAACATTACAAACTTCCCAATATTTTTTTTGTATGCAATCCTAAATTACTGTTTCTTACAGGTAGACCCAATTTTCAAATATTTCGAAGATTTTTGAAAAATGCTGTGTTATTAATGGAACAAGATTAAGCCAACATTAACAAAAAAGCTTTCCAGTATGTTTTTGTCTGCAATCATAAATTAATTTTTCTTACAAATAGCCCAATTTTCAAATATTTTTGAAAATTTTTGGAAAATCCCCTGAAATTATTTCAAAAAGATTAACATACTTGCCGGTATTTTCTTCGTCTACAAATCATACAAGTAGTATAGTCATACAAGTAGACCCTATTTTCAAATTTGAAGAAATATACTTATATTTGAAATAAAGTTTCAACAATGATATACGGAGCTGTAATAGAACTGATCTTTATTTCGTTATTTAACGATGAAGCATAAATGATGTGGAAATAATAAATATAGATGCATATATATTATCATTACTAAATATAAATAATAACGATAGTAATTGTAAAGACAAAATAAAAGAAATCGTAAAAAGATGTACTATCAATAGGACGCCAGACACGAACTGTTTAAAAAATATGACAAATACGGCTTAAAGATCCTGATAAATAGTTCACGAAAGTCCTTTTGTTTATACCTGTATTACACTATACATTCAAATCTATACAGTCATCCTATGAGAAATTACTGTGCAAAAAAATTGAGCATTGGTATATGCATGTGTTTGCAATGTTTCATTATTGTAATAAATTATGATAAAGTTTTCAAGAAACGATTTAATTCTATCCTTAAAAATACACTTTTTATCGTTCTTGCAAAAACATGTAATTATTGTTTTATAGACAAAAAAAGTATAATTGTACTGTCTAATTAAATACCGTGTACCACAAAACAAAATTCACATAAAAATTCTTGTAATTCTTTTTTTGGATTTCTTCAGATTCATTATAAAAAACTGCATTATAAGACATTATAAAAATTCAAACAGGACTTGTTGTTAGTATAGCAGAGGTTTTACACTGTCCACCATTTTTCTGGTTGAGAATGTGTACCAGTATGTGGATAGCGTGAAATGTCTGATATGTCAACTACAAGGTATATATGATTTTTTATCAACGTCTTAAATGAAGTTGCAGATTTCCAAAAAGATAATTATGGGATTTTTTTCACAGATGTGTGTATGTGAATTGCGTTTTAGTGCTATATTATATCTCATTAGATAACTTGAAAGTACTTATTTGCTCAAAAAAGGAAAATGAAATGTTTTCCATAAAACGGTAATAAGTTTATTTTTAAGGATAGAATTAAAGCATCTCATAAAAGACTATGTTATGATTTTTTGTAATAAGACACAGACATACACGAGTACCACATTTTTTGGTAAAGTAGTTCCTGCTAAAAATCGGTACAATGTAAAAAAATAAAAAATAAAATCTGTAAAGTTACTAAACATTTTCTTGGAAACTGAGATTCCAATAAAATTTTTGTAACTTTACAAATTGTTTTACAGTGTGTAGTTTTAAATATATAAATATATATTAAATTGTAACAATTAGTACAAATTGCGAAAAATACGCATACAAAAGGTAAGTAAGTATCCATATCAAACTGAATCACAAAGCAATCGTAATAAATTCCGATATTCTTGTGTCAACCATATTAAAACCGTTTTAATTCGATGCGATGTATTACACTGTAAAAAAAATCTGTAAAATTACTAAACATTTTCTATGTAACAGAATCGGTTATATGAATTGTTATTGTTACCATTACCTGAAAAGTTCTTAGTAGTCCCAGTTTCCTAGAAAAAGTTTACAATTTTTTTGCAGTGTAAGAAAACAATTTGTAAAAAAAAATACATTTACTCATTTGAATCTTAGAATCTACAATTAGGCCAGTCAAATTGTCAGAAAAAAGGGCCGATAGATGCAAAAATTCTGCTAGAAGATTTTATGTTTTTAAAATGTTTATGGGGATGCTAGTAACAAGAATTAATCGTTTTCCAACAAAATATCTCGAGGCTAAACTTTCTAGAGCCAAAAAACCACGAAATTTTCGGACTTTTTTCAGTTTTTTGCCTGTAACACGAAAATTATAATTTTTTTGCGTAACATACTTAGTTACATAAAGAAAGAACATTAAATTCTCTATAAATTTTGTTATAAAAACGTTTTTCTAAACCCATTACTAAGCACGCTATGGTTTTTTGAAAATGTCACTTTTTTCTAACTTTACAAAAAGTGACCTATTTTTCGCCTCCCATCCCAAAAAACTTTTTTTCATCACTAAGTTTTAAGAAAGGCAGGCAGAAGAAGCACAAATTCTAAAAACCCTGTAAGAAAATCAATTACAAAGGGAGGGAGGGCCGGGGATGAAAAAAAGGGGATGCAGATGGAAGATTGTGGCCACATGAATTTTCCGAGCCATTTTCATTCAGATGCAAGGGATTTTTTTAAGGCCTGCTCTTCTAATATGCTACTATTCAGTTTATTGTGTCTCTTCTCGTGCAGTAATGAAAAATGAGTGAGCTTGACCCAAAATTGTGTTTTATTTGCCAAACGATTTGAAATAGGGATAATCGCATTTTGAACCTGAAGGAACGTGCCAAGCTCTTTGAACACAGTGTTCAGCGTCAAAGTAATATTCAACAGAAGTAATATTCATCAGTTTTTTGAAAAGTAACAAGAAAGTTAAAATACAGGATGATTGCTGAAAAACATATTTGAATAAGAGAAGGATAGCAGCATATGTTCGTCGAGTGAAGATTCTATACAGACTATAGTTTGCCCTTCAGATCGAGCACTTCTTTAAAATTTCAAGATAATGTGAAGAAGGTAATCCCGGTGACTTCAACGAAAAACATTAAAAAATTCCTTACTCAAAGAGAAATTTTATTCACAAAATAATGAAGTTAGAAGCGAAAATTATTTTGAACGCTGTAGAAAACCGTGGAAGTGAAAGGTCAAAGAAAGTAATCGAACCTATTCAGCATGAACCTGACTTGCAGATGCATGGTATCATAATTTTTGTCGCGGAAAACTAGATCAATTTGTAACGAGTGGAGAGAAAAGATTGCGACGACTCGCATCTTAAGTTGACGAAGCCAATGACAGAAACAAGAGCTGCTTCATTTCATTGCTTAAAACAAATTAAAAATTTTAAAACAAGAATTTCAGAATAACATAACTCAAGTTAAGCAGGCAAAAGAAGAAGCTGATGTCATGATAGTTATCTCAGCCATTTCAAGAGCCGAATCTTTTGAAAGCGTCGTAATTGTTGGAGAAGACATTGACCTTCTCGTGATCATGACGAGCTTAGGCTATCAGCACAAAAAACTATTTTTCCAAAAGCCAGGAAAAGGTAACATCGAAACCAAGTGGTTTTCAACCATGTTGTTTAAATACAATTACAACAATGTTCTTTGCACTCATGCAATCAGCGGATGCGATACAACATCCGCTCTTTTTGAGCAAAGAAAGTCAAAGTTTTATAACACTTTGAAAAAACATGATCAGCTTGGAGAAATTGCCTGCGTGTTCAATAAATTAGGTTCTACGTCAAGAAATCATCAAGGTTGGAGAAGAATTCCCTGTTTCACAATACAGTGGATGCATAGATACCATACAGAAATTGAGCATCTTAAGGTTCCAGCTATTTGCTAAATGTTCCATAAAAAGCAAAGTTCATCTTGCAAGATTACAACCAATACAAGAGGCTGCGCAGTATGATTTTCTCCGATGTTATCATCAGATACAAGCTAGGATAGGAAACAACATCCCTGCTGAAGAATGGGAATAAGCTCACAAGTCGGGCGATCTCTTTCAGCCAGTTCAAATGTGCCAAGACCCGGTACCTGAATCCTTGCTCCATGCTATGTCATGTAGCTGTAAAAAAGGGTGCAGCAAAGCATGTTCTTTTCATAAATTACGACTCAAATGCACGGCAATTTATAAAACATGTATTGGGATCAACTACGAAAATGTCAATGACATTATTTATCTAGAAAGAGGAGATATAGAAATATCACCGTAAGTATTTTTTTACTTAGAATCAGTTTAAATACCTAATATTAATGTTCTGCACTAAAGCTCTAAATACAAAAAAAGTTACAATGTTCGGAATTTTTTTACAATTTTACGGTTGTAATTCATCATGATTGTTATCATGCAAATACCTGTGATTTATATAAGTTACATAAAAGGGCATAAAATGTTGAAAAATTGTGTCAAATTTTCGTTTTTGCAATTTTTCCACAAAGTTAGAAAAAAAGAGTCTTTTACAGAAAGCTGTAGCGCGCTTAATAATGGCTTTAGAAAAACAGTTTTATAATGAAATTTGTAGAGCATTTAGTGCCCTTTCTTTTTGTAATTGAGTATGGTACGCAGAAATTTTATAATTTTTGAGTTATTGGCAAAAAACTGAAAAAAGCTCGAAAATTTTGTGGTTTTTTGGCTCCACAAAATTTAGTCTCCAGATATTTTGTTGGAAAACCATTAATTCTTGTTACTAGCATCCCCATAAACAGTTTAAAAACACAAAATCGTCTGTCAGAATTTTTGCATCCATTTAAGACAATTTGACTGGCCTAAAGCATTTCTCGCATAATTTAATTAGCATTGGCATAAAAAAATACCAATTTTATTTCAGATTTAATACCTTTGGTAGTTCTTTTAATTCTGGAAATTTGAATTTCGAAACCATACGTATGTAGATTTATCCTATTCTCTGTCTTTCTGTTTATTCTAAGCTTAATTTTCCTTCTGTGTGTTCATTAAAATTCTTTTCTCATTTAGATTTGCTTATTTCGATTCGGTTCAACTGCATTCATTTCATCTCAATTTGCTTTATAATTTTTTGTTAAATATTCAATTCATATTTTCTTCTAGTATTATCATATTCAAATGAATAATATTTCGTGAAATAATAATTTTTCAAGGAATCCAACTAATCCTAGACTGTTTCTAATTTCAAGTAAACTTTACGTTGAAATAATTTCTCGGCAAACTTTCTTTAATCCCTTTATTTATCCTCAGGAGTAATATTTCATTTGTGAGACATTGGTTTGTTTATAAAATTTAATAATATTTTTTTTAATATTTCAATGAAAAAAAATCGGTAAAGTTTCTAAATTTTTTCTAGAAAACTGAGATTCTTAGATCTTTTTATATAACGGCCACAGCTAATATTCATGCAATATAATTGATTACATGAATTTTTGTTGTTACCGTTACATAACATGGACTTTGAATCCCACTTTTCTAGAAAAAGTTTAGTAACTTTAAAGTTTTTATTTCACCTTGTACAATATAAAAGTTCTAAGAGATAAGAAGCTTAAATAACATTAAATATTGCTATTGTGAGTAACTCTCTTTTTTATCTAATCTTAATATGTTTCGCATTTTTTTTTATGAATAATGGTTTTGGTTATTAATTTTGTACTAAAAGTAAAAATAATACATATTTATACTTTAGTTGACATTTTCACAAAACAAAATTCAGCTTAGTATAATCTTTTCTGTTTAGACATTAACTGAAACAAAAACCGTGTCCAAAGTTTAAACTTGGCATAGTGCTTATGCGTTTCAAAAGGAGATCACAAAGTTACAATACCGCCTTGCTCCGTGCCGCGTTTTTCTAGGTAAGTATTTAATTATCTTTTTAAAATATGGGAGGCATATTGAGAAATCACCTTAATGCAAACTACACACGAATCCTAAAATATATATGTGATTATTCAAATTAAATTAGTCTATTTTTAACAATTTAACGTTTTTTGCTTTTGTACAACTTCTGGGCATTGTATTACACAAATATATCATAAAAAATTGTGATCTGGACTTTAAAAGCTGAGGATCATATAGTACGCTGCATCTGACATTATGTATGACCAAACCGTGTCTGTCTTTAATGGTTAATATCGGCTAATTCCTGACGATTTTTTTTCAAAACCATTATCAAAAATTATTTTATACTTATGTTACAATGGTTACCTTCAGCGGTTTTAAAAACCTCTGCTGAATGTCTTCAAATCGAAATTTTTCTATAATTGAGAAGTGCGCTTTTTTCAAAAGATGTGCTACCCAGGGTAATCTCTTTAGTTTTCCTGAAAGGTTCAAAATGTTTACTATATCTATTTTTTTCGTAGTTTTAATTTCAGTAGATTCGGAAATTTGGGAGAACATATTTTTGCACTACATTTTTGAAGATATCTCTGAAAATGCAATACCTAAAATTGAAATAAATCAATTTTTGAGTTCAACATTGCGAATATTTTTATACGATTCTGAACCCCATATACAAAGAAAAGTCTTATTTTTAGAGTAACTGAACTAACCCCTCTACATTTTCCCTAAGTATATTTGTAAATGTTTAATTATCTTTAAATATGTGGTCAATAGTCTTTATTACTTCCCCCATTCTGAACTTTCCACGTTCCATAGTTTACGAGTAAAATAGCTGTGACAGACGGACACAGGAGTGATCTTATAATGATTTCCTTTTCATTTTCTAAGTACGGAAGCCTAAAAACCATGTTAGCAATCAACTAGTAAAATAAAATGATTGAAATAATCTGTATCTGTAGCATATGAATGTATGTATTTTTACTTTCTTCTATCTTTACAAGGAGAAAGTGTTGGATTCATGAAAATTTTTGAACTCTGGTTTTCAACAAATTTACACGCTTTAGGGTTCAAAGATTCCAAAAAACATGTTTTTACAAAATGTCTGTTTGTGAGTCTGTGAGTCTGTAAGTGACAAAAATATTGTGTGCGCTCTATCTCAAGAACTAATGCACGGAATTTCACACAACTTTAGATTCTGTTATTCCTTGATATAAATTAGATCTGATTAGTTTTTGGTGAATATCGCACAAAAGATGGCGGTTGTCTTTTTCACGATTTTTGCAATAGCTATATCTCAAGAACTAATAGACGGATTTTCATAAATTTACATATTACTGGACACACTATGGGTCTGATAATGTTTTGGTGTAAATAGCAAAACATAAGGCGCTGCTATGTGGTGTTATTCATAATTATCGCAATAGCTCTATCTCATGAACTAATGTTCGAATTTTCATTAAACTTCAGATTCAGTTAGTCCCTGGCATAAATTAATATTCTGTTGTTTTTGTAGTAAATCTCGCAACAACTGCGAGGTGGCGCTGCTATGTGGCATTATTTATGATTATCACAATAGATCTATCTTAGGATCTAATGAACGAAATTTCCTCAAACTTCAGACTCAGTTAGTTCCTGATATAAATGCGTATTCTTTAGTTTTTGGAATAAATTCCTCTACAGATGAATTTTCATTAAATTTCAAATTTCGTTAGTCCCTCACATAAATTAATGTTCTTTAGTTACCGTAATTTCGGGTGTATAAGCCGCGGATCAAACAATTCTTTTTGGACCCAGAAATCTTATTTAGTGATTGAAGACAAATATTTACGGCGATCTAAGTAGTTACACTTATTTCTAAAAAAATTCTGGGTCGAAAAAGAATTGTTTGACCCGCGGCTTATACACCCGAAATTACGGTAGTAGAGTAAAGTGCTCAACACGTGGCGCTTCTATCCAGTTATTTTACGACTTCTGCAATAATTCTATCTCAAATGCTAATACACTGACTTTCATCAAATTTCAGATTCAGTTAGAACTTGAAGTAAGTTATTGCAGGTTAGAATTGGGTATAAATGACCTACACTGTAAAAAAAAAGGGTCGATCTACTAAAAAAACTTTAATAATCGTTGTAATTACTAAAAAATGTTTAGTAATCTTAGTCGGTTACTAGAAAATCTGTAAGAATTACTAGAAAAAAAAATAGCAACGAATAGAGTTGTGAGGGAGTGACCTTTCCATAAAGGCACTCTAGTGTTTCTGAGATCGTGACGTCAATAATTTAACAAGTGTAAGCGTAAAAGCGACATCTATCCTCTCTTTTACTTTAACTTTCTAGAGTGTGTGTGCTCTTTCGTATTTTACAGTTAGCTTGCGGTTATTAGTAATATGTTAATGTGAAGTATCTTAGTTTGCAGCATATAAAAGCTTGGGTTTGAGTGTCTCTGGCGTGTCTCTGGCATTAGCCAGCAGCCAGCGAGTGAGGCTCTCTGCTATTAGACAAGCGAAGTGAATTATTGTTCAGCGAAGTGCTAGCGAATAGGAAGTAGCGACGGCCTCCAGTGAAGTGGAAAGAAGTTTGGATAGTTGATTTGAGATTCGGCCGTGGTAAGGAAATTTACAATAGTTCCATTTTTGATTATTTGGTGAAATAAAGAATTACCCACAGCCACGGGCTGTTTAATCAAGCTTTGTTTAGCAGCTCAGCCAGAAGATAGTGAGAAGTGTTAGGCGGTGCCCCGACTGAGCTAGGCCGAAGCCTGTGAGTATGATTTAGCTGTTCATAGTGTTTTCAGTTGTGTAAATTTGAGACTTGCTCCACTTCCCTTCAGCCATTATCACTTTAATAAACTTTGTTATTTTATCTTAAATTACTGAGTATGTCTACATTTAACCTCCACCACGACCAACCTAACGTTACAAATGACGCTCACCGTGGGTTTACCGTTACAAATGGCGCCCAACGAAACATCGGACATTATGAGATTGTGCCACGTGTGTATTTTACCGGTGCAGGTGATATTAGTGAATTTTTAGTTAAATTAGATGATTATATTTTGTTCAATAATATACCTGAAAAAAGTAGATACGTAGTGCTTAAATGCTCGTTGAAGGGCGAAGCACTTTTGTGGTTGGAAAATATAGGAAAGTTTTTGATTACTGATGAACCGAAAAGATTTGAACAAACTGTGATTGAGTTAAAGAAGGCATTTCCTCCCGTTAAAGATAAAAGTATTTTGAGAAAAGAGTTCTATTGTAATAAGCAGAATATTTATGAGTCGGCGTCAAAATTTTATCTTCGTAAGCTGGAACTAAAAAATAAATTAGATTTAGATATCACATTTGAGGAATTGTTGGACATTGTTTTTCCTCTTTTTAATCCAAATATACAGGACTTTATTGAAGTTAGAGCACCGAAGAATTTTGCAGAAATGCATCAGATATTATCGAAGTATGAGACTCGGCATAGCTCGGATCAACGGGATTTGCGTAACCCTCGTCAGAGACCGGTCACAGATAGTAATTTGAGAAATGAGGGGGAACGTAATTTTGTGAGAGGGGGGCAGCGATTTCCGGATAGTAATTTGCGTAATAGAAATGATGGATTTGGTCGTAATATGTCGAATACGAATAATGGTAATAGGAATGGTGGTGGTGATAATAGTTTTAGAAGTGGTGAGAGAAATATGTATGGAAATAGACAGAATAGTGGTTATAATCGTAGTGGGGGAAGACGGGACAGGAATGTTTCTTCGCAAGTAAGGAGATTGACTTCGGATGAGAATGTTGAAAATAGGTCAATGCAAAAGAGATGTGTTCAGAGGTCGGGTCAGTTAAACTGGTGGGTGACTGTATTTCGGAAGGTATGCAGTCATAGATTAAATCGGAAAAGCCTTCTGTGAGTTTGAATAAAATTACTATTAATCCGGTTGAGTTACCTGAAGTGTTAATTGTGTTAGATGGTATTGTCGTTAAAAGTGTCTTCGATACAGGGGCAGATAAGTCGTTCATTTCTTTTGATTGTTATCGGAAATATTTTTCGTATAAGAAGTTGAAGAGGTCAAGTCTGGTGGTTCAGTCGGCACAGGGAGTAGCTTGCGATAATAAAGGTTCAGTAGAATTGGAAGTTGAAATTCGTTCGGTTAAGACATGTTGGGAGTTTTGTGTGTTAGATGGATTAACAGTGCATTGTATAGTTGGTGTGGATTATATGAAGGATAGAGGAATTAGTTTGGATTTCTTTAAAAAGTCGTTAATAGTGAATAATGATGAGAATGTGAGTAAGAAAGAGCCAGTTTCAGTGTCAGTTAATTTGGAGGAGTCGGGTTTAAGTGAGGTTAAGGAAGTGGAGTTTAATAAGTCTTTAGTCGATTTTTGTAAAGTCTTTTCAGATAAACCGAGTTTAAGGAATGAAATTCATATTGGTTTTGACGCACTAGTTGCTAGTAAACCATTTCGTTATGATTTTATATCTAATATTTTTAAGTCTTTGTGTGAAAAGTTGGAGACTGGGGTCGGTAGGGAACTTACTCAGTCTAATATGGCTGAACGTGTAAATCGTACATTAATTCAAATGATTTCTTCATATGTTGGTTCTCATCATGCAAATTGGGACCAGTTTCTTCAGCATTTTGCGTATGCACTTCGTACAGCAGTTCACGAGTCGACGGGGAAAACGCCAGCTGAATTGTTTTTGGGTAGAAAAGTCATTACTCCATTCCAAAGGCTAGTTAAGGTGTCAGATGCGGAAAGTCAGTACATGTGTCAGGATATTGAGAGGTTGGTTAAGGAAGCTCAAGTTCAGATGGGAAAAGCGCAAGAAAAGCAGGCTCAGTATTATAATATGCGTAGGAGGGAGTTAGAAGTGAAAGTTGGAGATTTTGTGTTAGTAGAAAAGCATTGGTTAAGTTCAAGTCGTCAAAAGAGAGTAGCTAAGTTTGGTCCGAAGTTTGTAGGTCCGTTCGAGGTTTTAGAAGTTCGAAATAATAATTTGGTTGTTGATGTCAATGGTGAAAGAATGACGGTTAATTTGGATCAGGTTAGAGTTTATAAGTTTAGAGAAAATGGTAGTGAAGGTTCTCACGTGTCGAGTGGTGTTTCGCGAAATTCCCGATCCAATGAGTGTCCCGAGTCCAGCACTTCTTCATCTAATTCTTTTCATCAATATTCAAGAAGAAAATTTGGTCAAACAGCTCCAAAAACTGTTGTTGAAAGTAGAAAGCCTATCAATCCGAGAGCACAGTATGATAATAAAAAAAAGAGAGCTGTGTCAAATACTTCAGATTCTGTGTGCCATAAAAGAAAAAAGATTAGAAACTACCCAGTTCCTCCACCTATTAGACAGCAACCTCACAAACATACATTATCTAATAGTTCACCATATTCGGTACTTAATCCCCGAGAAAGATTTCAGATGAACACTCGGCAAACTGTTAAAAGGACTTTAAAGTCGGAATTTTTGCCCAATAAGAAACAACATAGGTCCGGAAAGAAACGTGGTCTAGGATCTTCAGTAACTTCGGGTGCATCTAGAAAGAGGAGACAACGCTAAGATTACCGGCATCAACAGTGTGAATCTCGCCATGGAGTGACCCCAGCGAACCGGCCAGAGCAGAGTCGTCGAGAGGAACCTACAAGTATCCCACGGCATCCATTCAGAACCAGGCTGCAGGCACGACAGTCAACTGTGGCGTCACCGTACAGTTCCGATGACGAAAGATCCTTCGTACAAGGTTTCTGGGACAAGAGGAGAAAAACATCCTGTAGTATGAAGCCTGCCAGCAGCGAATCATCTCTATGATTGGGTGATAATGTTCTTTATTAAATTTCTATTAGAGTGCATATATGTGGTAGCAATGTGAAAGAATAGAAAGCAGAAAGACTGTTTGGTACTTTTTGGCCATTTTTGGAATTTTTTGACGGACTCACGATTGGTGCTTAATTGTGTTCAAAATTTGTTTGCAAAATTGTTAGTTTTATGTATGTTTGAGATTGTGGTCTTAACTGCTTTTAAAAATTCTGGATCTATTGTTAAATTGTTGTGTTATTTGTTAAAAATGTTACTATATTGTTATATTGTTCATGTGTTATAAAATGTATGTTAATGTATGTTTAAATTTTCAGAAAGTACAGATAGTAATTTGGGTTATTTTGTACACGCGCCGCGGTTCAGGCGCGCACGTGTTTTGCGGTCAAGAAGTCCTTGACACGCGTTTCTATCTCTTATACTAACATTTAATGAATTAACTTTCTTCTTATCGTTCGTGTTTTATGAGTTGCGTTTGTACTTTAGTTGGGAATGGTTTCCGCAAGTTGCGAAGTTTTAAGCTGCGTTTGAATTTGAAATTGTATTGTATTAAAATTGAATGTTAATGTGATTTTCTTGCAGGGAAGTATACCTGTGTTATGTATTGTTTCTGCTATTTTTCTTTTAGTTAATACAGATGAAGAGCATGATGACGTCATTTTGTAAATTTTTGATATTTAATTTGATTGTTGCATAAGCACAGCGATATGACGCTGTACGTATGTGCCCCAATTATTGTTAAAGTGGAGTTAAGTTCTGAAGAATTTTGGGAGTTAGTTCATTGGCTAATGGGTATGTAGGTATTACGTAATAGCAGAGTTATTTTGAGTATGAAGTAAAATTTAATTTTAGATGAGTTCGGAATTTGGATGAGGAAAATTTTTGCGCATTGGGTTTTTTGGACTTGGTGCGAATTTTAGTATTAGGAAAGTTATGGAGAGATAATTTTTGGTAATGTTATAGTTGTATTGCAATATTGAGGAAAATTTCGGAAGTTTAGTATTTTGAGAAATTTTAGCACTCCCAGTGGAGTGGGCTGTTTTGAAAGAAGAAGTAATTAGTTTTGAAAGTTTTACGAGTTTTTGGAAGTTTTACGGAGGCTATTTGTAAGATAGAAGAATGATTGGATTGAATATGTGAATTTTTGAGGCAAACTGAGGTTTTTTGGTTGTGATGGGTTAAAGTTAATATTTTAAAAGTTATGTTTCGGCGCTAAATTTCACCCATCACTGTGTCTATTACGGTTCGAAATTTATAACAAGAAAAAGTTCTGGGCATGCATTTGGCCCAGCCCTTTTTCTCTGTAAAATCCGAGGGGGGGTTGTGAGGGAGTGACCTTTCCATAAAGGCACTCTAGTGTTTCTGAGATCGTGACGTCAATAATTTAACAAGTGTAAGCGTAAAAGCGACATCTATCCTCTCTTTTACTTTAACTTTCTAGAGTGTGTGTGCTCTTCCGGATTTTACAGTTAGCTTGCGGTTATTAGTAATATGTTAATGTGAAGTATCTTAGTTTGCAGCATATAAAAGCTTGGGTTTGAGTGTCTCTGGCGTGTCTCTGGCATTAGCCAGCAGCCAGCGAGTGAGGCTCTCTGCTATTAGACAAGCGAAGTGAATTATTGTTCAGCGAAGTGCTAGCGAATAGGAAGTAGCGACGGCCTCCAGTGAAGTGGAAAGAAGTTTGGATAGTTGATTTGAGATTCGGCCGTGGTAAGGAAATTTACAATAGTTCCATTTTTGATTATTTGGTGAAATAAAGAATTACCCACAGCCACGGGCTGTTTAATCAAGCTTTGTTTAGCAGCTCAGCCAGAAGATAGTGAGAAGTGTTAGGCGGTGCCCCGACTGAGCTAGGCCGAAGCCTGTGAGTATGATTTAGCTGTTCATAGTGTTTTCAGTTGTGTAAATTTGAGACTTGCTCCACTTCTCTTCAGCCATTATCACTTTAATAAACTTTGTTATTTTATCTTAAATTACTGAGTATGTCTACATTTAACCTCCACCACGACCAACCTAACGTTACAAATGACGCTCACCGTGGGTTTACCGTTACAGAGTTAATAGTTTTATATTTTTAATAGCTATTACTAAAACTCACTTAGCGTTGCCTCGATAGCATTGTGGTTATAGTAACGGACTCCAGGCTAAAAGGTCCCGGGTTCAATACTGGACAGCGCCAAGTACGCCCCGAATGTATGTAGTGTAAGTACCCTATAATAAAGGGGTTATGAATTTCCTGTTGGAGCTGGTCGCAACGTTTGGTGCTGCCATCTATTGCGTTTTTGCCGAAAATCTATCGCTTCAGAAGTCTGGATGCAGCTCGAAGGAAGCTCCTGCCCTTCGGACGCACGTAATTGTTATTAAAAATAATTTTGGAGCTATTACTAAAATTTGCTTGGTGGCTCATACTAAAAAATTTTAAGTTAGTTATACAAAATATTCTTTTGTTCAGTTTACAAAAGAAATGCTTGTTTCACTTGCAAAAAAAAAGTTTGTAATGGTTACTAAAAAATTCTGTGGAATACAAATTTACTAAGAAATTTTTAGTAACCTCTTGAATTTTTTTTTTTACAGTGTAATCGGTGATGTTGCTATGTTTCATTTTTATGGAAGTATTAACATGTATGATATAGAAGAAAGTTTTGGGATTGCTACATCTGACTAGTTTATATTTGTGTAAAAATAGCATATATATCCATTAAAATATAAAGATTTTTTAAATTCAAGATTATTTGCCATGTTGCTGTTTATGTAGCATATAGGGTTGTCATCCAAATTTGATTCTTGTTTCAGAAAAATTGACAAAATATAACAGAAATAATATCCTGAAATTAGAAGATAAAAATATTAAATATTTGATGAAGTAGAGTCACTATAAAAATAAATCTTGACAGCACGTACGCAAAAGATAAATAAAAAATGGATTATTTATTAGTCAACAAATAGCCAGTTGAGAATCGTGAAAATTCCGAAAAATATCGTTAATATTGTAAACCGAATTTCAGCTGTTATCTAAAAGTAGTTGGATTCCACAATTTTAATTTAACATTATATATTTATTTAAAATTTTATTTGTTATTAATGATTCAGATCACTTTGAAAGAATCAGCAGCACAAACCCATTGCAAGAAAAAAAGGCGTTATCAAAATCGAAACATATGTTCCAAAGCTATGCATGTCAAATTCCTAACTCCGTTGTTAGAAGCCAGTTTTTAAGAAATGATAATGTGAGAAAGTCATTATCATCCGGCTAGTTGTAGAATGTAGATGTAATTTAGCTAATTTCTGCGTACTATATTATGCTACTTTTTGCGGCACACTATATTACTTCTATTATTGGGAATGTTCACGATATTATAATGAAATGTTTATACACTGTAAAACATTTGTGGAAACGTTACTCCATACAATTGGTGTAAAAATGGTGGCAAATGCTGCCTCCAATTTCATGGAGTAATTGGTTTCACATATGCAATGGTGTAATTTAAACCTATATTACTGGTGTAACATGACAATGTTACACCGGTTTTGACGGTTAAAATACTTCATAAACATGGAGGCAGCAATGCTGCCACCAATTTTACGGAGTAACGTTTCCACAAATGTTTCTCAGTGTAGGTTGCCACATATTGCTACAATTATTAACAATAACTATTTTTATTTTATATTTCTTAATGATTTTAAGAAATGTAAAAGAAAAAGAATTATTATTAACTTTTTTTTTTTTTTTTTTTTTTTTTTTTTTTTTTTTTTTTTTTACAGATTTTATTTTCACTCATTTTTTCAAAAAATGTTACACGTGGTTTTAAATAATAAATTTTTAATTCATAAATTGAAAACAAAAAATAAAATAAAATTCTATTCAAATAATAATAATAAATTAACAATAATTGGAAAACTAATGAATATAAAATATATAGTTTCAAAATTAATTGGTTTAATCACACACGTTTAACGCTAAATTTAAGCTTTTAAAGTTAGTGCCATATGTTAAACCATAAAACATAATTTTATAGTTAAACCATATGTCTGTGACAAATGGTTTAGGAATTAGCTATTGGGCAGCGTTGGAAATGGGAGCCCTTTATAGTAATTTAAGCACTTAGTATACGTTCCCTGAAAACTTAGTCCAACTCATTCGCTTTTATCTACAGAATTGTGGTTTAAGTCATGAAATTTAAAGTTTCATAACTCGGTCAATTTTAATGTTAGATGAATGGGATCTTTTTTGTATTGCTTGATAGGCCGATGGAAAATTTTTACTAAATATCACTAATAGGACCGGGGAACCGTATAAAAAGTTAATTTTTGTAATTTTTTAATAAAAATGTTTTTTGACCTAAATCGTTTGAAAAACAATTCTTTACCTTTTTAAAAGCATTTTTGCAATTGGAAATATATGTCTATGACTAACGGTTTAGAAATTAGCCATTGGCCACCGTTGAGAGTGGACACCCTGTATATATATATTACGCTAACGTATGTGGCACAAAAATCACGATTTTTTGTTAATTGTTTAATGGCAACATCCAAATGAAACACATCGTATGGGTTACTATGCGAAAGTCCTTTGGTAAGATTTATGATGCGGTAAATTGAATTTATTTATGTTTGTTCCTTCGCTGCAATTATGGAATTTCAAAATATCATTATTTTTATTTTTTCTGTTCTTTTTACTTAAAAAAAAAAATAAATAAATGAAAGTCATGAATTTTTAACTTTTCAATTTCAAATTAAAGTTATGTATTATAAATTATATGAGTGAAAGATTATATTATTATATTTTAAATAATTAATGAAATAAGAAAAAATGCCAAGGGTACAATGTTTGGCGATTTATTATCTGCGCCGGGCAAGCATAAATATACTGATTTCTTGATTTATCAACACAGATGTCATATATGCACCACATTGGCGCGTTATTTTTCTGACTCCAATTTGGCGAAAATT
Organism: Maratus speculifer; assembly: GCA_964019185.1. Classification (NCBI taxonomy): domain Eukaryota; kingdom Metazoa; phylum Arthropoda; class Arachnida; order Araneae; family Salticidae; genus Maratus; species Maratus speculifer. Next base: position 81,105,597 of record OZ025299.1, read on the forward strand.
CGGTTTTCAAATACCAGTTACATAAATATTTTTAAACTAATATCTATTATTTTAAGAGGGAAATAATCATTGAAAAAAGTTTAGTTAATAATTCTAGAATAAAACAATTTATATCATTTATATCATCAAAAACAAATTAAGAGCAAACAAACAGTTTATTAATAAATAAATAACAATAGCCGGGTTTCCACGTGAGTCACATATAATAGCTATTTCGTTGCAATCGCACCAATATGGTGCGCATATGGCATCTGTGTCTATTTCTCTAGCAGAATCTTCTAATTTGGCAAAAAAAACAAAATAAGCAATTAAAATAAATTATGAATAAAAGGAATATGGTTTAATGCTTAGTATATATTTAAAGGAGACCAAACTGGTCACCAAGGACGGCTAGTTTAATAAATTCTATTAAATATTTTTATCGAACAACAAATATATATTTAAATATTGCATATATTACATACCGTAAAATGGGGTGAATCGGAACATTTTTCAACTTTAACGTTAAAAAAAGTTACAACTGATTTTTTAATTTTTTAATTTTTCTACTAGAAACTTCGGTCTTGTTTTGTTCTTTACTTTTTAAGCAAAAACGAAACTTTTTTACAGTTTATATATATATTATTTAATTTTTTAATGGTGTTCCGATTCACCCCGCAGATAGGGGTGAATCGGAACAAATGTTATAAATTTTAATTATTCCGATTCACACTTTAATAGAGTTAATAAAAACTGGTAATAATGATAAGGGAGGAATAGGAACACGTAGTTACTGCGAATGAAACCTTTATTTTATATACAAGTAAAGATATGCCTTTTTTAAAATTAGAAAACAACTTTAAAATCAAGACAAATTGAGATTTCTTTTAAGAAAATATATTCGAATTGCAGAAGTAGAATTTAATACAAATTCAGCCCTGTTCTGTGTTATCCTTTACTAGTAGTCATTGGGTAAGTGAAAATATCAAGTAGCCCTAATCGCTGCATGCATTATTAAGATCTACTAATACGCCCTCCTCCCCAGCCCTTAGTACTGTTTGCATTCCTCTCTTTTTTTAATTGGTTTTTATTTTGAAATGTTTGTGTAATATTGTGGATGTCAGAGAATAATTTTGTGCAGTTTTTCTAACTAATTTACTATTTTTAAATTATTTTATTGTGTGTTCCATGTCTGTTGGATTAGGCTTTGACTTTTTTATTTAACCAAGTAATTTATTGGCACCTTTAAACTCTTCAAGAAATTAAAACAAACAAAATATTGTTACAATACATATTCACACATATGTTTTGATATATTACATGAAACTATTACTGTATAGAAAAATAAACCATGAGGGAAAACGTGTTCCGATTCGCCCCATAAATCTTAAACATCTGATGTTATAAGCCATTTTTCATTTTTTCATTGTGTAGTTTAGAAATAAGTAGAATTTAATACAGCATATCATTTACAGGACTATCATTATTTAAAAATCCCTTCTCTTAGGTTTAGAATAGGAAAAATACTGTAGTTACAGACAAAGTTTTGAAGACGTTGAAAAAATCATGTTTTTGAAGATCCTCTTGAAGTTTTTTTATATACCCCAGTAGTGGTGCCAACATGTCGAAACTGAATTTCCCAACTCTTAATGTTATTACCTTCTTATAAAAAAATTGGCAACTAAAAATATCATCACATATATTTATAATGAATTTATTTGTATGACCTGGAAGTTTCGTTCCGATTAACCCCGCTGTTCCTATTCACCCCATTTTACGGTACTAATGTATGTAATATTTCAATGTGTGTAACCATTATAAAAAATTACAAAAAATCATCCATTAGATCATCCGGAAAATTCTACATTTTTTTGATAAAATATAAATCTACAAATACCACATTTTTACCGGAATATTTGGTATAAAAGTTCGTTTTTATATTCTGCGTACAGAAAAACTTTTTCTTTTTTCTAATGATTTTGTGCATAATTTACGGTGTCAGTCATTTATTTTAACATTATCGCAACAAAAGTTGCAGTACAGAAAAATTTTCAGCATGACCCAATATTTCAAATTTACTGAATATGTAAATGTATAGATAATAATGAACTTTCACAGAAAAACAATTTGCCAATGGCGTAAAAGAGCACATATATTTTTTTAATATTCATAAATATCAAACTATCTTGATTTGGAATTCCTAAATAAAAATATTATTAAATTAATTTAAAATGTTGTTTATTGTTTGGAAAATAAAAAATAAATAAATAATTCTTAATGTTTTTCAATTTATAAAATTATTAAAAAATATTCTTGCTAAAACATTATTACACTTGTAATTATCCAACTTAGTAGAATATTTTTCTTGTAAAATGCAAAAGATGCACGTAAAACAAATCTCTATGTGCTCGGCCTACATACCGATGCCAATTTCGAAGTTAAGCTTTAATTTCACCAACTAAATTAACTCGTTCAAGGCCATAGATACCTATACGAAAACGCCCCCTCGAAAAAGGAATACAGACCTTTATCTTCCCACCAGTAAAAAAGAACAGTAATATTTGTTTTCTTCAATTAGAGCATTTTCGTAATTATTAAAATAAAGGTAACTTTTTTTTAAATTATTATTATTAAGTGGTGCTAACAAAATAAAATTTATGTAAAAGGTGCCGGTCCCAAAGTTTAAGATTAGAGTTAAACCCAGTTTAACAATTTTATCTATCAGTTTTTGATGAATTATTAATTTCATCATAAGAGTTGGTTTTATCACAATCATGTTAAGGCGATGTTTTGAAAAAGAAGAAAATTCCACCGTTGACAACTCGAAATTAAAAGTAAACTAATTTTCAAAAGTAAACTTTGCTGACGTGTTTTTTTTAACACGTTCGCTGCCGCTTACGTGAAAGCGCGTCATATGGGGCCAGCGCATGATGTGGGGTGATGTCCAATAGCCAGTCACGCGCTGGCGCGGGAAAATCTCTCACTGATTCTTTGTTATAAAAAGTAAATCGGCTTCTGGGAAAAACCCACTTCTACATTGCGGTATTAACTATCATCACATCTTCATGTAAGCGGCAGCGAACTTGTTAAAGAGATTCATATAGACTATATGAGGAGACTATATTTGAAATAGGCCTATTTATGTATGTCCTGAATGGTATATATGGTACAGGAAAATCAATTCCATTTTAAATGTTACCTGGGTTACACATCTAAAAGGGAAATGATTTTCCTGAAAACCAATACATAAAAGAACATTTTTATGTGACTCTGTAAATGAATGATAAATGCTTTGCACCTTATAGTCTACAGAAAGTATATTTCTGTGTACCACTCAATTCATATGCGTTTCATTATATTTGTGTGAAGTAACATCATTAAAATATTTCGGAGGCAGTTTTTCTTCATTTAGTGCGATAATATAATGGAATACTTTTGAGCTTCCTTTTGTACATACTGTAATTGCAACATACCGTAAAATGGGGTGAATCGGAACACTTTTCAACTTTAACGTTAAAAAAAAGCAAGAACTGATTTATTTTTATTATTATTTTTCTACTAGAAACTTCGGTCTTGTTTTGTTCTTTACTTTTTAAGCAAAAGCGAAACATTTTTAATGTTTATATATACATTATTAATTTTTTTAATGGTGTTCCGATTCACCCCGCAGATAGGAGTGAATCGGAACAAATGCTATAATCTTTATTTATTCCTATTCAAACTTTCATAGGGTTAATAAAAACAGGTAATAATGATAAGGGAGGAACAGGAACACGTAATTACTGTGAAAACAAGCCTTTATTTTACATACAAGTAAAGATATGCCTTTTTAAAAATTAGAAAACAACTTTTAAATCAAGGAAAATTAAAATTTATTTTTAGAAATTATATTCGAATAGCAGAAGTAGAATTTAATACAATTTTAGCCCTGTTCAGTGTTATCCTTTACTAGTAGTCATTGGGTAAGTGAATCTATTGAGTAGCCCCAATCGCTGCATGTATTAATACGATCTACTAATACGTCCTCATCCCCACCACCTTAGTATTGTTTACATCCCTCTCTTTTTTAATTTGTTTTTCATTTTGAGATGTTTATGTAATGTTGTGGATGTAAGAGAATAATTCTGTGCAGTTTTTCTAACTAGTTTTCTATTTTTAAATTATTTTATTGTGTGTTTCATGTCTGTTGGATTAGGCGTTGACTTTTTTGTTTCACCAAGTAATTTCTTGGCACCTTTAAACTCTTCAAGTAATTAGAACAAACAAAATATTGTTACAATACATATTCATACGCATGTTTTCATATATTACATGAAACTATTACTATATACAAAAATAAATCATGAGAGAAAACGTGTTCCGATTCACCCCGTAAATCTTAAACCTCTGATGTTACAAGCCATTTTTCATTTTTTCATTATGTAGTTTGGAAATATGTAGAATTTAATATAGAATATCGTTTACAGGTCTACCATTAATTAAAAATCCCCCCTCTTAATTTTAGGTTACGAAAAATACTGTAGTTAAATACAAAGTTTTGAAAACGTTGAAAAAATGAGGTTTTTGAGGATACTCTTGAAGTTTTTTTATGTACCCCAGTACTTGTGCAAATACGTCGAAACTGAATTTCCCAACTCTTAATGTTATTACCTTCTTATAAAAAAATTGGCAACTAAAAATATCACCACATATATTTATAATGAATTTATTTGTATGACCGGGATGTTTCGTCCCTATTCACCCCGCTGTTCCTATTCACCCCATTTTACGGTATAACAAAGCAGTATCTGTCTAATTATTGTAATCATCTTCTAATACATCTGAATAATATGTATAAATCTCATTATGTTTAAAACAGTGTAACACTATTACAATATGCCGAAAATATTTTTTATCATAGAACACAACGTAACGGAATACTTTTGAGTGCCCATGAAAATGAAGTATAAATACTACTACATAATTCATTTCCACTACCAAAGATGCCTCGATAAATATAAAAACTTTTATTACATAACAATCCGAGAATATTTACGAGAGTTAGAGCTCGGAAAGGCTGATAGACAGCAATACAAACGAAATTCATAAACACTTCACAACATAATTCACAACTACGGTCGCAAGTGTTAAAAAGAAGAAGAGACAGTCCATTTGCCATTCACCCTATCCAAAAAAATTAAATTAGAAGGCCATCGAAGAGCTAATATATATGTACGCATGTATACTATAAATTTCAAACTAAACGAGATGAAATTTATTAAGTCGTGGGTACAAATGCTGCACCAAAAATAGCTGCTTTTTCACCACTCAATTTTAATAGTATTCTTTGGCTTATTAAATCTCAGAAATTCTGTCATTAAATAAGTCTATACTATAATAATACTATTAAAATTTATGGTAACAATCGGCCACTTTTGAAGCAGTTTTTGCATCCTGTTAAGTTGACCGAGCTTGGTTCATAATTATTAATAGTAACCAGTTAATATGAAAAATTTGCATAAATTAATCATATTAACTAGTTTATTTGGATATCATTTCGTAGTCCTTAATAATAATCACTTATTATTAATAATACCGGTTAGACAAATCAACCGTAACATACATTTATTTTAAATATTGTTAAGATTTTCCCCAAGAATATTAATAATTACAATATTTTAATTTTAAAATCAAATTCGCGAAAAATATTATCCGACTGAAAGTTATTTTGAAAAGCATTTTATGCATTATTATTATTCTTATTATTATTATTATTATTATTATTATTATTATTATTATTATTACTTTACGAGAAAAATAGTTTGCAGATTTAAATAATAATTTATTTCTAGTAACAACTTAATACATATTATTTAATATTTGTTAAAAAAATATATGCATGTTTTTAAAGTATTATTTAATAGTTTTATTTATAATCTTCAAATAAGCCATAAAATTTAAACATATGTTAATTTTACAATGTTAATAAAGAAAACAAATTTATCAAATAATTACTCTATAAAGTTTATAAGTTTATAAGTTAAAGTGTTATGCAACATCTTTTTAACACCAATGTTCAACATATTCATTAAAATTGTATTTCTTCAATTATTATTAAAGTAAATTATTATTTTCTTTAATTATAACTTTATTATTTATAATTATCGATTAAGCAAATGAACCGTAACATATATAAATTTTAAATATTGTTTAACATTTTCCACAAGAATATTAATAATTTCAATATTTTTATTTTTAAATGTAAAAAATTCGCGAAAAATATTATCCAACTAAAAATTATTTTGAAAAGCATTTTTCCCCACTTTACAAGAAAAAAAAACTGTGCAGATTTAAATAGTAACTAATTTTTAGTAACAGCTTAATACATGTAATTTAATATTTTTTTATTAAAAAAAATTATGCATATTTTTAAAATACTGTTTAAAATTTTAATTTATAAACTTCAAATAAAACCATAAAATTTAAACTTAATATTAAATTTACAATGTTAATAAATACATATATATCAAATAATGTTTCTATAAAGTTTATAAATAAAAATATTATACAACAGTATTAACAGTATTTTTCAACATTTTAATTAAAACTACATTTTATTAATTATTTTCAAAGTGAATTATTACGTTCATTAAAGATAACTTTAATTTTAATAATAATTAATAGTAAATATTCTTAATTATTATTAAAAATGTAATAATTCAAGTCAATTAAAAAACATTATTGAACATTCTTTTATAAAATTTTGTAAACACATTTTTAACAATTACTTAATGTGTTAATTTTAAAAACTTTAGACTAAACGATAAAAATTAAAAATATATTAATTTTACAATGTTAATAAAAAAACATATTTATCAAAAAATCTTTCCATAAAGTTTGCAAATTAAAATATTATATAATTTTTTTAAAGCGTTGTTTAACATTTTCAATAAACATATTAAATTATATTTCTCTACATATTACTAAAGTAAATTATCCCTTTCTTTGGTTATATAAGTAATAGTACTATATCTTTTTGTTATCACTTGAAAAACATTTGAAAAAATAAATAAATAAATAAATAAATAAATAAACTGATAATGAGACTCGAGTAATTATTCATAATAAATATTAGTAATTTTTACTAATAATTATCACTAAAAATAGAAATTATTCAAGTCTGTTAAAAATATATAAATAATAATCATAATAATAATAATATTTTTTTATAGAAAACGTTTAACAATATATTTTAAATTATAAACTTTTTAAGAAAATATAAATAAATAAGTAAATAAATAAATAAATAAATAAATATGGATTAATTTTCACTGAAAAAAAGAAAGCAAACTTCCACTTACAGAGAGTAACTTTCTCTTTAATAACACATTTTCTAAAAATGTCCCAGAAATTTCAGATATCTGTCAGGGGGAAAAAGCAGAGAACTCCGCGCGGCTGATATTAGCAGGAGAACAATTCGGAGTGTGATGGCATCCCCGTCCCAAACATTTATGCCTGTTGCTTCCGAGACAGATCCCGAAAATCCGTAAGTTGCTTGGCGATTTTTCACTAAAGCCCTTGGCGCACTCAAGGCTCCTGATTCCTTCTTCCATCTTTATTAATATTAACAACATTTAGATACTTCTGATTGAATTATTGCTCACTTATAAAGCACAAGTATGTTTATAAATATGTATCGCAATCTGTGAGAGAATGCGAAAAAGAAGTGAGAAGATGGTGGAAAAGGCGTAAATCATGAGATACGCAAGCATGAGAATGGTTTTATACGTCCCCAAAAATAAAGTGTGGAAAATAGGGAAAAGTGTTATAAAAGTATATTTACTTCTGTCGAGAATTTTATCTTGCGTTATTAATATTGTGACTTAAAGATAACAGTATTTCATTGACAGCCCAATTATTAAACTATTTTTAGAAGAGAAAATCCCTATTTTTTACAAAAGATTTACGCTTTAAAACCTATTTATTTGTATCTTTAAAAAGGGAGTTTTGTCTGTAGATTTCCGAAAAAAGGATGTTATTTCGTTAAAGGATGTTTTTTTTTTTTTTTTTTTTTTTTTTTTTTTTTTTTCTGGAAAGGGAAAAAAGTTTTTAGCTCCAAGTTTTTTGCATGTTATTTGTCATAATTTGAAGAATAGTTTAAAAAGAATTAAAAAATTCATCGAACTTTGAACCGGACGGGATCCAATATATTGCAAGAGACGTTTGCAATCAGTCTCCTTTAAGACTCCTGTCCCTGTTAGCGAAGAACTCGCGAGCTAATGTTATTCCAATGGGGAGTTTATTTTCTAATAACTTGTTTGCATTTCGACATTTTTATTTTTATTTTATTTTATTTTATTTTATTTTATTCATTGTATATCTGAGGTACCTTTCCACAACCCTTCTTTTTTACTTTTTCGATTTTGGTTGTAGATATGTTTTATGAAGTTAGTTTCCCTTTCAAAACCTGTTCCGAAAATGAAAGTGTCATTTAAAAAATATCTGCAACCAAAATCGAAAAAGTAAAAAACGAGCGATGTGGATAGGTACCTGAGCTATCCAATGCAAAAAAATCATTTAAAAATGTCGAAATGCAAAAGAGTTATTAGAAAGTAACCTCCATAGAAATAGCATTAGCTCGAGAGTGTCTTTGCTAGCAGGGACAAGAGTCTTGGGATTATTAAAATAAATGATATTGCCTGGAGCTTCAACCACATTCAGATCAAAAATTTGAAAATGACAGCTATTTGAAAACTGTACCATTTCTAACACCTTTTTTTTTTTTTGCACTTTGGTGTGTTTCTAAAAATATTTATTTTTATAAAAATTTCTGAGAGGAGTTCAAGCTTCGGTAAATTGTATCACCTTCAATTTTAAAAAATGAGAAGATTGGTCTATAGTATTTGCGTTTTGATCCCACCCAGTTTGAAAAATGTCATTTTGAATAAAATGCGTTTATAACGCTCTAAAACAGTATATGAACGTGTTGCAATAACGCGCTAAATAACTACGGAAATGCTTCGAATGAGGCCAGATCATTGAAAACAGATAATTTATAGACAATGTGAAATACACTGCAAAAATACAGACTCTCTATAAATTTACAATAGCTCTCGGTTAAATGCATTTGATTGAATTTCTCAGTCATCATTTTGCAGATATTTTTCTTGTCTTAGGGGGAATTGGGGCACATATTTACACCCCCTCTACTGCTCACAGGGTCATTACAGGAAGTTTCACAACAGCTCCAATAGATGATGCTAGTGTACACAACTATACACAGAACGTCTTGGTATGATCCATTAGTTTGATGAAATGGGGTGGGTGATTTATTGTTTTTGTAGGTGAAAAGTAAATTTGAGTTGTACAACTGCAATGATATTATATAACTGTTCCAATATTTTCAACCGAAAATACCGTAATTTCGGGTGTATAAGCCGCGGATCAAACAATTCTTTTTGGACCCAGAAATCTTATTTAGTGATTGAACACTAGTATTTACGGCGATCTAAGAAGTTGTGTTGGTTTCTTAAAAAATTCTGGGTCGAAAAAGAATTGTTTGATCCGCGGCTTATACACCCGAAATTACGGTAATACTCTTCCTGGCAAGTAAAACTACTCTTTATCATTTCCCCATTCTTTATTGTTAGGTAAGTTATGAAGTGTTGGAAATGAGATTCATTTTATTCAAAATGGCTGTGTGGGGCACATTGCTACTGTCTATGTCGGGGAATATTGATACGTATCAATGTGCCCCATGATAGCTACAGACAACCTAAATATTTTTCTAGTTCATTTTTTTATTATCTCTTGTTTATTTTTATTTTCACCATACACTCCTAAAAACAACCATTTCTCGCCAAAAATTTCCTAATATTGGCTTTTATCGAAGTGAAAGTGCTCTAATTTTTTATATTAGAACATTTTACAGTATTTTTATAAACAGAAGACGTACGATCTTACACAACAGCTAGTGCTAGTAGAAGAAGCAAACAAACAAAAAAAGGACGGCAGCTGGCAAATCTCGAATTTATATCAATTTTACAAACGTTAAGTATGAGAAACAAGATGCATAAAAACAAAGAATAATTATATTATTAACAGAATTTTTAGAATAATTATACTTTATGTTCTGTTTAAAAAACCGATTTATAAACAGAAAAACTGGTAATTTTTTCATCTTTCCTAAGAAAGAAGATAATGCTGGGGTCGAAGTGCCAGATATGACAAAGTAACCACAGCCAACAATCAGACAAGGAACAGCCCGAACATCAGGTCATTATACATTTAATTTTGATTGCTTTAATTTTGCTTACGAATAAATTGTGGGTGATTTGAATTTCTATAAATAAATATAAAATTGTTTGCTAACTCATTTTCTATGAAAAATATGCATTGGTGTTATTGTGTCTTCATTTTTCCTAACATTTCAAAGTGCCCCATGAGGTGTATCAATCTGCCCCGGGGATGGGGCACATTGATATAAATTACTTTTATGATTTTTTTAATTGCATGCAAAAACACTATGTAAAACAACCATTGTACATTTTTTATAACACACTATACAAGTTTTGCTGACACCGCATGGAAAAATAACTTGAAATTTCTACTTTCTGGACATCAAAAAAAATCTTTAAAAAAAAACTGTATCAATATGCCCCAGTTTCCCCTATATCTAATTCCTTGAAGATTTTTATTGTTTCTATGTAAAAAAGTTTTACCTTTGTTCAAACTTGTAATTCAAAATACACACTTTTAAAATTCTTTTGCAATTTTATTAGACATATTAAAGAAAAAAATTATTTATTTATTTATTTTTTTTTATTATTAACTTGGAATAGTTCAGAAAGTAAAAATTATCCTCGGATTTAGTGGAGAATTTTATGGACGCTAACTTTGCATCGCCCGGGACGGATAGGAACAAATTGTGTAAAAACTAAATGATACAGCAATTCAGACAAGAGGAAAAAAGGGTTTACAGAGTCTTATAAATAGACTAAGAAAAGTGGAAGTCTGGTAATATTAAAAGAAAATTGCGTCGCATTATTTGAAATCTGATATTATTATTACCTATTTTTATTATTATTATTTAATTGGTAAATGCGATAGAAAAAATAATATTAATCTTATAAAAAACATATGACACAAAACGAATAAATTAATGAAAATGTAAAAAATTGCTTTTAAATAAAAAATACATTTTTTCTGTTTATTTTCCTTTTATTTCTTACTAACTTTGAAAAAATATACATATTACAGTATTAAAAAAAATAAAAAAAATAGTGTGCGACTATTCCGAATTTTTTAAAAACATTGTTGTAAAGCACTAACTTAAATTTTGTTACTTAAAAAAATCTATTGATTTTTATAATTTATTACTTAAACTAGCTAAAAAATTAAAATTTATTAAAAATATCAGGTATTATGTACCGGTATAAAATAAACTCTTTATAAATTTCCAGCGAATATATTTGAAGCAAAACCTTTAAAACGCATGAATCATAAAAGGCTATAGTTTATATTCAACAATAGCAGATTCTATAGCTCAGTAGATGTTCTACAACTGTCAAGAGGTCTCGAGTTCAAACCCCAAGATAGGTAGGATCAAATTGTGTAAAAGTTAAATGGTAAAGAATTTCAAATTTACTAAAAAACTAAATTTCTTTGAGATCGCTTAAGATTTAGTGATCCTCTAATTTTAAAAACTAAATTAAATTTTTATCATTAAAAATAAATGTACAGTTTTTGTGTATTTTTAACTGTATTAATTTACAGAGTCTTGCCGAATAACTTCTCTATTATTTACCAGAATCTCGGTTTTTTAATCTCATTTAATTTTACATATTTTTTCATAAAACTTGTGATAATACATTACCCGTAGATTCTTGCCGTAGAAAAAGACCCCCGTCCCCCCTTTAACCATTAATTGAGTGTTTTTTTCTAGTATTGCAGAAAAAATGCTTGGTACTCTATGACCACATAAAAGGAGGAAAACTAATTAAAAAAAGTCCTTCCGGCAGTACCGGGAGGAAGAGGTAGCTTTCATATACCTTATATATCTATTTATTTATTTTAAATTAAGTTACATTATTCAAACATACGAAGCTCAAATTAGTGGAACCCGATTTTATAAGATTAAATAGTAAGTTTTTGTCAGTACTGAACATTAAATGGGAATTTTAAGAAATAAGTCATCTTTTATTCAAGCTGATTTTATTTTATGCGATTTATAGGGTTGCAAAATCCCACGATATCATGAGGTGTATGCCATTTTAAAACAACATGATGGGTAAAACAAACCAATGAGCGTGGTCGAAATCTTAATTCATGTGCACATGCACACTCACATCGAAATCGATTAATATATACGAGCGTTGTCGCGGACAAACTGATTTTTTAAAAAAAGTCACCCACATTAGAAATTCAAATTGCTATATATCAGACGTTTTTTAAGGTAAAGACAAAGCAAAAAATACTCCGAAATTCATTATTAAGACCAAACACTTTAGAAAGAACCTTTTTTCAATTTCTAATTGTTTGTTAGAACATCATTATACATTTAAAAGATTTTTGACAAAATTAAATGGCGTTATTTTGATACAAGATGGCGAATGAAGCTGGCCAATGAACTTGGTGAAAACATTGGTACGTAATATGTAAACACGGAGTCATATCCAAATCAGTTTATAAATATGCATATTATCGCTTGACAAAAATCAGATCGTTTCAAAATGTCAGTCATACTAGAAATTCAAAGTGCTATAACTCCGTCATTTTTTAAGATATAGACAAAGCAAAAAGTGTTCTGGAATCGTTGTTTTAAGTTCTAACACATTAACTTTTTCGCATTAAATTTTAAATTTTAATAAAAAAAATTAAATGGCCGCCATTTTGAAACCAGATGGCGGATGATGCTGGCCAACGAACTCGGTCGAGGTATTTGTATGTACTATGTACATACTAAGTTTAATTCAAATCAGTTCATAAACAAATATATATATATCAGCATTTGAACGGAGGGTGGTTTTGGGGCCTGGGGGTCATGATCGGAGAAAATATACCAAAATTTTCCGGATATGCTTTCCTCCGGACGGCTGCAATAGGTAGCTTTTTACTTTTTGTAATGAAAGCGCTACCTAAAACATGACTTAATTTTTTCAGTTTAAAATGTTAACCCTACATTGAGCAGTAATGCATATATGAAACATAAATTAAACATTTAATGCTTAAATTTAATTCCTCTCTATTCGGGTATTGAAGTAAAAGTATTTGACTTATGTAATCCCAGTCTTCTATTTAATGTGAAGAATTACTCTATAATATTTGTGACATCTAACCCAAAATATGAGTATAAAAACTTAAAAATACATTACAAATAAGTGTTTCGCATTTGAGAGAAATTTCACTATAAACACTTCAGGGCGGGTCTTTTGCAATTTTTTTAATCTTTTGTTACCGATTTTTCAAAACAGAAATTTTTTTCCTAACTGAATCGGGAAAATGCTTTCATTACATAAGGCAAAATTTGCGATAAAAATTTACTGGTGAGAATAATCTAGGATTCTCACCAGCTTATTCGGCACATATACCGCTCGCTCGTCCCCAAGGGGGTTAAAAAAATTTATTGCCAGAATTGTATTTTAAGGAAAAACTCTGGAAATGTAGGGTTAAAAAATGGGCATCGATTTTTACCATACCTCTCACAAGGGTTTAAAATTTTCTCCTAAGAAGTTTTGATAATTTTAACATAGTTTATTGTATTTAGTAACAGAATACTTTATTTTTGTTTAACGATTGTTTAAATACGCACACAAAATGTAAAACATACGTTTCTACGGCAAGTTTTGATACATCTCAATTATATTTATGTATTTTTTTCGCCATTAAGGCCCTTTACACATCATAGTTTTTATGCTATTGTGTGAAAAATGAAGCAAAACATACTAAAAACTATAGATCGTTATATAGAGCACTTCACATAAAAAAGAAATCAAACTGATATAAATGAAATACAGTAAACTTTGATAAATAAACCTATATTTCTGATATTTATAACGCGTTTAAACAATGTTTAAACTAAAATACATAAATGAGTCATACAGAAAACTACATCGTATCGATATGTAGATAACAGATATGCCTAATACAGATTAAAACAATAAAAATATCTTAGAAGGCGAATTTTTTAAACCTATAGGGAATGAGTGAGTAGACGAAAATCAATGCTTATGAACCCATCTCCCGGAGGCGCCATTTGGGGGGAGTTGGCCCCCTCAAGGAATTTGATATTTCAGAATGTATCGATCACTGTAGTTCCGACCCTTTTTATTCTCGTTTTTTATAAACTGCATAAAACTAAAAATTGCTGGTCAGATTTGACTAAAACATTATTATTATTATCATTATAAAAATGTCATTATATAAACACATTAAGCACCAAATAAATTATTTTCAATAAAATTAGCTAAAGCCTTCCTACTGTAACATTCTCAAACAGAGAATGAGTATTAATAATTAATTAAACAACTATAATGGAGTTAATTTTAAAAATATATATGATAAAGTAACTGTATCTATTGCTAACCAAATGTGTGCAACATAATGAAAAAAATTTCCCATTTTCAAAGAAGTGTTTTCCCCTTTGAAGAAAGTTATGGAACTGAACAATTTCCATCCCCTTGTATTATTCCTGACATAAGTAAGTGTCCGCCAATGCACTTTATCTATTCAAAGCATTTTGACAGATATAGCACACAGAAATTCAAATTAATAAGGGCCATATATTCACGAGGTCACTTTTTTGAAAAGTTTTCGTAAACGTTTAAGTGTTTTCATTGTTTATAAACATAAAAGATATCCAGCCTTTTAGCCCTAAAGATATCAGCACTGAAGTTTCAGTAATTATGTCATTGTAAGATATAACAGAATAATATTAGCATGGTAATGACGTTTAATATATATAATTGGTGTTATTGTATATACTGTAAAAAATACAAATATTAATTAAGTTAGTAAAATATAAAATCACCAGAAAAGAAATTATACAATAAACTCTTCTATGCCACCTTTGAAGATCATATTTTTGAAAAGTTTACGTAAATGTTTAAATGTTTTGATTGCTTATAATCATAAAAATTATCCAACCTTTAGCACTTCAGTCTGAGTAATTATGTCATTGTGAAATATAATAGAATAATGTTAGCATTGTAATGATGTTGAATAGGTATAATTGGTGTTATTATATGTATTGTAGAAATACATATGTTCCTTAAGTTAGTAAAATATAAAATCACCAAAAATCGAAAATGTATAATAAACTCTTCTATGTCACGTATGAGATCACTTTTTTGAAAAGTTTACGTAAATGTTTAAATGTTTCGATTGTTTATAAACATAAGAAATTTCCTGCCTTTAACACTTTAATCTCAGTAATTATGTCACTGTGAGGTATAATAGAATAATATTAGCATTGTAATGATATTGAGTAGATACAATTGGTGTTATTAGATATACTGTAAAAAATACAAATGCTCCTTAAGTTAGTAAAATATAAAATCACCAGAAAAGAAAATCTACAATAAACTCTTCTATGCCACCTATGATTTCGAAAGCAGTTCCTTATCTCTAAAAAAATCTGAAACTGACATAGGGTAAAGTCAGATAAAACCGAGATCCTAATGCTTTTCTTTTTATTATTGTGCAGTACGTGAACAAAGCAGTCAACATTTGTATTAAAATGATAAATTGATTCCTTCCGAAGAAAAAAAATATTCATTCAATCGCGAACCGGAGCAAATGAGATATTAACAACACTTTTTTAAAAGTGACGCAATGTCCCGGTTTTGTCCGACCTAGATGGGCAAAACCGGGAACTAGAAAAAAAATAATTAAAAGCACATTCTAACTTTTCAATAATACTATTTATTTAAAAAATAACATATTATACTTAATGGAGTGTGAATCTATAATAAATCTACATAAAATAATAATGAGTTAAGTTATGCTTTAAGAGTTGAAATTGTCATGTACAAAAATCACAAATGGAAGTTCGATCTTGTTCATTTCATTGCTGCATGCTTCATGTGCTTACTCTCTGCAGAAAAGGCACTATATCCAACTCTTCTTAGGTTTATATTGTTCATATAAGCCGTTGCAGAAGATGCATGCTTCACTTTCATCTTCCTCCTCGTTTGATGTCAAGGGTCCTTTTTTTGGACTCTTCTTCTTCACATCAGTTTTTCTACTTTTCTTTTCTGTCATCATGGAATGATTTTGCTTCATAGTTAAGATCTTATTGTCTTGTTTTCCCATATTTTCTTTTTCTTGTTGTTCGCGTAGAAAGTTGTATATTTTTTAAATATTTTTTGTATAGTTTTTAAATATTTATAGATCGCCAAATAATGCATAAACAAGTTAATTCTATTTCAATCATGTAAATAAATGAGTTGTCCAAAACCGGAAACTTCTCGGTTACGCCCTACCATCTGCAGTGAGGTTTTGTCAGACCACGCCATTTTGATGAAATATTACTCTAGCAACTCAATGTTACTCTAGTTTGCTCAGATAAAACGTAGACATCAATGCTAAATGTTAAAATAACAAGTAAGTAACAGACTATCATATGTTATGCTCATCAAAACTAAATCCTTAGGTATTTTGGATTGGTAACGTAACATTGCATACGTCGATTTTTTAACTTTTTCACGTGAAATCTTTAAAAAATAACCATTGCAAAATGAGTCATTTACACGACTTCTGCTTAAAGGGAGGTGTCATGCCGCTCGCCTAAAAGTAATTCTAGAAGTTTCCGCTAGATGCCGCCACAAATAAAGCCATAAAGCCTGGTTCCCAGTTTTATCCACTTATCCGGTTTTATGCAACTTTTCCCTAATTTCGAGATATAAAAAAGTATTTATAAAAACAAAATAAAAGTTCCCAGTCACTGATTTTCGGAAACGCTCTCGAGTAGTTTCTATAGTGTATGAAAAAGTTTCTTCAACCCTGGACAAAGATTTTTCGAACGCGAATTCGCAAGTAAACATTTTCGTACTCGATAAACAGATTTAAAGGCAACCATGATTATTGAAAACATTCAGTTGCACCAACTTATATGGGCCCGTGGGACCTGAGTCTACCCAAAAATTCTGAATTCTAGCGAGCCCAATTTTCATTGTTCTAGATCGTTATTTATTTTATTATTCATTTTTCTCCCTAGAACAAAATTTATTTTGCCAATGACCGCTAATTTTAATTATCCGATTGACACCCATAAATCCAAAATGACTGAAATGAACGTTTAACTTTCTGGTGTTTCAATTTGTAGTCATGTTCATTATATAATGATATTACAATACCTATTACTGTCTTAATAAGGAAAAATGCGTGAGAATATGATTTTAAAAAAATTGCAATTATCTTAAAACAAGATAGCTTGACTTAAAAGTCTCACCTTTCACCAGCTGTCCACCCTTTACAGAAAAAAAACTGGTTGTACCGTTTTACCAAAATATCTTTGAACCCACCCAATATTTTTGTGCCAACCCAATATTTTTCAAAAGTTGGAACCACTTAAAACATTCACATTAACATTCATATTTGCTAATCTTACATTCAATTGCAGTTGAAAATTTTTATTTGAGAATTGATATCATCTTAAAACTCTATATTCCAGTTTTTGAACATCGATTAATACATTGTAAAAGTCAGGTGGAAACATTTCACGAAATTAGTGGCAGATATAGAAAATTTCTTTCTATAAATACTTCGGTAAAATTCATAAATATATTAGTTTTTGAAGTTTCAAATGTATACAAATATAGAATACCTTTCTTTATAAGAATTAACCTTGATTATGAAAAGCGTTTATTACGCATTCATACAACTCTTAAAAGGTTATTGAATATATTTGTTTGTGGTTATATTATATTCTGATATTCTCAAACAATTGTCTTTTTTTTATGGTGTACGTCAAGTTGCTTCTGATGTTGAATAAGGACAGTGCCGTATAAATATTTAAAAATATTTGCTACATTAGAGGTACAATACGCCATAAATTAAAAGGTTAGCCTAATTTCTCTTTAACATTACGAATGCAAAATATTATTTACAAACATATTTTGGTGATTTCCGTCCCTTTTAGTAATCCTCAATGCCCAGGAATTTTTGGTTGAAAGTATAATATTTACAAAAAGATATACTTATGGAATATTCTTTATTTCTTAACCAGCAAAGCAACTACGTTCGAAAAAATAACAAACGCTATTAATTAAAACTTATGTGATGTTATATTATGTTACCATTTAATTTTTTATTCTGATTGCAGGTATTGTGTACAATGTAATTTGTCATATTTTCTGAAAAGAACGTTAATTTATATTAAGAACTCTGCAAACTATAAGCAAAAAGACTTGAAAAATTTGGGACTGTTTTTATAAAAACCTTAATTTCTCTACGAGTATACATGCTATCTGGATAAAAATGAACACAGTTTATTATAATAAGTCTCTTATTCATAATCTATAGTTTGAAAGTTCTTGCTACATTAGTTTTGACAGGATTATCTAAAAGATATTCCTTCTTTTTCAATTTCTTGCGGTTTCAGAAAAAAAAAAATCTTCGCGGAGATGTCTGACCTGTGCTATTATGTTTACAAACTTAGAGTTTCAGGATAATTCCTCATGAATGTATCAAGATAATTAACAAAATGTATAAAATCGCAAGTGACCGGTCACCTTTGGTCATTTAGTGTACGAGTATAATGGGTACACAGGATGTACGATCGAAACAGTAGGCGATCATTCATAACATCGAAACAATAGGCTGTTTTTTAAATATTGCCTATAGGGACTTATTTCCAACAGTAAAATTTCATTAAAAAGTGAAAAATTTGATCAGAAAAGTTCAGTTCCGTGGCAAGGGGGGGGGGGGTATTGAGAAAATACAAATAATAGTAATAAATATATACGGCCGCCGAATAAAATTTCCTGTTAAGAGCAGTTTTCTTATCTGTTCCTGAATTAAACACAATAAATTCCATCTTCATATCTGTCAAAAACACAGAAAAACGTCGGTTAAAATAATTCTCCAAGTTTTAAGAATTAGATAGAAATTAAAATACGTGTAATTTAATCCTTTGAGCTCTGGTAGGTAAAATTCTTCAAAATTCCAAATGTCACATTGGCACCAGTATTTTGCAAAGAACAAATTTGGTTTATGATATACAAGAAAAATGCATTAAACCTTTTTCAAATAAATTTGGTCAAATACTCCGGTGACATTCTGATATTTCGGAATAAAAAGTAAATGGTAGAAAATTCAACCACCAGAGCTCAAAGGGTTAAGAAACAATGTTACTTCACGAGTTTCAGGAAACATGCAAAATAATACAATTTTTATTTATTTATTTATTTTGTGATGGTTAACTATATAATTTGTAAACAAAATCACACTCTAAAATTCCTCATAAAATTTCTGAAACAGTTTAAAATTATTGTAATTTTTTTAATTGGGATAATTTAAAATCTTTATAAATCTCTTTTATCGATTTTCAAAACTTTTTTATTTAATTAAAGAGTATAATGTAACTTTAATTTCATTTAAGAATTTTTTAAATATAATTTTAAAAATATTAAAGATATAAATTCAAAAAATGATATAGCTCATTAAAAAAAAATCGCATTTTCAAAACTAAATAATTTTTCTTGTAGCTTAAACTTCAGATTCAGTTTAACTTTTGCGATTTTCACATTGTTTCTGTGCTATTTAAATATCCGACAGTTAATTTAAAACAACGCTTTTTTCAAACATGCCGATTAAGAGTTTTTAGCTCAAAGGCTATAAAAGCCTGAAAGCTAATGTGCCCGCCCGTTCTGTATGCAAGTACCTATGTATGTAATGCGATAACTCTTAATACAAATATCCGATTTGCTTCAATTTTTTTATTAGGTTCATTCTTATACGGTGCTTTCCTTATTAGTTTCGACAGTTCGTTAGTTAATGGTTCTTCCTGCCGAATTAGTCGATTTGCTACAAATTTCATATAGTATTTTTTTCTGTTAAGGAGTTTCCTCGATTACATTTGGAGATTCATTGGTTAAGTATAAAAGGGGGAGGGCGATGGGCTAGTCCCATTCCTTAATTTAGGTAAATGAGATTTTCAATGTGATGAGACGGTTCATTGATTAGATTTGGATGCTCATTGGTTAAGAATAAAGGGGTAAAGAGGAATTTGAACCGTAGCTCAAACCTGTAAGTCTGATGGAGTGTTTTCCTACGGACAGCCGAAACCTATTTGATAGTCTATCTTTTTGACAGCAGTTACAATCAAAGGAAAATGTATTCCTTTTTTCTTGCTAGTACAACGTTTAAATTTATATATTTAGTCACTACACATACAAAAAATAAATAGATACATATATAAAATAAAATTAAGATTCTAAACCTAGTTGCTTGGTTCAAAACACGACATATTGTAATAAGTACTAATTAACAGTAAGAAATGCAGAATTAGAGTAATAAATAATATGAAAAAATAACAATAATAATAATAATAATTAATAAATGTGTATGAAAACTTTTTACAATGAAAGCAAAGAAGATGACAGAAAATCGTAAGTCATTATCTGAAGAAGTGTCTGAGAAGTATGGATAATTATTTCTAGATATGATTTCGTTTTTCTCAATAAATTTCATTCGTGCCGATATTTTGTTCATGAGAACAAGATTTTCACTAATATAATTAATCCAATACTTAATAGTCATATTTATGTGCTTTTTAATGTGGTAATATGTTGCCAGGGAACAATCGAGCATGTAGTGCAATGAGGTGGAAGGGCCACCACATACACAGACAGGAGAATCACGTTTACCTATGCCATAAAGATATTTCTGGAAAGGGCCATGATTTGTGAAGAAAATATAAAAAAATGTGTCATTCTCCTAGAAGCAGATAAAACGATCTTACGAATATTTATTGAAATATAAATGGCAATTAAAAATATATATGAGTGAAATTTGGTGTAGTATAACTGTACAATTCAGGTAAATAATTAAATAATAAAAAGTATATAAATATTTTTCATAAAATAATTAGTCTTTGTAAAATCTCATAAATTACGCACTGTGACTATCGTAACCTAGTTTGTACCACTTAACCCTTTACTGCACTGTGTGACACATCAGGCACATACTTAAAAACACTATAATTCCACTAAGAATGTATTTATTAAAAATACAACACATTGCTCAATGATGCTCAAAACAAGAATTTTAATATGAACTTGTACAATTAAAATAAAATAAAAATATCAACGTTTCGCGCCGTCTTCTACGACCGTCTTCAGGAAAATATGATAATGAAAGGACTAAGTTTGCTTCCTGATCAAGAGATAATATTTCTAATAAATTAAAATCGAAATGAATTAAAAGTTTAAAAATGTTGCCACTTACATGTGAGTAAAAATTAAAATATTGCAACGAGATAAAATTTAAAATTTTATGATGTTATGCCATATTTTTGGTATATTGTAGGACAAATTATCATTAAAAGGTTTATTTTCTCGTGCAATGATTTCGACAGATTCTCTTATTTTACCTTCAACTGGGTTAATAATTGAATGACTACTAAGAATGCATTTTTAATAAATACTTTCTTAGTAGTTAAATTTTATGGTGCAATTGTCCAGTATATATTTACTATAATTCTAATTGTGTGCCATGATTACATTTTATAATTTTCCATTAAAATTAGGAATTTTTGTTCAATTATACGAATTCCGACATTATTTATAATTTTCTTATGATTTTTAAAGTGAAACGACTATAAATCATGCTTTTTCAATGTTTAAATAAGCATAATATAAATAATTTAAATTCATAGTATATACATTTAATCACCAAATTGTTAATTTAAAAAACCAGTTAGTCTAAGGCAATATACAACAAAAAAGTAAATAAATTTAATAACTTCCATCTACCAGATTTAAGATGGATTTTTTAATATCTTTCTATTAATATTAACACAAGCACATTTTCAAATTCTTTGAATTGGCAACACCTGTAAATTAATAAATAATTAAGCATAATATAAATTTTCAAAGACTCGTTTCAGATTACTTGTTAGTTAATCAGCTTTTCTTTTAGTCGTCTGGCAGCAAAAGACCCAGAAAACAATTAATCAGTAAACATAAAAGAAACAGCAGTTTGCATTTTCTTTATCATTAATTTGTTATGTAGCATTATCAGACATGCTATTTCAAGATTCTTAAGCTATTTATTTTAAAAATTAATCCTCTTTTTATAAAAAGTTCTGTAAATGAGAAACTATTAGCCGCATAATTATCTCTGCAATGAACCTGTTCTCGGTAAAGAGTAAATAAAATAAAGCTGTCGAAGTCATACGTTTAAGAATTGTAAAGCTTCTCCAATAATAGAAAATAAAAATTACCTGGAGCAATAATCATTACTGGAACTATAAAAAGAAACAAAAAAATGATAAAAAATCTTTATAATCCCCCTTCATTTAGTAATTTCTTTTAATCACTAACTGAACTTTTTTTTTCTAAAAATGGAGAATTAAAAAAAGTCTCTAGAAACTTATATATCTGTGATGTTTATTACTTTTATTTCTTTATATATTTGTAATCACCTGTATAAGTTTTATATGTGTTGAAAGAGCAACAAAAAATTAGAACTGGCCTCTGGGGGTTGCTTTTTAGCATAAGGTTGTCATGTGCTTTCTTGCATCGTACAGCATAAAAGCGTTAAATTACTAATACAGTAAAACCTCTAAATAACGGACACTTCGGGAACGCAGAAATTGTCCGCTATTCGGAGGTGTCCGCTATTGGGAAAACCTGAAAGATACAAAAATTGCTAAGAAATGCTTAATGTTTCATTGATTTACTTTTACATGTCCTAAAACCTCTATTAATATAATTAATCAGAAATTAGAATTATTTTTAATCAATAAAATTGAAATAAATTTGTGCACACTTTTATCCACTCTTTATTATATTGCCGTGAAATAATCTGTTACAAAAGTTTACTTTTCCTTGCGATTACATGTAATTTGTTTTTCTATGTAACGTTATTGGAGATTGCAGAGTTCCGACCGGGAAGGAAAGGATTGCACTTTTTGACCTTTAAAAGCATAAAATCTCAAAATATTTTTGGTTGACATTTCAATGCTCTGGGATATATTCCTCCCAGGCAACAACCTGAATTTAGCACTGAACGTGGGAGGGGAGGGGGGGATTTTATCCAGCTCTTTATCTACATTTATCTTTGATCACAAAATTTGTGACACGTTGTCCTGATAAATTCAGAGGCTTTTTTGCTTTTTTTTTCATTTTTTTCTCTTTAAAACATGTACTTTTTCATCCTTTATCGCTGAATAAAGTGTCCGCTATTCGAAATGTCCGTTATTCAGAGGTTAAACATACAAAAATTTAGGTTTTGGGAGTGGGGATTGGAAAATTGTCCGTTAAATAGAGGTGTCCGCTATTCGGGAGTGTCCGTTATGGAGATTTTACTGTACATTTAAATCTCACTAACATAAGCTTTATGAGCTCCATAAAGAAATTACTTAAAATACCATTAAATAACCCAGCAAAAATGACTTCATGTGAATGAAAAATCTTCAAAAAAGTGTTTAGAAGTTTAGAGCAAGAAGATAGAATATAGAGGAGCAGAGTGAAGATAGACTTTCTATCACAGAATTTTTTGTCTATGCCAATATACGAAAAAAAAAGTAAATAAATTTAATAACTTCCATCTACTACATTTAAAATGGGTTTTCTAGATTCTTTCAATTAACACTGCACATTTATAGACTCGTTGAATTGCCAACACGTGTAAATTAATAAACAAACAAACATAATTTAAATTTTCAAAGACTCGTTTCAGATAATGCATGTGAGTTAATCAGCTTTTCATTTAAGCGTCTGAAATCGAAAAATTAATCCTCTTTTTATAAAAAGTTCAAAATAAGAGAAACTATTAGTCGCATAATTATCACTTCAAGGAACCTATTCTTTGAGAAGAGTAAATTATGTAAAGCTTTTGAAATCATACTTTTAAGAATTCTGAAGATTATCCAATAATAGAAGGAAAAACTATACATGGGGCAATAATAATTCCTAAAACTAAAAAAACAAATAAAAAAAAGATAAAAAATCTATTGTCTTAATAATCCCCTTCATTTAGTATTTTCTTTTAATCACTAATTGAACTTTTTTTTTCTAAAAATGGAGAATTTAAAAAAATCTCTAGAAACTTATATATTGGTAATGTTCTTTATTTTTATTTTTATTTCTTTTTATATTTGTAATCTCCAGTCTAAGTTTCGTATGTGTTAAACGCAACAAAAAATTAGAACTGGCTTCTGAGGGTTGTTTTTCAGCAAGAGGTTGTCTTGTGCTTTCTTGTTTCGTACGGTATAATAAGGGTTAAATTACTAATGCATTTAAATCTCATTAATATAAGCTTTGTGAGCTCCATATAAAAATTATTTAAAATATTAGTATATAAATTGACGGAATTGCAATGAAAAATCTTGAAAACAGTGTTTAGATGTTTAGGGTATGAATATAGAATATAGAGGAGAAGAATGAAGATAGACTTTCAATCACGGGACTTATTGTCTAGGGCAATATAAGACAAAAAATTAAATAAATTTAATAACTTACATCTACCACATTTAAAATAAGTTTTCTAATTTCTTTCAATTAACATAAGCACATTTATAAATTCTTTGAATTTGCAACACGCCTAAATTAATAAAGAAACAAACATAATTTAAATTTTCAAAGTCTCGTTTGAGATTTCCTGTTAGTTAATCAGCTTTTCATTTAAGCGTCTGAGAAACGAAAGACCTATAAAGCTATTAATCAGTAAAGATAAAAGAAAAGGCTGATGCATTTTCGTTAACATTAATTTGTTACGTGACATTATCAGACTTGCTATTACAAGATTCGTAAGATATTTATTTTAAAAAATCAATCCTCTGCTTATAAAAAGTTCAGAAAATGAGAAACTATTAGCCGCATAATTATCACTTCAACGAATTTATTCTTTGAAAAGAGTAAATAAAGTAAAGCTTTTGAAATATTACTTTTAAGAATTGTAAAGCTTCTCCAATAAGAGAAGAAAAAACTATACATGGCGCAATAATCATTACTAAAGCTACAAAAACGAACAGACAAAAAATGATAAAAAATCTATTGTCTTAATAATCCCCTTCATTTAGTAATTTCTTTTAATCACTAACTCAACTTTTTTCCCTTAAAATGGAGAAAATAAAAAAAGTCTCTAGAAACTTATATATCGGTAATATTTTTTGATTTTTATGTTTTTTTATATATATTTGTAATCACCTGTATAAGTTTCATATGTTTTAAAATAGCAAAAAAAATTAGAATTGGTTTCTGGGGTTTTTTTTTTAGTATGAGGTTGTCATGTGCTTTCTTTCATCGTGCGGTATAAAAGGGTTGAATAACTAATGTATTTAAATTTCATTAACATAAGCTTTGTGAGCTCCATAAAGATATTATTTAAAACACTAGTATATAACTCGGCAAAAATGACGGAATGTGGAGGAAAAATCTTCAAAATAGTGTTTAGATGTTTAGAGAATAAAAATAGAATATAGAAGAGAAGAATGAAGATAGACTTTAAATCACTTGACTTTTTGTCTAGGGTAATTTACACAAAAAAGTAAATAGATTCAATAACTTCCATCTACCATATTTAAAATGGATTTTCTTATTTCTTTCAATTAACACAAGCACATTTATTAATTCTTTGAATTGGCAACACGTGTGAATTAACAAACAAACAAAATTTTAATTTTCTAAGACTCGTTACAGATAACTTGATAGTTAATCAGCTTTTCATTTTAAACGTCTGACATCGAAAGACCCAGGCAGCTATTAATCAGTAACGATAAAAGAAAAAGAAGATGCATTTTCTTTATCATTAATTTGTTATGTGACATTATCAGACTTGCTATTATAAGATTCTTAAGGTATTTATTTAAAAAAAAATTAATCGTCTTTTTATAAAAAGATTAGAAAATGAGAAACTATTAGCCGCATAATTATCACTTCAACGAACCTATTCTTTGAAAAGAGTAAATAAGGTAAAGCTTTTGAAATCTTAATTTTAAGAATTGTTAAACTTCTCCTATAATAGAAGAGGAAAAACTATGCATGGAACAATAATCATTACTAAAATTAAAAAAGCAAACAAAAAATTGATAAAAAATCTATTGTTTTATATAATCCCCTTGATTTAGCCATTTCTTTTAATCACTAATTGAACTTTTTTTTCTAAAAATGGAGAATTAAAAAAAGTCTCTAGATACGTGTACAGTCAAAGATCTATAATCCGCACACCCATAATCCACTGTTTTCTATAATTCACATTATTTTACGAATGTAAACAATGAAATAAACAGTTAAAAAATTTACAAATTAGTGATCCAAAAACTTTTTTTTTATAAAATTTAAAAAAATTGAGAAAACAATGAGGAAACAGTGAATTATGGGTGTGCGGATTATAGATCTTCGACTGTATATCGATAATGTTTTTTATTTTTATGTTTATTTTTATTTCTTTATATATTTTTAATCTCCAATGTAAGTTTCATATGTGTTAAAAGCGAAATAAAAAATTAGAACTGGCCTCTGGGTGTTGTTTTTTAGCAAGAGGTTGTGCTTTCTTGTTTTATATGGTATATAAAGGTATTTAATCTTTATGCATTAATAATTTATATTAATGCATTTAAATCTCATTAACACAAGCTTTGTGAGCTCCATAAAGAAATTATTTAAAATAACCAGTATTATAACCCGCAAAATTGACGAAATGTGAATTAAAAATCTTCAAAACAGTGTTTAGATGTTTAGAGCATGAAGATAGAGATAGAATATGGGGTAGAAGAATGAAGATAGACTTTCAATCACAGGACTTTTTGTCTAGGGTAATATACCACAGAAAAGTAAATAATTTTAATAACTTCCATCTACCACATTTGAAGTGGCTTTTCTAATTTCTTTCAATTAACACATGCAGATTTATAAATTATTTGAATTGCCAACACGTGTAAATTAATAAACAAACAAACATAATTTAAATATTTAAAGACTCGTGTCACATCGCTTGTTAGTCAATAAGGTTTTCATTTGAATATCTGACATCGAAAGACCCAGAAAGCTATTAATCAGTAAAGGTAAAAGATAAAGCAGATGCATTTCCTTTATCATTAATTTGTTGTGTAACATTATCAGACTGGCTATTTCAAGATTCTTAAGCAATTTATTTAAAAAATTAATCCTCTTTTTATAAAAAGTTCAGAAAATGAGAAACTATTAGTTGCATAATTATCACTTCAACGAACCTATTCTTTGAAAAGAGTAAATAAAGTAAAGCTTTTGAAATCATAATTTTAAGAATTGTAAAACTTCTCAAACAATAGAAGAAAAAACTATACATGGAGCAATAATCATTACTAAAACTAAAAAAGCAAACAAAAAATGATAAAAAATCTATTGTCTTAATAATCCCCTTCATTTAGTAATTTCTTTTAACACTAATTGAACTTAAAAAAAAATAGAAAATTAAAAAAAAGTCTCTCGAAACTTTTATGTCGGTAATGTGTTTTATTTTTATTTTTATTTCTTTATATATTTGTAATCACCTGTATAAGATTCATATGTGTTAAAAAAGCAACAAAACTTTGAACTGGCCTTTTGGGGTTGTTTTTTTAGTATGAGGTTGTCATGTGCTTTCTCGTATCGTACGCTAAAAAAGGGTTAAATTGCTAATATATTTAAATCTCATTAACATAAGCTTTGTGAGCTCCATAAAGAAATTATTTAAAATACTAGTACATAACCCGCAAAATTGACGGAATGTGAATGAAAAATCTTCAGAACAGTGTTTAGATGTTTAGAGAATGAAGATGGAATATAGAGGAGTAGAATGAGAATAGACTTTCAATCACAGGATTTTTTATCTAGGGCAATATACGACAAAAAGTAAATAGATTTAATAACTTCCATCTACAACATTTAAAGTGGGTTTTCTAATTTCTTTCAATTAAAACGAGCACATTTATAAATTCTTTGAATTGGCAACACGTGTAAATTAATAAACAAATAAAAATAATTTAAATTTTTAAACACTGGTTTCAGATTGCTTGTTAGTTAATCAGCTTTTCATTTAAGCATCTGACATCGAAAGACCCAGAAAGCTATTAATCAGCAAAGATAAAAGAAAAAGCAGATGCATTTCCTTTATCATTAATTTGTTACCTAACATTATCAGCCTTGCTATTTCAAGATTCTTAAGCTATTTATTTTTTTAATTAATCCTCTTTTTATAAAAAGTTTAGAAAATGAGAAAGTAGTCGCATAATTATCACTTCAACAAACCTATTCTCGGAAAAGAGTAAATAAAGTAAAGCTGTTGAAATCATACTTAAGAATTGTAAAGCTTCTCCAATAATAGGAAAACACTACATGGGGCAATAATCATTACTGAAACTATAAAAAGAATTAAAAAAATGATAAAAAATCTATTGTCTTACTAATTTCTTTCATTCAGTAATTTCTTTTAATCATTAGTTGAAAAAAATATTTCATTTTCGAAAAAGGAAGAATTAATAGAAGTCTCTAGAAACTTATATATCGGCAATAATTTTTATTTTAATATTTTATATATTTGTAATCATCTGTATAAGTTTCATATGTATTAAAAGAGTAACAATAAAACAAGAACTGGTCTCTGATGGTTGTTTTTACCATGGGGTTGTCATGCATTTTCTTGTATTGTACGGTATAAAACGGTTAAATAATTAATGCATTTGACTCTGATTAACACGGACACTCATTAACTTATTAATTGACGGAATGTGAATAAAAAAATCTTCAAAATCGTATTCAGAAGTTGAGATCATGAAGTTATAATACAGAAGAGAAGAATGGAGATAGGATTTCAATCACAGGACTTGTACCCAAAACAGTACTCGATTCGCAGCGCCAAGTCGTCGAACTTAAGTGCCACGTGATTTAGATATAGTTTAAATTTTTGATGATAGATGACAGCATCAAATTCATTTGGTATTTCATTACTTTATTTCTTAGATTTGAAAAATTCCACATGATCATTAAATATAAATGAAAATAAGAAAAGGTGCTTGTTGTTAAAGTTATAGGCCTTGTTTTCCTTCTTAATTTTAAGTCCCTAGCAAAATAAAACTTCTGACAAAATATCTGCATTTTCTGGTAACACGTAATCATAAAAATTGTAAAATAAAAAAAATATATTTTTTTTTAACTTTAAAGAAAAGATACATCATTACGTAATTTTTGAATTTTATTAATAAAAATATTTTATCCTTTGATTCTGTACGACTACAGCAAAGATATTATATAAACTACATTTTAAAGTATTTAAAATGCAAAATATTCAAAAGCAAAATTTCATCTATTATATTAATACGACTTTTTTTTCCCTCTACAAACTTTCTTTGCAAAATAGATATCCCTAGTATCATAAATACAGTAAAATTTGATAAGAAATATTCATTTCATTTGCTATACTTTCAAAGCTTATAAAAATGCATTATTTAAATATAATTTTTTTTTGTTGAAGATTTGTAGATGATGCCAAAACAATTTTTATCAACCAAACCTTAATCCAGTAAAAATATTTCATAGGAATACACACCGAAGGTTATACTGATACAACTGATATACATACAGCTTATACTGCATTGACCTTGCTGCTTATAAATGTAACCAAAAGTGAAAATCACATTTCAAAATGTTTAAAGGCTATAATTTTTAAGACAAAATCGAATGTCAACCTCTTTTTTTTAATGATTCGATCAAAGAGTCATAAATATTATATTAATATGATGATCTTTCCTTCTCTATAAAGTTTCTATGTAAATGTCTATGATATCCCTGATATTTTAATTACAATAAGAATTGACAAGAAATATTTATTTTATTTGCCAAAACTTCGAAGTTGATAAAATGCATAAATATTTACAATTTAAACAGAAATTCTTTTTCTTTAGATTGATGGCCGGTAGATAGCGCCAAAACAATTTTTATTTACGAAACCTTAATCTATATCCAATATAAAAGTAA
This sequence comes from Maratus speculifer, assembly GCA_964019185.1. NCBI lineage: Eukaryota > Metazoa > Arthropoda > Arachnida > Araneae > Salticidae > Maratus > Maratus speculifer. The sequence goes on from OZ025299.1 coordinate 81,135,713, forward strand.
CATTTCCAATTCCATTACCATTCTATTCTAGCATACTTTTGAGGCTCTACCGAACAATCTGATTGGCTATTGCTAGACTAGCATGATAACTCTTACTTGTTTACAAGGTTTATCGTATTTATTCCAAGTGGAGAGAAGGCAGAAAGACTGCTCTTTATTGCCGAAAAGTCTTATTTTTGATGAAATAATCGAGTTTGTTTACCAATTAAACTTTTACAGAAACTCTTTATAAAAGGTGATAGACAGGGCCCGACATATGCAGGGCCAAGCGGGGCAATTGCCCCGGGGCCCTCTTCTTTAGGGGGCCCCATAAGAGTTCTTTCCCCCAAAAGAAATACTTTATTAACTTTTTCCTCATAGTGTAGTATGTTAAAGCCACTAATTATGAGCAATTTCCTTTCAGCCATCATATAACATGCATAGATAAGCAAAGAAAATGTTTTCAAAGAGATACTTCTGTCAACTAATCTATCATTTTTTTCTACAGTTATCCTGCTAGTACATTTTCTTAAAGATATGATTATCTTTTTGTGATACCCTGTATACAGATGTGAACTGCACTGAATACGGAATTTATATATATATACAATATGTATTAAGTTTAGTACTAGTCATTTCCACATTATTCGCAAAAAAATCTATCATTAGACAGAAGCCGCCCCCCCCCCCCCCCAGAATGATGCTTGGCTCGGGGCCAAGCCTTGGTCAGGCCTTGGTGACAGAAGAATTTTTTATGTAATGAAAATATTTCATTATCAATCTTTGTTTCAAAAGGAAGAGCTTAATTTATGTAATGGATGTTTTAAGCAACTAAAATACAAAATAAAATAAATAAACATGTTTTAACCCAATTAAATACAAACGATTACTTTTAAATTAATACAAAAACAAAATTTACAAATTTAAGGACTAGTAGGACAAGAGCTGTTTCAATTCTTGATATAATTTCCCAGAAAATTGTTGTAATGCATTTTCCTTATGGAAAATAACATTACTACTAATAATAATAATTTTCAAAATGATATATAAAATAATGAATAAATGCAAGAAAATAACTTCTGATTAGCTTTGAAAGAAATGTGATGGAAATATGATGAGATGCAATTCTCTTGAACCATAGACTGATCGGATAGCATGCAAAATAAATGTACATGCATCTTTATAAATTAATTTTGCTTTATTGTAACATATTCAAAATGAAATTAAAGAAACGACCATATGACAGTTGACATTAAGAACGATTGCTGAAGAATAATAATTTTAATCTTTATAAATCTTCGTCAATGCCACTTGGGATATGCCTGAGTTTGTATTAATATAAAAAGATTTATTTTTATAAATAACAATCAAAGTTTCTTGATATACATAAAGCCTTTTCTTTTCATTAAAATCTGTTTTCTATGTTCTCAAAAGAACTCTTCGGAATTAAAAATTTTAATTCAATCACCCCTTCCCTCCCTCCTGGAATAAATGACATTATTTAAATAGTACTTTTGTGTTTAAATAACATTATATTTAAAAGAAAACTATCCTTTTCATAACTGAAACTTAAGCTTGTTCTCAAATCCAAAAGGAGAAGTTTTTGACATGAGATTAGGTTTTTTTTTTTTTTTTTTTTTTTTTTTTTTTTTTTTTTTTCGGAAATGAATGAAACTAGCAAGAATTGTTGTTCAGAAACTATGTATAATCAAACTGTTTTTTTTTTTTTTGAAAACACAATACATTTTTCAGAAAGTATTGTCATAGTGGGCTTTTCGAACTGAGTTTCCGCGCGAACGAAGAATATCCACTCAAGTAAAGGTGAAAAACGCATTCGTCTCTTGATCAATATCACTTATAATTCAATAGATAATTTGTCCAAAAATGGAAAACACAGTTCGATTCCAACTCATTTCCACAGTCAAGTCGTCCAATTTTGTATCGTTCGATTAAAAAATGAATTTGTAGATGTGTCAAAATGTTTTCTGCTTGTTGAACAGAGCAGTTGAGAATAGCCTTAAGACGCAACAGTATAGTCACTGAAAAAGATCCGGATGATAATGTTAAGTCTATGGGGACGTTTATTTCAAATATCTCGCTTAAATGTTAATATTTTTACATGGTTTTATTGCATAGGATAGCTGAGGATGATTTACAAAATGGGCTAGTTTTTACTTTTTCGATTTTGGTAATATATATTTTATATCATGATAGTTTCAATTTCAGAACTGATTCTAACCGGTTTCGAAAATTAAAGTTTTTTTTTTTTTTTTTTTTTTTTTTTTTTTTTTAAATTTGAAACCAAAATTGAAAAAGTAAAAGTTAGGCCGGTTGTAGATCATCCTTAGCTATCCCATGCAAAAAAAATCATGTAAAAATATTAAAATTTGAGCAACATATTTGAAAAGAATGGCCCAATAGACTTAACATTATCACCCGGGTCATTTTCAGGGACTAGTGTGGAGCCTTAAATATGTCATTATTTTTACGCCACTATGACATCATTTTCACTGGCTTTTCATTTTTGACAGCGAAAAGACTACGAACCATACATATAAATATATCCTTCATAACACTGATTTTTTGTTTATAGTAACTTTCACTTTTCTATATTCATTATGGAAATGAAAATAAAAGTAGGATACTTTTTCATAATCTTCTCAAATATTTTCCATAAAAAAACACTTGCTAAATATGTGATATTATAATTAATTTTACTCCACGATTCATGATCGTGGCGTCACATTCACTTGGCGTCAGATACATTACACGTGTATGTTATTGTTGTATTATTGTTATTATTATTGTTATTTATTAATGTGATTTTTATTTCGACGCTTAGGTGTATTTTAGGGATGTTTCACTGATTTATTTGTTATTGTAAGGGCTACTTCAGTCACACGAAAACACTCACTCGCTATTGTTAATCTAACATAACATATTTTTTAATACCTCGTTTGCATTTCAGTACTTTTATTTATTTGTTTCATTATTATTTATTATAGTATAGCTGACGTTGATCTGTACAATTGCTAAGTTTTTAATGAGAACATTTCCATTTACAAAATTGATTCGAAAAGAAAAAGCACCTTTATAAAAAAACAATTGAAAGCAAATCCAAAAAAGTGAAAAAGGGTCTATGTCCAGTTCAACCTCAGCTATGCAGTATCAAAACAGAATAATAAATTTTGCATTCATACATATGGAAATGCAAAAGAGATATTTTTAAAATATGTGCCATCGAACTAAAGTAATGGAATGAGCATTTTTACGTGAGTAAAAGTATCCCCATTAATTAACAATTGTGTTATTAAACGGTGATTACATAATTTTGAAAGAAAAAAGCATTAAAAAATGTTTCAATGCATAGTTCAAATGTTTCAAAAGATCAGTATCTACCGACGTCACAAACATTCACCAGTGAAGAGGGATATTATAAAATGATAATGTAAAAAATATATATATATCTACAAGAGTTTTTTGGGGTTCTGTTCTCAAAAAGTGAAAACGAAACCATTATAAGATCACTGCTTCCGTGTGTCACAGCCATTTTACTCGTACATTATGGAACGTGGAAAGTCCAAATTGGGGAAATAATAAAGACTATTAATCCACATATTTACAGATTATTAAACATTCACAAATATATTTAGGAAAAATGTGGAGGGGTAACTTAAGTTACTTGAAAAAGAAAAAATCTTTTCTTTGTAAACTGTGTTGGGTATCGTGTGAAAGTTTTTGTAACGCTGAACTTAAAAATATATGTCTTTTAATTTTATTTTTTATATTTTTAGAGTTATTGCCGAAAATGTAGTATAATTCCTCCCGTCTATTTCCGAATCTACTGGCACTAAGAAAAAATTCTGAAAAAAATAGAGGTAGTACATGTAAGTTTAAACCTTGCAGGAAAACGATAGCGATATCCCTAGATCACATAGTTTTTGAGAAAAGCGCATTTTCCTATTGCACAAAATTTTCAATTTGCGGGCATTCAACAAAGTTACTGAGGATCGCTGGAAGTATCTGTCATATCAGTAGTACAAAAGCATTGATGACAGCGATTTTGGAAAAAAAAATCGTCGGTAGTTAGTTGAGGTATTAACTTTTAAAGACACATACGGTTTGGACATACAGAATGACAGGAGCGGCTTACTTTATGTACTATCGGCTTCCAAAGCCTATAGATAACAATTTTTAATTATATATTTGTGTAATGAAATGGCCAGTAGTAGTGCAAAAACTATAAACATTAAGTTATTTAAACAAACTTATTTAATAAGAATTAATCTCATAAATATTGCATGATTTGCGACAATTTTGCACTGAATGGCTTAAAAATTAAAAACTCTTGAATTAAAAACCTTTCTGGAAAAACTTGGCACAGACAAAGGCAGCGTTGGAACATTGCGAACTCCCTCCGAAGCGCACTTAGCATAATTCTAAGCTTAAAATTTCAACAAGTTCTTTGTTTTAGCAGTCGTGAATAGCAATATTTGATATTATTTAGGCTTCATATCTCTTTGAACTTTTATGGTATGCCCATTCATACTTTTCTCAGTATCTAAAGCTACATTCAATTCTACGTTGTGTGTTTTTTTTTACAAAGTCGTATTATTTTTTTAGCAATGATTTTTTTTTTTATAAGATAATTAGTAATTCATACATTTATTGTATGGAACTTTCTTAGTGCGAATAATATTCGCACTTTTGTTTATTTGAATTTTTATTAAAATATTTCAAAATTCATCTTATAATAATATTGATAGTTAACACTTGAGTAAATAAGGGTTTTCCTTTTTTGTATTGGGTTGGGGGGGGAGAGGAAAGATTCCAATGTCAACATTCATCCTTTTGTTCATTTGACATCAGAGTCTGATGAATTATTTAATTGATGAAATGTGGCCGACGGAAAAATAGGGAAGTACCAAAAATAGTTTGGTTCTTTTGTAAGCAAACCAATGGTTACCTGTATAATATTGTTGCATTTTTTGACTGCAATTCTTATTTTTTTTTTCAAACAGTATCTATTAAACTACATTAATTTAGCCTGAGCAACATCTTTATTTATGAAAAAATCTTTTTTTATTATTATTCATTATTCATTTATTTATTTAGTTTTGCCTGTTAGAAATTTCCAGACAAGGATATTTTGCTCTCAATATTTATCAATAGAAAGAAAAAAAAGTGAAACATTAAACAGAAGTTTATTGATATTTAATTATTAATTTATTAAAGCATATTTATTATATTACACTCGTTCTCGTTTGTAATTTATTTTCTACTTTTAACTCTTTAAAATATTCCATTGTTACTGTTTCATTCCACTTTAGCATATTTTGAGGAGCATTTATAGTAACACAATTAACACTTCACTCCACGGTTTTTTCTATTTTTGTGAAACAAAATATATATTTAAAATCTATATATCGGTTGAATAATGGGGAAAAAAGTAAATAAAATTAAATTTCAAATTTTCAGCGAAAATTCGATCTTTTAGGGCATGTACCCTATGTACATAATTAGGGTTTTTAAATATTGTACTGCTATATTTTGAAATTAAATGGGCTTAAATTAATTAATTTTATCTGCTTAACACTCTTTAACTTTCTTTATGTTAATATTTTTAAGTATTCAATAAAAATAATAAAAGTAAATTTTTCCTTAATTCTTGTTTAAAAATTTTTTTATTTTCAAATCACGCAAATTCTATTTTTTTTTAATGCAGCCATCTGATATGGAAAAAATAAGTGTTATTCCATTCGTTGGATTGTTTTTGATCAGTTACAGCGATTACATTGGCAAAATGAATGGCATAATGAGAATTGTACAGTTTTTAGCTCACATGCTATCAAAGCCTGAGAGCTTATGTGCCCGCCCGTTCTGTACCCATGTATGTACGTTCGTGCGTATGTGCGTAACGCGATAACTCATAAGAAAAATATCCGAACCACTTGGAATTTTGTAAATAGGTATATTCTAATAAGGAGCTTCCCTGATTAGTTTTTAGAGTTCATTCGATATGTATAAGAGGGGGAACGGGGTCTCATGCCCCTCCCCTTAATTGATACAAATGGATTTTTCATGCAGAATTATCAGTTTTCGTTCAAAATTTATATATATGATCGTTCTAATGAGGCGCTTCCGTGATTGATATTAGGTGTTCACTGGATAAATACAAACAGGGGGTACGGGTGCTAATGTCCCTTCCCCTAATTTATATAAATGGGTTTTTCATGCAGAATTATCAGTTTTTGTCCAAAATTTAGATATAGGATCATTCTTATGAGGCGCCTCCATGATTAGTATTAGGTGCTCATTGGATAAGTATAAAGGAGGGGATCGGGGGGCTAATGCCCCTCCCTTTGATTTATATAAATGTGTTTTTCATGCAAAATTTATCAGATTTCATTCAAATTTTTTTAGACATAGGATCATTCTAAGGAAAGCACCGTCATATTTTTTTTTTTTTTTTGCGAGTTCATGGGATAAGTCTAAGAGGGGGGAAATGGGAAGTACCCCCCCCCCCCCTCTTAATTGAGGTTAATGGGGTTTTCCCGCAGAATTTACAGATTTGCTTCAAATTTTGAATTTAGGTTCATTTTGATAAGTCGCTTCCCTGATTGGTTTTGGGAATTCTTTGGATAAGTATAAATGGGGGATCGATGGGATTACTCTCTTAATTTATTTAAATGTTTTTTTCTTGCAGAATTAACCGATTTGCTTAAATTTTTGGATACAGTTTCATAGTTATAAGATCCTTCCCTAATTATCTGTTGCGTTCTTTTGTTAAGTTCTTGTTTAAGGGTACTTGCTATTACCCCCCCCCCCCTTACATTTGTTAAATGGTTTTTATGCAGAATTGTCCGATTTGCTTTTACGGTCCCCCAGGTCCTATAAACTATATTTAGTAAATTTTTACCACTACTCCAACAAGTAATACAAAAAAACTTCCATTCCTCTGCGATTAAAACTAACTGAGTAATAGTTGTTTAAAGATGAAGCACCTTTTTTGCTGCAGATTAGGGGTCAGTCACAAATTTACTGGAAATAAAAATAAACGCAAGATATAAAATTTAACATTAAGCATTGAGAGTAAAATAATTTTTACAATATTATTTTTAAATTTATGTTGATTATTACATATTAATGCAAAATTTGTACTAAAAATATAAGTAAAAAAAATAACAGAAAGTTTGTTAATTTGAATTATGAAAAGCAACAGTCACGATTCGTTACAAAATGACATATATTTAAAATTCTATTAGATTACTTAAGCTAACAGAATTTGGTGTTGTCCTATAAAATAAATAAATGGTACGCACCTAAAATTGTATTAATATTACATTGTAATTGGATATAAATAAGTGTGCAAATTGAACCTCGATCAGATATTTGGAAATGAATTAAAATTTGAATAGAAATTTTGTACTAGGGAAACATACGTACGAACGTTTTAAACAAAATAAAAGCTTATCAAAATAACACACCTTTTAAAAATTAAATCGCGATTTCCCAAAATTTGATTTTCTCGATAAAGAGAATTTTAAAACTCACGTCTTCAACTATTTTAACTAATCTAGATGTTAATTAATAAAAATTAACATTACCGTAAAACTTATACGGTGGTATCACCTTCAGTTAAATTGCTTTACAAATATTTCTTTACCTCATTTAACCCTTTGAGCTCTGGTGGGTAAATTTCTTCAAAATTCCAAATGTCACGTTGGCACCAGTATTTTGTAAAGGAAAAAATCGGTTTACGAAATACACGAAAAGATGCATTAAACCTTTTTCAAATTTATCTTGTCAAATATTCCGGTGCCAGTGTGACATTTTGCAATTAAAACTATGTGGTAGAAAATTCTACCACCAGAGCTCAAAGGGTTAAAACATTTTTGTAATTGGAACTATATGTCTGTGGCAAATGGTTTAGGAATTAGGTATTGGACAGCGTTGGAAATGGACTTCCTTTATAATAATTTAAGCACTTAGTATACGTTCCCTTAAAACTTAGTCCAACTCATTCGTTTTCAGCCACAGAAAAATGGTTTAAGTCATGAAATTTACAGTTTCATAACTCGGCCATTTTCAATGTTAGATAAATGGGACCTTCTTTGTATTGCTTGATAATGTGATGGAAAATTTTTACTAAATATCATTAATAGCACCGAGGGACCGTACACAAAGTTAATTTTCCTATTTTTTTAATAATATTTTTGGTCTAAATCGTTCGAAAAACAATTCTTTACCTTTTTTAAAGCATTTTTGCAATTGGAACTATATGTCTATGACTAACGGTTTAGAAATTAGCCATTGGCAACCGTTGAGAGTGGACACCCTGTATAATTCTACCGTGTCAGGAAATGGATTAAAAATACATAGCGAAATTTTATGCATAAAAAAGGTTAAGTTAAATGAACTAGCAAAATAAAATATGTATATATGTTGAAAAATCTACCGATCGAGGCATGGTTTGCCAGGTACTACTGAATAATCTATGAATTCCTAATTGAAACACCCAAATAAACATCCATTATAGACCTTTTTTAACCTAAAAAAGCTATAACAGAGAGGTATTTTAAATTCAAACAAACACATAAGAAACAAATGTGCTCTATTCCTGTAATTCGTCAAAGGTAACCACGCGTGTGTGGTGATACTTGTTAGTTTGATTGACAATACAAAAAGCCAATGTGATTGCTCTGTAGAGCCTCAGAAATACGCTAGAACGTCTAGTGGAATTGGAAATGTCGCAGTACAGATATTTCACAGGAATGGTTCAGAGAAAAATTCGCTGAATTTCGCTTATGCAAAATTCAAACTTAGTGCTTATATATGCTTAAAAAAAGATTAAAAAACTCATTTCAAAACATTTAGAGGCTTTAATAGGCTTTTACAAATATTTTTTATAGCAGAATATGATGTGAAACTTTTTTCTATGAATCGCTCAAAGAGTCATTCTTTCATTTATGAATTTGGAATTTGTGCATTTGAATGGCAATGGTTTCGTTTGTTTATATTTAAAATCCATTGATGATAGCTAAAATATTTTAATTTAGAACTTAAAACATTATAATTGTGTAGGTTTTAGTGAAAATGAAGAAGCAATGATGTAATACACATGATAAAATGTATATTTTTATAACTTAAACAATTGCCTTATTTACGGAATCGGGTAGCTTAAGCCTAACATGGCCGCGATATTATCTGACGAAAGATTATCGGGAATTAAATGAGTTCAACCTGGAAGAGTTACATTTAGCACTATTATACATATAAAATAATTGTTAATACGCAACATTTTGCTAATAAAATGTTTTACGAAGCGAAAGTGATCCTAACAAATAGTCATGAATACTGTGAGATGTATGTAAATGTGATACTAAAAAGGGAAAAACATAACTAAATTTGATCTCATTAAAACCAATTCTCAAAAAATAAACTGAACAACCATTGTATTACATATTTTAATCTAAAAAACAAAACACCGCACTAACTATAATTAATTTAAATTGATGATTATGTATCATCTACTAAATTAAACAAGAAACGAAAAAACGTGCGTCCAGCATGGATTATGTTACACTTTCACAACACATTCAGAATACTGTAGCAAAACGTTACAGTTTATGAAGTGAAAGACGTCTAAATTAACAATTTTTGATATGCATAACGCATTTAAAAACCCTTCTCCAATTATCATCAATAGCTGGAGACAGAAAAAAACAAGTAGTTCGAAAAACCGAATTTTTTGTGCAGCCCTGTGTAAGATTTGCGTGCATTCACTTAAATTAGCATGTATATTTGCATTCACTTAAAATATATTCCCTAATATGCAAAAGTGAAATATGTCACATTGAATACACTAACAAAAATTTTCTTCTAAAGAAAAAAAAAAAAACCTTTAAACGTTAAAAAATTCCAGTTTGAAGAATCTTCTAATAAAGACTAGCATGCTAAAAGTTAATTCAATTAAATACATAAGCACAGTTGATAATTCATTCTAAGTAATTTTCATCAATAAACGGAAATATAGGTGATATCTTTTGCCTAGTCTTGTATATGATCTACAGAGTTTATATTACAAAAACCTTGTACAAGAACTGCAAAAGCACTTCAGCAATTATTCTTCGTAGGTACTGTATTGAAATACTTTTTTGTGTCCCTGTAAATGAACAATAAATCATATGTACTCCAGTTTTTTATAGTAAGCGAAATGTAGTACACTTAAGGTATATATGAATAAATTTAGTATGCTTAAAGTACTATAATCTCGTTAAAATACACCTCGAACGATTTTTTCACGTTTGCCGTGTCATGGAATTCTTTTCAGTGCCCCTGTAAATGAACCGTAAATGCTGCATACTTCATTTTGAATACTAAACATGCAATGGTAAATTCCAATAAAATATATCAATTTCATGAGAATCGACAATATTTATATAAGTTACATCACAGACAAACCGACTGACAATTCTATTTCATAAATCCTTTTCAAATATGCTGGAAAGTGTAAAAAACAACAGTTTGATTGAACTGAACGCCTGAAAAACTAAAGTCTAGTTAAAATGCACTTGAACGCTATTGTAAATTTATTTTCTTTTAAAATATGAAATGCTGTATATTAAGGGCAAACTCACCAAACATCAGTGTTATCATTGTTAAAAATAATATGGAAGATTATAGTAACTGGTGGAATCTCTTACAAGACCTCTAATATTATGAAATTTACTTTACAAAATATACTGACAGACTTGTAATGGTTGATTTTTGTCGTCCGATTATCTACGCTAATGGGATATAGGACCAGGGGGAGTGCCCTCCGTGGGGGGGTCTTTCTAAGGGAACCTAACCCGTATTTACGCAAGGTTCGAAGAAAACCACGGAAAATTCCGAACGGTTAGGCCGACAGCCGCGATTGGGTTCGAACCCAGCACCTGCCGTCTACCAGATGAGAGGTCCGAACCTCTCGGCCACTGGTGGGGCCGACAGACTTGTAATATACCAAATGCTACATTGAAATTTCCAAATCTCACATTCTTATATATGTAAATATTTTATTTTAAATGTTATAAAAAATCAGGGAAGAGAAGAAAAATATTGAAATTTTATTTGATTATAAGTGTTCAATTTACGATACATAAATAATAAAAAAAAAACTAGGAACGAAAGAAAAATAAGTCCCGCGAGAAAGCAGACCACAATCTTCTGCTTATAACGTCTGACGCATAAACTGTGCATCACATCATTCTACACCTCGCTCTTGAATGCCAAAACTTAATAAATGAATGTTACATATTTCTGAACGACGTTGAAATTCCTTTTTTTACTGAGTTCGAGCAAAAAAAATTGTAAAACTTATTTTATGTTATTTTATAATGCATGTATGTGTGTATTTTTTCAAAGAATGTTCCAATTTTGATAATTTGTTTTTGTCGGAAAGGGCTTGTTTTGGTAGTAATCCAATTATGAATTTCACTGAGAATCAAAAATGGTATATAATGTCTTGTTTTTCATTTTAATTTTTTTTCTAGATTAGAATTTTCACAAAAATGTTCATTCATAGCAATATTTCAGCATGTTAAGATCCACAGAACTTTTTTTATGTTTCTAAAGTAGTCGTTGTATCGTATATTCTTTTTTATATATTTTTACAAAAAACATGCAAAAACATTCAATTTATGATGTTCCTTTGAGCGATATCCTTGATTATCCTTTGAGTTACGGTGGATAAATTTCTTCAAACGTTCAAGGTCTCACATTTCTTCAAGTCTCACATTGGCACCAGTATTTTGCAAAGAAAAAACCCGGTTAAGGATATCACGAAACAATGCATTAAACCTTTTTCAAACAAATTTTGTTAAATTTTCTGGTGCCGTTGTGACATTTCGGAATTAAAATTATGTGGTAGAAAATTCTACCATCAGAGCTCAAAGGGTCAATAAGTGTTAAACTGACTGGAAGTGTCAACAGGTTCTGTAGCGTGAGATAACGCACCAAGTCGGCATAGGCTTCATTAGGTTATGGGATTTAAAGGGAATGTAAAAAACAGTTCACACGCTGATATACACGGAAGAAGAATAAGTTTTACGGCAATTTTCCAAATCCGGCAATTTTCATTGATTGCTATGAAACGAAGAAATTTACAATTCAATAATATGTATTAAAAAAACAGAAACTCGTGTCTCCATCGAGCTTATTAAGTGATTTTGTCTTGTAAAAATAACTAAAATTCGATATTTTGTATTTAAAAATATATGAATTTAATAAACATACATTTTAATAAACAATGTCACGATTTAAAATTGTGAACCAATCGAAAAAAATCATTGAAAACCACTTTTACAATGAATGGCAATAGAATAAATAAATAAATAAATAAATAAATATAAAAAAGGTAAATATGAAAATACTACTATGTCAGATTCTGCCATGTACTGCCAAATTCGCTATTGTGCCAAATAACGCTTACTGCAATATTGTAATTCAATTGTATTAAGTAAATATGAATGCAATCAATAAAAAATCCACTTGATCTCGTTTTATTCTTTCATTTAAAATTATTTAGCTTTTTATAATTTTTGAGAGACGTACTTCATTACTTCGAGAATATCTTATAGCTTTGGCTTTCCGGCCAATATTTTTAGCAAATCAAAGGATAGAACTTTATATGTCTATTTATATTTCTTTAATAATTTATATTTCTAAAATAATATAAATTTCGTGAATTTATGAAGATGCGAGTTAAGTGGCTTGATTTTACCTCGAACAAGAATCTCATACCCATGCAGACGTACATGAATTTTGGTTGTCGCATGATCCAAAATAGATATTTTCTGATGCAACTGATATTTTAAAAATGAATTAATTTAATTCATTTTCATCATCCTATTATCACAGGGTTCGCACAATTCTACCACTAAATTTTAAGGATATTTTCGAAGTGTTTCACAGCAGAAAAATATCGTAAAGTCTGTGAATGATGGTGGGGTTTACGAATGTTGTGGTTTAAAAATTAAATGTAAATTTTCTTATTTTTAATAGTGGTGCCAGAGTCCTTGGAAATTCCAAGGAGTGTGCGAACCTTGTTATCATGAAACATGTTTGTAAAATTATCCTAAAGGGAGTAATTTAACTGAGATTATTTGAAATGCATTTTCTCACATTTTTCGGAAGAGGTAATTTATAATGTGACCAACAAAAGAAGCTACACTGTTGTTCAAATTTTGCTCTAGTTTGAACAAAATTTTAGTGCTCAGTAGCTGCCACCATAAGATGGTGAAACTTCGTACCAACATTTAGCGCTTTCTATTTCAACCTCGTTCCAACTTTTGGAACTATGCTTGAAAAGGAGATCCAAATGTTGGTTCAAGATTTTACCATGTTACAGTAGCAGCTGTTGACCACCAAAGTTTCGTTCAAACTAGGACAAGATTTTTAACAGTGTATGCAATATTATTTATTCTTTTATGCATAATGGATTCCAATTTGGCTAAATTTTCTATTTAGAAATATATATACCCAATCAGGCGTATATTAGCTTTCGTTGTCGCACGATCCAAAATAGACATTTTCTAGTTATTTTAAAAAAGAATGAATTTAATTCATTTGCATCATTTTCTAAGCATGAAGCATGTTTGCAAAACTATCCTAAAGGAAGTATTTAACTGAGACTATTTTAAATGCTACACGAAAACTAAATTTTCCCATTGTTTTCGGAAGAGGTAATTTATAACGTGATCAACAAAAAAACCTAAGCAATATTGATTTAGTCTCTTATGCATAATGGTTTCCAATTTGGCTAACGTTTTAATTTAGAAATTCTTAATGGGAAATTTTTATTTCTTTATTTCATTTATTTTGCGATTGCTTAAGTCATAGTTCTTCTTTCCCAATTTTTATATTACAAAATTCGGTTAAATTAGAAACCCTGTTCTACTTATTTTTTTTTTCATTAAAGTAGTTGGAAAAACATCAGCCTAAGTTCTTCAAATGTCTTCTCTTTGTATAAATATACATCTGAATAATGAAGATTGCACTCTTTCTCTAGAATATATCAAGGTGGGTGTATCAATTTTAAAACAACTAGCATTCTACATCGTAATATTTTTTATGGTGTGTGGCATACATTCTCTTCTTAAAACAAGAAGAAGTAGATGGTGAATGTGAAACCTTATGTTTTTTCTATTATAAAACGAAGATATTTCATTATTTTGAATGCCTCTGGAAATCATATTCCGATATCGAAACTATTTTTAGCCATATTTCAAAAGAAATGTTACATATGCGATTTTTGCCAGAGTAATACTTTTGTACAGACTATTACTTTCTCAATTTTGAACGTTCCGAGCACATATTGTAAGAAATATATTGTAATCATGATTCGTAGGCGTGTGCGTGGGTGAACACAATAATTTCCTAATGGCACTTCCAATTAAGTTCCCATTTGCCGAATTAGACCGCAGTCACAAGAACTGTATTGATTTCTCGTAAAAATCAGCCTAAGGATTAGGTACACTAACAAAATGTTGGGTAGAAATTGAGTAAAGCATACTCAATTTTAAATACGTCACATATTCAAATTATCCCGATCCAAGTACACTCAAAATTGAAAAATACTTGTACGAGGGTGGATCCAAAAGAAAGGTTACAAGCAGCAAATTTTGAAAAGTAATTTGTGGAAGAAATATTTTTTTCCAAAGTAACAACAAATGGCGCTAGTTGTCCGACACCGATTAAGTAAGCAGTGTAAGTTCGTAGACACGTCAGAACGATTGGAATTATTTTTAAATACTGCGCATAATTTACATTTTTTAAAAATATTTATAAAAGGTTAATTAATAAAACAAGAAAAAATATTTACTGAATATTTTTTAGTACTTACTCTTATTTTAAAAGTTTTTAGCGAATTGTTCAAATACTCATTTCCCATTCATCTAATATGTATATTTTTTCAAAACGAAATCCCTCTCACCCAGCACAAAGACCGCGTATGAATATACGAATCATTTTTAAGGCTATTTATCACTTTCCGAATTCTCCTTAATAATTTTAAGTGAATGGGTATTTGATGCATTCTTATATTTAAAATATCTCTTCGTGAAATTAAAATTTATAACTTCTTTTTCTGTGTACTCTTCTTAAAAATTGTCTCTTTTTCCTTAGTTCTCAAGACATTTCTAAAATCTATGCTTAATTTTATATGAAGTGTTAAAATTTTCCTCCCAATTTGTCCGCTTGTAATACATAAAATAATAAAATAAGTATGGATTTTACAAATATTATAACTACTAAGAAAGAAAGAGACATCCTTTAATATGAGCACGCAAAAAACAGAATACAAAGATATTAATAACCTGAGGAGATATTTTTAATATAAGAATGCATCAAACGCCCTTAGAATTAACGTTATCGAAGGGAATTCGAAAACTGGGTGACAAGCAGCATTAAGAAGAAAGCAATTTAATATTGCACATTTTGGTAATAAAAATGCAATATTATTCCTTGATTTCAATAATTTCCTAGGTCTTTGGATTGTTTTTCTATTAACACTAGAACCGCGGCGACGGGTCATTTTGACCCGTATTATGCGCAGAGACGTCAATTCGAACCAGAAAACTCTGTATAGAATAAGCTAAATATAAGCTAAACAAAAATAATTTCAATTAATTACTTAAACAGTTTTAAATAAAAATTCTAGTGAGAAATATTTTTATAAAACTTAAATGAATTTTCCCGCGGTTCTAGTGTTAATGATCCTATCTGTTACGTCGTCGTAAATGAAACAAATCACAAATGCAAAATTACCGTTTCATTTGGGCTTGATAACATATGACGTTCCAAAGAAAAAAAAGGAAATAAATTATAAGTTCATTTTTGATTCAAACATACACAATTCGATATCGATATTCAATTATTACATCAATTTACTTATTTTTGAATGCTTCTTTTTTCAGTATGTTTAATGCATTTTTAAATTATTTTGAGAATAATTTTACAAGAAAAATCACCAAGGAAATGTGACAGAGTCTAAGTGATAAATATTTGGGCGATGTAATCGAATGTTACCGACGTAGAGGTAATGTGTTTCAAAACGTGTTCATCATATGAATTCAGCTGATTCCATTGTGTCTGAAATACATTTAAAAAAACTTTTTTACAGGTATATCCCTGACGGGTGTATCAGTGTACGAATATTTAGAAATGTCAAATTGTTATGCAAAGTAATAGATAAGACGTTTTAAAAAACAAATAAATAAATATGCTCAAAGTTTTTTTTTTGCTTTTTTGTAACAACAGTTAACAGTAGTGTTGAGGGAATGTAAATATATTGAACTAAAAACAACACCACAGACATCTTTTGAAAACTAAATTGTCTTTTTACATATAAAATACATTGAAAATACAGAAATGTATCTCTAAAATTAATGCAAATCTAAAATTACTGATTTATGGACACAAATAATAACTCAAACACAACATTGCGAAATAAAATAACTTTTTACATTAAAAGACATAGATAAACTTAAAATGCCTAGAAAAATCGTCTGAAACACGTTCAAATAATCCAAGCTAAATAAATAAATAGAATGAGGAATACAATGAACACATATTACAGAAACACAGGTGAGTTTTCCTAAATTGTTTTAATGGACTTTTGCGCTTTACCAAATTGAAATGAGTTTTCGTGAGTACATAGACTAATAAGAACACTAGAAAGCTATCAGACAATAAGAAAACAAATTTAGCGGCTGGTGTAAGAAAGAAAAACTATCAGAATGGAAAAACAATTTTAGAATTATAAACAGTATGAATACTATAAAACCAAAGTGCATTCATTTCTTGACTATTCCAATGAAACTGACACTAATATAACACATTTTCTATTTAATTTTTAAATCGAAAAAATATTTTCAGAATTAATAGAATTTTGCAGAATTTTTGGGCTCGTTTATTTTCAGAATTTTCAGATTTTTTGTGTAAAATTAAGGAAAGTTTCTATAAAAATATTTTAAAACTGTACACACTCTGTGAAAGCGAATAGATGCCGAAAATATTTTTGTTATACAAGAGAAGCACGTCACTAAAGATGACAGTTATAAAGTAAGAAAAAGACTCATTTCTTAGCACACCAGAAACATGAAATATAACTATATTTGTCGAAATATTTTTAAAATGTTAAAATTCGTCATGGTCTGAATACATGTAACCTTTTAATATTCATTCGTAAATTATATCAAATCCTTTGAAATCCATTTATTGGCTATGAGATTAGATTAACAACAATAACAGGCTAGTTTCATTGGTTTTTGTATCGTAAGTAACATAGCTAATAATTGTTATACCTGTTGACCACCGCTATGTTGGAAAAGATTGCTTTGCTTAGTAAAGTTGTGAGATATCTCGCATAAAGTAAGCTACATTTTCGATCTAAATTACTGATTGCAACACATTGTAACATGTGTCTTACACTACAGGTGCTCATAGAAATAGCTCAACAACGAAAGACAGTATTCAGGGTTGGTATCCTTCAAGGACTTTCAAGCACTTTTCATCAGAATTTTTGTAAAGTAGTATTTGCCTAATTTAATGTAAAAAATCTATCTTGTGATATAGCGACCAGTACTACATTAAATTTCTTCCACTTGTATACCTGAAATTTTTTCTCAATACCTTGATGCATACAAATCCGGTATATGGCTTAAACTTATGGACGCAGTTCAGCGATTTTTTGTATCATGCAAAATGACTGATTCGAACCCTTCCCTTCTATCAACACGAAGATCGGCAAATAAATTAAAATTTCCGATGTTATTCAAGATTAGTTAGCCTATTAAACATTAAAAATATATAAAGAGTCACGAGAAACATTAGTTTAAAAGACAAGAAAGAATAAATTTCGCAAAAAAACCAAATTCGAAACGCAATTCAAAAATCATTTTTGTCTCAAAAAGTTCATTTTAATCTATGTGCACCCTTCAAAAACACAAGTACAGGTGGTCATAAATAAAATAACGGAGTTTGGAGGTCAAATGCAAAAAGTCCAAGAGTTTACACACAATAAAACTTTGTGAAAAAGCAGTCTACTCTCTTAAAATGTCAGACAAAAAATAACTCAAGTTGAGCCGAAATTCGCTCATGTCACGTTTTGAAAGGCAGCTTCTCATAAAGAGTTGAAACAACTCAAGTGAGTGAGTTGTTTTTAAACAATTTAAATCAAGATGAGTTATTTAAATAAGCAATCTAAATCAAGATAATTAAAACATTGAAAAAACAACTCATTCACGATTCAATGAATTACAGCTCTTTCCTGAGAAGCAAAATCCACTCTTTCGTTTTAAGAGTGTAGTCTGTGGGGAATCTATATAAAACGAAAATCATAACTCATAATATCGTCGTCAATAGTGGCATTTTAGATATATTTTGTGCTATAAAATGGACTCAGAACCATATAAAAGAAACCTTTTATGCAACTGTCGATCTTTTATGGATTGAGTTTCTAAAACATGGTGCGCTATTTTTAGTCCTTTAGTATTCAGAGTTTGCAGTAAACTGTGCAGACATTGGACTGATTTTACAGAAAACGGTTAAATAACCATAATTAAACTTTATTAGGACCATAATATGGCTAATTATAAGGTCAGATACGCTTTATAATGTACTCAAGTAATATTATCTTTAAAAATATTGGAATAAATGGATAGTGTGCTGCAACTTTTTAACAGAATAGGATAGATACAGGAAGTAATACGTTATCTAACGCCAACCCTTAATTTCTCAACCGTTGATCGTAGATATATAGTTCCAACTTAAAAAACGTTTCAAATGAGGTAAATATTCATGTTCTAGCATTTTTCAAATTAAAAATTAATTTTATAAAAATTACGAAGTCTAACTTTTTATACGGTCCTCTAGTTTAAACATATTATAACAGATATAACACAAAAAGCTTGACTTCTGTACGACATAAATTGACACAGTTATACATATAGTTTTTGCACATATAGTTCCAACTTCAGAAACGTTTCAAATGAGGTAAATATTCATGTTCTAGCATTTTTCAAATTTAAAATCAATTTTATAAAAATTACGAAGTCTAACTTTTTATACGGTCCCCTAGTTTACACATATTATAACAGATATAACACAAAAAGCTTGACTTCTGTACGACATAAATTGACACAGTTATTAAGTTTCAAAGTTTGAGATTTTTCATATGATTTTGCCTTTCATTCAAGGATCAATAAAAAAATAAAGTAATTCGAGATCGAAATCAGGGTGCAATATCCTTTTTACGATGAAACCATCTTTAACCAATATCGCCGAATACGGGTATCACCAAAGAGGCTTATTTCATTAAAAAATTTCAGCTGACTTTTAGGAGTTGTATACAAAGCGAAAATGAAATATTGAAATTAAACACAAAAATAAATAAGGTATCCTGGGGTAATAATGCCACATTAAGGTTCTACTAATTTTCACGGCTTAGTTTTAGATTGTATTTTTCAAACAAATATAGGATTTGATACAGCAACTCATTGACTATCTATATAAAAAATAATTTAACAGATATGTATTCATAAAATGTAATGGCGTGATTTCTTGACCAATGCTATTTGGCGTTATTACCCATCTATGTGGTTAATAACGCCGTGCAAACAAAACTATAAAATATGATGGAATAATGGCATGTAGATTGCCCAATTCTAAAAATACAAACTCTACAGCTCTAAAAATTGACAAATTGCACCCTAAATTATTGAAAATGTTAATTTTTTTGTGAAAGTGTAAGAAAAATAAAGGTGGGGTGTGGGGGGGGGGGGGGGTGAGGCGGCAAAAGAATATCAGATTCTAAGCTACTTTTTGCTTAAAAAGAACCGTTTAAACAGAATTATTAGAAACATTGCACGTTTCTAAATGTGTTTAAATAAATCAGTATTTAGGATATAGTTCGGCCACCGTTGGGAATTAACCGGGGTATTAATGCCAAGGATTGGCGGTATTACCCAGGTATATTTATTGCGCTGTACATTTTAAACTACAAATTATCTCGAAAATATATCCAAAATATTCTACAACATTTTGAAAGTATATGAAATGCACTACAAATTTATGTAATAAACAAAGTATTTCCGGATAAAAAAAATAGTCTTCACATAACAAAACGTATATCGCAAATTTTAGATCAAGTGTTAATTTTAGTTGCTTGTAAAAGCAATAAGGCCTACAAATAGAACAAATTAAGCTCTTTTTTGCGATTTATATGACTCAAAACCCTTCTGCGCAGAGCACATGGGTGTCATTTACCAGATTACTTCATAATTATGTGTAATATTAGCACTTGGCGTTATTACCCCGTCTGGCGTTATTACACCAGAACACCTTATCATTTCATTGTCATATCTGAAAACGGTATATTTAAAAAAAAAAAAAAGAATACATCAAATACTGGAATGTACTAGAGATACTGTTGCGCTTTCAATTGTACATTGCTACCAATGGAGAATACTTTGAGTACTTTTCCACTCTAGTAGATTAAGGTGTTTTATGTACCGTAATTTCGGGTGTATAAGCCGCGGATCAAACAATTCTTTTTGGACCCAGAAATCTTATTTATTGATCGAAGGTAAATATTTACGGTGATCTAAGTAGTTATATTTGTTTCTTAAAAAATTCTGGGTCGAAAAATAATTGTTTGATCTGCGGCTTATACACCCGAAATTACGGTAATCATTTTATTATAGCAGACCATTTTCTGATATGGTAATAAATTGATATTTATTTTTCTATTTTAATATTTCAATCTTCGCTTAGTATACGACCCCTAAAAGTCAGTCCAAATTTTTAGATGAAATAACCCTCTTTGGTGACACACCGATTTGGTGATATCGGCTAAAGGTGGTTTTATCGTATAAAGGACATAGCACTCTGATTTCTTATCTCTAATTACTTTAATTCATTTTTTAATGGATCTCTGGATAAAAGACAAAATCATGTAAATAAATCTCAAACTTTGAAATTTAATAACTGTGTCAATATTTGTTGTACAGAAGTGAAACATTTGTGTTATATCTGTTATATGTGTGAACTTTTACTAAATATAACTATAGGGACTGGGGGACAGTATAAAAAATCAAATTTCGTAATTATTTTAATTGATTTTTTAATCAAAACAATGCCACAACATGAATATTTAACCCCATTTAATTTTTTTTTTTTTTTTTTTTTTTTTTTTTTTTTTTTCAATTGGAACTATATGTCAACGATCAACGGTTGAGAAATTAAAAGTCGGCGATAACATATTTCACCTTGTATATATGTACAGCATAGGATAAAAATAAAACTTTTTAGCCGAACTGTATATATTTTAAGAGTAAGTTTCAGGAATCTAAATTAATGATTTACATGTTAAATCTAATCCACAAGATCTAAATGCCTTTTTTTAACTCCCCCGCGAATAATTTACAAACCAAAACTATCTACACTTCTCGTTAATTACATTCAATTCGTGTAAGGAAATATATAACTGATTAAAAAATTAACAAAGATGATTTTTTTATCCCTTTCAAAAACATTATTATTAAAATGGCAAAGTATTTTTAAATTCCTCATATTTTATATGGTAAAAAATGGCACCAATCATGTGTAATTCTTCAGCACCAATGATTTTTCTGCTATATTGGTTTGCTAATTTATTTTTAAGTTTCATCTAGCTCAATGCTCTGTAATAAATTTCTTCGTAATAAATTCTTCTGTCTGATATAACAAAAAGATCAAACTCTATTCTTGAAATAGTTTTAACATCGTAAAAATACTGAGAATCGCCGTTAAATAGAAAGAAAGTAACCTTATCTTTTGTTATTTTATGAGTCCTTCTCCTGTGTTTTTCATTCACTTGTACAATCAATTCTTTCGGTCATTGGGCCTATCTGAAGGATTAGGAAGATGTTGACGTGCCAACGAGGCTTAAAGATATTACACCGTAGAATTATTTGTTGAATAGATGTCTTTCAGAGGAACTTATTTTTAGGCCATTTTCTTCCCTTTTTTATCATGTATATTTTTGTTTAGTTATGTTCATGAAAATTTAGATATCTTTTTATTTCAAGTGTAGAATGCATGTACTAAATATTTTTATGATTACTTTTATTCTAAATAATTATTTTTTTCGAAAAATCATCATCGTATTTTAACGATAATCCTAAACTGAAAACATCAATAGAACTTTGAAATTCAATTTTAATATCTACTAGAAAATTAAACGCACTAGCTTGTGAAAAACTTTTAATAATAAAACAGACGTGAAATATTGAAATAAATGTTTGATTCCGATTTAAACAAGATTTAAACAGATTTGCGTTGACATGTTGTTGAACAAATACTAAAATCTACTCCATATGAGTAGCATAAAATGATGCCAAAACAGTAGTCTAATTTTCTATTTGAGAAATTTTGATATACGGTTCACCACTGATGCGTCTAAATCAACGATGTGTTATTTCAAATATTTTATAAAATTGCATTTTTTTTTCAATTCTTACGTAAAACAGACGTTTATTTTTTTTTCTTACATTTTTATTCCATATTTCTAACATTCAGAGCAGCTAAAAAAGAAAAAAAAAACATAAATATATCGCATACAAATTATACCGACATATTATTTAGTTGTTCAGGAATGTTAATATAGTTGAAATGTTTTTAGTACACACTAAAATGTGAAAATAAACTTAGAAAGGTAAGTATAAGGAATAATTTCACGATAAATATCCAAAATGTCATTGAAATTAAGCATTTTATAATTTCAACAGCAATACATATTTATATAAAAATGTACTTTTTTTTAAATATCACAGTCTGAAAAGTTGTCTGCCACAATGCGTAAATATTAACAATGTTGGATCGATTCGAACAAACCAATTATTTTCCCTGAGCATTATAACATTGTATAATCTATTTCGATTCGTTTTATTTATGCCAAAAGCCACAGAATTCATAATAGCAGAAATTTTGTGAATTATTAAGTTGAAATAAAAAATAGCCAATTACTTAGATTGTCAGAACAAGAAAGCCACCAAAGCGAGGTATATACAATCTACCTGAAAAAAAAGTAACATTTAAGACTGAAAACGCCGACGAAGATGGCGTCTAAGTGTAATTAATGTTCATAATGATTGAAAATTTGGAAAAGGGTGTCGAAGTAAAATATTTCTATCTGGCAAATTAAAAATAACCTTAAGGGGTCTCAGGACTCTTAAAATCGGAAAAATTGAAAAAAATGAGACCATCTTGAATATTTAATATCTTAAAATATTTATGATATTAAAACACAATTTTTGTTGAGATGAAAGATATAAGTACGTTCTTTCATTTTATGCTTTGAAAAAATTGCAAGATTCAGAATTAGCATTTACAGAGCGCTCCAAACTGTGGGACATTTGACGAGCAGAAAATTTACATAATATGCTTACGCGCACGATTACAAAATAAATATTGCAACTAGAATGGAAATTTTGGTCTCTCTTATACGTCAGATTGTAATAAATATCGTGAATCTAAATAAATTTATATTTAATCGTGCGCGCTATGACCAAAAATGTAATTTGGAGAAAAATGACTTCCAAGTTTTAGAAACGCCGCTTTAGCTATTGAGCGGGTAAAATTCTAAAACCCATAACTTTTGCTCTAATGAGAATTTCGTGAAAACAATTATATAAAAATGTTCAGAAAAGTTAGAAGTTTTACATATAAAAAAATTGAAATTTCGAAAATTTGGAAGCTTTAAAAGTCCTGAGACCCCTTAAATAGCACATTATATAGATGCATAAGATACTGCAAGTAGTGCGTTATTTAAAAATATATATATCTTTCCAAACTGCTCTTAAAATCACACCACAAGCAGGCCATAATGAATTGGAAGTACATTTGTACGGGGACAATTGTATTTTCACAAATGAAAATTTCCTACAAATGAAAAAAATTTTTTTTTTTTTTTCACAAATAAAAAGAAAAGAATCTGAAATTGTTACTCGAATAACTTAAGTAGAGAATCAGAGACTGTCATTTACTAGACTACAAGGCTGCATGTCTTTTAGTTTGGTGGCGATTGACTTTAATGACTATTCCTACCTGAGATCATGAGAATAATATCAGCAAAAAATCAAGAGATACTACAGGAACATCCACTTCCATTTGGTACAGTGTGCGTAGTCATCAAGAAACTCAGAGGATTTTAATTCTTTTAGTATCAGAAATTCTTTAAAGTACTGGTTGTTACATTAAGAAAAAGGATTTCTTTTTCGTTAAATAAAACAAATATTACATTATAAAAATTCTGGTTAAAGGTCCTTACAAGGTGCTTCCAGACTACGCACCCTGTTGGTAACATCTAGGACGTGATGAGAAAAGATTTCAACACGAAAAGGCTTCAATGCACAACTCTCATAGTACGAAACAGTGGCCTACAACGCAAAATGTTGACGTTTTAAATTCATCGGCTTTAATCCTCGACTTTAAAAAAAAATTTAATGTTGTGGTCTTTAACGATAAAATTACGCAAGGTTGGAAAGTAATATGCTCAGATTAAGAATTAAAAGCAGACATTAAAAAGGATGCGGAGTTGCCAAGTCTCCTGTTTTTTGCACAGTATTATCTTAGATAAAATGTTGTTTTTTCAAATCCGCATAGTGTTCAAATTAAATAAAAAATAATTCTCTGTATTAAAATACCGGCATCCAAAAATCCGGAGACTTGGCATATTTGAGCACAGTATTATCTGCCTCCAATACTGTTTCAAGAAATAATTGATTCAGTAGAAACATGACAATTTTTGAAATTATAAGAGACGAAGAAAAGGCTAATGATACCGTGATTTCGGGTGTATAAGCCGCGAATCAAACAATTATTTTTCGACCCATAATTAAAAAAAAAATGAATGTTACTACTTAGATCGCCGTAATTATTTGTGTTCATTCGCTAAATAAGATTTCTGGGTCCAAAAAGAATTTTTTGATCCGCGGTTTATACACCCGAAATTACGGTAATTATTCTCACGTAAAAACGTTAAATGATGTAATTTTCCCATTGACCCTAAACATTAGACTCTCTACATTTACAAATTTTATGATTCTTTTTATTAAAGTTATGATAATATGTACATTTATTTGATCAACGTTATAGAACTTAATAAATAAGTAACATGTTTTTGCTTAGCATTTGTTACGTAATAAATGACATTTTTTGTAGTGTCTAAACTTTCAAGACAAACTCACTTATTGATAGTAATTTTAACTAAAATCTTGTTAAGTGAAAATAAAAAATGCCTTAAAAGAACAGAACAAGAAAAAAAGTTCTTGTCTTGAAAAGTCCGAAGAAAAAAATCACATTTGATTTTCTTCTTTGGTAAATGTTGCATTACACACAATAAGAATTACATCACTTTACTGTTTTCTGACATGATACTCGGAAATATTCCTCTCTCCTCTTTCATACTTTCAATGTAGCACATAAATGGAAATTTTTACAGCTCTGGCACTTTTCCATTTCTGTTTATATGTTTATTATTACCTTTAATCAACAGGAATAAAAATTTCATGAAGAATAGTATTTTCATGTAGCATATAGATGGCAAGTTCTAAAGCTCTGGAACCTTTTTTTAAAAGTTCTGCTTGATATATTTATTATTCACTTTAATCAACATGAATATAAATCTCACAATCAACAGTATTTTATTATTCATACTAGAGTCTTTCCTCATTTACTTATTTGTTCTTGTATTCTTGCTTATTCTCTATTATTTAGACATACGAAATCACTTCACTCCTTCATGCTTTCTCTGTAGCACAATGAAAATTTCTAAAGCTCTGGCATTTTCCTAGTTCTGTTTATTCGTTTATTATTAACTTTAATCAATAGGAATATAAATTTCATGATGAACAGTATTTTCTTATCCATACTATCGTCTTTCCTCATTTGTTCATCTGTTCTTGTATTCTGAGTAGCTCTCTATTATTTACAAATGGGATATTTTATATTTTATTAAATTTTCTTTTTGGAAAAATATTTATTACTGTAGTAAATTATTCTGTTAATGTTTGATTTTCTTATTTGAGATCTGATGCGCTAAACATTAAAATCTAACTACCGAAACTATTATTTGCATACCAAATATTGCAGCAACTTTAACTTAAAATTCTAATAGATATATAACTATGTACAGTTGGTCACAAAAACAAACGAGCATACATTCATATCCATACTAGCGTCTTTCCTCATTTGCTTATCTGTTCTTGTATTCTTGGTTGCTCTCTATTACTTACAAATGAGATATTTTATATTTTATTAAATTTTCTTTTGGGAAAAATATTTATTACTGTCGTAAATTATTCTTTTAATGTTTGATTTTATTATTTGAGATCTTATGCGCTAAACATTAAAATCTAACTACCGAAACTATTATTTGTATACCAAATATTGCAGCAACTTTAATTTAAAATTCTAATAGATATAACTGTGTACAGTTGGTCGCAAAAACAAACGAGCATACATTCATATCCATACTAGAGTCTTTCCTTATTTGCTTATTTGTTCCTATATTGTTGCTTATTCTCTTTTATTTAGAAATGCGATATCTCTCCACTCTTTCATTCATTCACTGTAGCACAAAGAAAATTTCTAAAGCTCTGGCGCATTTCTAGTTCTGTTTATATGTTTATTTTTAACTTTAATCAATAGGA
This sequence comes from Maratus speculifer, assembly GCA_964019185.1. NCBI lineage: Eukaryota > Metazoa > Arthropoda > Arachnida > Araneae > Salticidae > Maratus > Maratus speculifer. Next base: position 81,162,424 of record OZ025299.1, read on the forward strand.
ATAGAAATTTCATGTTGAACAGTATTTTCATATCTATACTAGAGTTTTTTCTCATTTGCTTGATTCTGGCTTATTCCATGGGTTCTGTAGTGTAAGTCACATAACTTATTAATTGCTATGCTTGTCAGCCACCGTTATTTTCGAAAAGTCTGCTTGGCCTTATTCAATTAATGAGAATGTGCCAATAAAATTAATCACATTTTTTTCGTTCTATAATACTGGTAGCCAAAAATCATAGCCTGTGACTTACACTACCAGTACTCATGGAAATAGCCTTCTGTTGATATTCTTGGTAATTCTCTATTATTAAGAAACGAGATATTTTATATTCCATTAAATCTATTTCGGAAAAATATTTATTACTGTATAAAATTATTATCTTAACATTTGATTTTCTTATTTGAGGTCTGGGGTACTATGCATTAAAATCTAACTATCGAAACTTTTATTTGTCTATTAAACAGTTGTGTACCGAATTGTAACTTTAACTTAAAATTCTAATGGATATAACTATGTACAGTTGGTTGCAGAAACAAACGAGCGTCCCACTTATTTTAGTCATCAAATTATCACAAAAAACAAAAAAAAAACCGAAAATACAAATTATGTCTTTTTAGTGTTGTATAAAGAAAGAAAATAATTTGGTAGGTTATCTTTATACCGAAATTGTACCAAACTCTGACTTTTTCAGAATTTACATATGTTCTCGGCGTCGAAAAATTGACATATTTTGGAATTTGCTCTTCGGAGCAGAGTAAAATTTATTTAAAAAAAAACTGATAATTCCACGTTGTTTATTAATGTATCACGTATTTTTTGTGAAATATGGTCACATATTATGTCGGAAACCTGCAACCGCGTTGACCTGCACAACAATATCATGGCTCGATGACCAGCATTCTAAAAAATATTAAAATCTCAGTTTCTTTTTGTAAAATAATATTCTACCTAAGAAGCATCGGAACAAATTTTTAATTTTCTGAAACATAAGAAAATTGCGCTATTTTGAAAAACAATTGACCTGTAAACTATTGGGAAAGTTTTTAAAAAGAGAAAGAAAGAAAGGACATTAAAAAAAAGTTTTAATGGCGCTTAGACAACTTATTTAAGCGTAGATGAGTACAAATTTTATCTGAACATTTTTTTAAAGTATTGAATTTATATATGTTGAAAAATGTAGTTTCCAAAGAAGCAGGTTTAAAAGTTTAGGATTCAATATATTTTTATTCTGCACGCGCTAAAAGTTTTACTCACATCTTTCGAAATAATTGCAGTATCACTTTGAATCTTTTTGCCCGTAATTATACACAAAACAACGATTTCATTTACGTGAAAAACGAAAAATCAATTTTTTTCAATGTTGAGAACACATGTAACCCGTTAAATGCTAACACATATTTTTGTCATAACATGTAGATTTTCGACATATTGTAACAGGATATGAAGCAGGAATTCATTCGGTCAAGTAGTTTAGAAATTATGAAAATTTAATGTTTGGAGTTCGTAATGTTAAATTTATTTATAATCTTTACAAAACAGAATGCAACACGGATAGTGTTTTAAGCATAAATGTAAACTTACTTGGCGGAATGAGCTATCATTTTGGTTTCAAACAATAAAAGCTTAGAAAAATCAGTTTCTGTTAGAAAAAAAAATCATAGGTTAAAAATTTATATAAATTTGTTAATTTGGTTTCTAATGATATGTAGAGGGTGTCCAAAAATCCCTGACACATTTTAAAATTCGATATAAATTTAATTATCATACAGGAATACGGATTAGAGTAAAATACTACTCAGGATGAAAAGTTTTGTTCAAGAGAATAAAAAATAGGTTTTAAATTTCGATCATAGATGGCGCAAGTTGTTCGTATGTTTGATTTTAAAGAAGCGTTTTCTACTATTTTTAGATAAGTTTCGATTTGGTTTCCATGTGCCAATCAACGCAATTAGCTTTCTCCCCGGGAGTCATCATTTCTGTGTCGCAGTATCAAAACTAATCGAAAAATAAACGTATGTTTGAAACTTAACATACAAGCAGGTGGTGCGATCTGTGATCAAAGTTTGGGATTCATCATTTTCATTTGCATAATGAAAATTTTTCATTATGAGAAGTATTTTCGCCCAAATCACAACCCGACAATTACTTGCATGTATATTGAATTTTAAAACGTGTCTGGGATTTTTAGGGATTCCCTGTATATTATGAATAGATTTTCTAAAACATAACGAATTATAACCAATCACTTTTTAAAAGAAATCCATTTCTAGAAGCATAAATTTGCGAATCCAAAACTACAACGCATTGCATCGAGTAGCTTTTGAGTTACAAACAAATTATCCGCATATAAATCTATTTTGTAGTAATTACAAATGAATTTTACGTTATGAGTTTAACAATTTATACCTTTATGATTCCAGGACTCCTGGACTGAATGGCTTCCTATTTAGTATTCAATTCTATGGTATAATGTAAAAAAAGTGGAAATATGATGTCAAAAGCTCGTATAAAAAACCTGAATGTTTGGTGCAATTTAAGTATGAAGATAACCCCTACTCATATGCTTTGTTACATGAATTGAAATAAGATATAATTTCCAGTCAAATGAATATTTCCGTTTTGTACTAGAATAATTTGGTGACATAGACTCTATTGTTTTTATTTGATTGTACAATAAGTTGAATTTTATCAACTGTTTTACTTTAATCTTAGAGAGAAAAAAAATACAGTCCGTGCATTTATAGCACATCCAATAGTATCCGACCCGAAATAGCCTTTGTCAGTTGCTTTCTCTTGTTTCGCTTTCTTTTTTGTTTACTCCAATCGCTTTGTATGAGTAACTTAATAAACGTTTTTGATTATATTACATATATTCAAGTGATCTTTTCTTGATACGAAAATAGCAAAAATTATGCAGTGATACTTTGTAGAAAGAAAATAAAAACGTTAGGATTTTCGCTACATAAAAAAAATCAAATGTATTGTTTCAATCTGCATTTATTCTCGTTCAAATTCAGTCTGAATATTGTCTTAGTTTTGAAATTCTAGGATTATGCATTTAAATTTTTCTTCTTCAGTTTTATTTTGTTGATTTAACAAGAAAAAAAATAAAGAAAAAAGGACAATTGTTCAATATGTATTCTGAATCAACATATTGATATTCTAGATTATTCAAATAAGAAACCGTATCATACGTAATTTATTTAGCCCAAAAGCTTACATTCTCCGCACCTTAATGTTATTTCAAAGAGAAATATGCTTTAAAATTATGTAGATTAGCTTTGTAAGATTAAGCCAGTCCTTGTTCAATTGCCAAAGTTTTAGAATTTTTTTTTAATATATGTATAAATTTATTTGGATGCTCATTTGTTGAATTAGGATTTACTTGCACATATATTTAAAATAAATGAATGATATTATATGAATAAATTATAATAGTCTTTTAAATTGCAGTTATAGTTATATATTATCAAAGAAATTTTCACTGATTTTCCTCGTAATATCTAAATATCATCGATCAAACTACATTTTCTTGACTTTAACTTTCCTGAATATTCTTTACTCTTTGTCATGGTATCTCCTCTAGCACAAAAATTTTCATTAATTAGTTTTCTGCATCTTCCATCTTCCATCTTCTCGGAACTTGTACTATGAATCCAAGAGGAAAGAAAGATTAGGTAAATTGCTTTTAGTGACATTCTCCTTTTCGTTGTCATATAAAAAACAGACAAGTAAAACAGAGTTAGATGAAGATAAGAACAAACGTAAGAAAATTGCTTTTGATCTGTTAATTTCTGGTAGCATAAAATCAACTCTTTCTCACTTAATTTCTTTTTTTCTGGGGAACTGACTAGGCAGCATAAATTGTAGCGATACAACTTATTTGGCTTAAAAAGTAAATTCGAGATTAATACTTGTAAATTTTTCCAGAGAGAAAATTCGCCATGCATACGATATTTCAAATGAAAATCAAAATTAAAATTCTTTAATTGCGTAAGATGTGCAAATCCCAACCTAGAGAAAAAGTTTCCATGGCCAGTTCGAGTCCCGGCATGGAAACGTTTTCATAAGTTTGGCATTTGCGCCGCTTAAGCTATTAAGAAAATTGAAATTTGATTTTCATTTCAAATGTCGTATGCAAGGTGAATTTTCTCGCTAGAAAAATTTCCAAGTATTAATATATTCAATCATTGCTGGGTTTATGTGGGTTTCGTGTTTGCCTCATGTCGGTTACTCATGAAACATATTCCATCTTGTGTAGCATTTGTAGCATTTGTAGCCTTGCCAACTTGTAATAGTGAGAAGTTCCAGGCTGGGTATTGTTTCTATGTAGTTTAGTCGGTCGAACGTCAGTGTGCCTTACTGGTGGCCCGATTTCGGTGTGTCGTCAAGAAAGCTTTTTCACGAGATTAACATTTGCACTTTTTAAGCAATTAAAAAAAATAAATTAAGATTTTGTTTTTATACAAAATAATGAATCACGAAACAATGAACTAAAAAGTTATTTAATTAAATAACATGTACTTTTTTGTATAATTTACATACACTCATTACGCCTAATCTTTTTGTGATTTCCCTTGTCTTTTTTGAATTTTAAAAATGTATTGAGCTTATTAATGTTTAATTCTCCTCCAAATTGTGTATATTTTCAGAAAAAAAACTGAATATTTCATTACATATTTATATTCGTTTAGATATATTCGACCGTTATCAACTTACATTTACGAGATTCAGACTATACGTAAACGAAAATTCCGATTGCTTTATTTTAAGTAATAAATATTCAACATTCAATATCCTAAACAAGTGACCTTATGTAAGTTTGTCAAAAAATATTACATTAGCGTGGAAACAAGCAAGAGTATTTCAATTTCGATTTCACTACGAATACTGAAGGCGAATGGTGAGCCAAACCCAAAACCTACTTTATCAACGGTATTTTTTTTCCTTTCTTTCTAGTGACACAACTTATTGAAAAAGACATTTTCACTGAAAATTATTAAGATAGACAAAAAAATGTACCAGAGTTTACTCCCAGATAGTTTCAGGAGTAGGCTGTATCCTGCATGTGCCTGTATTCAAGAAATAGCGTTCCCCATCCACAATAGATAAATAGATATACAAAAAATCGCCTTATTCTTACCCTTTAGTCAAAACAAATCCACTCTTCTTGACCCTCATTCCAAAAAATTAAGTCCTTATTTTCTTTTGTACTGAAAAATTTGTTCACATAGCAAAAAGTGAGTTATTGTGTTTTGTAAAAACAGCTCTATGAATTTCAAATATTCACGTTGTTTTAAAAATAAAGGAAGTGTCTCTAATAATCTAAAAAAAGGCCAATAAGAATTTGAAAAAGAGCCTCTAAAAATTCCATTTTCTTCTGATTCAGTGCTCGGTTGAAGATGTAAGGTATTTCCAGAGTAGGTGGTATATTGCCTTCTTTCCCCTCGCCTGAAGCCCTACATTTTATTATTAAATATTCGTCTTCATTTCATCGTATATTTAAAAAAATTCCCCTTCAGCGAGTAAAATTTTTTCACTTAATAAAAGTTCAGCCACAAATTATTGTGCATTCATGCAGCAGTCACACATTCTTTTAATTTGTTGCCAGGATGATTTTGGATCAGAAAATATTTGCTGTTTTTGGACAACTGTGTGTCTGTTATAAATATGAGATGCCTCATCTTTACTAAATTCTTTGAAGCTTAAGATAATGTTTAGACTGTGTAATATGACTCTTTAATAATAAGTTTAATCTTTTTTTCAATTAAACATGTTTAGTCAAAAATAAACATAACTGCCTTCATTTTTTCGGCAAGTTTTCCTGATTTGGTAAAATTAAAATAACTTGGTATACAATTCATTTAATACATAGATTACTAGTAATACACTTTAGAATGAGTTATGGATACTTTACTTTATCTTATTATTAAAGTATTATTGGTTGAACAAAAGAAAAATATTTTTTAAAAAGGATTATTTCTTTTTTATTTGCATCTTTACCTTTCTTGACGTTGAAAAATTGTGCGGATTTAGATTTAGTTCGGAATTATCCCTATATTTCTATTGTAAGAGCATTGTATTTGCACATTTTCTAATTCTATAAAATACTGAAAAAAGATTTTACGTAAAAGATTAGAGTGCATTAATAATTATTGCATAAAATTTCCATAAGTGTAAATTTAATTAAATTAGTTTTAATTGTAAAAATCCTTCTGAAATTTATTAAATGCCTATCTAATTCTTCAAATACAGTTTCATATATTCACGAAAAATGCTTAATAATATGAAATTTTTCCGAATTCGTAATTTGAGACATAAAGGGTTAAAAAATAATAATTAACCTATCAAAATTTACTATGTAAAATTATTTCTGACATCTGATTTGATGTTCTTAATTACTTTCGATCAATATGCTTGTTTATTTTTTACCGCGAATTAAATTCATGGGTATTAAAGATTTATGAATACTTAATCATTATTTCCTTATTCGTTTTTCTGAAAGAGTTTTTCAAAATTATTGCCTTCATTTAATATTTCTAATGGTGAGCTTTAAAAGTAAAATTTTATTTTCACTGTTTTAATATTCATTTCAAAAGATTTGATTTAATCTTTTTATTCAAATTAACCACAATACGGTGCTTTTTATATTCACTTAATTTTCTCCCAATTAGTTTTTTACTTAATCACTATTTTAACATGTCATTATTATTTAAAATAATAATATTTTTAATCTAATGTTAACTTCTTGATATTTTTTTATGTAATAAGGCTCAAAATTGGTAGAATTTCTTGAATATCTGTAATTAAGAAAATATTTTCTTTGTTTTGTTTTGTTTTAGGTTTCTTCAACATTTGAAAAAAAAACTCTCGAAGTAACTGTTTCGCAAAAATTGTAAGAAACATCTCAATAGAAGATTACAGTTTTATAGAAGTAGCATTAAAAAATTAGACAATTTCAGAGCCTTTTCCCTTATTAATCCTCCAACACTCTTATTTGTCACGCGATCACTCGCAATATTTCTAATCACGCCAAACATTTTTTCACAATTTTCAAGTTGTAATATGTTGTAATGATTTTAGAATTTACTAGGGGAAATACTCAAAGAAATATATTTCCCTAAAAAATAAATTGCATTTTATTTCAATTTATATTTGTATGATTAACTACATCTTCAACTATATCATTTCAAATAAATTGAACGTGCATTATACAAGACTTAGGAGCACCTTTAGCACCCAATAAAGAATTAACTATACTTGAATAATGAATATGTATGGCAGTATAACATATTGTCTCGTATCACTTGATGATTTTATAATTTCCTAAGTAATATGGAGAAACCTATTTGCAATTCCGCATTAGCTTCTAGTTCTAATATTAGATTCTTGTTAGTGCTTCAGATTCTTGTACTGATAGTCCAAGAGCCGACAGCACAAAAATCTAAAAGAAAAAAACCCTTTATTTTTTGGAAGAGTAGAAATAGGGGATGATCGATATCTGCCGGAAGTGAAATGTTACATAAGCCAAAAATTGATATCATTACTGTTTGACTCGCAGGTTTATCATTGTGTTTTCCTGCTCCCAGTCCTCCATGTTTTCATATTTTTGATTGTAGGACAAAAACAATGGTAAACCTGTAAGTCAACTACTTGTGGTATAAATTTTTGGATGATGCACTACTTCACTTCCGGGAGATATGGATCATTAGATTCCCTTTTTTCTACTCTTCCATAAAATAAAGGGTTTTTTTCTCGTGCTTGATACCTTAAGTTTTTATGAGCTCCGCTCTCGGATTACGATTCCGAATTGTAATCAGAACGATCAGCACAATATTCGCCATTCTGCAGAAAGTTATCATCCTTCTGTTTTCCTGCTCCCGTCCTCCTTGTTTTCATATTTTTGATAGTAGGGCAAATACAATGAAATACCTACAAGTCAACCAATGGTGATATTAATTGTTGGCTTATGCACCGCTTCACTTTCGGCAGATATGGATCATTAAATTCCCTTATTTCAAGTCTTCCATAAAATAAAGGGTTTTTTTCTTGTGCTTGATACCTTAAGGCTTTTTTTTTTTTTCGTCTTTCAGCTCTTGGACTATGATTCCGAGATTTGATCAGAACGTTCAGAATGTTCTCAATTCCTCAGAAAGTTATCATCTGTACTTGTTACCTTGTCAACTTTTAAATCTGACGAATTTAACAGACAAAAATGATTCGACAAACGCTGCTTCTCTATTATCCGTGGAGATTTCGATATTTACAAGAAAAAAAAAGAAAATTATTGTAAAAGATTAAATAAGTAAAAAATAACTCGTCTTTAAGGTAAAATAAAACTGAAATATATCTTACCTTATTAAAAAATAGTTGTTAATGACTGAGAGGTGTGAGACACTAGCTGATAATTACGAAGGTTAAACTCAACAGAAGGACGATACTTGTATACTGCTTTAAAACCTCCAATTTAAAAGTACAGAATCGTGCCGAAAAGTGTTTGGGATGCCGCTCTCTGGACACCAAGTACAATTGCTTAGCTAGTGTTTGACAAAAGGTGACTTGGAAATGTCACAACAATGTGACTTACTGGAATCCATGGCTTGGTATGTTGGAGGGTCAGTTGAATTTAGTTATACACAACGATGTGTAGTGGACGCAGTTGGAGTCGCAGGAATAATCAACGTAAGACTGTGGAATCGATTCCAAGACACATGAAATAGTAGATATTGAGAAAGGCAATGTCAACTATGTGCTACTACAGAAATTTATGGCCGATTTATCCTGTTAACAGCTCGTCGACACGGAACGGTCAGTGTTACTCAGTTGTAAACACGGTTGTTCTTGGCCAAAGGACGAAGGGTGTCCTGCCAAATAGTCCAAAATAGGTTTACTCATGATGGTGTCTATAAGAACATAAACCAATAGTCTGCGTTTTGTTGACCTCAAGTAACTATGCAGCAGAAAGAAGATGGTCAATTGAACATCGTGTTTTGAGGCATTGTTGTTGGAGTAAAATTCTGTTTACAGAAGGGTTCTGATTCAGTTTGGATGTGTCATCCGATGTGTTTTGGCATAGAAAGAAAGCAGCACTCGAAATAACCCCACACTCGTTAGTGAAAGATCACATTACATACGAGGTGGGATGATGCTATGGCTGGAATCAGCATAGGTATATTTACGGGCCTGCATATCATTCGGAATAAAACTTTGAATATTCTAAGTTATACAGACGACATACTAAGACCTATTATGTCATATTTTATGTTGCAGCAATTGATGATTCCTTTTTTCCATGCATGATAATGCCACACAGCATACAGCTCGCTTTGTGGAGAACATTCTTAAAATTGAAACAATACAGCATATGGAATAGCCAACATGCTCTCCTGAACTGAACGCATTCCAGCATGTTTGGAACAAACTCGGATGATGCATTGCAGCGAGACTGAGGCCTCCTTTTAATTCTGTGGATGCGTATTTGAAATATGGACATTCACAAAGCGACTGGCGCCAAAACTGGTCCTTTGATTGGTTGAAAGAATTTCGTTTCTACTGAGAAATTTAGAAGGAATCTAGGTAAATGATTGTATTTTATGTATGATTACGGATATGGCAGAGGTAGAGATGATTTTTAAGATCTCAGTGGTGATTTAATAGCATAATTAATAAAGTTTAAAAACTTTGTATGTATAAAATTTTACATAAATAGAAAACAAAACCTCATTTTAACTTGGTCGTAAGGTAGTAAAATTATCAAAAAACAAATACAGTCTTAAATTAAATATTCGATTATTTTTAAGTGGCAATTTCTATATTTTCTAACAGTTAATTTGAAAAAAGTAATTATTTTTTGTCATGTATGTAAAATATTATAAAGTTCAATTAATTTCCCTTTTGGGTATTGAAAATATTTCTGAATTTTATTTTTGAAGCAAATGTATTAAAATGGCATATATTAAATACTTCATGTGAAAAAATAAATAATAAAAAGGTTCAATCTTTTATTAAAATAGAATATACATTTTATGCCATTGTGAAAAGATACTACAGTTAATTATGAAGTGTAAATATATTTTTAAAAAATTATTTTTATTTTACACAATTGATGCAAAAGTGATCTTTTGTCCTTAATTGTAATTAAAAAGTGAAGATATTTTCAAAACTGGGATTAAGGGGTGTTTCAACCAGAATTATAAATCTGCATTAAACATTAAAGTGTTTAAATAATATACTTTATCAAAACAACACATCTTCGATATAATTAATGATGTAAAGATAGCAAATAAACGAATAAATGACGTGCAATAAACATATAAATAAATAAATAAATAGGTGGAGGGGACGGTAAAGTAAAGTAAGGTTTCAACCAGAATTGTAATTAAGTATACAGAATGGTCATAAAATAACTTCTCCAATATACGTAACCCTAGAGAACAAACCGCTCAATCAATCAAAAGGAAATTTCAGATTTTGTTATTTGAAGGTATGCGCTCGAGGATGATTTAAAACTATAGAGCTCTCACATTTATGATTACAGTGAGAAATTTTTGAAATTTTAGAAGGGCAACACCTTTTTTTCCTGCACAAATCCATCAGTAGATTTAAAATGCATAAATAGCGTTGGAACGGAACACGTATGACTAAAATTGCCGGTGGAATATCTGCCACTCAATCTTAATCAGTTCCTATGTAATGTAATATTTAGCTCTCTAATTGTTTCGGTTCTGTAATTTTTCGATTAATGTAAATAGAAAGATGCTACATTAAGAAATTTTTTTTATATTTTTATTTCTTTGTTAAAATTTGAGTAAAAAAGCTGAACAAAATATATAATGTCTATTAATATATTCTTAAAACATTGGTGTTGATTTCTTTTTTGAACTTTTGTACTTTTTGAGAAAAACGTAGTTGAAAAATAGTACCATCGGCGCATACTACCCCCATTATCGCAACGACAGCTCAAGGTCAGGGGCTAAAAACACTCTATATTGTATTCCCACGGTGAGTCTTATTGCAATTATTCTGTATATCACATGTTTTCTGTATGTATTTGCAAAAATACACATGTTATTTAACATCGGCCGTGGCGTGGGGGCCGTTTCGTTATGCTTAACTGGCTACACCCTTTATCTTTATAAATCTTATTTAATTTTATTTTTTAAAACATGTCTTCTAAGAAAATTTTTTTTATTATTCTTTCTAAAAATTTTCGTTAAATTTAAAATAATAGTAATTTTTTTTAAGTTTCCATATTTCTACACTCAGTTTAAAATTTCTAATTGCTTATTTGATTGTTTTACGATTATTATTAAAAGAAGCAACGCGCAACATTCAGAGGGATCTAACATTCAGAAGAGACAAGAAATATTTTGGCTTTACCTTTGCAAGATGAAAGTACTGCATTCGTCAAAAATTTCGTCTACCGGTTTTCTATAGATTCATATATTTTTGAAAGTCCTGAACACGATTTCATGATTTTTAGAAAATGTCTATCTGTGAGTCGGTCTGCAATTTGTGAATCTATTTGTGCGTGACAAAATTTTTGTGGGCGCGTCCTTTCTCAAGAACTAATGCACATAATTTCACAAATCTTTATATTCGGTTAGATCTTGTATAAATTGGCTCTGATTAGTTTTTGGTATACACTGACCAACAGATGCCGCTTCTATACTGCAATTATTACGGTTTATGCAATAGCTCTATAACCAGAATTAAAGCACGGACATTTATCAAACTTCAGATTTCATAATGCTAGAGATGAATTGGTGCTGATTATGTTTTGATATAAATATCCCAACATGTGGCTTTGCTATACTCAGTTTTTCACGTTTTTCGCAATAGTTCACTCTCAAAACTTAATAGTTACGGATTTTCATCAAAATTTAGATTTAGTTAGATGTTGGCATAAGTTGTTACTGATTATGTTTTGGTGTAAATTACCCAACGGATGGCGCTGCTTGGCTGCATTTGCATGATTTACACTATTTTAGACATAATCATATATCAAGAGCTGATGTACGGAATTCCATATCTTTAGAATAATCATGAGGGGCATAGATTGACGTTTAATTTTGCCATTGTGCAAACGGATTATTAAATATTAATATGTCTGAGATAGAATAAAATTATGAAACTGGCACATCCGGTTAGTTTCTTACTACTTTAATTACTATTAGACTAATTTTATCTTTACAGTAGTGATTGCTTAAAATTTGATATAATATAGTTTATTTTATTTTATGATATTTCTATTTGAAAATAAATCATCAACATTTGTTTTTTTTTAAGCAGACTGTAAAAATTAACTTAATTTCATAGGCGTGCAACTACGTCTTTAAAGATTTTTAGAATATTGCAAGAGACAATACCACGCCTACTTAATTAAATAATTTAGATGCTAATTTTTTTTTTGATAATTCTTGCTATAAAAAGTATAAATTTATATGCGAATGAATCAGTTTTGCAACAAGGACTTTTTGTGTACAGATTTACTTTTTAATTATTAAAATTTTACTTTAAAATTAACTAATAAGAATAATTGCTTTTCAAGTTGAATTCTTATCACTGATTACCAAGTTATTTAAAATAATCATTTAAAATAATCATTTAAAAAGACAAAAACTAATAGCATATTATTTTTTTAATAAATACAATAAATTATTGAAGATCTTCGATAAACAGGCATTTCCTATTATGAAATAAAAAAAACTTCCTGTTCTCGGAATTCTGAAACTTCTTTCTAATGATGAAGAGCACTCAAGAAAAGAGAGATTGCGCCGGAATTCGATTAAAAGAAGTTGTATATAAAGGTCAAATCAGATTTGTATGTTTCTTTCACTTAATTGAAAAGTTTGGGATAGAAGTGGGATGAAACTAATTGCTCTAAACTATTTATTCAGATAGGCATTCAAAATCTGAAAAAACGAGTTAAATCATTATGTCATTTGTCTTTAATCCTTTAAGCGTGCTTTATAATAATTAATTTGATTACAAGTAATGGAATTTTTACTTAGTTTTTGTGATTCCAAGTTTTTTTTATTGCTATGATCTTAATCTATTTCATTTCCTAATTAATGGGATAAATTAATATTGTATAGTGAATTCTTTTAAAAAAGATGATTGATTGAAAATTATTTAGTACCTATTACTTATTCGTTGACAATATAATAATTTTTAATTAGCTGATAATCTTTTAAGGTTTCAGAAAATTTTAACATATTTTCAAAGTATTTATTATACATAAAATAGAGGTCCCCGGAGAAGGGGAGATAATCATCTATAAAAACCAGTTGATAGTTTCAACTTTAGCTTCAACAATCGCCAATAAATATTGCCACTCATTTCAAAAGAATGTTACAATGAAACTACAGTCTCATCTCGAGCGGAATTTGTTCAATGGTCTTTCATGCAGAAGAGATTGCTTGAATTCCAGTACGGGCGTAGTTATTTTGATCTGATAAGTTTACTTTTAGATAGCTTTAATTACAAAAAGTAAAAAGCTACCTTCCGGAGGAAAGCACTAACAACAAGGAGTTTTACTTCGTCGCTCGTTTAATTTTGATGGTTTCAAAGTCAACAACAACAACCCAGTTAATATCTTTAATGTATGATTCCCTAGATATATAGCAGTTAATTCATCCATCAGCGAAAACACCAGTCCAAAACTTTCTTTTATTTCCTACCAAATGACGGGATTAGATAAAGTATGTTTTATCACTCACGCAGACAAGGCGACCAATAAGAAATGCGAAATAACTACGGGATAGTCCAAAGAATAAGAAGAAAAGGATAGAAGGGACGGGTAATGACAGATAAACGAATTGTTGGAATAAAAGCCATATATTTCAAAAATTCGGTGTACCGGACAAATCGTTAACTAAACTCTCTGAACTTTTTCATATATGATCCACTTTCCAAAAATAATGATCGGAAATTGAAGAGAATCTCTGTATTGTTTGACCCTTGCCAGTCCTTTGTCTCCGCTGAGGGGACATCATCTATTCTTCCAAAATTTGTTTTTGGCACCAGTAATAAAGGAAAATAAATTTTACTTATTTAATCAGAGAATTTTTGAAATTGTCTACTTCAAGGAAAGTTCTTTTAACACTAGAACCGTGGGGAAATTCATTCAAGTTTTATAAAAAATATTTCTCACCTGAATTTTCATTTGAAACTGTTTAAGTTATTTATTGACAATATTTTTGCTCAGCATAAATTTCGCTTATTTTATTAAGATTTTTCTGGTTTGAATCGACATCCCTCCTTATAATACGGGTCAAAATGACCCGTTGCCGCGGTTCTAGTGTTAAAAAAGTAGTGCTAATCTAATAAAATTTGCATAAGAGGGATCGGAGTCCGAAGGGTTAAAGCTAGTTGATAACGCGATGACCGACAGGGTATGCAGATAGATGACACAGTTGTATAAATAAATTAAATATTCCGTTATTCTTTGATTTTTGAACTGTTATGTTTTTTTTTACGTTATTAAAACGTCGCGTGATCTGCATAACAAGTATTAGAAGTTTCATTTGGATCCATTCAATATAAAACGAACGTATGAGCCTCTGACTATCGTCTGTTTAATTTTAACCACCCATACTGTATTAAAGAACATAAATCTGTTCATTTTTTTGCATAAAACATAAAACTGGAATTAGAAATATAATTGTTGATCACACTTCATGATTGCATTAAAACATTATTTACTTTTCTTTCATTTCGGGATCGAGTAGTGTTTCGGATTGTATTCCGGTTTTTAGTCTAGTATAGGTTGAAATACGTTGTGTTCGGGTCAGATGGTGGGTCGAAAAAATTTGATCAACTTCAGATCATCAAAAACTTTTGCTGTCCCTTTCTAACACTTTCCAACCAAGTTGAAAAGTGTTTATGCCTTGGGTTTGTCTGTGCGTCCTCTAACTCTCGTAAATATACTCGGATCGACATGAATTTTTTTAATGTTACTGACGTTTACTCTAGCACAAACTCTATTGAAAATGAAGTTTCTACCATGATTAATTTATTTACTGTGGATGGTCAAAATTTTCTGTTACATTACGGCTCATGGAAAAAAATCGTTTCGAATGAATTTTAAAGGGGTAACATATTCATATATGCATTTGCAAAGTGCAGTAAAATATGTATTCTGTAAAATATGCAGTGAAAATAATGGTTATTATTCATTTACAGGGCCGCACAAAAGAATTGCATTACACAATATTAAAGAAGGGAATCGTTTGCGATATATTTTAATTATGTTAAACAATTTCATGTGTAATAAAATTATATAGCCACTGAGGCATAATATTTCACACATAATATGAAGGGCATAGCATTTACACGGACACACAAAAAATATTTCAAATAGTATATTCTATTCGAAGTACTGTATATAGTCGATGATGGCTGATGGATGGATGAAATGCATTTTTAATTATATCTGCTTTTAAATTTCACTAAATGCATGCATATTATATGATGTGTATAGATACTATAGTTGATATACAGCGAGCTGATATACAGCTGAGTTGATGTACAAAAGAGCTCGTAAAAGTTACGGAATATGAGCGTAATTTACTTAAAGGTGGTTTTTAAAAAATATATTCATTATTGCGTTGAACTGGTGTCAGTTTATTAAGAAATGTTTGTAGAATATAGGTAAAATGATTTATATGGTCACGCAAAGAATATATGGTTATCTATAGATGATAATTTCTGGAAATGTGATTTTAGTAGTTTTAAGAGTGTTTTTGATGGAACTAAATTTTGGCAAAATACTGGCGTGTAGTAAAGGTGCAAGGTAAATAAACTACAGGGGTTTCCATGTATTAGTATAAATTGCTGAAAGATAAATTTCAACCAGTTAGGCGTTTCTTGCTAAACTAAATTTCCCCATTATATAGTATGTATATATATATCAACTGACAGATCAAATACAGGGCTGTTCAAAATATTAGAATACATATTTGGCTACGGACAGTAATACCTTATTTCTTTAAATAGCGAAGTTTTCTTAAGGATTTTAGGAAGTCTTGGAAAGTTGTTTCATAATCTAAGCGTAACGTATGATTTTTTTTTACTTGTTTATATTTAAATCCGTTTTTAGAAATTTTTCTTCTGCTTTAATACTTTTTTGATTATGTAAAATTTACATCCTCAGTTAAATTTAAAAACCATATATATATTTTTTTACTTTAATATTTTTAATGCAATACTTTCAGAAAAACGCATTACTTATCATTGAGTTTCATTAATTTATCCATGAAATTAGACGTTAATATTGAGATAAATAAAATTAATAACACAAAAATTATTCGATAAAAATAAAAGTGGTTGTTTTTAAAAGTAATGGGAATTTCGTTTCTTTTTATACCTAACAATGCAACTTTTATATTAACATTTTTTTCAATGTATAAAAAATAATTTAATTACCTTAATTACATCACCGAAAAAATACTTTTAAATAATTCTCATTTTTTAAAATCTTTCATTAGTTATTCTGAAGCTCAACAACTTTTTAAAGTAATAATATTTTTTTTGTTTTATTTAGTCAATCATTGAAATCAGAAATATTGCCAGTTTTTTTTTTCCAAATTGTAAAAATATTATTTAGAAGAATGAATTTATAGTTATCAGGTTCCAGAAAGTAAGTTCCATTAAGCAATTACAAAAAACAGTTATTAGAAAAAATAATTTATTGCATAATGAAGAATAATTCTTATCATTTATATCAGTTATCATCTTATTTGTTGAAGCTTTTATCATTGCGTGGCACGAGGATTTGTATGAGTTTGTCATAGAAAGATGCCGCCTGTGATGCCAATCATGAGGTGACAGTGTTAAAAGAAGTGAGTAATGAATTTGATGAAAATGCATTGACAGTGTCATAATGGTGAATATTCGGTTATCCGTACTCCTATCTTCAATTTCTTAAGTAAACATTACCAATCAATGACGGCCACCCAATTCATTCTTCACCATGAATGTTTTCACGTCTTTCATTGGAATTTCGCCCCGACCTCCGTACCATTGAATCCCTCATATTATTTGTCCGTAAACTTAGTAAATTTATCTGGGACTTCCAATTGGTTTTAATATTCCTTGCATTCAAAAAAGCGATGACAGACCTATAACTCTCATGCGATGGGATATACAATTTCTTTAAACATTTCAAATGCATAACATGCAGACGATACAAAATTCAGCTATCTAAAAATAACTTCACTTGTTTAATATTGAGTCACAGAAGTGGATGCACATGCGTAAAATCACGATTGCAGAACTTTCGCGGCAAAAACTGAAAACGGAACTTACTTTTTAGATTACGTGATATTAACCCATTAATGCCCGAATTATTTTCTTTGTTAAAATTCCAATTTTGCATTTTCCCACCACTTTTAATATAAGAATAACTTTTATTGAAATTTATCGAGGACTTTGTCTTGAGAAAGAAATTATTTATTTATCCTCCTTTTTACTGGTGTGAAAAGGGCTTACTTGAATTTTTTAAAACTGTCCCAAAAATGGGACGCTAGGCACTAATGGGTTAAAGGTACAAGACAAAGACAGGAATGAAATAGTAATCCCTCGCAATAATGATTTTTTAATAAAATTTTAACTTCCAAACATGGAAGGGGATGAGATCCTCACTGTTAAAAATATTACTTCTTAATAATTCAACAAAAAAATTCCCATATGAAGTCAAATTCAAGGTATATAAAAAATGACTAAATATAATAAATTGCTAAACTTTTACAGAGATTCCCACTCGATATCGGTTTTTTTTGTTGTTTTTATCATTTTCTAACAATGTTGAAAATTGTTTATGCATTCGGTTTTCATTTCCGTTTGTGCATGCTCTAACTTCCGTAAATATATTCGAATTTTCTTGCAACTGAAAAACGTTAAATAGGCCACCGAGGAATGTTTGGTATTGTATGTAAAGTATGTGAGATTAATAGTTCATTTACAGGGGCACTCAAAAGAGTTTCATTACATTATGGTACATGGGGAATTATCACTGAGATTACACTATTTCAAATGTATTTAAATCGATATAAATCACTGAATTTCACTACAAGATTATTACAACAGAATAGGGCAATTATAGCATTCATTTACAGAGACACACAAAAGAAATTAGTTAAATCATTGTCTTTAAGTAATAATTGCTGGAAGAACGTTTCTAAATTCGGTATGCGCTTTCAATTTTAACTAATTATTTTCATGTTATTCGATGTGCATGTTTGTGCATATACAGAAAAGCACACACAAAAAAAAAAATTCATGTACCATTCTCCTTACTAGTGGAAATTGCCGAAGAGGAATTTTGGCATGCCCGTAATTAATAGATACAAATCTATATATTATATACAGGAATGCTCAAGGAATTTGGGTAATGTTCCATTCGTAGATGGGAATAGCTGATTTCAAATGTGTTACGCATTTCTATATGTTTAAATTAGAAATAATATTTTAATTTATTAAACGGTGCAGTTGTGCACATTATTCTGGATTTGTTGGAAAGTGCATAATATATGCTTCACGCATGATTTTTTTTTATGTTTGAATATCATTTTATTTCAAAGACAAAATCTTTATAGTTTTTGTCAAAACTTAACTCAATAGGCAATATTATTGATATTGTTTCAAAAAACTTGCCACGAACATTTCTCTCAAAAATACGTTTTTTAAAATGCAGTGAAGTGGATAAGCTCTGCTTTTACTGTAATTATAATGTAATATGAAATGCATGTGATGAAAATGTACACGATTAAATTTTTGATGATTGGGAAATGTTTATAAAGGAATTAAAACTATCTCTGATTTAAATATTAACCAAAGATTTTTTCCGGGTGTGAGAGAGAAAAGCAAAACAGAAGAAAATTTGCTTTGTAGCGTACATAATGAAACTAATACAGAATTACTATTTCCATCTAGTGTACCATCAATCAATAATAAGAATTAACAAGAGAATTGAAACTTAGAAAGCTTACCACGTTAGGTTGGGTAGTTATATTTAAAATTCCTTTGAAAGGAGAATATATTTTTCTATTCCTTTATAGTCAGTAATACTTACAAATTCTTTTGTGTAGCCCCATATATGAGCTGCCGCATTTAAATCACAAAGTAATCTACACAAATTTAGTTAAACTTAAAAACTCATGTAACAACAAACAATGCACTTTTAGCAATCTTTCTTAATATACAATAATTTGGGTACAGAATAGTATCCTATATCTTTTGCATGTCCCTGTAAATACTGTACATTTTTTAGTATACAAGATGTAATTTGTAGTATACCTCAGCAACATATATCAGTTTTATTATAGGTAAACGTTTTAACGTAATTCAAATTCGACACAAACAACGTATTCCATTATATAATAGAATTCGTTTGTGTGGTCCTTTAAATGAATAATAAACATTTTTTTTCGCCGTATGTTCTTCAGATTGTATATTTTAGAGCACTTTATAAGTGCATATCAATTTTGTTATTTTAGAAAAGCTGTAACGTTATTAAAATGCATTCGAAATTTTATTTTCCATTGGCCGTAATGTAACGGAATACTTTTGAGTGACTCTGTAATTGAACCATACATAATAACTTAGTAAAATTTGAAAAGAATCGATAAAATTCTGCAAAAATTATATACTTAAATTTTCATATTATTCGATTGGGTATTTTTGCGATATTACATGGACGGATGGACAGACAGACAAGCTAGACAACGACTATAAGTGCTATATTTTTGCATAATACGAAAGAGCTTAAAAAGTTGTACTCATACAATTACAATGAATTACTAAGGCGGGAAAGAATAAGCCATAGAGTAGTCAAATAATACAATTGGAACGTTGAAAAGTGGAAATCATACAGTAAGAAATGCTAAGACTAAAGTGCTAACGGTGTCGGAACGCAATAAATTGTGCGCTAATAACTAAATATAATTTAAAAATTTAAATCTCATAAAACTGAAGGTAAATTGTTAATATTCTAAAATGTTAAAACTACTTAAAACATTCATAACTGAAAACTCTAAATCATGAATTTTTTTTCAATTAAGTTTTAACGTTCAAGAAAAAAAGGAAGTCAAACAAAATCCAATCTTTCGAATTTAAGTGAAAGTAGTAAAACATTAATCTGGTTACTGAATGAATAAAGTAAATTGTTTGAAATATTATTTTAAAATGAAACTTTAATCATGAAAATAGAGAAAGAGTAAAGAAATAAATTCTGTGGATTACTTTAATAAATTAAAACATTTTCAAATAAAATAGATGTCTACGACTTTTTTGAATTATTTACTGTTCGCAGATTTATAGAATTAATCTGCATAAGTTTTTATTACCGTAATTTCGGGTGTATAAGCCGCGGATCAAACAATTCTTTTTTGACCCAGAATTTTTTAAGAAACAAATGTTACTACTTAGATCGACGTAAATATTTGTCTTCAATCACTAAATAAGATTTTTGGGTCCAAAAAGAATTGTTTGTTCCGCGGCTTATACACCCGAAATTACGGTACTAATTTAAAACAGCATGTATTTTAACAAATCAGAAAAACAAATAGAATTGCTTGGAAAATGAAAATTATTACAGAACACATTTAATAGGTTGAATAACAAAATTTAAAACAAATTGCCCTAAAACAGCTTAACGTTGTTAAAAAAATAAACAGAAATATTTTTTAATTTTTATGAGAATATTCAAAAATTATTTTGATTTGTTAAGAGCTTAATTTTTTCATCTGTTAATAATAGTATTTTATTAGTGTTTTATGAATATTTTAATACACATTTGAATAATATTGCCGATAAACTCCTGTGAGAAAGAAAAAGATTTAAATTTTAAAATAATTTCGCTGTACAACAAGTTAAACCGTTTGTATAGTTTAAGTTTTACCTGAGTATTTTTCTATGAAAAAAGTAAAATAAAACGTTCTATGAGTAATTTCAAGAAGCTTAATGAAAATTGGACAAAAATATCTCTGATAAGAATAAAAGTTTTATTTTCAAACAACAACAATTTAAAATTTAGATATTTACTATACTAATTATACTTTAGTTTAGTTTAGTTTTAATTATTTTCTACTTTTATGGGAAAAAAGATGATAGTATCATATTGTTTTGTTCAATCTCAATCCGATACATTAATTGCATTTATTCAGAATGTTCAATAACACGCGCATAAATTTGGAAACTATGTATACATATACAGTAAAATATGCAAATGGCGGATATCTCAAAACTGTGAAATCTGTCCGGTATTTAGAGTTATCCGCTATTTACAGATAAATGTATACATTGTTAGGAAGATGTTATATCCGTCATGGTGTTTTTACTGTATGCAGCAAGATCTACTTAATGAACACCTCTACGGCGAAAAAAAAGTTACATCATAAATTCACTTAATGTCACAAAAATTAAATCAGACATCTGAAATGTCTTAACGTGAAACGTCAGACATCACGCATGTCTTTATTTCAAAAGTACAAATGTCTTATTATAATCATGGAATAAACGAACTGGGTAACATACATAAATTAGTTTTCTGTAGTTTACTGAGTAACATAAATTAAGGCATTTAGATATTCAGACCCTTAAGTGCCTGAATGGGATTTATTTCTAAAATATGTGTGATTGATGTGATAATTGTATCTTTATGTATGTGCCAGTACCACCAGAAAATGTGTTCGGATAGACGAAATGTGTTTAAAATATTTTCCATGTACTAAATTTAGCATAACTTTATAAAAAAAAGATCTTATAAAAGAAATAGTATAGAATTTTTCAAAAGTAAAATCTGCTGAGAACGAATGCTCTCGAAAGAAAAAAATACGCAGATATATACAATACAACTTATACATGTCATACTTATATATTTGTATATACAATACAAATATATTAAACATTTAGCAAGTAAATATTAAATATATTTTTTTCGCGTATTACTGTATTCATTTTGCATAGATGAACAGTTTAAAAGAAGTTAAAAAGAAATTTCCAGTTTTCAGTTTAAAAGAAACTACCGCCACAGGCATTTTTTTTCATGTGTTTAAACAAAGTTAAATAAACCTAGAAATCTACGATTCTTCAAAAAGAATTAATTTTAATGTTTAATTGTAGAATAATGACGATTTAAAAGTGCATGCCTTTTTTGCAAAAATTTTTGAAACAATCCAAATTTTACTGATATTTGAACAGTCTTGGCCACTTGGAGAAAAGGATTATAATACGGAATGATTCAACCGGAACTGTTTATTTTGGTCCGTGAAGACTAAGAAGAATGAAATCAGTCCAGGCTTCGTAGGGAAAAAATAAGTTAGGCCCGGCCCGAGTCTTCAGAAAAAAGGCCCGAACCCGGCCCGAATGCAGTTAATGGAAATCGGCCCGAACCCGGCCTTTGCAGATCTCTTGTATTATATATATTTTTTAACTACACATGCATGTTGCTTGTTACTTTAATTATTTTATTTTATCACTGAAAACTATTTTCTACGTTTTGCAAGATGCAATTACATATTTTCAGTTATAACCAGCTGACATTTGATTTTTAATTATCTAATTTGTTTGTTTTGTGCTTTTCAAGTCGCATATGCAACTTACTTATGAGTTTTCACATTTGAAACAATATTAATTTATCAGTGAAATAATAAATAACTCTCGCTTTTTTCTCTTTATTACTGATCTGAATGAAATTATGACATTGCTTTCTCCTCCAATCGAAGATTTTTTAAAAATATTAATTAAATTTTGCTGTTGAAAAATAATATCCACATGAAGAATTATGCCATTAATATATTTCCATTAAGAAGAACTCGTTTCTATAACAACAGAAATCAATTAGTAATACTGAATCAGACAAATCTTAGATATTGAAACAGTTCAAATAAATTTAAAATTTTATTTTAAATCGTAAAATGTCATACTTAAGTTTCATTATAGATGTATATAAATATATATGAGCAAACTATTGTTTAAAAAAAACTAAAAAAAAAAGTTATTTAAACAAATTTAGCATAAAAACATTTTTCTTTAAAAAATATTCAACATAAAAAGCTACCTTTTGAAATTTTAATTTAATCGCCAACCGGTGATAAATCGCCAAGTAAACGAAAAGTTAATCATTTTTTATGGACGCTCTTTCGAGGTTCCGCCGAAATTTTTTTATAAACATATTTTCTATATGAGAAGAACATTCTGTACTTTTTTTTTAGATTTTACTGAGTATGCCCGTATGAAGACCTTTCTTGTGAGTTGCGGGTACTTGATATTCCCATTGAATTATTTCGATAAATTATAAAAATCGCCAAACGATGCCTGGAATATACAAATTGGCATAATTTTTATTTTAAATAACGAAAAAACAAATAAATTAGTAAAATAGTAATGAAAATACAAATAAAACATCAAATTAAAAATCACTGAATGGCATACAAACACATATAATGTGTTTACTACCAAGTGAATATGACATTTAGGAGAAGCCATTATTGGCATTTATTCTTATAGTCTGGCGATAGTTTTTCGATCGACGGAATAATCAAGTAGTAAAAATAAAAAACTCTTATAACTCCAAAATTGATAAACCTATTAACTAAAAGTTTACTGCATAGGATGAAGTGTCTCGTTTCCAATTAAAATATATAGTATTTAATTGAGATTTGAGTGAAATACTGGGTCATGAAAAATCGAAGAGTGTGGAAAATAAGATTAAAAATCTTTCGGCATTTAACTATCGGATCGACATCCTTCTTTTTGCAAAATTTATGTTTTTTATTGTCTTTTAGAGTCACTCATTAAAATAAAAAATAAAAACGAAAAATTTTATATACCTTTCATCAGATCGATCATTTCGAAAATCCAAAAAATAGTTTCGTATAAGCGAGGTTATTGATATTCGATAGGCTTCTTTCCATTATTACATACTAAGTATACACACCAAATTTCAAGCTTCTATTTCAATTTGTTGGGAGATAGATTGTTTAACGTAAGACGGACAGGCATATTTTTTTTAAATATATTTTTCGGAATCTTCATTGTCTGAAACGTGTAGATCCGTGATTTTTTTTTTTTTTTTTTTTTTTTTTTTTTTTTTTTTTTTTTTTTTTTTTTTTTTTTTGCGATTTTCAAAACGACTGCAAGATTTGCCCTCTATTACGTATGATAGGTGAGTAAAAGTACTTGGCTACAAAAACTGTAATTATGGATTCGGATATTTCAAACGACCAGAAATCGATTTCTGGATTAAATTTTCATATGCTACGGTTGATATATATTAAAAATATTAAATATATTTTCTTGAGAAATGTATAAATCATATTTTTTTAAAAATGCAGAAATCGATTTCTAGAAGTCACAAATATGCTAATACAAAAAACTTTCCTCAAGTGTTTTTGGACTTGCCTTAGACTACCACATTTTAATGTCCTTTTCAAGGATTTAAAACAAAAAATTAAAATTTCTTCACTTTATTTCTGAACAATACCTAACACACTTTACAGAATGAACTTACGTCTGGCGTCTCAAGGTAAAATGTAACAAAAAATATTATATCAAACTTAAGTCTTAAAATCGAAAATGCGAAGCTTTTGTACAATTTCTATTTATAGACGATCTCCCAAACGAAATTAAAATATAACAGGGATTAATGAACGTTAATTGTTAAACAACTAGCCACAGTTAAAATTCTACAATGTGATTTTACCAGGGGTATACTATGTAGGAATACTTTTTTCCAGAAGTGTACATTTACGCATTTTACATGAAAAAATACCCATTCATACGAGTATAATATACCTTAAAGAATATATTAGAGATATTTATGTAAGCTGTACCAAAGTTTTTACATGTTTGCATTAGCATTATATAATTGAGGGGATTATAGTATTCAAAAGTACCTAATATGGACTTAAAAATGGATAATTCAAAAAGAATTTAATATATTCAACGTCTTTTGTTTTTCCAAAAATCCTTGAGCGAATCTTTCCTCTACAAACAACATTTAAATGAAATGTAAGCATATTTTTTTCTGAAAATAAAGTAAAATTTATTTTTTATGAAGGATAAGTCTGCAATTTTTTTTTAATTTTTGGTAAAATGTTTTCTACATCGGTATTTATTTTGATGGCTAATGCTTAATACCTGTGCAAGTAATGTGCAAGTAAGTTAGTGCATCGTATTGCACATAGATTTTTTTAGATAAAAAAAAACAGAAATGAGATATGTTTATGCTTTACAGAAAGCTTAAATATAAAAAAAAACGATCAATGAATAACAAAATACATATGTATTGAAAACCATCTGCTGTAGAGAAAAAAATGCAAGGTAAGTTTTCTCAACGTTAAAATAGCGTTTAAATTATTAAGGGTTTAACAAAATGTTTAAACCTGTTTTAATACTTTAATTCTTCCCTGTGGTAAAAGACAAATGTATTTTAATCTATAAAAATATTACAATAACCACCTCCAAGTTAGGCGCGATTTGAAAATGCGTATTTAATCTTTAGAAAGCCCAGAAAACATACATGTTTTTGAGAGTTAAAAAAGCTTTTATAAAAATAATTTATTCATTTGCTGCTGATGATTTTAGGAAGTGTTCCCGTGTAGTGTTGAGAGGGTATTAATATGTCTTCTCAAGTCTGAATATTGATCTTTAGGGTGTTAAGAATTTTCATTTAAAGGGGTCCGGAATACAAAAATCTTCAAATTAAAAAAAATATCTTATAACATTAAAAAATTTTCTGTTATTTTCTGCTTAAAATGATGTTTAAATTATGTATCTATCTAAAGTAAAACAGGAATATTAATTTTTTTATTTTGTTTTGTTTTCGAAATCTAGCTTTGAAACAATAGCTGTCATGGAAACGACTTCTTGTGAAAATGTGTTTTTCTTCATGATGGGTTTTTCACCATTTCTGGCATTTAAACTGTTATAAATCAAGAACCGTAAAATATAAATGGTTGAAACTTGGAATCTTTTGATTTCTTTACTTTAATTTTGATTCAGCAAATAAAAAAAATATTTACTTTTAAAAATAGGATTTTTTAAAAAGTTACATGTAAATTTTTAAATTTTGACTTTAAATATATTTAATTTTTATTTAAATTAATATTTTAAAAATGCTGAATCAATATTAAAACTTATATATCTCTGTTTATTTACGTGAAAAAAATTGAAATTCTACAGAAATTAATTCGAATTACAACGACTTTAAGTTACATGACTTTTTTCGCAAACTTTAAATTCTAAATTTTTTTAAAAAAATTCTGAGAAGTTTTATCATGTGATTTTGTTTACAAATCATGAGATTAACCATCACAAAAAATTTCAGTAATTTAACTCAATAAATAAAAGAAATATTTTAAAATGTGTCCTTGACCCCCTTAAACATGTTTAGTTGCATAACTAAATTTATCCAATTATGCAAAAGTAACAAAATAAAATACTTTATGTAAAACTCGGTTTACTTTTGAATTGACAGCATTCGAAAAACTATATTCTAAATTGAAAACTGATTAATAAACTTTAAAAACTACTTGAAACCGTTTTCTAAAATGAGTGGCTGCAAAACGAATTTTGTGTCTATAAATACTTATTTAAATCTTGAAAACACATTGATTTCTGTGGTTTCTAATGATAAAGAACGCTTTTCAGAATTGTGGATGAAAAGAGGTTATCGTATGTATTCGTATGTGGTTATTTTATATTTTTATAGATTAAGAAATATATGTCTTTGTCTTGAACATTAGAAGGCAATGAATAATTGTAAAGTTTTATACCTTTTAAATGTTTATAAGACTTTCTAGAGAAAAGTAGCATATTTAGATTTGTTTCTTTTTAAGCAACAAGATCATTATAATGAAATTATTCAATTGAATCTTTAAAATAGTTTTTCAATTTAAAATTGAAAAGTGGAATCGAGACCATATATGGAATTACAAATTAGACATGATAGTCTGCGATATATTGCACGAAAAAATGCAATACAGGCAAAAAAGTACATGCAGTGCACGATAGAAACACTCTCCTACACTCTTGTCTTCCATTAAAGAAAATCAATTGTCATCAAGCAATGTGAGTGAACCCCGATAATAAAAACCATGACGTCACATTTAATTTGAAACACAGAGCTAGAACACGATTTATTCCATTTTAAATTATTTTGTGGATAATCCAAACAGTTTAGCTTCCTAATACGTTAATTGCTATTTCTCTGTCTTTTCTCCCATTTACAAGATATATATATATATATATATATATAGATAGATAGACAGATATAGACATCTGTGATACATTTTTATAGTAAAGATCTTGAATTCATAAATAAGTGAGAGTTAAATTAATAAAAAGGATGACTAATTTAGTCTTGTTTTGAATGACATTAGAGCTTTTTTGACAGCCAGAATTATTTTTACAAATTTTAATAATTTCTTCAGTCTATATTTTCAAGGTTTATATAATATCTTTTATGTATGACTATTACATGTGCTATTTAAATTTTATATCCACTAAGGGAACAATTTATTCTTTCCATACTTCAATTGCTATTGAAGTTTATTATGTCCCTCAAAATAAACTTAGCAACAACAGTCTACTGTACAAAATTATACGAACAAGGAATTTTAGTGCGAACAGTTTTATCATGCAAGTTTTAGGATAAGAGTCATGCCTTGTATTTTTAATTTCCTGTCCGAGCAACTTCCAGACAATTTCTGTAGTTATGGCTTCAGCCACGGTGATGGGTCGAAAATCGTAAAAGTGAAAAGAATGTAAACATAAAAGAATGAATTCGATGAATTGAATGAAGATGAATGAATTTGGCATGATAGGCAAATGTTATCATTTTGTTTGTCAATTCTTGATATTATAACGCGAGAAAAATGAGCAGTGCGCCGAAATAACAGAATAGTTAAAAGCATTAAACAATCCTACAAATAAGGGCATCCAAACATTCTCTTATTTTGGCGTACTGTGCGACCTGTCACGAACTAACCAAGGTATTAATGGCAGCGTATTTCAGAAAATAAAACACCGAAATTTTCAAATATTTTAGGAAGTTACAAGGATTATATTTTTTATAATTTAAAAAGTGCATCTTTAATTTTAACAAATTCGTTTTTTTTTTTTTTTTTTTTTTTTTTTTTTTTTTTTTTTTTTTTTTTTTTTTTGTTTGTTTAAAGCACATAATTAGAGCATTTTTCTGTTACTTTTTGGTTGGTATAAAAGTAAAATTAATACATTAATATATTTTTATATTTTTGCATAGCTGCCAACCTTTGCGCACTGTTCCTACCACAAAAATATTATAGTAAATATTGTCTTATTTAATCGTCTAAATCTCAGAATTAAACAAATGGAAAATCTCTGTACAATTTTAATGGTAGTAAAAATGTGTAAAAGTTGGCAGATTTGTTTTTGTTTATTTTGTTACATTAAAATTCGTGCAAAAATGTGAAAAAAAATAATATGAACTAATGTATTTGTCAATAATTGGCGTCGGTTTAATTTTTTTTAACTTAAGTACTTTTCGAGAAAAACGCATTTGAAAACCAGTATCGCCGGCGCTTAATTCCAAAATTATCTCAAGGATGATTCATGGTCAGGAACTAAAAGCACTCTATATTGTATTCCCAGGGTGAGCTTTATTACCGCACATGTTATTTGACATATAGGCCGTGGGGGCCATTTCGCTATTCTTATCCACCTAGACTCTTTATTCTCTACGACCATGCTTTGGTTTACAAAAGCCCCCCAAAACATTCATATTATAATTAATTTTCTGTTTAAACTATATGTCTATTTTTAAGTGAAAATAAGTGAAATTAAGTGACTTTTGAGTCGAAAAATAAAAATTACTAGGCATAGAAAAAAACCCGAATTTGAAAAAGGCAAAGAAAAGGAAAAGTACTTTAAGCAGAAAATAGTAAATTAAACAGTGAAAAAAATATAATATTAAAATGTGTTACAGATAGATTGATAGACAGATATTCTTTAATATACGTAAAATTTGTTTTTAAAAATCGACGAGTTTTACCCAACTTTAAAAAAGGGTGTATTTTCTAAAAGAGTAAAACATATTTTGCATACATTTTGACCGTAAATTTTTCAGTACAGAAAAATCCTAAATTTAAATTTACCTTTAGGATTTACAAAAATAATATATATGTATGTATATATATTTTTTAAGAAAAAAAATCTCTTTTTGTGAGTACTTATTACTACGATAATCATCTTTTCAAAATTTCCCAGCAATACTAAAATCTTTAGGGAAATTCAATCAATGTAAATATTTGTACAAAATCTCATAACTTTATCTTTTACAGAAATACTTATTACTTCATTCCTGTTTATCTAGTTCTCCTATTCATTTTTATATTACTACTAGTTCAAATATGAGAAATCTTGAGAAAATACATTTTGAGATAAATTAAATATTTAAGTGCGCCTTAGAAAAACACTGATAGAATAACTTAACAAATATTACATGTTTTGATTTAATTATTGTATTCGCTAGCGGCTAACATCATTTTATTGTAAAATTACTTGTTTTGTTTTAAGTTAAAAAAAAACAGAAACTGTATTGTTCCCCAAGTTTCTGTGTACCGACAAACGTAATTAATTTTTATATGAATTTCCAGTATCGCTCATCTTCAATCTACAAATAAATAAATAAAAACATCATTATTAGAAAGTAAAGACACGTTTATGAGCGACGTTGACGTCATTTTGACGGTAGCAACATCTGACAAATGAATTTTGATTTTAGCGCAATTTACGTAAAAAGGAAAGCTTTAACATATTTCTTTAATTTCAAATTCAACCAATTTTTTTTTTTAAGAAATTTTTCTTGAAAACTGCATTTATTTGCTGATTTTTTTTTTTTTTTAGTTTTTA
Source organism: Maratus speculifer (assembly GCA_964019185.1). Classification (NCBI taxonomy): domain Eukaryota; kingdom Metazoa; phylum Arthropoda; class Arachnida; order Araneae; family Salticidae; genus Maratus; species Maratus speculifer. The sequence continues at coordinate 81,192,319 of OZ025299.1, forward strand.
TATTTTTATAGTTTATTTTTATAGTTCAAGTATTTTTGTTCATCTCTGTCTATGCATGGATAGTAAGGTTCAAGAACTTTCAAGCACCTTTTAACAAATTTACTGTACAGTAATATTTGCCTTATTTATTGCAAAATAAATGTATATAGTGACCAGTATTATACGAAATTTCTCGCACTGAAATAACTAAAATACTCTGAATCCCTTCATGCGTTTAAACCCTGCTATTACATGCAGTTCGATTACAAGTTATGAAGCCCTTTGCACTTAAAACGATACAAATATTTCCATCTATCTCATCATCATTCCATATATATCATATAATTTCATAAATCCATATTCCCATGTCTCTCACAACTTCATAACAGCACAAGTTCACCAGAGGTCGGTGATGTCTGCTACTGAACGTAAAGCAAGAAAAGCAAAAAAATCAGAAATTTCACCGACAAGCGTAGCAAATGAGATGCGTTCGTACTATAGCGAAATTAAAAAGAATATTCAGTTCTCGGTATAGTAATATAAAATATTTCGGATACAGTATAGTTGCCAAAATTTTTTGTGTGTCCCTGTAATACTGTCTGCTTTCTATTATACAGGAAGTAACATGCAGTAATCCTCAGTAATGCATATTAATTTTATAAAATATCAAATAGTAGAATACAATTAAAACTCGCCCCAAGCAAAGCTCCACCTATACCATTATGTAATGGAATACATTTTTCGTGACCCTGTAAATGAATAACAAATATTCTTTGCACCACAAATTGTACAGAATGTATAATATTGTATATACTTCACAGATGGATATCAATTTTGTTATGTTCGAAAAAACACTATTAAAATGCATTTAAAATTTTTCCCCCGTTAATCTTAAAGTAACAGAATACTTTTGATTGTCCTTCTACCCTATATATCCGATTTTCATGCATTTTGAAAAGACTCGACAAAATTATGTAATATTTGTATATTTTAAATTTCAAACGATTCGGTTGGGTAATTTTTGTGTTGTTATAATCGGACGGACGAGCTGAACGACAGCTATAGAAGCTACGTATTTACATAATTACGAACGTACCTAAAAAGTGGAGGCTAAGAATGTGCATTCTCTTTTATTGGTTGATGTCTAAGAATACACACATACAAGAAAATATTCAGCAATGTGATAAAACTTCATCAATCAATAAATAAAATAATAAAAACAAAATACAAATTTAACAGGTAGACCAAGTAGTGGCTACGCAAACCATTATCTGGCCGACATCATGGCTAAAATTGACAAGACAGAACTCGGTTAGCATATTAAATCTAAACTATTTTGCCAAACTAGTTGAAACCACCCGCAGGCCAAATTTTACCGTTTGATTGGTAGGTACCCATTGAGTTTTCTAATGAAATTCCTAAATGATATAGCGTATTTTAATGAAAACGGGTCTATCTGTGCAGCGTAAAACAGACAAAATGATAAAGAAATAAAAGAATTTCATTAGAAAACAGAACAGGGACCTACCAGTCAGCCATTAAATTTGGACGGCAGGTGGTTTAAATCAAGCTATGACTTTTCAGATCAGTTCCATTTTAATATTCAAAGTGAGTTCTATCTAATCTTGGAATTTTACTGTAAACTGAATGAGGTGATGGTTTATGCATCCGCCGATGTTACTAAGATATGTGATTGAACTATGAACTTAAACTATTGAAACGATCAAAATGAAAAAGCCTACTGTAAGGAAAATATTTAGAGAGTTCTTCGGCTTTTTACGCCCGGAAATACTTCTGGTACAAAAGTATCGCTTTTAATAAATTTTAAAAAAATTATTCGAATACATCACTGATATTTTTCGTAAAAAAATATCTTTTTGTTTTGTTATAGGACAATTAAAAACTATGTATTATGTAAAAAAAAATCTATTAAAATTTTAAACGAAAAAATGGTTTTCTCTTGTATTATGTATCTTAGAAAACCCACGTTCAATCCCCTAGTTTCATTAAAAATAATTTTTAAACTCTACTAATAAACTAAAATTCAGAATTTTGAATGAAATGACTTTTAACATATGCTTTTATGGAACCAATTATTACTAAGTGGAAAATATTTCAGTTGCTTTTTGAAGGGAAAATGGAAACTCCTTTTATTAATAACATATTTAATGAGAATTTAATATCCTGTAATGTGATAACATAAGCGAGAAAGGGCTGCGAATAATGTTCGCGTGTAAATTCCTAAGTACTTGGTAGCTGGAAACTAATTAGATATATATCAATATATCAATGTATTCATTGATTAATACCTTAAACGTCGTTGGGGAGAATTTCATTGTATTGGGTACTTTTGAAGGTGAAACTGGTTAATATATTATGTATCGAAATTAAAGCGGTTATGATTAAGTTTCAATATATAACGCAATATTCAGCTTAGTAAGGATAATTTGCATTCAGTTCTAAGTAAACAGAATTCCCTTTCCCTTTCTCGTAAATAAATGAAACATGTTAATAAATTTTTAATATTTTTTAAGAGTTATTATATTATTTTATTTTTATAAAATATGCAATCTCGAGTATATATATTTCATAAGAGGGATGAAATAAAATTTATATTAACAAAAAGTAAAATGCAAATTAATGAAAATGCGTTGCATATATAATAGGAATTGTCTGGATATTAGCTAACATTTAAAAAGGTATTTGCCAAAAGTATGAAGAATTTTGTTTCAATGTGGCGTAAACTTATTGGCAGTTAATGTGTAATTCAATATTTTAAGTATTTGAAAGTCTTCATTGAAACATTTCTATCGAAGTGTCTTCAAAGTTATTTATTACTGAAGTTATGACCTTATATTTGTTTTTTGAAACATGTATTTTCTTCTGCGAATTCGTTAAATATTATTCAATTCTGAACGACACTGGTGCTATTTTTATTCACTTCTAATAAAATTTATACTACTTTTAAAAATTTATGGCACTTTTCGTGAATGTTAAAATAAATTAGGAAAATTTACTTATTTTCTGTTTGTCTGTCTGACTGCCTGTCTCTCTGTATGCTTGCATTTCACTCTATCTATCTGTTTCTCTATATGTGTGTCTATCTGTCTATGTATATGTCTGTCTATTTTTTGTTTATCTTTCTATTTACATGTCTATCTACCTACTATCTGTGTGCAAATGTTTCTATTTTTCTATCTGCTTATCTGTCTGGTTGTTTGCCTCTCTTTCAGTTTATATATCTCTCAGTCTGTCTGTCTGTCTGTTTCTTTCTTTGAATATTACCACGATGAATATTTAAAACTGATGATAAAACGAGACGATTAATATTCAAAATTGGTGGTAGACCTTTCTCTGTACAATGATTGATATTTGTTTATAACTGATATCATATTAGTTCCTGTCAAACGATCTCCACACCCTCCCTTGATTACGATTTGGCGTGAGACAGTATTAAATATAATCTCTACTTGTTTTTGTGCACACTGACGTTGAAATCAAATAAAAATATTATGATGTTCATATCATTGGAGAAACTGTAAGGCCATGGATCCATAAATTACTTCGATAAAAATAATAGAAATCTTATCCGTAAACGATCAAATTAGAATGAATAATTTCATAATTTGAAAAAGTAACTTTGGATAAAACATATAGAGTGTCTACTTTTTACATAAAAAATAGAGAAAATAACCAGTACATCAGTACATATCTTTAACAAGCTGTATTTATATTGCTTATAAAGTATTGCTAAAATGAAAAAATGAAACCTTCTGGATTTAGCAAATGTTAACACATAAAAAGCTATCATGACACAAGCACCTACATTAGTTTTTTAAAAATTAAAAGATAATATGATGAAACTATTTACTATTTATCTGTTTTGTTCCTTGTGACTGCGTGTGCATATACGTGTATAACGTAAAAATTTAGACCATGTAATAAAAAGTTTTAAAAAATGGTAAATAAGGATTAACAAAATATGAAATTATTATTTGAAGTCCAGAAACCAGATGCATCGAAATCTTTTATGCATTCTCTAATACATTATCGATCATGCAACGCAACTAGAGATTTTATTTAAAAAATAGTTTCCTAACTATTACATTTATTTAAATTCAATGTATGTTAGAATTATAAAAAGTAATTTATTCAAGAACAATAATAGTTATATTCGCAACTTAAAAAAATAAAGCAGCGTATGGTGCGGGAGAACTAATACCTGAAACAATTCCATTTAATGTTCGCATTAAAAGATTACATACATCGTAATCTTTCAATAATCTAATTGTTGATAAAAATACTTATGAATAATTTATAAAGATATTATTTGCAAATTACATATCTTTCCTAAAAGTGTTCAGATTATAATAGTATTTGTTCATTAAACCTTTATATTTATAAAAGTTTTATGATATGTTTGATTAATGAAAATAATCATCCCATGAAAATAAATAGTTTGTTTTATAAAATTCGAATAATTTTCGCATACCAAGATTTATTGCGTCAGTAACACCGTTAATTAAAAATACTTGTAAATTTTATATGTTTTCTATAAATTGATTATAATATTATCTGTTTAGTTTATTAGTTTTATCATTAACACGTTGAGAACCACCGTCAGTTGCCGGTGAGTGACACTGAACTTTTCATTTAAATCGCGTCAGTCACTGGTGTCTGACAGCGTAAAATATGATACAAAACAAATATATATAACTATATTAAGTAATTATTGAAAATTCATTTAACATTCAGTTAACTTTTATTTATTAGAGGATTATATCCTTAAATAAGATGCGGCTTAAATGGAAAGTTAAGTGTCAGCCATCAGTGACTGACGTGGCACTGAACGTGTTAAACCAGTGATGCACAACCTTTTTGCCAGAAAATTGTTTCCCACCAGAATATTTGAAAAGAGTCGTTTGTTTTATTTAATAGCAAAGATTTCGTCATAACTATAAGGAAAAATATTCTGCATAAAAATAGTGGTATCTTTGTGGCCCGCGGGCCAAAGGTTATGTGCACCGCTGTGTTAAACAATTAAATACCGTAATTTCGGGTGTATAAGCCGCGGATCAAAAAATTATTTTTCGACCCAGAAATTTTTAAAAAATGAATGTTACTAGTTAGATCGCCGTAAATATTTCTGTTCAATCACTAAATAAGATTTCTGTGTCCAAAAAGAATTGTTTGATCCGCGGCTTATACACCCGAAATTACGGTACATAAATTCTTTATTATTCATTTGATGAATCAGAGTTATATAAAAATGTATAAGTAAATGCCAACAAGTATATCTTTTAATAATACTCGCATATATTTTATATACTTAAACCTACATTTTATATAGTACTTTTCGTACGTAAAATATGAAAAAAAAACAAGAAAAGAAACTGCAAAATTTGCATGAGCGAATAAGTGCGATAAACAGTGTTCGATCCTTAAATATTCACTTTTCGTTATACAGTAACTAAATACAGAAGTAGAAATGTAATGTTTTCTATAGTTTTTGTTCATTTTATTTGCTGAGAAGTGAAACATTTCAATCCATCATCTCGCATAGTCAAAGGCATCGAAAAGCAATTTACGAACAAGGGTTCACGGACTACTGAGTGAGTCATACATGTATTGTTTCTCTTCCATCTTTTGGTATAGCAAACGGGGGTTATGTAAACCCAAAGTAATGTGCATTCTCCACTCAACGAATTCCCCTACAATGACAGAAATAGCGGAAGATTTATTACCAAATTTTAGTGATGGAGCAGAGAAAATATAATCATTCGTAATTTATTACTAGTTTATTCTTTTCTTGATTGTTGATATTAAATGTTTAACACTTTATTGCACGTATTTTTCTATATATATTTTTAATCTATATATCGGTCTTATAATGGAAAAAATTGTAAAAATAAAATAAAAAATAAATAAATTTCAAATTTTGAGCTAAAATTTAATATTTTATGGTGTTTGCTATATGTACACATTTGAGGGTTTTAAAATATTTTATTCCTACATTTTGCGAATAAATGAGCTTAAATTAATTAATTTTATCAGTTTAACACCCTGCAACATTTTTTATATTAATATTTTGAAATATTCAATAAAAACAATGAAAGTAAATCTTATCTTAATAGCTCGATCGAATTTGTCTTTGTTTCCGAAGAACAAATTTAATTTTTATTTATTTATTTATTTATTTATTAATGTTATTATTATTGTCGACTAATTCATCTGTGGTGATATTTTTAGGGGATTCCGCAAAAACACAATATATGACGGAGCAAACAGGATGGCACGAACAAAGTCGGAGTTCGATCAGTCATCAGGCATCATTTCCATCAAATGGATTGGCAGTCGAAGTCCTTTTGGCATATGAAAGTAGATTGATGTGTAGTAACTCAAATAATGAAAATTTCTATGAAACATCTGAAAGCATCGTTTATTATAGTTCCATTCCAAGGTTACTCCATAATTTACCGCCAAATTTCCCGACTTTTCTAAGCCCATGTCACACAATCAGAAATAATAATAGGTGTTCAGTGCAGAAGCATTTTTCTTGAAATTACTATCACTACTGTAACAATTCCCCATTACGAGAAGAAGCAAGTACCTTCTTAGCATTTGGTAGGCCAGTGAATTCTGAACGCTCAACCAGCTCAAACTGACTTTCTGAAAATTCTCAGATAAATTGGCCCTGCCTTCCTCTTACGTACTGAATTCAAAACACAATAAGATTTATTCGAAGGTAATTGTATAACACTTCTAGCATTTCTATTGGATCAGAGACGGAGTTAGTTGTCAGGACTTTTTTCTAAATGGCGTAATATGCAAGAGTAAACAGTCCAATGCGGATGATTCCAACCAGCAAGCAGACGATAATTGAATAAATAAAGCAAAATTAAAGCTTTTGATAAATGTTTTTTTATTCTAAAAAAGGGGAAAGGGATTAATGGAATGATTTTAATATTTCTCAATAAGATATTGATATTTAAGTAATACATTTTAGTTCTTTTTAGGAAAATAAATAATAGATTATGCTGAATTAAAGAAAAGAAAAAAAAGGAGCTTTAGCCGTTAAAAATTTTAATATATTACGGAAACTAAGAATGAAAGTATGTTCTTATAAGACTTTAGAACGAAATCGAAACGAGGGTAAAAAAAATGGCGATTTTTTTTTTACATACATATATGATTAAACTTTAAAGACGATTTTCATGTGCTTAGTAAAAGTTTCAGAATAAATAGAAAATTTTTAGTTTCAAAGCTTAGAAGTGCTTCGAATACTTTTTGAGTAAATTCTAGTATAACAGATGATTATTAAGAAAAATCATCATAAAAGATTTATCGAAGTATATATACTTAAAATATTTTTAATCATATGACGTTTGTATAATTAGAAAATTATTTTGTGTCTTTAATGAATAAATTACATTTTATTTTATGCAAAAAAAAAAAAAAAAAAAAAATGATCTGAGGCACAGAGAGCCAACTTGGACCAAGAGTATAATTGATTGATAATTATGTTGTTTGTTTAATAAACAAGTATAATTAATTAAGAATTTTGCATATTTATGTATGTATTAACTACTATAAAAAATCTTTGGAGATTTTCGTTTCCATTTTAGGCTGAAGATAGAAAGATAATCGAAATTCTGTTTTTATTTCGGTTTTAAAAACCTGTTTCGGTCTATCCCCACATATAACCAGTATATAGAGACTAGATATCTTTATAAGCTGTATTTATATTGTTTATAAAATATTGCTAAAATAAATTCTTGAAACTTTCTGTAATTTGTAAATGTTAACAAATATGTAACTATCATGACATAAGCATATGCGTTAGTTTTTAAAAATTAAAAAATAACATGATGAAACTATTTGCTGTTTGAGTAGTTAGTTGCTTGTGATAGTATATATAATATAAAGCTTTACGCCATATAATGTTAAGTTTAAAGCTATTTATCTAAGAAAAAAAAATATGAAATTATTATTTGAATTTTGATCGAATTTTGTAGTATAAATGAAAATTCATCTAAAAATAACATATTACCCTTTAAAGACATGGACGACTATTGAGTAAGCCACTCGATATAAGTAAGCCATTCGAATTTCAAAGTAATTGCGTAATTAACGTCTGTGCTTTTTTTCCTCTTTTGAATATTCTTCAATGTTTAATCGCTGTTTAAAGTGTAAATTCACAAGTTATTCTCCACTCTTTTTAGGTGCGTTTGTAATTATGTAAATACGTAGCACCTATAGTTGTCGCTCAGTCCGTCTGTCTGTCTGTCCGTCCGTCTGTCTGTCCGCATATAACAACGCAAAAACTACCCAACCGAATCCTTTGAAATTTAAAATACGTAATTATTGCATAATTTTGTCAAGTCATTTCAATTTTTATGAAAATTGGATTGATAGATCAATTACAGGGACAATCAAAAAGATTCCGTTACATTACAGTCAATGGAAAAAGTTTCAAATGCATTTTAATCGTTTGAAATTTAAAACATATAATTATTACATAATTTTGTCGAGTCAATTCAAATTTTATGACAATCGGATGGATAGATCAATTACAGGGACAATCAAAAGTATTCCGTTACATTACGGTCAATGGGGAAAAAGTTTCAAATGAATTTTAATGGTGTTACACTCATTCGAACATAATAGGATTGACATGAATCTATGAAATATATACTAAAACATACATTCTGTACAATCTGTGATGTAAAGAATATTTATTATTAAATTACAGGGCAACACAAAAGTATTCCACTACATAATGCTATATGGGGAAACATTGTTTGGGGCGTGTTTTAGTTATATTAAACTACTTCACATTTTATGAATAATATATACGCTGCTGAGGTGTAATAAAAATTACTTCCTGCATATTTACAGGAACACAAAGATTTCGACCACTATACTGTATCAGAAGTACGGTCTACTATATCAGCAAGATCTGAATATCTTTAAAACTTCGTTATCGTACGAACGCACCTCATTTGGTACGCTTCACGTGCAATTTCCAACTTGTTTTATTTAAAATGATAGGTCTCAATTGACGTAAGGAACACACTGCATGCGCATTTGTGTAATTTATATGTTTTCTTTCATATTTAATTTTTTTAATATACAAATATGATGGCACTACTTTTATTTTATTACTAGGCATTAGAGGTTATTCTTATTCAGTATCTAAATAGATAATTCAGGCTTTTAAATGGATTGTCAAATTAAATACACAGTTTTTTGTTTATAGAATGCGAAACCGTAAATAAGTCTCTTTTTAGTTATTTTTATATTACAATTGAACATTAAATTAAACAATGATATAATTGAAAGTATTATTTGAATAAAATAATTAAAAATTAAAACTTTAAAATATCACTACAAATTGACGAGAATACAGTAGGGTTGCAAACATTTGTCATATGGACCCAAGTGGTATATAATGATACTCAGTGATTTAAAAAAATTGAATTTGAATGGCCTAAATTAGTGAGTATATTATTGGAACAACTTACGTAAAGAGCCTGGGACTTTCTTTGTCAAAATCAAGGAGGTGGTTCTTTAATGACTTGGTCTTCACTTTGCTTTAATGCTCGAGTATCTCTGGAGTCATTCAATGGTTTCCACACTTTAAAAGACTACATACATGCACTGGAGGACAATTCACAGTCATTCGGGAAATTTTTAGCTGTATGTATTTTAGCAGGCAAGTCTTGGCTGAAGCCGTCAATGCTCTACCAACTGAGCGTTCCCGGACGAATCTGGAGGACTAATTCAGCCGGCTAATCTTTTAGCACTTTTTATTATAGTTTTTTTATGTAACTGCAGTAAACGCTTCATGTTTATTACATTAGATTAATTTTTAACATAATTATTCAATTGACGTCTTTAGTGAAGACATCGTTTGTTCGAATTGTGGCCCAGGCTTTTTTCACCCATTTAGAAATTTATAACTGATAAAGATTTTTATAAAAAAAAATTAACCTAGATTTTGTACATCGTAAGTTGTATAGATCACATTTAACCCTAGTATCACGAATTTTATTGTCTTGTGTGTATAATGTGAATTAAAGAAAGAGAAAATTTTAGGAACGGCGGATGAAATTTCGAAAAGCGATTACAACAGGAACTCTCAGTACTTGTTTCACACTGTGTGATTGATGATCAAACAAATGACAAATAAGCTTTTAAATAATTAAAAAATTTGTCAAGTTCGAATAACAAGTAATGATCGAATATATACAAGGTGCCCAGAAATGAACGCCCCAATTTGAAAATTCAATAATGCATTAATTATAATTAACATGAATAAGAAATGAGTGAAATTTTCATCTGGTGGATCTTAAATTTCATGTATTGTAAATTTAAAAATATTTCAAATTTCCACCAATAGATGACACTGCACTGTTTCAAACTATATTAAATGCTCAAATAAATTTTAAAAAATTAATTGCTATTCCGTGTTTTAGTCGCTAAATAGAACAAATAATACAACTTAAGATTTTTTATGCAAATTTATATGCTAGTTTGAACGTGACTATAGTTTTAGGCGGTGCAGAGCCATTTCTTGACGGGATTTGAACTATTTTTACATTTGCAGTACGTAAAATTTAAGACCCACTAAATTTAAATGTGACTCATATCAAATTTTTTTTTATTATTGCTAATGAATTTTTGAATTTTCAAATTGGGGCACTTATTTCTGGTCACCTTGTATGCTTCATTAATTGCAAAATTCAATGAAATGCATCAGTGTTATATTTCTATTTGAATCTTTAGAGATAATATTTTATGCAAACCAAAACATTTTACCTTTATTTTATTTCGTTAGCAGCAAAAAAACCTTATCTGCTATGTCCATCAAAAAAATTGCGAGATGTTATAAATCTGAAAGCTCATTTCTCTCTCAAAAGTAGAAATCTTCTTCTTTTATAGAAAAATATGTGGCAGATATTGCGTAATCAGAAATATGTCAAAATAACTATTTGATGACAAAAGTATTGTTAACTTTGTTAACTGCAGTGTTGTTCTAAATATTTTGCTAATATTTAACATCTGCTTATTAAAACGTCAAGAGCATTTATCTTAGGTTGTCTTCGAAAATTAAATCGATATTTTAGAATTTCTAACAAGAATTTCTTGTCTTATTTCTTAAAATTGTTATTTTTCCTTTGATTTTATTTCTGTATGTTCTAATTATGTGTTACTATTTTCATGATAAACGTATGAAATAAAAATCTAGCTGCAAAATAGATTTATAAAAAGTAAAAAAAGGGTGTTATTGTAAAAATTAATATTTTTAAGAGGATGAAAAATTTTGCAAAGTAATTAAAACAAAAGGTTTTCCGCAAATTTCATAGAAGAAACAAAAGTCATTTTCATGACTTTTTTGTAAAGCATTTGAAGGGCGTTAAATTAATATTATTTGTGTAGAATATGTCGAATTTAACACTCAAAATTTTAGAATTTTCATAGCTGTCAATTACAAAGTTTTTTCAGAAGCTATGTTTTCAGAAACTGTTTTATAACATTATCAGTAAGAAGGGATAGTCAATAAAACTTCTCATTCATTTAAAAAATCAAAAGTATCATCATTTTCAAATAATTTCTGCTTTTTTTAACATTTCGCTGTTAAGTTTATTAAAAATTTGTCTCATTACTAAATTATCTAATATAAAATAAACTGTTTTGACATATTTGAAAACTGAAAAATATGTAATCGTAATGGAGAAGTTGATAACCTCTCAGGGTTTCAAATATCAGCATAAGCGCTGAACTAATTTTAAGCATTTTTTAAGAACTGAATAACCTACTGCTTAATGTAGGTGCAATACAGCTACCTAATATAAAATTAGTTTATCAGCAAAATATTTACTAACATGCAGAGAAAATAATACAAATGTTATAAATATGTTGGTTACATTTTGCTGAACTAACATTAATATATATATGACGGGCACTGAGAAAAAAAATATGCCGCCTTCAACTAGAATGAATAGTTAGTCACTTTCTGAATCTCTAAACCAGAAATATAGATGTCCAAACTATGCGAGTAGGGTAAACAACTAAGCTGAATAGGCGAAATGACTTGACATTTCTAGTCTCTTGTTTTTTTGGAGAGAAAACGACATTGAACCGTTTCAGTAGCGAGAAATTATCGCTTGATTTTAGGAATGGTTTCTTAAGCTATAATTATAGTTACTATACCAAATCTCTTGTGTTCGGATCTATTTGAAGAGATTTTTAGATAAATTTGACAGCAAAAATATAGGAAAACGCTCTTAAATTCTAGTAAGAGACTCTGGAACTCTCTAAGAAATGGAACTAAAATTTATAAGGATGACATGGAACTATTTTTTCTAGAGCCATTACTTAAATTCTATATGCCAGAACCATATTTTTTTCTCAGTGGGTTGATACATTAAATTTTACAATCCTTTCCAAGTAATCCAGTAGCAATTGGTTTCATGTAGATAATATAGTCATATTTTAACCAATCATGCACTAATTTTGGTGCCCATCACTATACATTGTACAAATTGTTTCAATATATTGACTTTCTATGAGATTAAGATGAGGGCTGCCGGCTTTTCGCTGCATAATCTTGACATGTTTAATCTTACACCATCCTTTTACAATTTTTCCGGGTACATTTCCAGCTGGAACGTGAAACAAAGTTTATTTAACCCATTAGTGCCTGAATTATTTTCTTCGTTAAAATTCAAATTTTGCATTTTCCCACCACTTTTAAAGCAAGATTTTTTTTTAATCTTTATTTATCGAGAACTTTGTCTCGAGAAAGGAAGTATTTATTTATCCTCCTTTTTTACTGGTGTGAAATGCGCTTACTTGAATATTTTAAAACTGTCCCAAAAATGGGACGCTAGGCACTAATGGATTAACAGCATTACTTGAGAATATTTTGCTGTCTCTATTCTTCTGATATAGGTCAAAGCTGTCAAGACATGCCACATGCATTTCAAAAAAGGAAATCATTCCAAAGGTAAATTAAAAGTGAGACTATAAATGAGTTTCGATTAAATTGTCTAGAATAAGTAAAAAGTGAAAAAGCTTCGTGTGAAACTAACAATAAGGAGGAGAGTCGTATTTTCAATTTTTAAATCCTATTTTAATGTTAGACACTTTTCGGGAACAAAAAATAAAACATCAATCCTCGATGAAAACATTGATTACTTTCTTATCATAAAATGCATTTTTTACAGATAAAAAAAAACACTAAATACAATTTTACACCGTTAAGTTTTTATTTTTGTCCAGAGTTCTTGCAATGCTATTGCTGTAAAGTTGTGCATAGTTTTGCAGTTTTGCCGTTTGATTTTTCAAAGCATTCATGAGTCACATTATTTTTAGGTAGATTTCGTATGAAATACTACCTATTGCAATCGCACCAGTTTATATATCTGTCTATCTATCTATCTATCTATATATATATATATATCTCACTTTTTTATGGACACGATAACTTCTATAATTCTTCACCAATCTCCACCAAACTGATACATAAAATTAAAGGGGATAAAATCTCGGCTAAGTTCGTTAATGGCCAAAATCGGACCAAGGGGGCGGAATAGGGGGCGTTTTGTGAAAACCGAAAAAACGCCATAACTTCTTAATTAAAGTACATATCGAATCGGTTTAAAGTTTATATTATTTCTTAAAAATGGGCCAAAAGTTTATGCATGACAGATTTTTGATAAATTTAGAAGTGGGCTCAAGGGGCGAAAAAAACAGGGGTTTTGAGAGAAAAAAATTCATAACTTCGTCAATTGACAAGATATCAAGTCTAACTAAATTTTTTGTAAATGTTCTTAAAATTATCTAAAACTTTTGTATTTACAAGTTTTGATAGGACCAACTTTTACCGATAAAAAAAAATTAAAAACGAAAAGAAAAAGGGCGGTGAAAAAAGAAAAAAGTCCATAACTCCGTCAATTTTTAAGCTATCAAATCTGATTAAATTTATTTTACTTTTTCTCAAAAATATCTACAACTTTGGGACCAATTCGTATAGCAAAAAAACTTAAACAAAAATAGGAGTTGGAGAAAAAACCTCAAATCCAAACTGCTTATATTCTGACTCTATTTTTAAATTCATTTTTGATTTTAAACGCATCCAAATGGTAGATCCTTTTTTTTAGAAACTGTATAAAGTGACGCATTGGTCAATTTTCTGATAAAGATAGAATATATTTCAAAAAAGGCAACCAAAAAGTGTATTTTGAACAGAATTTCCCGAAGTCATCAAGACTGTAAATTTAAGGAAGTGTTCAAATAAGAAATTGCGTTTTTTTCTGACTCGTTTTTAAATCCATTTTTGCTCTCAAACGCATCCAATTTACAAATCCTCTTATTTAGGAACTATATAATGTGATGCATTGATCGGTTTTTTGATAAAGACAGAATATATTTCGAAAAAGGCTACCAAAAAGGGTATTTTGAACAGATTTTCCCGAAGTCATCGTGATTTGAAAATTTAAGGACGCCCAATCCAAAGTTGCGGGTGTGACATTTACACAACTTAAATTAGTCACCAGCAAAAATATTTTTGAGTATTGGTTTCAATTTGTATGAATTTCAGTGTAGACCACTTACACATACATTTATCCAAATCTCAAAATTGTCCGATGTATCATTTATTTATAAAAAAAAAATTATTTCCACCTGTTGCGGGCGTGACATAAAATGGACATGCATTTTCATCTTTCTGTGCAAAAATGCAAAACTCTGTGAATTATGACAACTGAGTAAATTGATTTTTTTAAATATTAGACAGTAATACTTAAATAATCATTCTATGAAAAAATTAAATTGCTTACTCTATTCTTGCTTTTGTAGAAAATATTCAAAATTTCTGTTGCGGGTGTGACTTGTATGGCCAATAAAATAATGACATACACAAATATATTCAAGGCAGATTTTTTAAATTAAAGAATTAATCAATATTACAATTATAATATCAGAGAGCAAAATATCAAACAAATTTCATTTCCAATCTTGAATTTATAATTTCTGATGGTGGTAGCTTTTTTTACAAAAATGCTCTTTTTTTTTTTTTCCTAGGATACATCTCACTGACTGGGCCAAATATACACGTTTTCTTAATTTTTTTTCAAACATTCTAATTCTATATCGTCACAATCCATTTGTCTTATTTGTCCGTCAAAGTTTTCACTTTTTTTAATGTCGAGAATAAAACAACTTCTACAAAATCTCCAACTGCACATTCATCGTTGGATATTATATCCTTGTCAAAGTATGAATACATCTGACTGACTGAGCGAAATATACACATTTTCTTAAATTTTTTTCAGATACTCTTATTTTATATCATCCCCATTTATTTGTCTTATTTGTCCATCAAAGTTTTCACGGCTATTTATTTATTTTTTTAATGTGGAGAACAAAACAACTTCTACAAAATCTCCAACTGCACTCTTATCGTTGGATATTATATTTTTGACAAAATATGGTAACAAACAAATTTTCTTGTGACTTTTTGAAGTAATTTCTACATTAATTGTTCCTATGTCAATAGAAACAACATGTATCCATTAAATGTTGAGCTCCAATTGTGCTTGGTGCCATCATGCATGAAGCATTTTCACAATATCTTCTGAAATTTCACATTCAGCAAAGGACTTTTATATTTTTTAGGACTTTTTCTACACACATGGCAAAATCTGAAGCTGAATTTATAGTTGCAAAGTATTGCTAACGTTAACAATTTATTGGCAACTGCACCAACCCCGTCGACAACTCCTTTACCATGAGATGAAGTGCAAAAGGATTGCCATCCTTTACCATGATTTTTTAAAATAGTCTCTTCTTTACTTCCCTTGCTTTGTCTCTTTCCTTCTCTTGGTAGATATTCTTCATATTTAAAAGGGTTTTCTTTAATCTTTTTCCGATGATATCGTGATTTTTCTATACTCTTCATTCTCTGCAAAAGAGAATAAATTAATGTGTAAACTGAATAAATATAGCACTTCAAATCCAGAACTATATGCTTAACAAATTGTTAATATTTATCCCTTGAAATTTCTAATCTTACAAAAAGTTAATTATGTTAAATTTTGGTTAATTTCAAACTGACTATATACATTTTATGCTAACTTAATAAACATTTTAACAGTTTCTATTATTCTTACTTCTAATTTTTATTTAATTTGAATTAAAAGAGAAAAAAAAATCTTCCCCTAATATTGCTTTACTTATTTTTAAAAACTAAATATATATATATATTAGATAAATACTATCAAATAACAAATATATATATGTATATATATAACAAAAAAAAATTAACAAATTTAAAGATAATTGATAAAATATTGTTTCCTAATATTCTTTTTTTAATTTCTATAAAAACATTTTACCTTTTTAAATTAATTTCTTAATCATATATCACTAATAAAATGATTTTCTTATAATAAAGCAACAGTTTTATCAATCCAAACTGAATAAATCAACTGCACACAGTGTTACATGCTCAGATGATGCAAATTTTTATTTATTAACTGGAATTCATTCTATTAAATCAAAGGATATAGTTAAAGCTGACAAGTATATATAGCATATTATACCATAGCATATTATTCTTATATAAATTTACAGATAATTTGTTCAAATATACATTTGTATTCGATTTTAAAAGGCGTTGCGGGTGTGATTTTAATTAAATGTCACACCCACAGCAGGGACATGTCACGCCCGCAACGCTCAATAATTATAATTAAAATATTAATTAATTTTTTTGTGTCTGTAATTCAAAGTATCTTAATAAACTATTTTTGAATATAAAGTTTCATAACTTTAAATCAAAAATATTTTTCTGTAGAGATATAAATGTAACTTTTTGTTGCGGGTGTGACAGAGTAATTAAGAATAATTAAATATGCTTACCTTTTGTAATGAAGATTAGTGAACACTTCTCTGCAGAAAAAAACTCTCAATAATAGCTTTCAGATCATATATATCCCAGTTTGGAGATTTTTAGAATGTTTGTTCAGCTGTACGAGACCATGAAATGTAAAGATTTTTGCCGCAGTCTACATTGCAAATCATAGCGTCACTTTATTAATTAAAATAAGTATGTTAATGGCAAAAATTTTATTCTTTTTTAATAAAATATGAAATAGTACACTCTTAACTGTTAATATGCAAAATTTCATTAATATTTAAAGAAATTTAAATTTTCATCCTTATGTCCATTTTTTGTGGATTGGGCGAGGAAGTATTCACATAGCAAATTGCGTTTTTTATGACTCGTTTTAAAATCCATTATCGCTTTCAAACGCATCCAATTTACAGATCCTCTTATTTAGGAACTATATACTGTGACGCATTAGCCAGTTTTTTTGATAAAGATAGAATATATTTTTAAAAATGCTGTCAAAGTGAGTATTTCGCACAAAATTTTCCGAAGCAATCATGATTAAAGAATTAAGGATGTATTCAAACAACAAATCGGTTATTTTATGACTCATTTTTAAATTCAATTTTTTTCTCAAATGCATTCAACTGACAGTTTTTTTAAGCTATTGCATAGCTTTTATCACGGGCTTTGAGCGCAGCGACCGAATTTAAAAATTCCGTAACGAGCAAACCTAACACTTCCGTAACGAAAAAACCTAACACTTCGAATAACGTCGTTTTAGTTCGGCAAACATCGGCACGGTATCCTTCGGTAGACTTCGGCAGACATTGACGCGGTATTTTTCAGATATTAGGATATCAAGTCTCAAACTTATGTTTCTTATGATCTAATTTTCATAGCGCGACCAAATTTTGTTTGGTAATTATGAGAAAGTGTTAATTTTTGGTGACAAGAGATCCCCCACGGTGAGGATCGAAAAATTTAAAATGCTCATAACTCGAGATCTAATTTTCGTAGCGCGGCCAAATTTTGTTTGGTAATTTATTATCAGACAATGTTAATTTTTGGTGACAGGAGACACCCTACGGTGAGGGTCGAAAAATTTAGAATGCTTATAACTCGCGATCTAATTTTTGTAGCGCGGCCAAATTTTGTTTGGTAATTTATTATGAGACAGTGTTAATTTCTGGGGACAGGAGACCCCCCACGGTAAGGGTCGAAAAATATAAAATGCTTATAACACGCGATCGAATTTTCGTAGCGCGGCCAAATTTTGTTTGGTAATTTATTTTGAGGCTGTTAATTTTTGGTGACAGGAGACCCCCCACGGTGAGGGTCGAAAAATTTAAAATGCTTATAACTCGTGATCTAATTTTCGTAGCGCGGCCAATTTTTGTTTGGTAATTTATAATGAGGCAGCGTTACTTTTTGGTGACTGGAGCCCCCCACACGGTGAGGGTCGAAAAATTAAAAATGCTTATAACTCACGATCTAATTTTCGTAGCGCGGCTAAATTTTGTTTGGTAATTTATTATGAGACATTGTTAATTTTTGGTGACATGAGACCACCACGGTGAGGGTCGAAAAATTTAAAATGCTTATAACTCGCGATCTAATTTTCGTAACGCGGCCAAATATTGTTTGGTAATTTATTATGAGACATTGTTAATTTTTGGTGACAGGAGACCCCCATGGTGAGGGTCGAAAAATTTAAAATGCTTATAACTCGCGATCTAATTTTCGTAGAGCGGCCAAATTTTATTTGGTAATTTATTATGAGACTGCTAATTTTTGGTGAAAGGAGACCCCCACCATGAGGGTCAAAAAATTTAAAATGCTTATAACTCGCGATCTACTTTTCGTAGCGCGGCCAAATTTGTTTGGTAATTTTATGAGACAGTGTTAATTTTTGGTGACAGGAAATCCTGAGGGTCGAAAAATTTAAAATGCTTATAACTCGCGATCTAAATTTCGTAGCGCGGCCAAATATTGTTTCGTAATTTATTATGAGACAGTGTTAATTTTTGGTGACAGGAAATCCTGAGGGTCGAAAAATTTAAAATGCTTATAACTCGCGATCTAAATTTCGTAGCGCGGCCAAATATTGTTTGGTAATTTATTATGAGACATTGTTAATTTTTGGTGACATGAGACCCCCACGGTGAGGGTAGAAAAATTTAAAATGCTTATAACTCGCGATCTAATTTTCGTAGCGCGGCCAAATTTTGTTTGGTAATTTATTATGAGAGAGTGTTAATTTTTGGTGACGGGAGACCCACCCCCCCACCGTGAGGGTCGAAAAATTTAAAATGCTTATATCTCGCGATCTAATTTTCGTAGAGCGGCCAAATTTTGTTTGGTAATTTATTATGAGAGAGTGTTAATTTTTGGTGACAGGAGACCCCCCCCCCCCAAGGTGAGTGTCAAAAAATTTAAAATGCTTATAACTCGCGATCTAATTTTCGTAGCGCGGCCAAATTTTGTTTGGTAATTTATAATGAGACATTGTTAATTTTTGGTGACATGAGACCCCCACGGTGAGGGTCGAAAAATTTAAAATGCTTATAACTCGCGATCTAATTTTTGTAGCGCGGTCAAATTTTGTTTGGTAATTTATTATGAGACAGTGTTAATTTTTGGTGACAGGAGACCCACCCCCACCGTGAGGGTCGAAAAATTTAAAATGCTTATAACTCGCGATCTAATTTTCGTAGCGCGACCAAATTTTGTTTGGTAATTTATTAAGCTATTGCATAGCTTTTATCGCGGGCTTTGAGCGCGACGACCGAATCTAGAAATTCCGTAACGAGAAAAAATGCTAATACTCCGGCTAACGACGTTTCAGTTCGGCAGACTTCGGCACGGTATCCTTCGGTAGACTTCGGCAGACGTTGACGCGGTATTTTTGCATAAGTTGATAAAAAATGCTATGCAATAGCTTTACCGCGGCAGTCCCCGAGTGCCACACGAATTTTTTAATTTAGGAACTATATAATGTACTGTTTTGGTCGATTTTTTAATAAATTCAGAATTTATTTCAAAATATGTTGTCAAAATGGGCATTTAAGCTGAATTTTTCTTAAGATGATTCTGATAAAACCAGTTTTTGCAGAAAAATGAAATTAAAAATTTTTCATAAACGGCCAAATGAAGTTATTAAACTGGGTTTATCTCTAATCTTTTTTTTTTTTTTTTTTTTTTTTTTTTTTTTTTTTGTTGAAATGAGCACTTTTCGAAATCTACCTCCGCCTATAGGCCCAGCCGACAGGGATTTTTTAAAATTATTCATGTTTATTTGACAATGTAAATGTAATCCAGGTTTAATTATGCACAAAATAAAATGCAAAATTTCCTGGTTTATACTCTCCTTAAGTAGTGTAGTTTCGATTAAAACTAGTTTCAACTAAAGAGCTTTGGTAAAACTAATCTTAACTAATCAAATCGTATTTTGACTGTAACATTTATGTCACACTTTTTAATATTTTACCTGCTGGAATGCATCGGAAATGTAATTTCAAAATTATTCAATGAAATATAGGACTCGAGATTATGTATATGAGATTAAATTTTATAAATTAAATAAATTAAATTATAATAAAAGAGAAAAAAGTTGTTCAAATGTATATTCAATCCTGTGGTAATAATAATATAATGTTTTACTAAGGACTTTAAGCATTTTTCAATAGCATATTGACATATTAATAATACACATAATAACTATTCAATAGATCATCAAATATTCAATAGATTATTTTAAAAAAAACCTTGATTTTTACTATTTGGATAGCCACTTTTAAAAATTTTATTTACTAAAAAGTAAGTTTACCTCAAAATTAAAATAATAATAATAATAATCAAACAAGAAACGATAAAATTGGATCTATCTAGGTAATTTTGAAAATACAGAATCAGAAATTATACAGCATTAAATTTGTATTTATGCTATTTCGACTTGAAAATATTAAAAATAAACAAATATTTTCCACAACTACATTACTCTCATCCCAAGCATTGTAAAATAAATTAAAAACCTTTTTTATTTTGTATTTTCTAAAAATATATATACAAAACATCATGATAAGTTAAAAAAATACATTAATATACTGTTTTTTTTTCTTATTACATATAATAATTTAGTAACTGTTGCAAAACTTATTTTAAATAACAAATCTTCTTATTCTATATCCTAATGTATCACTATTACGTAATAGGATGACGTAAACCAATCGATCATACGAAAAGTACAATAAATGGAAACACATATCTAAACGTTACAGAAATAGATTAAATCCCCTAACGATTTCTATCGTTCTTCATGGGGAGTTGAATTTTGTTCCAGGACACTCGTTCATTAAGACTTTAGTTATCTCAAATATAACCGGTAATCCAATTGAAGTAGACACGCGGTGACATGCTAAGCATGCAATTAGTGGTGAAAGAATTTCCAAAATATTATAACGCCTTTATACAGAGAAATATTAAGAAATGGTAAAAGAATTCGGATTTTAATTTATAAATGAAGTTATCGTATTTAAGTATTACACATCTGTCTGAATACATAGTGAAATGATAAAATATTAGTTTATTGTTATTTGTTATTATTTAAATTATGTAATGTCATTTAACTTTTAATAGTATTTATCTAGATTCCGCCTGCGATAAGTAAACAGCGAATGATTCGCTTCAGTTTTTTAGATTATAGATCATTATGAATGATATCGATAGACAGGCACGTTAACAATTTCGACACACCGTGCATAGTCCAGGACACCTAATTTTAATTCCAAACTTGCAAACGGCACCAATAATAGTTTAATAGAATTTTACTTTTACTTTTCTTAAATTAAGGGATTCTTAATTTCTCAAAAATTTGTTTCGAAATTCCGGTCAGTCGATAATTTTTTATTTTGTTAACATAATTTGCCCG
Organism: Maratus speculifer; assembly: GCA_964019185.1. Taxonomy (NCBI): domain Eukaryota; kingdom Metazoa; phylum Arthropoda; class Arachnida; order Araneae; family Salticidae; genus Maratus; species Maratus speculifer. Next base: position 81,214,128 of record OZ025299.1, read on the forward strand.
TGCCGTAAAGGGTTAAATCAGTAGAGTAGACTCTACTTTTTCTCACAAGGTATTCTGAACAAAAAGGTGTAAATCAGCACAAAATGACTCTTCTGGTTCATTGTCAAAATTTTGACTATTTATCTGAAATAACTTTATACAGGATGCAATATGTTATCTATCGCCGACCTTTAATTTCTCAATCGTCGATCACGGGCATATAGTTCAAGTTACAAAAGCGTTTCAAATCAGATAAATATGTTGTGGCATTGCTCAGAGTAAAAATTTAATTTAAGAAAATTTCATAATCTAACTATTTATACGGTCATCCAATCCCTATAGTTATATTTGGTAAAAAATAAAATACTTATAACATAACAGCTGTAACAGAAAAAGTTTCACATCTGTACTGTAAAAACTTTGAAGTTTCAGATTTTTGCATATGATTGTGTCTTTCATTGAGGCATCAGTTAAAAAAAAATTAAAATAATTGGAGAATAAAATCAGTGTACAATGTCCTTCTTACGCAGTATCCACCTTTAGCCGATCTCTTCTAATCGAGGTATTACCAAAGAGGGTTATTTCATCTATTATTTTAGCTGACTTTTAAGGATCGTAAACATAGCGAAGAATGAAATATTGAAAATTAACAGAAAAATAAATATCAATTCATTATGATATCAGAAAACGGCCTTAATACTATAAATTAATACTTTCTGTAAAATTTTTAAAGATAATAGTTCTTTACTTAAAAGAACTGTAATATAAATATTTAACATTATTAAAATGCTTCATATTTCGAATTTAATGTGAAATAAAAATGTTTTAATTAAAAATGAAGAAACAAGATATTCAGATTCATAATCTTAAATATTTTTAATCTGCCTATATAAACATTCTAAATAAAACTCGAAAACTTTTGAGATCCGCCAAAAATATTTTTCAAAACTTTAGAAAAAGGATATGTATGCTTTAAACGCAATATTTACATATATCTCCATTAATATTTACTTAAGATCATATTACATAATACATTTTAAAACCTGCACTAGAGCTACCCATTAAATTTATAGCATACGTCTTTGCAAATTATGATGTCGAACAAAATTTTGTAAAATGCATTTAATATTTAAGCTTTAGAATTAAAAAACTATTGTTAACTGGTAATCTTGAAAAAGTTCATTTTTATTAATTCACATCTGTTATGCTGAATCGTGTAAAACATTCATATTTTTATTAAAATATGAAATTCTTGATAAATGTAAAAGTTGAAAGAATATACAAATCCATTGTTTAATTTGATCTTAGCATTATGTAGTCTTTCATTCTTAATTGCGCGGCAGATGTAATTTTGAATACAAAAAAAATGTTTTTTTTAATTACATTGCTATTATTATTAACAGTAATGACACTCAAACTATTCCATTCAAAATTCTGTTGTGCTTAAATCGTTTGCGACGAGCTTCTTTTGCAGATTTTTTTTAATTTCATCACTGGTTTATTGAAACAGAAAACTTTCTCTGCAACCGCAGATATGTTTTTATTAAATAAGGATTAATTTTAAAAATATCATTGATTTCAGCACTTTATAGAATGTGTTAGTTAGACACATTTCGGGAACAGAAAATAAAACATCAATCTTCAATGAAACCATTGATTACTTTCTTATCATAAAATGCATTTTTTACAGATAAAAAAAAACACTAAATACAATTTTACATCGTTAAGTTTTTATTTTTGTCCAGATTTCTTGCAATGCTATTGCTGTAAAGTTCTGCATAGTTTTGCAGTTTTGCCGTTTGATTTTTCAAAGCATTCATGAGTTACATTTTTTTTTAATTATTCATGTTTATTTGACAATGTAAATGTAATCCAGGTTTAATTATGCACAAAATAAAATGCAAAATTTCCGGGTTTATACTCTCCTTAAGTAGTGTAGTTTCGATTAAAACTAGTTTCAACTAAATAGCTTTGGTAAAACTAATCTTAACTAATCATATCGTGTTTGGACTGTAACATTTATGTCACACTTTTTAATATTTTACATGCTATAATGCATCGGAAATGTAATTTCAAAATTATTCAATGGAATATAGGATTCGAGATTATGTATATGAGATTAAATTTTATAAATTAAATAATTAAATTAAATTTTTAATCATTTAACTAAATTTTGAATTAAATTGTATTAAATTTTAAATTAAATTTTAAATTAAATTAAACTGAATTTCACTCTTATTAAATTCTTTTGGTTAAATTTTAAATTCTTTCATTCTTTATTTTTCCCATTAAATTTTATAAGGTTAGACTTTTTACATTTTCATATGGTCCTTGAGTCCTAAAAATTATAAGTAAATCACACTTTTCCTTCTCTGACAAATACAATATCGAATTTTTGTTCTTTTACGACGAAACCACAACGATTTACGATAGTATGACTTTTTACACATTTTCACATTTCAGACGAACATATGTTTTTCTGCCAATCAATCAAGGACACAGTGTGTGCCCCTTATTTGTGTGTATATTAACACACATAATGTTTTATTTCAAGTCTGAAGTCCCAATAATAGTACGACCCCACCAGTGGCCGAGACGTTCTGGCCTCGTAATTGGTAGATGGCAGGTGCTGGGCTCGAACCCAATCGCGGCAGTCGGCCTAATCGTTCGGTGTTTTCCGTGGTTTCTTCGAACCTTGAATTTCCTTGCATAAATACGGATTAGGCTCCCTTAGAAAGACCCCCAGGGAGGGCACTCCTCCCCCTTCGGGCCTATATCCCACGTGTTGATAATCGGCCGCCATAAAATAAACCAAACCAACTTAATAACAGTACACATTTCTTTAAAATCGTTACTATTCATATATGGGCATAATCATGGTAACACATCTAAACATTTTTATCTGGATATAGAAATGATATTTCTTTATACTTATTATTATCCGGATATAGTAGTGATAATACGTCTTTACATGTACTATTATTATTTCCTTTAAGTTTCCACATTTAGTAATAAAATATATAAAAGTTCGCTTAAATTTTCATACACTGTTGTTGAGATTTTTATTTTAAACACGCGTTTTCAGTCTTTAAATTTTAGGACTAGTAGCAGAAAGCCAATATCTTATAATAAAAGAGAAAAAAGTTGTTTAAATGTCTATTTAATCCTGTGGTAATAATAATATAATATTTTACTAAGGACTTTAAGCATTTTTCAATATCATATTGACATATTAATAATACACATAATAACTATTCGATAGATCATCAAATATTCAATGGATTATTTAAAAAAAAATCCTTGATTTTTACTATTTGAATAGTCACTTTTAAACATTTTATTTACTAAAAAGTAAGTTTACCTCAAAATTAAAATAATAATAATAATAATAATCAAACAAGAAACCATAAAATTGGATCTATCTAGGTAATTTTGAAAACACAGAATCAGAAATTATACAGCATTAAATTTGTATTTATGTTGTTTCGACTTGAAAATATTAAAAATAAACATATATTTTCCACAACTACATTACTCTCATCCCAAGCATTGTAAAATAAATTAAAAACCTTTTTTATTTTGTATTTTCTAAAAATATATATACAAAACATCATGGCAAGTTAAAAAAAAAATACATTAATATATTGTTTTTTTTTCTTATTACATATAATAAATTATTAACTGTTGCAAAACTTATTTTAAATAACAAATCTTCTTTTTCTATATCCTAATGTATCACTATTACGTAATAGGATGACGTAAACCAATCGATCATACGAAAAGTACAATAAATGGAAACACATATCTAAACGTTACAGAAATAGATTAAATCCCCTAACGATTTCTATCGTTCCTCATGGGGAGTTGAATTTTGTTCCAGACACTCGTTCATTAAGACTTTATTTATCTCAAATATTACCGGTAACCCAATTGAAGTAGACACGCGGTGACATGCTAAGCATGCAATTAGTGGTGAAAGAATTTCCAAAATATTATAACGCCTTTATACAGAGAAATATTAAGAAATGGTAAAAGAATTCGGATTTTAATTTATAAATGAAGCTATCGTATTTAAGTATTACACATCTGTCTGAATACATAGTGAAATGATAAAATATTACCGTAATTTCGGGTGTATAAGCCGCGGATCAAACAATTCTTTTTGGACCCAGAAATCTTATTTAGTGATTGAAGACAAATATTTACGGTGATCTAACTAGTTATATTTGTTTCTTAAAAAATTCTGGGTCGAAAAAGAATTGTTTGATCTGCGGCTTATACACCCGAAATTACGGTAGTTTATTGTTATTTGTTATTATTTAAATTATGTAATGTCAATTAACTTTTAATAGTATTTATCTAGATTCCGCCTGCGATAAGTAAACAGCGAATGATTCGCTTCAGTTTTTTAGATTATAGATCATTATGAATGATATCGATAGACAGGCACGTTAACAATTTCGACACACCGTGCATAGTCCAGGACACCTAATTTTAATTCCAAACTTGCAAACGGCACCAATAATAGTTTAATAGAATTTTACTTTTACTTTTCTTAAATTAAGGGATTCTTAATTTCTCAAAAATTTGTTTCGAAATTCCGGTCAGTCGATAATTTTTTATTTTGTTAACATAATTTGCCCGTGCCGTAAAGGGTTAAATCAGTAGAGTAGACTCTACTTTTTCTCACAAGGTATTCTGAACAAAAAGGTGTAAATCAGCACAAAATGACTCTTCTGGTTCATTGTCAAAATTTTGACTATTTATCTGAAATAACTTTATACAGGATGCAATATGTTATCTATCGCCGACCTTTAATTTCTCAATCGTCGATCACGGGCATATAGTTCAAGTTACAAAAGCGTTTCAAATCAGATAAATATGTTGTGGCATTGCTCAGAGTAAAAATTTAATTTAAGAAAATTTCATAATCTAACTATTTATACGGTCATCCAATCCCTATAGTTATATTTGGTAAAAAATAAAATACTTATAACATAACAGCTGTAACAGAAAAAGTTTCACATCTGTACTGTAAAAACTTTGAAGTTTCAGATTTTTGCATATGATTGTGTCTTTCATTGAGGCATCAGTTAAAAAAAAATTAAAATAACTGGAGAATAAAATCAGTGTCCAATGTCCTTCTTACGCAGTATCCACCTTTAGCCGATCTCTTCTAATCGAGGTATTACCAAAGAGGGTTATTTCATCTATTATTTTAGCTGACTTTTAAGGATCGTAAACATAGCGAAGAATGAAATATTGAAAATTAACAGAAGAATAAATATCAATTCATTATGATATCAGAAAACGGCCTTAATACTATACAAAATGAATACATCAAATGGTGAAATCTAGTACAAAAACTGCTGAAAGCATCCTTTAATGGTGGCAAGGCTCAATCGAATGTGTGAAAATACTGAGTACTGATACGTTTGAGCCAATGACCTTAAGATACTTAGACTCCAAAATAGCAACCTTTTCGTAGGCCGACATGTGTGCCTTCCGTCACGTGATGGAGGGCAGATTTAGCACGCCAAACCGGTTTTTCTCCCGCCGAAACTCATATTGCTATGTTTGTCTTGTATTGGACCGCACTTCTTCTTTTCTCTTTGTGAAATCTGAAAGTTGCCAATAAAGCGATCACCGCCAAAAAACAGCATCTTTTCGCCAAAGATGTTGGATTCGAAACCATGCCGAGATAACAATGGGATTTGGCGTCTACGTATGTGAGAAAGTCAATGGTTTGAGCATAGCAGGTGTAACGATGTGACAAGCAAGGATGATGGGCAGCTTCAAATCAACGAGAGAAATAGGTCACAAGGAAAGTCTCCATACATGCGTAATCGGAAAAATCTGAAAAGATTACGGAATGTTCTTCGCATGTGGATATATACATTTATAAAAAAATTCGGCGGAACCTCCATACAGCGTCCGTAAAAATATGATGAAAATTTCGTTATTTGGAGATTTATCCTTGGTTGGCGATGGAAAATAATTTTAAAAAATACTTTTTTCTTGCATGCTCACCAAACATTAATGTCGGATGATATTTATGCGCCCTAAGTGCATGTAACAAATGCTAGACATGCTGACACATGTCTCTACATGCCTCGGTTATTTCCGTCATAATCAATGGTGGATTTAAAGCGGTGAATGTCAGCATCTCCTCCGATGTCACTCGAACATTACATCTTACCCATCTACTTGTTCTGGGTTATGGGGCAACATACTAAGACGGTGCAATGTATCAATTATAATTTCATGTGTTGCTTTTCGATTTCTATGGAAACGTGCTGCAAAAACTCTCGCAGCCACTCTGCCATTCCTTTGACATTCACTATAAATAAGTATAATTTCGTCATAGGTCATATTGTTTGTATATGTAGTCTGCCGTCCCGATCGCAGCACTCACTAGTATGTCCACTGCTAGATGACCCATTTTTTAAACAAAATGCGTGATTCTTCGGTACTTTTATAATTTGCATAATCCCGATTTTCACGCTCGTTATTGCTCAGCTGGTCCTTTGCATTCCACTGCCATTTATCAAATTCCTACTGAATTTTTTTCCGGGTACCGATACTAACTGCTTTGACTTTTTAATATTATTTCACCCTTAAATGTATCGCTAGTAGATACCGGCATTTGATGTATTCTTTTTTTATAGCAGACCGTTTTCTGATAAGATAATAAATTGATATTTATTTTTCTGTTTAATTTCTATATTTCATTCTTTGCTATGTATACGACCCCTAAAAGCCACCTAAAATTTTTAGATGAAATAGCCTTTTTAGTGATACCGCGACTTGGCGATACCGGTTAAAGTTGATTTCGTCGAAAAAATGACATTGCATCCTGATTTAGATCTTCAATTACTTTAAAGAATTCTTTAACTGATCCCTTATTGAAAGAAAGGTATCATGAGTGACTTGTGGCTCCCCGATGAATTTCTTTTTCAACGATTCGACTCTTTTATTCTCATCCTCGGCAGAGAAGAGATGTGAGAAGGTTTATCGAGGAAGCTTTATCGAAGGTTTATCAAGGAACGAGATAGAGAAAGAGGCATGACAATATGACAATAAGTTGTAAAATGAAGCCCTAATTTTCAGTTTCTCGTATTTTAGTCTTACCAAGCTGTTACATACCTGGAACCCTCCAATAAATATTATTTATTTAAAAAAATTCAAAGAGGTAGGGGGAGAGGGGACAAGCAGATATTTAAAACCGTAGCGATTTTTACAATACATACCATTTTAGGTATGGGTTTTTTTATCGAGTCCTCCCGTAAATATTATTTATCAAATATTAAAAAAATAAAGTGCGGGCTGTATGAATTTAGGGGCGAAAGAATGTATCCACGGGGGCAGGAAAGGGGATAATTTTCAAACATTTTTGGATTCCTCATGTGAAAACTCATCGGGAAGCTCTCGGATCAATCTGCCATATTATGAGACTATCCCTTCCGAATTTCGCTCCTGCAGCGGGGGACAGTTTTCGAAGCTTTTTGCGTTTTCATCAGCTTAGATAGATTTTTTTACGGAGTAAATATTATCTTATATTATATATTAAAATATAATTATTCCAGTAAATAATATTTATAACGTATGGAATTTAGAAAAGCAGGAAGTTGTAATCCGGTCTGTTGCCACTTATTGATCTTATGCACCTCCGAGGTACTTACCTCCACTTCACCACCTTGGTAAGGGTCTTTTCAAAATTTTGCCGAGACCCCTCATGTGACATATTGTTGTAAAGGCCTGTGATCAATTATACGTGTTATGCACCTCCGGCATCTTTCCCTCCCAATTTTGCCCCAACGGAGTGCACTTTCTTAATTTCGCCAACCACCTCATGTTACATATTTTTGGAAAGGCCTGTGGCCCCTTTCTCATGTTATGCGCCTCCCCCGATTCTACCTCCCGCTTTGTCCCCACTTGGGACATTCTTATATATTTAGCCGAGACACCTCATGTGATATATTGTTCAAAAGGCGTGTGACCACTTTCCCACATTATGCACCTCCCGCGGTCCTCTCCCACTTTCCCCTCCCACGGAGAGCATTCTTATAAATTTACCAATACCCCTCATGTGACATACTGTTGGAAAGATCTGCAATCACTTATTCATATTATGCAGTTCCTATGCCCCTACCCCTCCTTTACCCTCCAAGCTTCCTCGCTGCCTCCTCCATTCCCCCCCCCCACGCGAAGGCATTATTATAAATTTAGATCGAAATGCCTCGTGTGACGTATGGTTGAAAAGTCCTATGACCACTTATTGATGTCATGCATCTCCAGTGTCCCTCCTCCTACTTCACCCTCACGGGGGCACTTTCATAACCTTAGCCGAGATCCCTCATACGACATATTGCTGGAAAGACCTGTGACAACTTACTCATGTTATGCAAATCCCCTCACCTCTTTTCTCCCAAAAGGAGGGCATTTTTATAAATTTATATCGATAATCCCCTTTTCTCTTCAAAATCCACTCAGAAGTCCATTCGGTTCGAGATTTTTTTTTGTTTGTTTGCAAGATTTTGCTGTGCGTGCACATCGCATTTGCTATACGTTGCCGTATGCAACGGTAACCCAGTTCGAGAATTCATATTATCATATTGCGTATAAGTTAGAGACCTCGACTGAAGGATCGGCCCACTATCGGGTGAATCCGCCATGTCTTTATTAAGATCGACTCATTCCAGTTCACCAATAGACGACTCTTGATAAAATCGAATCGGGTATGGTACAAAAGCAGTTGCAAACTGGAATCACCGGGAAAAATTTTGCGCATTCGACAGCTATCGAGATGTCCATACAATTGAGAAAATCGATAAAAACATCTTGTTATTGCCCATCATTAATCTACACGCCCCGTCATTTTCCCAATGAGGTCGAAGGAACATCTTTCAGAGGACCACTCACGCTAAACAGAAGGACTAACGTGGAGGACAGAATTCGCCAGTGTCTGCCCTCTTCGGGGACTTCACTTCCGGCACCATTTCACATTTAAGTGGTCAGTTCGGAACCACAGCGTCCGTAGTCTGACTGCCTGTCATCTCTTCCACTAAAGAGGGGATTTTGAGACCAAGGGGAGGAACTCCCAACAAAAGTGCATAAAACTCTTATTATCTATAAAGTATAATTTATATTAAATATTTTTATACCTGTAAAACATTTATATATTTTTTTCAATAATGAAACAGCAGCTATTATTCAAGCATTACTATCATGTTTAATATATATTTCCTGTAAAATGTAAGCTTTATAGAAATAAAATAATGTTTTACAAATCGTTGCTCCTGTATTAAGACAGAAAAACGCTAAATATGAAAATGTTTAAGTTAAAAGCATGAGATTTAAAACTTTTTATGACAAAGCTAATTTAGATTAAACAGCGTGAGGGGATTCTCTGGGGGTCGGTTTTTAATACAATTCCATATAAGGTTTATCATGCAGGATAGAACTAGACATATTGTTACTGGAAATGTCAGTTAAAAGTGACACTTATTATGTCTACCAGCCGAGAGGTTGTTAGTATTTTTGAAACAATTTCATGACTAAATCTTAGAATGTAATCGCTAAAGAAACATAATATTATAACGATTAAAAGATTGGAATGTAAGATTAGAACATAAAAACTTAAAGCATATCAGGCCAACATTAAAATATTCTAAACAAAAGAATATTGTTACATTCGAATAGGGTTCAGAATTTTAAAAATATATAATTACTTTAATAAACTAAACAGGAAAGTTTTAATACAAGTTTATATTTAAAGATAAAATCATTATCTTCTGAAAGCATTTTTGTCTTTTTGATTCATGTATACAATGATTCTCAAACTGCACATTAACATTTCAAATATATTGATAATTTCATATTAAAATATATTAGTAATTTCATAAACGGCAGCAAGTCATATAACTTAATTACGAAATAATAAGTGGCATGTTAAAAATGCCCGTATTTGCAAGGTTTCTGTAAAATTTTTAAAGTCAATAATTCTTTACTTAAAAGAACTATAATATAAATATTTAACATTATTTAAATGCTTCATATTTCGAATTTAATGTGAAATAAAAATGTTTTTTAATTAAAAATGAAGAAACAAGATATTCAGATTCATAATCTTAAATATTTTTTATCTGCCTATATAAACATTCTAAATAAAACTCGAAAACTTTTGAGATCCGCCAAAAATATTTTTCAAAACTTTAGAAAAAGGATATGTATGCTTTAAACGCAATATTTACATATATCTCTATTAATATTTTCTTAAGATCATGCTATATAATACATTTTAAAACCTGCACTAGAGATACCCATTAAATTTATAGCATACGTCTTTGCAAATTATGATGTCGAACAAAATTTTGTAAAATGCATTTAATATTTCAGCTTTAGAATTTAAAAACTATTGTTAACTGGTAATCTTGAAAAAGTTCATTTTTATTAATTCACATCTGTTATACTGAATCGTGTAAAACATTGATATTTTTATTAAAATATGAAATTCTTGATAAATGTAAAAGTTGAATGAATATACAAATCCATTGTTTAATTTGATCTTAGCATTATGTAGTCTTTCATTCTTAATTGCGCGGCAGATGTAATTTCGAATACATAATTTTCTTTTTCAAATTACATTGCTATTATTATTAACAGTAATGACACTCAAACTATCCCATTTAAAATTCTGTTGTGCTTAAATCGTTTGCGACGAGCTTCTTTTGCAGACTTTTTTAAATTTCATCACTGGTTTATTGAAAAAGAAAACTTTGTCTGTAGCCGCAGATATGTTTTTAATAAATAAGGATTAATTTTAAAATTATCATTGATTTCAGCACTTTATAGTATTTACACGAATACTCACGCTGATCGCGAAGGGATTAAGAAGAAAACTTTTTTTTATATAACACTTTCGGATCCGAAATTTTTCAGTTTTTGGAAAACATTACCTTTCCGTTAAAAACATTAACACTATCTATCCATATAGATTAATTAGGGTTTAAAGAATGTTTATTTCATCGTCTAAAAGATAACGAATGTTGTTGTTTTGCTTACTATTCAATTAATCTTCATATGAAAATAGGCTAATGAAGAATTTTTGGAGATGTTTAGAAAATAATGTATTATAATAAGATTTAATTTACATTACAACTTTCTAATACTTTTTGCGCTTTAATACAAATGATTTTTTCAGGAAAGTAACTTTTATTTTAAATTTTATAAATGAAATATATTCAGATTTAGATCTACGTACTAATAGTCCTTCAATTTTTCGATTAGGTGAAACCATGATAATTTCTAAAGATTCAAATCATATTCAACAACTGAATAACGGATGTTTTAGTTGAAGGATGTAACCTCCGTCTTAAGAAATTCAAATATCTTAATCATCTCAGTTTTCTTTTGAATTATAAACATAATAAAATAATCCCTGATTTTATTTCTGTACATTGCAATTTGCACACTTCAAACAAAGTCGGTAAAGTTATTTACCGCACTAAACTCGCGCTTTTAAGATCTGTTATACAGGGACTCGTCGAAAAATTGCCTCATTGAACATGAGCTATATGATTTACATTTTTTTCTGTCTAATTCCCACCACAATTTTGTCTCTATCGATAACCGATCCTAGTTCAGTGCACTGAACAAATCTAATAAACATATCGCTACTCTGAAAACCAAATTCAACTCACTCTCGAGTCAGCATAACAATATTAAACACAACACATTACCGTTGGTTAATCAGAATACTGTTGTTAACCTTTCAAATGCTGAATTTACTGATAACGATATCCATTACCTTAAATTAAATAATAATTTTGCACTTGCTAGCAAACCATCATTTCCCAATATTATTGCTCCTATCGAAAGAGCGTTCAAATTTAGTACTTTAAATCCATCACAAAAGGATTCAATCAGACATCTTATTGCCAATAATGTGAACTTCAATAATAACCTCCCTAAATCTAACATCAGTAAAGCCGCATCCCGCTGTATAAGAAATCTGAAATCAAATACGGACATAGTTATGAGTAAAGCCAATAAAGGCGGACAGATTGTTGTTATGAATAAATCCGACTACCTTACCAAAACTCAGGAATTAATAGATGAAGGCCCTTACAAAAAGATTAATTCTGATCCCTCTCAAAAAGAACTGAAAGCAATTAAATCTACTATTGAGAACTTCCCCCTTATTTTCAATAATACCAAATCTTCTCTCATATATACGATAAAATGTACATCGGTCAAACGAAGCGAGCTTTGAAAAAACGTTTGGGAGAACACGGTACTTTCGTTAAAAATTATGAAATAAAACGATCCGCTATCGCTAACCATTGGACAGTCACAATTTTAATTTTGTTTATCAATTTATGATTTAGACTTTTGGGAAGCTTTTCATATATGGAAAAACTCTAATAATTTAGTTAATGGCATGTCCAGTACACCCAGATTTTCTGAAGTTTAGTTTCCTTTCCTGTAATTTCACTCCCCGTCCCCCCCTCCTTTTCTTCTTTATTTGAACTCTTCCAGTGGGAAGAGGCATCTGATTGGTCTCCGTTGTAATGCGCGTGTCAGTTTGCTTTTACTATTGCTTTGCGACGTTTCATGATTAGTTCGCCTTAGCAGCGAGCTGCGATGGACGTTTTTATTTTTATTTAATGATGTGACTTGTCTTTTACATTTTACACTTATTTTTAGCACTGATGATGGGACTTTAGAAGTCCCGAAACAGCTGTATGGTTTTTAACATCTATTATTTTATATAATTTGTGCTCCTTAACGTTGTTTCATTATTTATTCATCTATAAGCACAAAGTACAATCCTCCCTCCTTTTTTATAACGTTAATTGTTTATATTGAACATTTTCTTTTGACAGAGTTAGTTGAGATGACTTCTCAACGCCTCAAATAGCATTTGATGCTTAATGTTGTAGTTATATACTTATAATAATCAAATGCCGATTGCCAATGCTGTCACAGATATTTTCTAACTTGCAATGAAATTTAGCTGACCGTTAAATTGCTTTTTAATAAAGTCAGATGAAACTAGCAAGCCAAAAATTTTCATCGAAGAAAAAAAATGTGGAGTTATTTTTTTAAAAAGTGAAATATTTCTGAATCTGGAAAACTTTTACAAAAACATAACAAAACCCTTTTTTTTAGATATCCATAACTTGGAAAAGTGTTCTTTTTTTCACAGGAAGCCACAAAAACTATTTCCGAGATTTAAAAATGTCTTTCTAATACGAAGGTTTCTTTTTCAGTTCGTTTCAGAACAAATAAAAACTAGTCGTTGGGGGCCACCGTAATACTTACCCATCATGGATATGCTTAATATAAAATTTGAAAATAAAACGGATTTAAACTATTTATTAAAAGCATTGCAATACAAAAAACAAAACTTAAGTATATTTTACGTTAAATTAACTTAAGTTTCATTCTTTCTTTAAAAGAAATAATTCCGAGATTTTTATGTACACTTCGTGAAAACGAATATTTCGAAAGTTCGAAAAAATACTTTCCGATAACTAGGGTTACTTAAATTTAATAGGCTTTTATGTACAAATACATTCTAAGTACAAACAAAATTTCAAGCTTCTATCTCAATCTGTTCGGTAGATAGAGTGTTTAAAATCATGGGTTGATGAAATTTTAATGCTTGTTTACGGAATTGCTTAAAAGAAACCTCCTTATAACTCCAAAAATTATAGTCATATTCACTAACAATTTACTGCGTCGGATTAAGCGACTAATTTTAATTCAAATATAACTTGACTATTACAAAAATCACGGTATTTTATCCGATCGATTTCATTTTTTATGCAAAATTTGTATTTTTTTAATTATATTTTACATTTATTCATTAAAATAATCAATTTTGAAATTTTTAATATATGTTTTATCAGAAAAATTCGAGAGTCCGAAATTTTTTTTTTTTTCCGTATAATCGAGATTACTGATATTTAATAGGCTTCTTTCCATTATTACATATTGAGTACCTACCAAATTTCAAGTCTCTATGTAAATTTGTTCGAGAGACAGGCAGCAATTTTTTCTAAAAATATGTTTTCTGGAAGCTCCAGTGTCTCAAAACGTGTAAAAAGGTTTTTTTTTTTTCGATTTTTAAAACAAGAGTTCGTATGATTTGTAGGTAAAACAAATGTTTCTGAATTGTTTTTATAGTGTACTAATCAGTTTTCTCAGCGCGAAATATCGGTTATTTGGATGCAATTGATTCTCAAAAAACATTTTCAGATGCGCATTAAAGAATATATTCTTGAAACAGCAACAAAACAATATTATTCTTAATACGAATGAATTTAGTTTGTTTGTCTGTTCAACATGAAAATATTTATCTTTTGCATCGCGTCTTTCATTAGATATCGGAGAATGAAATTCTTTCTGCATAAAATAATGTCTCTTAAATACAGAGGCCAGCATGTATTCCATATATCAACGCTGTCGAAAATGTACGGAATATTTTAAAAACAGGATATTACAGCTACAGTTAAAATCCATACAATAGCTCAAAAACGCCATATGAAAAACATGGCATCCATCTGTCCAAATAAAGTATGATGACCTTGCTAAGTCTATGCGGGGCAGAATGAAATCTGGAAAATTGTGGAATGCAATGTATTAATCTTTTGAACGAATATTTCATTTCTTTTTCTTTAGGACATGATTCTAAATTTTTATAGCATTTTTTGAAGGAGTTAAATTACATAAAATAAATGAAAAGTGTTTTGTATTTTCATGCGAATGGTGTATGTTAAAGATTTTTTAATGGCAAACAAAGTTTCCCCAATTTTAAACCTCACCTTTATTTAAACTTGCTCATATTTCATTCCACGTTGAAAAAAAAGTGGAAGCTCATTACATACTTTTATCATAGCAACACTAGGCCGACGGGCGGATTCAGAAATTGTGGCTGTCATCAGTTAGTACTTTAAAGTGTTTGAACGATATTTTAAATTTCACCGCTGTTTTCAAAGAGTATTAACGCCTTTTTTTCCTGCAATTAATTTAGACGAAAATTTCTCATGTCATGCGCATCTTTTAATAACCTTTTAAAATTAAATATGTAAGCAAACAGAAAAGATACAATAGTCATAAAAATTGTGGATATTAATGTTACGCTGCCAATGAAGCAAAAAAAGTAAAAATTTCTATCAGCTAATTAATACACCAGTGGTGCAACTATACAGTCATAAGAAAGTTCGATGTTTATGAAAGATTTAACTCTTTCCGGCGCGGGTAAAATCTGTTAGTAAAATGAGAAATTATCGACTTACACCGGAATTCACAAACGAACATTTTAGATATTTTGAAACCTCTAATTTAAGCTTTTATTGTAAAAGCAAAATTTTACTAAAATATTATTGGTGCCGTTTGCAAGTCTGGAATTAAAATTAGGTATCCCATACCGGGCACAGTGTGCCAGAAAGGGTTAAAAGTACTTTCTGTTTGCAATAAAAATCTAAACTCTTTGTTTAACGCCTAGATACAAACAACTGGCTTACATTTATTCCTACCGCAAGCAAAGCTGCCTTTACTTTTTGACAGAAACTTGTATGCAATTACGCAGTTATTTGCCTATAATATGGTCATCTTGGGGCGTCACATCGCTGCTCTTGGTTGACCTGATTTTTCCTTTTCTATAAATATTGCATCCTTTTTATGATTTACTACGCCATTAAGTGCAAAAGTCTTTCTTAATTTAGGTTTTGAAGGGATATTTAGAGCAAGGGGACGAAAAAATTGACCAAGAACAACACGTCTCGAGATGATCACACCATAGAACGAATAGCTGTGCGCAGGATAGGAATTACTGTAAGAAAATAAAGGTAGCTTTGTTTGCGGTAGGGAACAGTGTAATGCTAAATTCCCTACCTAGGCGTTTAAGCCTGGCATTTCATTTGTCATTGGAAAAGCAAATGTTTTTAAATGTCATAAACATCGAGTGTTTTGAAATTTTTGTTTATGGCTGCTGAGCAGTGGTTCATGACCTTTTATTGGGCCATGCCCCATAGAAGCATTTATAAAATCCCGACTTCTGTCCGCACTCACACACATTCAAACAATAGCCTATATCTCTTATTATTTAAAAAGAAAATTATTTTCCCGTTTAAGGAGTCTAAAAGAACTTTAAAAATAATGACTATTATTGTTTAGCTCATCAAACAAGTATTTTTTTTCTAGAAATATGTTTTTAACATATTAATAACTCTATAAAATGAAAAAGGCCATACTATTCTCCTATATTCCATAACGAGTTTTATTTTTGTTTTCAACTCACGTCCATGGGAAAGATATTTGGATCCATTCAAATTTTGCCGTAAGTAACACAAGAATAAAGAAGCATTTATTTCTCATCATAGCATACGGTTATAGTCTATTTCAAAATTTAATGTATATATGATAAATAATTAATTACTCTCTAAGAGACCTGTATTAGAGAGATAAGAAATTTACTATTTACCCATTTGACAATTTTCAACTATTCTACACTTTCTTTTCGACATTACTTTCCATTCCTAAACCTGCTAGCTTTAACCTTGAAAGTAAAAACCCAATTACGTGTTTCACTTTCGTGACAAAACGGAACATTCAGATTTCATTGCAATACTAAGTGATTTAATAAAACAGAGAATATTTATTACTCCGGATATTGAAAGTGACTCGACAATTTTTATGAGGAAAAAATCTCTTGTTATAGCTTCAGAAGTCAGACAGAATGAAATATTCCTCTTTCAAACGATTCTATAAATTAAAATGAAAGATTTCGCGAAATTTTAAAACTCGCAATTTATACGACGAATAACTTTACCGCCTGGATAGTTTATTAGAGGGTTGTTTTTCTGGACATAGTGTTTGTTCAGGAACAAAAAGTTGATTCTAAGGGAAGTTGACAGTTTCGGTAGATTTACATAAGAATTAAAATGAATGAGGTACCACGAATTACTGAAATATAAAATATTAATTCAAAACAAAAAGATTCTCAATAAAACTTTTGTGAAATAACAAATGTATAAGCTGGTGTGTTTTACTTATTTCGGAAATCTAAAAAAGCTTTTCTGAAGCCAAGAATGAAGTATGGTTTACAAGATAATTCTCGAAAACAGTTTCTCACAGGGTCTTGATAGTGTATTCAGTAACAGTGGTATATTTTTTAATAAAAAACTCATCAATTGACGAACGTGAAAGTAAATTAAAATGAAACAACGTTCAAAGATTAAAATTTAAGTTATTACATAAAGAAAAAAGATTAGGGAAACTAAAATTACAAATAAAATAATCCTCTAAAAGCATTTTTTTTATTAAAACGGCACTATTAATATCCTCAGTCCGGATGTTGCCTGGAGGCGACACTGAAAAACACCCTTTAAATTAATTTAAATGCTTCTAAAATTGATAAAATTACATCTACACCTTTTTAATAAATATATGCATATTAGAAGCATAAATATACAGACTTTTTATAATAATTAAACTGGTTTTTGAAGTGCCACGTAAAATTTGTCCCAGGACTGAGAAGGTTAAAAAAATAATAAAAAGAAAAGTAGACTGTATAGTATAATTTCAGAGAAATAACAATTTAATGAGGTAGTTTATATAACTAAATAATAGGAATTACTAGAAGAATCTTCTTTTGAATACCACAATTTCGGAATAGAAATGCGCGCCTTATTTACTAACAGAAATTCTTTGACTAAATAAGGCGATGATCACTTCTGTCGAGGTAAAACTGGATACTTTTGAGTGCATATATATTTTTTCTTCTACCAAAATATTTAGCGCATACTTATTAGTGCAATTTTTGTGAGTGTTACGCTTTTTGCCTAAGCCATATAATTAATAATCAATAATTAATTTACAAATCATTGCATAATTTTGAGAAAAGCCTTTTCTTAAAAGGGTTAAAAATCAACTTGTTTAAGAATTTACAAAAATAAAATAAATCAAGCAGAGAATTAACCTATTACATAAAATAGTTAATAATAAAGATCTTTGATTTAACCATTAACAAGTGCGTTTATAAAAATAGTTAAAAACTATACAAAATTATAACTATCGAGGAAAATTCAATTTGACTGCAAAATGCTTCAGATGCTAAATCTTGTGCAATCCAACCAATTACTTATGCAGAATATTTTTTTTTACATTGATTATTAACATTGGCATTTTTTATTCCAATTCAAATTATAATATTATATGCAGCATTTTTTATTCCAATTCAAATTATAATATTATATGCAGCATGAACTGAAATAATAAAACAAGAACCATTAACTTTAAGACCCCTAACATTCAACACAGGTGAGTAAAGCCTTTCAACCATAATAACTATATTTCCAAAATAATACTTGAACCAAAATCTCACCTTTAGGATTGCTGAGGACATACATCATGAGACATCAGGACATGATTGCTGGCTTTTCGGTCATCAAAGGCAAGCAGGAGTTCCCACAAAGCGCCACAAACTTTTTCTTAAATAATTCCATGAAATTTTTTTTTCACTGAGTGGCAAAAGTGAGTATTAATATCGAAGATCGTGTCAAAACAAACGCGTATTCAATCTCGAGTACGACATCTCTAGCTGGTCAAATCGTTTTGAAGCTGTTTCGAAAATTCCCTAAAAAATTCCGGATATATGAGTGCTGCAGCTCTATTTGACACTTTTTCAAAAGCTCGAGAAAAATCTTGACATGCCCTTTCGAATTTGGATGGTGCGCTTCCCGTCTCTTTACTCGTATATTATATTATAAGAGGTTTCGACGTGTTTCTGTATCTAATGCCTCTGACATTAATCCAGGTTTATGAAATCTTTAAGAATAATGACCTCAGCATCACAGCCCTACAATCTGATTCGTTAAACAGGGTAAAAATACACAAATGCATACTATTCCCAATTCTTAATAATCTGCACCAAAATAATTATTACATCTGATTTCCATGCAGAGCTATTATTAATTCACTCATGCTGGTTTTTCCTTATCAGCCAGTATGTTAAAGGAGAAGAGAATAATACGACTTCTCCTCAATAACAGTTTCAAAATAGTGGTGTTCAAAAGAAACGTATTAGTTTATTAGATCAGTGGTATTCAGCGATTTAAATCCAGATTATTTCCAGATAAACGGTTTCATATTGCATTTAATAAAAGGAAGTAATGTCACCATTCGTTTAAAGTCAACAAATAAACTATATTTTTATAATATGCTACTTTTAAATTTATTTTTTTAAATAACATACTCTCATTAAAAGTAAATTTAATTAAAAAAACTAATCATTAAATTCGATAAACCTATTTGTTAGATTAGGCATACTTCATCCATCGGAAGAGCCATGGTGTCATACATATATTTAACAATTAAATTTAATTCGAAACGCCTTAATGACACCCAAAATTTTTTAAGATGTATTTTCTTTTATAACGTACGTTACGATAAGAATTTATATTATTTGACTTCTAATTATTCTAAAACTCTGGAGTAATTCGATCATTTCGAGATTTTAGCAATACAATTACTTTGTTCTTGGAAGAGTTAAATAACGTTCGAAGATTAAAGTTGGATTATTATAAAAAAAAGCAATTAGAGAAACTAAAGTTAATAACAAAAATATTCTGTAAACTGTTTTTTTAATTAAAATGACAAAAATAAAGAAAAATACAAAAAAAATTAAAAAGCATTGTTTAATTTCAGAGAAATAACAATTCAGATAATGAAATAATTGGCATTATTTTAATACGGTATAGGCTCATAGCTGTTAATTGTTGCCACTGATTTTTAATATTAATCTCCGCCTCGTTTAATCGCAAAAATCTCCAGTTAAATAAGGCGAAAATTATATTTTGAAAATAGCAGTGACAAAAATTCAGAGCAGTTGGCAGCTATTTTTACAATGTGTAAGATGTGACTTACAAGCGAACTTTTTTTGGTACTGTTCGCACAGGCTTTGAGATCTGGTGCATTTTAAAACCCTATATTAGGAAATCTGAGTCGTAAACAAATTTCTGTTTACTACAAACGCTAGAAATACGGGAGTTTTAACTCAAGTTTCATAAAAATATTTAATCCCAGAATTTTTATATAAAACTACTTAGATTATTTAATGAAATCATTTTTCATTTGTTTTTCTTAAGTTTATTTTGAAAGAGATTTCTGGTTCAAATCGAAATATTTTCATTTGGTAGGGGCCAAAATTGCCCCTCACGGTCATTCTAGTGTTAAAGTCATTTTTTTTTTTACTTTACAACAGCATAACTTTCTGAAAATGTTATTTTCGAGGCCACTTACCAGACTTTTTAAAATAAAAGCATTTAAAAATATAAATAAATTCAAATTAAATATAAAATATTGAAAAAAGTTAAATAGTTCTGTCAAAACCCTACAAATTTGATTTTGAAAAATTACATTTTATTCATATTTTTGGCGGGGGGGGGGGGGGAGTTCTCTTTTTTTTGAAAAGTAGTGTTTTTCGACGACTCTAGCCCAGTGGCGTAACTAGGGTGGGTGCCCAAAACCAGGAATATTGTAAGATTTTCTTCTCCTTCATTCATAGTAGAAAATTTTCTGGTTAGATAAAGCGAACGAAACTTTCAAAAATTACCAGTATTCTGAGCACTTGGGCACCCATCCTGCTTACGTCCCTGTAATCCAGTGACTTACCTGCTGGAGTGTGAAGTGAACAATGGTTTAAACTTCAGTAAAAAATTAAACATAATTAGGCATAAAATATTTCCTAAACTGTATAATAATGTGTATTAATTTATTTTATGATTATTTTTACAAATAATAATAATAATAATAATAATAATAATAATAATAATACAACATTACATTTTTAAACATTGTAATCTTTATTCCATCCGGTTTGAAATGAAAGTAGATTGATTATTTGTATTTCGCATAAAAAATAATTTTCAATGATCTTGAATGCTTTTAACAACAGATAAAAAAATTCTATTATGCATTTATCGTCTGCATAAAAAACAAACCTAGTGTTTGTTTCTTATGTTAACAATTATCAATGAAATCGCAATCTGATTAAATTCTAATACATGTAACACTGGGTTGCCAGATTTGGCCTCCTTTTTAAATCAGAAATTTTTTACATTCACCCCAGAAATTCTGTATGGTGTTGTTTTCTTGATTTAATGAGATACGTTTTATGATTAAATAAAGTAAAAAATTTTCTTGTGCAATTTCTGATGTGAATTCGCAGTTTTTAAATTAAAAATAGAGGCTAAATTGGCAACCCAGACTGTACATATATTTCCAAAAAAAATCAAGGCAAAAATTCTCAGCTCCATATTTGGCGACTTAACTCACTTTTGGCGCAAAATAAATCCAATAATTAAAAATTAAGAGTATAAAAAAGATATAAAAATTTATTTTAACAGAGAATTTTTATCGGTTCTGTAATTTTTATGTATAGGGTTACAAATGCAGCAGGTCTCAAGTCTAGGTCCGAGCAACACAAAAGAGGTTCCCCCTTGTCAGAAAAATATTTCTAAGCAGATGTAATAAAGAAATAGAAAAATTAGAATATCTATAATTAAGGTGATTAATCTAATTTAATCAATCAATCAATTAATTAATCTGAAATTTTTCTTTAACCAGTACATTCTTCAGATTCTACTGAAATTGAGCTGATATTATGAAATTATATGCAATCTTATCCTTTCTCTTCAAATCTAAATTTCTGTTATTCTAAAAATAAAAAATCGTTTTAAAAATAATTAAGAATGAATTATAGCATTAAGTCAATTTAGATTTCGTGCAAGATTATAATCCAAATATTTGTTCAAATTGTAATACATCCCCTCCCATCTTCTGTGGAAATCTATAAACTGAACTGCTTATTTCTGAATTTAAAATTTGCAAAAATATTTCTTACTTAAAATAAAAGCGAAACAATTTAGATAGACTTTCTTATGCGGCGTAAGTACATATTTTAATCAACCAAGTCTTGCTTTCTAGATAATAGCTTTGTGAATTCTTAAAGGAAATAACTTATTTTTATTTTATTGTCTTAAAGTAAAATTTAAATATCTCTTTCTCCCGGCTAAATGATATAATTTAAATTCATGCCGTAAAGATGAAAAGTTGAATTAAATTATCTTGTAACGATATTGAACGACTCAGTTTCGATGTTTCAGATGGAAAATTGACAATTTTTCATTTAATTGAATCTCAAAGTTAAAAAAAATAGAAATATGTATTTTTTTTACGTTTGCGTTCGTTAAGATAATAGCGCAGAGAAATAAAACTCATTCATTATACATAAATGATATAATATTTTTGAAATGAAAGAAAATTTTGGACCAATGTAATATGTAGTATCTTCGGTTCTGGTACTCATTTGAATAACAAAGGGAAATTTCATTACATTGGTGCATATTATTATTTTTTAATAGAATGGGGCAAACATGTAGTATTTACCCTTTATTGCACTTTTGTTTTTGGAAAATATCATATTTGAGTTTTTTGTTAATTATATTTATATATTAGCTTTAGAAAAATTGTGAAAAAAAATTATTCATGTTTCTTTTGGACATAATGTCAGAATGTCCGTCTTGTGTTACATAACAAAAACTATTCAAAAAATGATAAATTTAATAATATACTTACTTCAACCCCTTGCGCTCCAGAGTTGTTGGTGGATGTATGTCACTATCCACCAGTGTTGCCACATCTAGCATTTTTTAATAGAAATTTCGAATTCACACCATAGAAATTTTATTAATAATTTTCTTTTACCTCATTTATAGAAAATCAGTGATTTAGAAATTCAATGAATGTATCTGGTTTTTACTTTCTTCTATCTACAATAGAAGAAAGTATTGTAATCGAAATTTTTTTCGACGGATTTACACGTTTTAGAGGTCAGATATTCCAAAAAATATGTTTTTATAAAATATCTGTCTGTTCGTGTATGTGTGTGTGTGTGTGTGTGTGTTTGTATGTGTGTATGTGTGTCTTTATGTCGCAATTCTACCATTAAAAAGTGTATAAAGATATGCATAAAACTGAACCAAATTTTTTGTGAATGTTTTTGGCTATGGCAAGCAGGTTCTCCTTAATTTTGAAACATTCCCCAGGAAGGGGACGCCACAATAACATTTTTTGTGTCATTTTCAATATTGTACCGACTAAAAGTACATGAAGGTATGCATCGAATTGGACGAAATTTTTTGTTTAAGTGTTTAGTTAATGGTCTTCCCTGAACTTGAAAAAAATCCGCCGGAAGGGGGCGTAGCAATAACGATTTTTGTGCCATCTTCAATATTTTACCACAGAAAAGTGTATGAAGTTACGCATAGAATTGAATGGACTTTTTTGTATAAGTGTTTGGCTATGATCAGCAGACCCTCCCTGAATTTGAAAAAAATCCGCCCGAAGGGGGCGCTGCAATAGCGACTTTTGTGCCATTTTCAATATTTTATCACAGAAAAGTGTATGAAGTTATGCATAGAATTGAATGAAATTTTTTATATAAGTGTTTGGCTATGGTTAGCAGACCCTCCATGAATTTGAAAAAAATCCGCCGAAAGGAGGCGCTATCATCGCGATGTCTGTGCCATTTTTATTATTTTACCATTAAAAAGTGTTTGAATTTATGCATAGAACATAAATAATTTTTTTGTGTATGATTTTTTTTTTTGGGGGGGGGGAGGGCGTATGGCAAGTAGATCCTTCCTGAATGTGAAAAAAAAAGCTGCCTATCGTTCTTCTGTCATCGGCTCGTGCAGATACAGAAACTTCTTTTTACTCCGATTAATTGAATGAAGCAGAAATTTAAGATGAAAATCATAGCTGGTATAGTATTGAATTAATAATATTAACGTATTAACATCTGTGACTAAATTTTGAAATATTAAAATGCACATATGAGATAGAAGAAAGTTTTGGGATTGGGACATCCAACTAGTTTATATTTAAAGTTTTCTTTGTTTTACTAAAGAGTGTCTTTGGAAAAGCCACATGGATCAGTATTATCTATAGATAATTCTTCGGGAAGTGTCTATTTGTGAATCCGTGAACGTAACAACATTAGCTTTGAAAAGTTTTTGGTGTAAATTTTATATACGATTTTAGCTTTTCAATGAAATGATGCCTCAAAATGTTGCTTTCTTTTTAAAGTGTATAATTATAAACAAGCCCTCATTGTAGCAACATTTAGCTTCACAAAAGATTTAAAAGTGAAATGAAAAGGATTAATTCTATTCGCCGGAAGTATCATTTCCCAATCAAATAATTTCTTATACAAAATTGTTATTGCTGATTTATGATTTTTAAATTTTATTTGTAGTTTTCTTATTAACAAAATTTAGTCAGAAAAATTAATATAGTTAAATAAATTGCGTGCACATAAACTTTTTTTTAATTGTAGGATGGAATTCTTTTCAAAATATCTCTGAAATTTTTTAATGATGTAAAGATTAAAATTTAATTACCAAACATGAAATATGCAGAAGTGATAAAAATTAAATATTCATGTCATTTCTGTAACACAAATAAGACTTGTCATACCTAAAAATTGCTTTTTATGCTTTAAATACTCATTACACGTGTAGATAAAGTAAGCCTCTACCAAAAAAAAAAACAAAAAAAAAAAAAAAAAAAACAGTAATTTTAGATTTATTTATTTGCAATTAAATACGGCAAAATTCACTATTTGTCGTTGTTGTTTTACTGGTGAAAGTTTACATATGTTGCAGATGCTTTGAATACAGCCCTGGCGATATCTAATACTTTTTTCTTTGAACTTTCTTAATCACAAAAAGAAAACTCCAACGAGCAACTGAAATAGATTGTTAAAGAGATAGATCACCATTAATTTTAAATGATTTTGATGACAAATAATAATACATATTTTTTAACATTTCAAAACGAAACACTTTGCTTCAGGTTTCCACAAAATATGCAATAAAAATTAGCCTCCGTAATTATTGTTTGGAAATAATAATAAAAAATTTTAATTGGGCCAGTTGCTTCCGCGACAAATAAATACATGTGAATAATCTTATGAAGATCTCAGATGATAAAGGCGGTATGTGACAAAATAAAATAGAGTTAATCATGCGATTGAAGCTAATCAATGGTATTCTACCATCTGTTAAATTATTGTTAGAAAAAACACAATACTCAAAGAGGTTATAACTGATAAATGATGCATTTCGCAACAAACGCAAATAAACATTTGGAACTTCACGATCTCAAATTAGAAATTCTGTCAACTGACATCTTTATCATCTAATATCTTCATATAATTCTAATATGTTTCAAATATTTAAACATCGAAACAGAGAAAATAACAGGTTTTGATGCACCAATACTTGTTCGGCATGCAGTATGAACTTTATGGTTATACACACAAAACATCCACTAAATTATTAATGTTAAATTTAGTAATTAAGTTTATGGTGATACAATTTCTCTCTTTTCTTTAAAATATTAGTTTAAGATAAGCAGAATTAAGAAAAATCTTAATATTTTAGCATTTGTGAAATTTTTCAAAAAGAATAAATTCTCCATTTTAACATTAAGTTTATCCGTTTGAGGATGTGTGTGTAAATACTAACCATAAAAACATATTCAAATGCTCCAAGAAATGAAACGTATTGAAACAAAAATAACGCACCAAAGTTACGTTTAAAATGTTTGTTTTGAAAAAAGCTCATATAATATATTCTTTACTAAAGAAAAAAATAATTAGTCAATTAGATATAGACGTATTATCTTTGTAAACATGCAGCTGCGTCCCACATGTATATAATTGATGCTCTAATTACTTTCATTTTTAGGAAGTGTAACATAGATTAAGGTAGCCTAAATTTGTTTCAGTGATCTTCATAAAGAATCGGCTTAACTTCTGAATATAAATAAAATTCTAATACTATTTTATGCAAATAAAAGAAAAAAATTCTGATAAATTACGTTAATTAATCTACAACATTTTTATCCTCTGTTAGAACTCACATTAAAAGTTAATCATGATACTTATGAATAAATGTATCATGATACATATGAATAAATATAAAAAAAAAGAGAAAAATAAAATTTTACTACAGATTAAATAATGCAGCAATGCTTTTCGGAAATATGATTAAATAAATTTTTAAATAAAAAATAATAAAAATCCTTGAGATTGGCAACATTTGGTGTTTATCATGTTACTAAAATATGAAATTATTTTTTAAAGGAAGTTTCTATATTTTCATTCTATACGGATGTTTGAAAGATGGAATTATGTAACTGAATCATATAAAGTAATTTTTAATAGGCTCATTTTGTATTATGTAACTATTATGCCAGCCACACAAGTACTGAATGGTTTATGGCTCTGGAGCCTGCACAATCAATTTTATTATTATGTGTATAAACAACGCCACCAAGCCACAGAATTAGACGCCTTGTACACATATGCTGCTTAAGTAATTACAATGCACATATATTGAACCCGCATATATTAACATACCTTGCCAATGTAGACTTAACAAAGTACGGCTGCAAAGGACATTTAAGATTGTGAAAAAATATAATGTTTTACACAAAGAAAATCAAAATAGATTAACATAATACATACAGCTCATATTCAAAATATTAGAATAATTACCTTTTTTTTAGAAATTGAAAATATCGTTTGGTAATTTAATGTCTTTTAATGAAAATATGCAAACGATATTTTTATTAAGAACTTATTGTTGATTAAACTTACTTGTTATCTTAAATTTAATATCATTTTTGAAAAGATTAATTGAAAAAAATTATTTTGAAAAGTCAAAATATTAGAATATTTATTCAAGTGGTTCAAAATATTAGAATATTTCACATTAATTCTCCTTTAATTATTACCAATTCTTAACTGGTGGCATCATTGATTAAATTCAGACTATTTTATTTAAAATCAGTATTCTTTTTTGCAGTTTGTTTCTTTTTCGTCTTAAAATGGGCCGTGTGAGTGATATTCCTGAATCTACTAAACTTCGTATTGTTGATTTGTATCGGCACGGTAAAAATCAATGTTTTATAGCGAATTATTTACATTGTTCGCAATCGAGCGTTAGTAAAATACTAACACAATATTCAAAATTTGGAAAATTTCAAAATAATCGCCGAAATGGTGGCCGAAAACCAAAAACATCTGCTAGAGATGACAGGAAACTGAAGCGTATAGTTAAGAAAAACCGTTTTAAAAGTGTGCGATTCTTGCACCGAAAATGGAAAGAAGAAGGAGTTGAAGTTTCTACATCGACAACATTAAGACGTCTCCATAAATTTAAATTTGAATCTCGTGTACCGAAAACAAAACCTCTCATGACTGCAAGACAAAAGCGTATAAGATTGAATTGGTGTAAATCAAGACGTTTATGGAGCAATGAAGATTGGAAAAATATATTATTTAGTGATGAAAGTATGTTTTGTGTTTCATATGGTAATCAAGGTATTCGAGTTTGGAGAATGAAGCAAGAAGCATTTGATAAAGAATGCCTTAAACGTTCCGTAAAATTTGCTGCTAGTGTCATGGTTTGGGTTTGTATGAGTGCAGAAGGACCTGGAAAGTTATGCATTTCTACGAAAAGGTTAACTCTCTGATATAGCAAGAAATTTTAGAATATTACATGATTCCATCATCAGAAGATTTATTTGAAGATGATTTCATCTTTCAACAAGATTTAGTGTCCCCGCATACCTCGGTGTCAACTAAGAATTGGTTCCGCCAACGCAACATTAAGGTACTTCATTGGCCACCAAATTCACCAGATTTTAATCCCATCGAAAACTTATGGTGTATAATGAAGAAAAAACTTCAAGAAAATCCTCCTTCAAGTAAAACTGAGTTAGTGGCACGTACAAAGTCTATTTGGGCTAATATTGATAGAAATGTTTGTAAACACCTTGTATATAGCATGCAAGATCGATTGTACGCTGTTATGCAAGCTAAAGGGGATGCTACAAAATATTAACTACCATTTACTTCATATTCATAAGGTAATATTGTTGCGTAAAATAAAATATTCTAATATTTTGAACCAATCTAAATTTTATTCTAATATTCTGGTGTGTTTAAGGAAGCTGTATACCTAATTTATTGTGCTGTATTTTATATTTTATAAATGTTAAAATCTTATCTAAACATTCCAGATTTAATTTATAAGAAATTTAATTGCATTTACTTAGTATAAAAAATAAATAAATGACAAATAATTTTTTCTTATTACTTTTTCTCAATTATTCTAATATTTTGAATATGAGCTGTACAATAAAAAAAATCAAAATGCAAATCAAAATTGCAAAATATAAAAAACATGAGATTATTCAGAAAAATCCTTCTCAGTAAGACAGATTATACAAGATGAAGTACTCATTATCTTCTATATTACTGCCCATTAAGGACCATTACAGTTATGAATGGGCCTTCAAAAAATTATTACATTCTAAAATATTCATGCAACAAGTAGTTTTGTTGACAAGTAAAGGCGCTGATAAATTCCAACAGCTATCTTATATATTAAATGATTTACGAACATGGGAATGCGATATTAAGAGTGTGGTTACCAAACTTTTATGTCTCACATATGCGTATTCAAGGATCGCTTATACATTCTTGAAACATTACATTCTCTTATTTTTTCTTGTAAGACAGGGAGAAAAGATGAATGAAGTTTCAAGATTTGTAGGAAAAAACAAATAAAATTACTTATTTATACTGGAAAAATTAAAAACTTATCTTGCACTTCATGTAACAATTACACTTAATACTACTGTTACTTACAAGCTTTAGATTCACTAGTTCAACGGATGTGTTTGCTTATCCTTGCAGACAGTGTTACCAATGTGCTACTTTAATTTCGATTTCTTGATTCGCATCTTTATTTAAAACGGTAAAATCCAAGCTATTTAATGACATATAAGTATATACTAAAAAGGTAATTTACTAATTAAAAAAAAAATATGACAATTATATTAATATATGTTTAAACAAAATCTTACGACTGTATGATAAAGAATTTTATGCAGAAAAAAAGGTTTAAGCAGAATAAAATCATAATTGTATTTGGCTCTTGCACAGTTCTTGAGTTTTTGATGATTTTTGTTTTTGAATGTCATTTTAACTTGACATGTGTAAATATTAGATAAACATATTTTAGTATATCTACTGAAAGTCTATCCGAATTTGAATAATACAGTTCCTCACTAATAAGTTTAGCAAAATATTCTGACTTTTTAGTGTGATAAAAATTTTAAAACAACTCTAATTCAAAACGTGCCGTCTATTTTTTTCTTTTGCCGTTAGATGAATTAGAGCATCCGTGTCGTCGAATCTATGAGCTTAATTAACATTCAAGGATAAAGAACGGAATAGTAATCTCAATTTGCCATTTTTCCAGCATTTAGAGAGTTTGAAAACTGAGGCGTTGATTTTAATTAGTGGCAAGTCCATTTTGTGAAACAAAACTAAATCTTATCAGAAATTAACATAAAAATCATTTTAATCACAATAAATAATGTTCATTATCAATATAAATTTGTTACTAATCATTTAGTTGGTCCCTTCAATATTTCAAATGCTTCGGTTTAGAAAGTGATGCAAGTAACTTTAAATAGAATTTTTTTTTGTATTGCACTAAATTAAAAATCTTTCCGGCAATGCCGGGAGGAAGAGATAGCTTTCATATACTTATTTATATATTATTTATTTTAAATTAAGTTATATTATTCAAACATACGAAGCTCAAATTAGTGAAACCCGATTTTATAAGATTGAATGCTAGTTTTTGTCAACACTGATTATTAATAGGAATTTTTTGAAAATAGTCATATTTTATTCAACCTGGTTTTATTTTCAGCGATTTAGATAATCGCCAAATTCTACGATATCATGAAGTTTATGCCGTTTTAAAGCAACATGATGAATAAAACAAACCAATGAGCTTGGTCGAAATCTTAATTCATGCGGACAAGCTCTCTCATATCGAAATCGATTAATATATACGAGTGTTGTCGTGGGCAAATTGATTTTTTTTTAAATGTCATCCACATTAGAAATTCAAACTGCTATATCTCAGGCGTTTTTGAGATAAAGACAAAGCAAAAAATACACCGGAATTCGTTATTAAGATAAATACATTCGAAAGAATCTTTTTTCAATTTCTAACTTTTTTTTGAACATCATTATACATTTAAAAGATTTTTGAGAAACTTAAATCGCCGCCATTTTCAAAAAAGATGGCGGATGAAGTTGGCTAGTGAACTCTGTCAAGACATTGATATGAACTATGTACACACGGAGTTATATCCAAATCAGTTTATAAATATGTGTATTATCGCGTGACAAATTTCAGACCGTTTCAAAATGTCAACCACACTGGAAATTGAAAGTGCTATAACTCAGCCTTTTTTCAAGATATAGATGAAACAAAATATGCCCTGGAATCTTTGTATCAAGGTCAAATACGCAAAAGAAAAATCTTTTTCAATTTTTCACCTTTTTGAACCTAATTTTAAATTTTAAATTAAAAAAAATAAATGGCCGCCATTTTGAAACAAGATATCGAATGATGCTGGCTAACGAAGACGATCGAGACATTTGTATGTACTATGTAAATACCAAGTTTCATTCAAATCGGTTCGTAAATACGTTAGTTACAGCATGACAAAAATCAGATCGTTTCAAAATGTCAGCTATAAGAAAAATTCAAAGTGCTATAACTCAATCATTTTTTAAGATATAAACAAAATAAAAAGTGTTCTGGAATCGTTGTTTTCAGTTCTAACACATAAAAATAAAATATTTTTTAACTTTTAATTTCTTCGCATTTAATTTTAAATTTTAATTTTTTTTAATTTAAAGGGCTGTCATTTTGAAACAAGATGGCGGGTGATGCTGGCTAACGAACTCGCTCGAGACATTTGTATGTACTATGTACATACCAAGTTTCATTCAAATCCGTTCATAAATACGTTAGTTACGGCATGACAAATATCAGATTGTTTCAAAATGTCAGCCATAAGAAAAATTCAAAGTGCTATTACTCAATCATTTTTTAAGATATAAATAAAATAAAACGTGTTCTGGAATCATTGTTTTAAGTTCTAACACGTAAAAGAAAAATATTTTTCAACTTTTAACTTCTTCGCCATTAATTTTAAATTTTTTAGTTTTTAAAAAATTTTAAATAGCCGCCATTTTGAAAAAAGATGGCGGATGATGCTGTCTAACGAACTCGGTCGAGACATTTGTATGTACTATGTACATACCAAGTTTCATTCAAATCGGTTCATAAATACGATAGTTATCATGACAAAAATCAGATATGTATATATATATATATATATATATATACTTTTTTAACGGTTACGTTCAAAAATTGTCGACAGAGGGCGCTTTAGACTTTAGAGTAACGAACAACTACTTTTTACCCTTATTTTGGGCATGGGGTTGAAATTATTTTAAAGTTTAGATTTTAACTTAAATTTTAATCCCAAAATCGGAAACATTGGGATCGAGTAACTAGCGAAAAT
The DNA here is from genome assembly GCA_964019185.1 of Maratus speculifer. Lineage (NCBI taxonomy): Eukaryota > Metazoa > Arthropoda > Arachnida > Araneae > Salticidae > Maratus > Maratus speculifer. The sequence goes on from OZ025299.1 coordinate 81,245,652, forward strand.
TGAACTGTGAACAGAAGGAGGAATTTTAAACACTCATAAACATTATACAAGCTGTTCGATTTTGTTGCGGTTTGCGTGTAGGCACCCATGTGGAAAATGTGTAATCAAAATAAAAGTTTTAGTTTCTCCGATCTGTATTGTAATCAGAGATTAGTGTACTGACTCTGTGTCATATGCAAATTTCCTCCTTGCGCCCCAATCGAGTTTTTTCTATGGGGAGAGGATTCCCAGAACGGTTTTTTGTGCGTGCATAACATGTCCGTTTCTTGCGATACACGTACGGTTCCAACGCTCTTAAGGGTTTTCGCATGCGCTGAGCATTTTGCGATGAAAAAAATGGGTGTTGCCATTGGAAAATTTCGAGTTTCTGTAACTATAACCGTAACCGTGAGCGCCATTCTGTTGCCGTTCAGAGAATCTCGAGCTCATACCTCTGAATAGCTATATCTGAAATTTCACCTCGATCGGTTGAGCGGACTGGCCGCTAGAGCTCCATATATCGGCAAAGTTTTTTTATGACCACCCTGTAGATAAAGGGATAAATAAGCCGAAAGTTTCCTAAGTTTTTGCTGATGGAAGTTTGACATGACGTTAATTAGATCTTTGTGCTATGTAAAAAAGGAATAGCCACCATCGTATTACAGGGCTCCCAAATGGTCCGCGAACTGAACACCAATATTTTTTTACAAAAAATTTCATAGTAAGTTTCTACAGAATCTGTGTTAAAACTAACCTCGGAAGGCGTTTTCTGCGCAATTTGCAAGAAAAATATAAAACGAAAATCTTTCTAAGAAAATATTGATGTTCAGTTGGCGGACCATTTGGGAGCCCTGGTATTACTAAATCCACAGTTACTTCAAATGCCATTAGTAAACACTATCGGGGGTGCAAAAATTTAGGCGTCAGAGTTCTGCTTGCAGCGTACACGCACTCCGGCAGACAGACACTTATCTTTTTTTTCATTAATATATAATATTTGAATTCCGAAAGCAAATTCTCAGAAAATGCAAATGATAAACGTTTGTGCATGGGGTGTGAATGAGACACAATTTTTTAAAAAATGTGCCAATCAATGTTAAAGAGGAAATTTATTTATTTAAGCATAATTGGAATAATAATTCTATGCCTCTTATTGCTTTTAATTTTTATCAGATATTTTGAAAAACAAAAACTAAACGCAAAAGCTTACTGGGAATTTATGTTATTAAATTTACTTTTTTAACTGTCAACGTGATTACTAAAACCATAAACAGATTTTTTTTTGTGTGCGATTAGAATCCACATTTATGCTTTCGTAAATATCTCTCCAATACAGTTGCTAAATAGAAATGTATTAATGAAAACCAATTAAAATTATACTTTTGCACAAATATTATCATAACTGATTATATGTGATTTTTTAAGAGACGCGTTAAAGGTTGCGAATATGTTAGCGTTTATGGGAACCTGTTGTTTAACCAGCGCATATTATACAAAACCGACACTTTTTAAACATAAATTCTTGTCCCATGGCTAATTATAGGTGTTCTTATCATGTAATGTTTTGTTTATTTATTATTTTTTGCTAAAGTTTTCTCACAAATTCGTAAATATTATAGGTAATCTCATCATGTTATTTGCTTGTAGTGGAAAATCCATTCTCATAAATACATAAAGCATTTTATATAAATTTTACTGATTCTTAAAGACTATTAGTTTGAAACCGATGTATTTATTGCTAATCATTTTCCAATAAAAACTTAAGGCAAAGTTGTGTGAGGCAAATTCCTAAATTTCTCCCACTCTCAGTTAAGTTCAGTACCACCGATTAGGTGCAAAACATCCAGACCCATTTCGTCTGATATGATGAGTACAAGGTGTGCGGCATCAAATCACAAAGTTAACTCAATGTGCAATAAACCACAAAGATTACCAACAAAGCACTTAAACTAAATAATTGAAATGAAAAAAACTTCTTTAAACACCATAAAATAAGTTAACTGCGCAAGGCCTTTCGAAAGAACTTAGTCTTTCTTCGTCAGGCGCAAAAAAGACGTGCGTCCACAATGAATGTAGCAGCACGACTGAAGGGGAATGCGGGAGGGAGAGGGAGCAAGCAGAAGGAACAGCCAATAGGAAAGAAGAAGGCAACAGCCAATCACGGAAGAGCATAAACAAAACTAGATAGACAATGAAGGAGAGGAAAGGAAGAAGGGGGGAAGGGAAATGGGAAAAAAGTGGGGTAAATTGGAGATATTAAAATGAAATAAAATGTACGCAAAAAATATATAAATTAGTAATAATAAAAAATAAAAAATAAATAAAAAATAAATAAATAAATAAAAAAAATAAATAAAAAAAATAATAAATAAAAATAAATAAATAAATAAATAAAATAAAATAAAATAAAATAAAAATACATAAAAATAAAAAAATAGTTTACAATTATAAACACACATGAATATACCTGAAAAATAGTATACATAATATATATAAAAAAAATAATAATAATTAAATTATAAACTTAATTATGAAGCAGTGCTGAAAAGATTCTTCCAGGCAACGGAGAGGGTTTTAGAATCAGATTTATCATTAACAATAATATCACGATTAATATAAATAGCTAAATTTTCAAGAAAATCTAACTCAGAGGAACTATTGGCATTAAAAATAATTTTAGCAGATTGAAAATTGAAACTATGGTTTATAATGTTATGGTTTTAATGTATAATGTTTATACATTAAACTAAATAGCCAACCTAGGTACTTGTCTTAGTGGATCACCACTCTGCCGGCTAAAATTCCGTCATATATGCTAATAGCACCTGGTGCATGTAAAATCAGACGTGGGTGCAAATTCTTCGAAGTTGCCTGTGAATTATACCTCTGGAGGGGCCTTGCCAGGTGAAGCTCTCATCATCTGATCAAGGTTTTAAATTGTGAGATCAATTTGAGTATTCATTTTCAGTAGAAATAACAGGATGTAACATGAAGTCACCGGCAAAAAAAAGTATGCTCAAACCAGGAGCAAGTAATGCAGATATGATGACGTGCGAAGCAAAGATATCAGTTTTATTTTCTCTACGCGGCGATTAGGTGGTCGCCCCCTCCCCCGATACCAGGTATCTAACCCGTTAGGCTGAGGTAACTCGGCTGTAGGGGCCTGTTCATTGGTTAGAATTTAAAAAAAGGGGCAAAGTTGTCGGCTGCTACGAATATTTGACTCCACTGTTTTAGAAGAAAAACCTTCACCTAATGAAGATTTCTGCGATTGAAGAAATAAAATATTTTTGAAAGAAAAATGGTGTCGAAAAATCGTAGCAATTGGCAGCTATGTAATGAAGAAATAAAAGCAGGGTTCGTACGTATCAAGGGGTTCAAGAAATTTTAGGTGTTTTGGTACCAGAAATTTCATAAAGTACTGATCGCCATATCTGACGATAGAGTTTTTTTTTTTTTTTTTTCGTGAAGTAAGGCAAATATTGCTTTACAAAAATTCAGGAAAGTCCTTAAAAGTCTTTCAAGAGTACGAACTCTGTTAAACGCATTTCTCCCATTAGGATCATTGCACTTATTAAGTTTCCAAAAAGTATTCTCACACCACTATGTGCAACACATAACATGAGGCTTATTTAATGACAGAAATTTTACTATAACATTATGTGATTATTATCATAAATATATATATATGTGGTAACTCTGAGGCCCAAAGATCGCGTATAGAAAGTACCACTGCATTGTTATGTTAAGAAATATCCGTCAACAAAACATTATGTTTTTTTTTTCTTCTTGGAGCGAAGAAATAATTATAATTATATTTATTTTATTTTATTTTGATTATTTTCTAATTGAATATAACTTTTTTTTCTCTTTCAACGTTAAATCAAATATTCAAAATGCCATCCATTAATTGATTTAATTTTACAAAATAGATTAAAATACATTATTTATTTATATTCGGATATATTATTGGTAATTAAATATATTCATAAAAGCTAAATTATGGTGATATATATTTTTTAAATAAATTTATTAAATTCTCAAACATTTCTTCCGAAAATTAATATCAATTTAGATTTAAAATTCAAATGATGAAATAATAACTCCATTTCAGATAAAATTTTTGTTATATTTTTTCATGGTTTGAAAAAATACATATATCGTTTTCATAATTTCCGACTATATAACAAAGATAATCATCAGTTAATCATTATTGATTGCAGTAATATATTTTCTACCGAGGCAGAATAGCTTATTAGCGGAAAGCCAATGCTTTATGCAACAAAAACTATCAGTATATAAATTACTTATATTCTCCTGTTTACGTGTTTTCTTTATCATATATGTCTTTCGTGTAGACAATTTATTCTGTTTTTATTGTTATCATCTCCCTCTTTTTTTATAAAGGAGTTCCCAAAATGTCTATCATAAAATCCAATATGTTTTGACTTGTTGTTTTATTGCCTTCGATCAACCGAAAAAATGAGATAAGTTCTGGGTTTTTTTTATATAAAAGTAATTCTATGAATGTTTAACGTGGTTTTAGTTAAATAATTAAGGGAAGTTACGCATTATTTTATTGCAAGAATGCACAATTAATAAAAAATAAGACTTTAAATGGTGCATTAAGCCTAGATTAAGAAAGACTTTCCAACATTTAAACAAGTATTAAAAATTCACAGTTTAATAAAGTGAAAAAGTTTGTCTAAAGAAACAATTTGCAAAACACATAACACACTTGAAAACTTAATTTCGTCAATTTCCATCAAAACAAAAAAAAAAAAAAAAAAAAACAAAAAAAAACAAAAAAAAACAAAAAAAAAAAATCAGATTTTTTTAAAGGTTTTTTATATATAATACCTTATGCCCTGTATATGCCTATATGTACAGCCCTATACATGTGTACCTTACATATGATTTATGCCATAATACATAATATATTAAATTTTAATTCAATTAAAAAACGAACATCACAGTTAAAAATCCTCTTCAGAAATTTCCATGAGTAAATGAAATACACCTGTCAAATTGTCAGAAAAAAGGACCGATAGATGCAAAAATTCTGCTAGAAGATTTTATGTTTTTAAAATGTTTATGAGGATGCTAGTAACAAGAATTAATGGTTTTCCAACAAAATTTCTCGAGGCTAAACTTTGTGGAGCCACAAAACGACAAAATTTTCGGACTTTTTTCATTTTTTTGCTTATAACTCAAAAATTATAAAATTTTTGTGTACAATGCTCAATAACAGAAAGAAAGAGCATTAAATTCCCTACAATTTTCATATTAAAACTGTTTTTCTAAAGTCAATATTAATCGCGCTACAGCTTTCTGAAAGAGACTCTTTTTTTTCCCAACTTTGTGCAAAATTTTCAAAAACGAAAATTTGACACAATTTTTCATTATTTTATCCTCTTTAATGTAACTTAATAAAATTACAGGTATTTGCATGATAACAATCATGATGAATTACAACGGTAACGTTGTAAAAAAATTAAGAACATTATAACATTTTTGTATTTAGAGCTTTACTAAGAACATTAATATTAGCTATTTAACTAATTGTAAGTAAAAAAAAAAATCGGTATTTTGCCTATAACTCGAAAATTATAAAATTTTTGCGCAACATACTTAATTACAAAAAGAAAGAAAATTAAATTATCTATAATTTTGTTATAAAAACGTTTTTCTAAACCCATTACTAAACGCGCTATGTTTCTTTGAAAATGTCATTTTTTTAAAACTTTACAGAAAGTGACCTATTTTTTGCCTCCCATCCCCAAAAAACTTTTCATCACTAACAATGAAAATTAAATAGACCTATTGATTGATGAAAAATGAAAGTTTTAAGAAAGGCAGGCAGAAGATGCACAAATTCTAGAAACTCTATAAGAAAACAATTACAAAGGGAGGGCCGGGGATAAAAAAAAGAGAATGCAGGTGGAAGATTGTGGTCAGTGACGTTTCCGAGCCGCTTTCGTTCGGATGCAAGTGTTCTTTTTTAAATACATACTCTTCTAATATGATGCTATTAAGTTTATTGCATCTCTTCTCGTGCAGTAATGAAAAATGAGTAAGCTCTACCCAAAATTGTGCTTCATTTGCCGAACGGCTTCAAATAGTGATATTCGCGTTTTGTGCCAGAAAGGACTTGCCAAGATCTTTGAACAAAGCGTTTAGCGTCAAAGTAATATTCATCAAAAGTAATATTCATCAGTTTTTTGAAAAGTAGCAAGGAAGTTAGAATAAAGGATGATTGCCGAAAAACATATGCGAATGAGAGAATGATAGCAGCATACGTTCGTCGGGATGAAGATTCTACACAAACTATAGTTCGTCCCTCAGATCAAGCACTTCTATCAAGCTTCAAAATAATTGCTTCTTATGGGACGAAGTTAATTCCGGTGACTTCAACGAAAAACAATAGAAAAAGTCCTACGCAAAGAGAAATTTGATTTATAAAGTAATGAAATTAGAAGCGAAAATTACATTTTTGAAAGCTGCTGAAAAACGTGGGGATGTAGGGTCCCAAAAAGAAATTGAGTGTATTCAGCACGAACCTGAATTTCAGATGCATGTTATTATAGTTTTTGTCCTGTAAAACTAGATCAATCTGTAACAAGTAGAGAGAAAAGAGGGTGTCAACCCGCATCATCCGTTAACGAAGCCAGTAACAGAAACAACAGCCGCTTTATTTCATTGCTTAAAACAAATTAAAAATTTCAAAACAAGAATTTCAAAATAACAGAATTCAAGTTGACCAGGCAAAGGAAGAAGCTGATATCATGATAGTTACCTCAGCCATTTCAAAAGCCGAATATTTTGAAAGTGTTTATTGTCGGAGAAGACATTGACCTTCTCGTGATAATGGCGAGCTTAGGCTATCAGCACAAAATCTTTTTTTCTAAAAGCCAGGAAGAAGCAACATCGAAACCAAGTGGTTTTCAACCATATCGTTCAAATAGAATTACAACAATGTTCTTTTTACTCATGCAGTCTGCGGATGCAATACAACATCCGCTCTTTTTAGGCAAAGAAAGTCAAAGTTTTGTAACACTTTGAATAAACATGATCAGCTTAGAGAAATAGCCTGCGTATTCAATAAAATAGGTTCTACCCGTCAAGAAGTCATCAAGGTTGGAAAAAATTCCATATTGCACTATACAGTGGATGCATAGCTACCACACAGAATTTGAACACCTTAAGGTTCCAGTTATTTGCTAAATCTGCCACAAAAAAGCAAAGTTCATTTTGCAAGACTACCACCAACACAAGAGGCTGCGCAGCATCATTTTCTCCGATGTTATCATCAGGTACAGCCTTGGCTAGGAAACAACATCCCTCCTGAAGAATGTGGGTGGGCTCAGAGATTCTCTTTCAGCCAGTTCAAATGTGCCAAGACCCGGCACTTGAATCCTTGCTCCTTGCTGTGTCATGTAGCTGTAGAAAAGGGTGCAGCAAAGCATGTTCTTTTGATAAATTAAGACTCAAATGCTCGACAATTTGTAAAAAAATGTAATGGGATCAACTATGAAAATGTTGATGACATTATTTATCAAGGAGAGGATGTGAAAATGTCGCTGTAAGTATTTTTTACTTTCAGTTAAATACTTAATATTAATGTTCTCCACTAAAGATCTAAATACAAAAAAGTTATAATGTTCTTAATTTTTTTACAATGTTACCGTTGTAATTCATCGTGATTGTTATCATGCAAATACCTGTAATTTAAATAAGTTACATTAAAGAGGATAAAATAATGAAAATTGTGTCAAATTTTCGTTTTTGCAATTTTTTCACAAAGTTAGAAAAAAAGAGTCACTTTCAGAACCTGTAGCGCGCTTAATATTGGCTTTAGAAAAACAGTTTTAGTATGAGATTTGTAGAGAATTTAATGTTCTTTCTTTTTGTAATTGAGTATGGTACGCAAAAATTTTATAATTTTTGAGTTATAGTCAAAAAACTGAAAAAAGTCCGAAAATTTTGTGGTTTTTTTGGTTCTACAAAATTTAGCCTCGAGATATTTTGTTGGAAAACCATTAATTCTTGTTACTAGCATCCTCATAAACAGTTTAAAAACATAAAATCTTCTAGCAGAATTTTTGCCTCTATTTATGACAATTTGACTGGCCTAAAACTGTACTTCAGACGTTTTGTGCAGCCCTGAATATGATCTGTAGAATTTATAGACTTTAAGAAAAATGCCAAAAAAAGTTTAATTTAAAAACGCGTATCAGAATAGAAAACGTACTACTTTCATCAATAATTGTTTATTGAGAGTCCTACTCTCTAAAAAAAAAAATGTGTAAATTTACACTCAAAAATGTGTAAATCGATGATACAAAAATGACATGTCTATATGTGTAATTTGGTGTGTACATTTCAAAATACACATTTTAATGTGTAATTTGATGATAAGTCTAAATGTGTAAAAATTATCTGATAACTCCTGAAATACACGCTTCAATGAGTAAATTGCTGGGAAATACACATATTTCTGTGTAATATTTTTACACATATTTCTGTGTAATATTTTTACACATATTTCTGTGTAATATTCAGTTTTTGCACATATTTCTGTGTATTAGGGAAATACACATAATGTTGTGTGACATGCAGAATACACAGATATGTCTGTAATATTCTGTTCTTACACGTATGTCTGCGTAACAAACAAAATACATAATTTTGTGCAGTATTTAAAATACACAGATTTTTGTGTACATAGTTTTATCCTATACTTTGGAGTGTAAAATGTAAATTAAGTGTTTTTATTACCGAAAAAAAGAAAGAAAAAAAATGCATGAAGGACAAACTCGTGTGTTTGTTGTGTTCTTTCCTTTTAACAGATTTGTAGTCTAAGTAATCGAAAACAAGATCAAAAATCACTGTACGTTCAATCTGAAAAAAAGTTATAATTGCTTCTGTATCTGTAATTGGATTTGGTGTAAACATTTGAACTTTTCGGACTAGGTTAAAAAAACTATTTCTTCTGATATCAAATGACATTTTTTTAGAGTTTTTATTTATTTTTCTTGTAGTTTTTGAATGCAATACGCTTATAAAAAGTCTTCAATTTAAAAATCACAAACGAAAAACCATGAATTGAAATCTATGCAAAGCTGTCTTTTGTCATCGGTAGAAAATGAAATAAGAAATGTATAGCATGTAAAATAATGAAAACTCGAAGTTTTATAGCAAAATATATTATAAACACGCTGAAATAGATAGTATTTAAACCGAATAATTATTTTAAATGCTATATAATGTTAAAACTGCAAATATTTACTCTAATGTTAGAATATGTGGTTTTAAACATGAAATGATTTAAAACACAAAAATAATAAATTATTTTTTCCAAATTTGTAATAAGCAGAAAATAACACACTTCTCACCCATATCATAATTTTCAAGTGTTAAATTGTAAAATAAATGAACTTACCTTTGAAAAAAAATCTGTTCTGGGCTATCTCTAGCCGTTTTAAATTTACAAAATTCATTTTAGCAATAATGATCTAAAACTGCTCAACTGATCAAACTCAGTATCGTCGTATGTTGAGAATTCTAAGAACATATGTGGCAAAAATGCTATGATGGATGATAGCAGTAATAAATAAGACCCCCGATTAAGGATGTATTTCAAAACAAATTGCCTTTTTTCTGATTTATTTTTAAATTCGTTTTTGCTCTCAAGCGCATCAAACTGGCAAATTCTCTTATTTAGAAAGTATATTAGGTCCCGTGCTTGTCAATTTTTTGATAAATGCAGAACATATTGCAAAAAATGCTGTTAAAATCAACGTTTTGAACCGAATTTTCCGAAGCGGGAGATCTGGTAACGAAAAAAAGGGTCCTACTGAGGAAATAATAGTTTATAAATCTAATTCTAATGAATTTAACAAAAAATAAAATCACACGACATCTCTTTAAAAGTCACATCAGCAAGTTTCGTGTTTTTACTTCTAAAAGTGAGTCTGAAATTGTATCAGAAAATTTCGAACTGTTGAAGGTGAAAATTTTTTTTTCGAATGCACCCTTAATGCTCACTGGTCATTTTGACTTTAGTGTATATCGCAGTTATGTAACACGGAGATACAAAGGTGTAATTCACTTTACATTATGATTTGACTGAAGCAAAATTCATACTTAAAAAAATTTAGTTATTAAAAAATAATTTTAATAATTCATTGCGAAAATTACATTTTTATTTATAAAATTGTACATTAAAAAATAATAACTCTTGCTAGCTATGATTATTATTTTTTAAAACAAAGCTCATTTTTCAGGTCTTATATGAAAGTTTTTGCACAATTTTCCAAGAATCTATGTTGCCAGGGCCAATATCAATCTGATATCGTCATAAAATAATACAAGCAGATTTATAAGAATATACCATAGTGGCTTTAAATGAAATGGGATAAAAAAATTTCCATATAATTGTCTGTTAGAAATCCATATAACCGTACTTATTTTTACCAGACACAGCTAAAAACAAAGTAGGAATACACAGTTAATCACTTTTTTTTATGTGAATAAAGTATAAAATTGCAGACCATACATAAAATAAAATCACACTTTGGTATATTATCATTAATATTTTATTTATAAGATTAGAGGATAGTTATAAATAACAAAACTTTTTTTAACACTCCGCCTACCAGAGAGTTCCCCCGTCGGGTCGGCCAACAAAAATTAGTTTAAAATTCCGTAAAAATAGGGTGTAAAAAAATCATGATTTAAAAATCAATCATAATAAAAATCGAATTTTTGTATTTAAATCATATTTCTTTTTATTTAAATCGGATTTTTTTTTTCTCCAGCATTGAAATATTGAATAGATGTAGGTTTAGCCTATAGGTTTCTAAGATTAACAGATTCTAGGTTTCTAAAAAATTAGACCTTTATTTACCATCATAATCTATGTTTTTACACTTTAATTAATAAAATTTAATTATTAGTTAGTAACTACAAAAATTATAAAAACTGTAAATTAGTAATTTCATTAATAGCGTGTTTGTAATACACATAGCCATGTCATAATACACATAGCATATGTCACACATAGCGTGTTTATAATACTATAAAGTTACATACATTAATATTTTGCAATAATTATGTAAAACTATATTAAAAAATAATGATTTTACATTTATTAAAATTATCAGTAGCTGCATTTAATTTTAAATTGATTACAATCTTTAATTATGTATATAGTGCATATTGTAATGCTTAAATTATTAAACGATAATTCAATATTTACTATTTATTCTAAAAAGAAAAAGGGCAGTATGCTTGTTCTAAAAAAGGCACTATTACACAAGAAAATATATTACTAATGTGCTTAGTAGCAATAAAAATAAGTACATAATTTTTTATTATGATAAATAGAAAAATCATTAATTTTCAATACTTCTATAAATCACGAATTGAAAAATACATTTAAATAACATGTTTTAATAATATCCTGATTTTTCTCAAGAAACAAAGTTCTATCATTTTTCTAAAATCTTTGGTACACATATTTAGAAGTACTGCGGTATGGATAGATTCATTACAAAAAATAATTCTGGCAACAATTACAAGTAAATTTCACTATATTTTAAAAGGTAGGGGTGCACTTTGTTAATTTCATAAGGGGCAAGTGTGGCAACCTTAACAAATAGCTAAAATGAAACAGTAATCAACAGAATTAATAAAAACTGCAAGTAAATAATTTCATTATTGGCTTAAACAACATAACTAACAAATATTATTGGCAGCTCGTTTTGCATTTGTAGTAAGAAAAATTACTGTCAATTGCATAAATCATAACTTACACAATGTATGTGCATGCTAATATATACAGGGTGATTCATAAAAGATGGGTACACTTAAATATAGTACACTTAAAGACAAATAATATTAAATAGGAGACTAAGGGTCCCAGACGTATTCCCAAGGAGATAGGGGGCATTAAAGTTTAGGGTCCGAAATTTCAAATGATTATAAAAAATGGAAAAATTAGTCGATTCGTTTGCGGTTTTTGCAAAAAATTTTCTTTATGCCAGTATTTTCTTGAAATAAAATTTTAAAGTTCAATTTCAAAAAATGCTGATAGGGGGCGCTTTAGACTTTGGAGTAACAAACAACTATTTTTTAACGTTATTTTTTGTATTTCTTTAAATTATTTCGAAAGCTTAGACTTAAACTTAAATTTTGATCTAAAAGTCTGAGTCCTAACGAGTAGTTAAGTAGCGTAAACTGAAATTTGAAATTTGAAACCCTTCTCCCCCCAGAACAAAAATCAGTTATTCCCGATCTTTGTGTCGTAGATTAGGCTCTAACTACTGCCGCGTTTTGCTAAAATTATTCTTTATGTCAGTATTTTCTTGAAAATAAATTTTAAAGAAAATTTTCAAAAAATTCCGATAGAGGGCGATTTAGACTTTGGAGTAACGAACAACTATTTTATACCGTTATTTTTTGTGTCTCATTAAATGCTTTCTAAAGCTTAGACTTAAATTTTCAGCCCAAAATCTGAATCGTTAGACGTGGTTAAGCTTCTGGGGAGAAGGGTTTGAAATTTCTACTCCTGAGCACAGTTCAGTTTACCATGTCCACACATTGTGTGCTGTGATACGAGGTAAAAAGACACAAATTAGGTTTATGTTACCAAAGCATATTTATTAACATATAATTACAATAAATGTTCAAAATTGTGACCACCAGAGGTTATGCACGCAGAAAACGGCGAAGAATGGAACGGCGAACATTCGCGAAAACATCAGGCTTTTCGAGCACTTCCCCTACAGCGGCGGAAAGTCTGGCGACCAGCTCCTCGGGGGATTCAATGGGTGTCTCATACATAAGAGCCTTCAATTGTCCCCAAAAAAAGAAATCGAGGGGTGAAAGATCTGGCGAGCGAGCAGGCCAAGCAACAGGACCACCTCGACCAATCCATCTGTTCGGAAATGTGATGTCCAGATAGTGCCGGACGTCTCGTACGTAATGGGCTGGCGCTCCATCGTGCTGGAACAACATGACCCGCCGGATGCGTGGAGGAACAACGTTTAACAGGTCTGGCAGCACATGTTGCAGAAATGTGAGGTATGTTTTACCGTTGAGGCGTTCAGGAAGAAGGTACGGTCCGATTAGGTGGTCTCCGAGGATTCCTGCCCAAACATTGATGGAAAAGCGTCTCTGATGAGCATGTGGATACGTAGCATGTGGATTGACATCCGCCCATACATGTGCATTGTGTGTGTTAAATGTACCTTCATTTGTGAAGGTACATTCATCGGTGAAAAGCACAGTTCGTCCAAAATGTGGATTTAGCGCGTTCTGCTACGGAAACCAGCGAGCGAATTCAATACGATTTGGATAATCCCCTGGAGACAGTTTCTGGACTCGTTGCACATGAAACGGGAGCAAATGTTCATCCTTCAGTACCCTCCAAGTCATGGACTGTGAGGTATCCACCTGCCTAGCCACTGTTCGTGTACTTGTACTTGGCTGCGCCGCTACTACATCCAGAATGGCTTCTGCAACAACTACTGATTCGTCCTTTTTTGCACGACCTGCATTCGACCGGGAAGCGAGAAATGATCCCGTCTCACACAACTGTCTGTGCAAGCGCTCGAAAGTTTTGCGGTTAGGCAACCGCCTGTTGGGAAATCGCTCTCCGTACATTCGTTGTGCCTCTGCACCATTTCCATCTGCCGCTCCGTAAATTAAATGCATCTCAGCCTTTTCCTTATTCGTGAAGGGCACCATCTTCCGATTCATTACTACAGCGACTTACACTTGACTCACCGTTCAGTGGTTTTTATGCCTGAATCGTGTCGAAATTTTGCATACGTGTTCTTCTTCTTCCCCATTTGACATTTGCATACTTTCTGTCTCCTTCTTCACCCGGTGACTAGCGTCAGGAATGGAGCTTTAACGTTTGCATGAGCGACGTTTCCAACTGTGCCAGTGCCTTTATGAGTGAATTCCGACTATGCAGTCCTTGACGAAAGCTGTATTTTTGCCTCGTATCACAGCACAGAATCGTTGGGCATGGTTAAGTAGTGCAAATTGAACTATGTTCAGAAGTTGAAATTTGAACCCCCTCCCCTCGCTACTGAACCACGCTCAGGGATTCAGATTTTGAGCTGAAAATTTAAGTTTAAGTCTAAGCTTTAGAAAGCATTTAATGAGACACAAAAAATAACGGTATAAAATAGTTGTTCGTTACTCCAAAGTCTAAAGCGCCCTCTATCGGAATTTTTTGAAACTTTTCTTTAAAATTTATTTTCAAGAAAATACTGACATAAAGAATAATTTTAGCAAAACGCGGCAGTAGTTAGAGCCTAATCTACGACACAAAGATCGGGAATAACTGATTTTTGTTCTGGGGGGAGAAGGGTTTCAAATTTCAAATTTCAGTTTACGCTACTTAACTACTCGTTAGGACTCAGATTTTTAGATCAAAATTTAAGTTTAAGTCTAAGCTTTCGAAATCATTTAAAGAAATAGAAAAAATAACGTTAAAAAATAGTTGTTTGTTACTCCAAAGTCTAAAGCGCCCCCTATCGGCATTTTTTGAAATTGAACTTTAAAATTTTATTTCAAGAAAATACTGGCATAAAGAAAATTTTTTGCAAAAACCGCAAACGAATCGACCAATTTTTCCATTTTTTATAATCATTTGAAATTTCGGACCCTAAACTTTAATGCCCCCTATCTCCTTGGGAATACGTCTGGGACCCTTAGTCTCCTATTTAATATTATTTGTCTTTAAGTGTACTATAACCCCTTAAAGTTCTGCCCATCTTTTATGAATCACCCTGTATATGTATGTATGTGTGTGTGTGAAAAAGAGTTACAACGATTTATAAACACATACAGAATAAATATATGAATATCGAGTTATATCTGAAATCCTTATAATATTTAGCAACAGTATTACACTATTGATACATTGCTGTGCTTAAATAACTGTGTTTACTATATTAATTAATCTGTGTTTAGCATTTTTATACCAATTAGTTCTTTTTCTGTTACACATTTTTTTACAACATTTGTTGAACAGTTGTTATTATTCCATTCTTCTTTAGCTCTAGTATTTGGTATAAGTTCATAATTGCAAAAGTAGAATGGAAAAATAATATTCTGATTCTTTATTCTTTTATTATACTTGAAATGCTTATTTCATATAAAAGAATGAATAATGTAATTACTTAAAGGAAATTATGACATCACAAATTATATTAGATTTAGATTTAAATATATTTCTTAAATGAAAGGGTTTTTATGCCTTTAAAAACTTATTTTATTTAATGTTTTGCAGGACTCAGGAATTAAGCTTAGCAACAATTATTTAAAGGAAAAATACATGTAGAACCTTTCCAAATTACATTAATCATAGATTAATACGTTTATGTCGTTTAAAACACTTAGATTTAAATCAATTTTGAATTAAATCAATGATTTTTTTTAAATTGTTAATTAAAATCACGATTTAATCGCTTAATTAAATCAACTAGTTAAAAAATAGTTGACACCCTAAGTAAAATCCAAATGAATGTGATAAAATTAAGAAATTGGTTTGTAAACTTGTTTTATTAGACCTAAATTCGAAAAAATCTCGAAAAATAAAAAAAATATATATTGAATAAAAACTAATGAATTTTACCTGTGGTTATATGCATTGTTGTAATTTTTGTACACTGTTTACCTTTTCTTTTCTTTTCTTTTTTCCTTGGGTTAATCATATTATTTTCTGATAGTGTATATCGTATAGATATTTTGAAATTCCTTTCATTAAAATCATTCACAAAATAAAATAATAAAAACTTCTAGAATAAAAAAATAAATAGACAATAGAATTATGACATTTTAGCCTCATTCTTTCAATTATATGGATTATTCATAGATTTTTATTTATTTCAACAAAATTATTGAAATTTAAAGAGAAGCAAACAGAAAAAATATTTTGTCATACCTTTTTTTCATCTACGTATTTCTTTATTTTTTCACGTGATCCTTAGCATTAATTGTAGAAAAACATATTCCAATACAAATTACAAAAGCAATAGCATGAATCTTTCACACATGCCAAAAGCATTTGTAAACTTTCTTGGACATATTTAATATTGTATATACAGAATATTGAGACACTCTTGTAATATATTTTGCCCAAGTTTTTAAACTTTGACACATTATACGTACATAAACGGCTATTTTTACAAAGAAAATGTTCTCGTTCTCTGTGTATTCCAAAGATCAACAAATGAACTATACTGTCTGTAATTTAAAAATCGTCTGCGTTTTTCTCTATTGCACATGACATATGCGCAAGTAAAAATTATAAAGCAAATAATGCATATATTACTAAATTTTGAAAGTTTATCACCTGCAAAATCAAACCAGCAGGCTTAAGATTTTTTTTTTTTTTTTTTTTTTTTTTTTTTTTTTTAATCGCAGATGTAATTGTCGCAGAAGTGCGTTTTGTTAAAGACAGCTGATCGTTAACAAAAAATCCCAATAAACATAAATTGGCATATGTATACCTGAAACATTTTTACACTCTTCTATATTTACAAGACGAAAATACTGGATTCGTGAAAATATTCGAACTCCTGTTTTTAAAGGATTTTACACGGTTTATGAGGTCAAAAATACAAAAAAAATAAAAAAAGAAACATGTTTTTACAAAATGTGCAAGTCTGTGACTCTGTCTGTCTGTCTCTATGTGATATAAATTTTGCGGGCGCTCTATCTCAAGAACTAATGCATGAAATTTTATTTTTAAAAAATATTCAGATAGCATCTGATATAAATTGATACTGATTAGTTTTTGCTGGAAATCACTCAACAAGCGAAGCTGCTATGCTGCATTTTTTACGTATAACGCAACAGCTATATATCTCAATAACTAACGCACGGATTTCAATCAAAAATCAGATTCAGTTATTCCTAGACATAAATTGATGCTGTTTACATTTTGGAGCAAATAACTCATCAAGTGGGGTTGCTATTCTGCATTTTTCACGATCTTTGCAATAGTTCTATCTCAAGAGCTAATGCACGGAATTTAATAAAAATTTATATTCAGGTGGTCCATGATATAGATTGATACTGATTAGTTTTTGGTGTAAATCGCTCAATAGGTGGCGCTGCACAGAGATTTCAATGAAACTTCAGATTCAGTTAATCCTTGATATGAATTGATGTTGTTTACATTTTGCTGTAAATCGCTCAACAGATGGCACTTATATGCTGCATTTTTCACGATATCCACAGTAGCAAGAATTAATGCATGGATTTTGATCGAACTTCAGATTCAATAAATCATGATATGAACTAGTTCTGTTTAAATTTTGGTATCAATCGCTCAACAGGTGACGCTGCTATACTGGTTTTTTCCCTATCCCTGCAATAGCTCTATCTCAAGAACTATTATACGAATTATTTCATCAAACTTCAGATTCAGTTATAGCTTGATTATTGCTGTTTATGTTTTGGTATAAATTGTTCAAAAAGTGGCGCTTTTGTGGTGCAATTTTCCTGATATTCACAATAGTCCTAGTTTAAGAACTAATGCACGGAATTGCACGCCTTTCGAATCCTCAAAAGGATCATAGATTTAATTGGAATTAAAAACAAAAACAGTGCAAAATTCAACTTATTTACTAATTTGAAAACACAAATATACACTTAACTGTACATAAATTACTTAAAAGGTGCACTAGAATACTTATAAAAACTTTAAAAATTCATTTAAAGTCCTTTAAAATGTTCAAAAGTTCAGAACGTTTTCAACCGCCAACTTACTCGGTCTTCGTCAGTGAGAGAAACTACAAAAATGATAGGATTGAAAAAGGATCATAGATTGTTATTTAATTTTGGCACTGTGGTAGAGAATTTTAAGTATTAACATGCATGAAACACAAGAAAATTTTGAAATTGCCACATCCGACTTGTTTAATTATATGAAATTCATATAATAAAAAATCATTCTGTTTCCTGCATGAATTAATTACATTTTATTTACATCAAAATATTTTTTTTCTTAGCGGTACAGAGAGCGAATCCGGCACGGGAGATGAAATTTTCAAACCTTCTTTGGGATTGGAAGGGAGAGTGTTGGGGAAGGTGGGGAGAGTACATTTTGATTTTATTTAAACTTTATACATACACGTGCATATATATGTATGTCTATTTGTGTGTTAGAAATATGATTCTGCATGTCAATAATTATTTTATAACAAGCTGTAAATTGCACGTCAAGAGTAGCAAATGAGATGCGTTCGTGCTATTAAAAATACTCAGATTTTGGTGTACTGTATATAGTATTTCGGATACAACATAGTGGCCGAAATCTTCCGTGTGTCCCTGTAAATACTATCTGCTTTCTATTATACAGGAAATAACTTGTAATAAACATCAACAACGTATATCAATTTCATAAAATGTAAAATAGTTTAATAGTATTTAAGCGCGCCCCAAACAGTATTTCCCCCTTTAATATTATGTAATAGAATATTTGTGTGTGGCCCTGTAAATTAATAAAGTAGATAATGTAAGTATTTGTAATTAATGCATCAACCACATAGGATCTTAGAACTTTTGAAAAATAGCATTCGAAACACCTGCGGTTACTGTTAAGCTTGCACCTTTTAATAAGCAGGTGAAAAGCGTCATAAGTGCGAGCATGTTGTTTAATTTGACTTCACGTCATGAATCAGCCATGGTCGATAATTGTAAACAATAAAGTTCATTCATTGTATTAAATAAAGTGTTTTCTCATCTGAGCGGAAGCTGCTCAAATAAACAAGTCATGTAAAAAATTTCCAACGGAAGAAAGAAGATTTCTCGTATTCAGATAGTTTCGGCCGAATTTTTAACAGCATTTTCGCCGATGACGAATTTTCGGCGAAACTTAAATTTTGGGCCGAAAACGAAAACGAAAATGTTACCGAATTTTAGGCGAAACTTCAATTTTGGGCCGAAAATGAAAACGAAACCGAATTTTAGAACGTTCTCTACTTGTAATTATACGTAACGCGCGTAGTTCCAGTCATTTTTAAACATTTACACATTTGTTTGAGTTTATTAAGAGATAACAAATTGCACATTTGATTTCGCAAGTTAGATGCACATAAAAATAGGTAATTTTTGTTAAAATGTGTAAATTTTTTGACAAGTATGCATTTTTAAAAAATTACACACTTATCTGTGTATATATCATTATGTTAAATTTAGAATAACTCACAAATTCGTGTAAATAATGGCATTTTTCAACATTTACACATTTGTCTGAGTTTTTCAAGTGATAACAAATTACACACTTACTTTCATAAGATAAATACACATAAAAATAGGTAAATTTCAGAGAAAAAATGTGTAAATTTTACTACAGGTGTGTAATTTTAGAAATTTACACATATCCATGGGTAAAATCAGCCAATTTACACATTTATTTTTTAGAATGTATAAGAGAATTATTTTGCGTGTCCCTGTATACCAGTGATGAATACTATGCAGATCATAGTCATAAGGATTCCAATACGTACCATGAATAAAATAAACCGCAAATGGGTTTCTTCCGCACACCGTAATGTAATGGAATTTCTTAAGTGTTCCTGTAAATGAACCATGAGTGCTATCCATGCCATATTACATACTCAACATCTGGTAATGTACTTCCTGAACTATGTGAAAATTTCAATGAATTTATAATAGAGGAACGGTATTAAAAGCTACCGAAGTTTTTTTCCCCATAGACTGTAATATGACTGAATTCTTTTGAATGTCCCTGTAACGGAACAGTAATTGCTACATGCATCATTTTCAATACCGAACATGCTATAGTCAATATAAAATAAATATATCAATTTCATGACAATTCGTCTGTACATACGCGAGTTAGAGCATGGACAGACAAGGAAACCGAAGTCATAAACACTTTTTAACAACATTGCAAAGTGAAAGACGGATTAATCCTTTTTAGGTGCGTTCGTAATTTAGTAAATATGTAGCATTTATAGTTCTCGTTCAGTCCGTCAGTCTGTCCATCTGTACGCATATAACAACGCAAAAACTACCCAACCGAATGGTTTGAAATTTAAAATATATAATTATTACATAATTTTGGAGCGTCATTTCAAATTTTATCAAAATCGCATGTATAGTTCAATTACAGGGACAATCTAAATTATTCCGTTACATTACGGCAATGAGAAAAAAAGTTTCAAGTGCATTTTAATGGTGTTACACTCTTTAGAACATAATAAAATTGATATGCACCTATGAAGTATATTCTAAAATATACATTCTGTAGAATTTGTGGTGCAAAGAATATTTTATATTCATTTACAAGGCAACACAAAAGTATTCCATTACACAATGTTATAAAGGAAACATTGCTTGGGGTAAGTATTAATTGTATTAAACTTTTTAATATTTTATTAAATTGATATATGTTACTGAGGATTTCTACAAATTACTTCCTGTATAATAGAAAGCAGATAGTATTTACAGGGACATACAAAAAATTTCGGCTACTATACTGCATCCGAAATACTATATACTATTACACCAAGATCTGATTATTTTTTAAAACTTTGTTATAGTACGAACGTACCTCATTTGCTACGCTTGACGCACAATTTCCGGCCGGTTTATTTAAAGAATTAATCTGTCTTTATTTGAACAACTTTTGCTATAAAATCGCACCCCAAAAAGTCATTAGACTCTCAATAAAATTTTCTTTCAGAATATGAATTCAATTTTTGTAATAAGATAGTCTACATATTCACAATTGCACCAAGTTCTAATTTTCAAATAATAACATCCATTTTTTGAAACTTTATTTGTGGTTTCTTTATCACATTGGCGTTGAAAAGTACATTGTTATATATGTATACATGGTTTATTGTGTGGTAATATCTGAATTACTTTGGTTATATTGATAAAAGTATTTATATACAGGGTGTCTCTGAACAAATGGTATATACGCTAGGGAGTGATAGAACACATCAAGACGAGTAATAGTAAATAGGAAGCCAAGGGTCCCAAACGTTTTCCAAAGGAGATAGCCGCCATTAAAGTCTGGGGTCCAAAATTTCAAATGCACATAAAAAACGGAAAAATTGGTCGATTGATTTGCGGTTTTCGATAAAATTATTCTTTATGTTGGTATTTTCTTGAAAATAAATTAAAAAGATAAATTTCGAAAAATGCCGATAGAGGGCGCTTTAGATTTTGAAGAAATGAAAAACTATTTTTTGCCGAGATTTTTTGCATCTCATTAAATGGTTTCTTAAACTTTGTCATAAACTTAAATTTTGAGCTCAAAATGTGAATAGTTGGGAGTGGTTAAGTACCACATACTGAACTGTGTTCAGAGGGTTAAAATTTCAAATAATAATAAAAAATAGAAAAATTGGTCGATTCGTTTGTGGTTTAAAATAAAAATAATCTTTAAGTCGGTATCTTCTTGAAAATGAATTTTAAAGATAAATTTCAAAAAAAAATTTGTTAGAGGGCACCTTAAACTTCAGAGTAACCAACAACAATTTTTAGCCGTTATTTTTTTTTATCTAATTAAATGCTTTCCAAAACTTGTTAAATGTTTTCGAAATCTTAGATTTAAACTTAATTTTTGAACTCAAATTCTGAATCGTTGGGAGGGGTTAAGAAGCGCAAACTGAAGTGTGTTCAGGAGTTGAAATTTCCCCCCCCCCTCGAACACAGTTAACTTTTTAGCTACTTAAACACTCGCAACGACTCAGAATTTGATCTCAAAATTTAAATCTAAGCATTTCAAAGCATTTAATGAGATTTAAAAAAAATAACGGTTAAAAATAGTTGTACGCTACTCCAATGTCTAAGTCGCCCTCTATCGGCATTTTGTGAAATTTATCTTTAAAATTTATTTTCAAGAAAACACTGACTTAAAGAGTAGTTTTAGCAAAAACCGTAAACGAATCGACTAATTTTTCCGTTTTCTTATAGTTTTCCGTTTCGTTTGAAATTTAAACCCTCTGAACAAGTTCAGTTTGTGCTACTTAACCACTCCCAACTATTCAGATTTTGAGCTCAAAATTTAAGTTTAAATCTAAGCCTACGAAACCATTTAATGAGATGCAAAAATAACGGCAAAAAATAGTATTAGGATGGATTATTTTGTTAATCCAAAGTCTAAAGCGCCCTCTATCGGCATTTTTTAAAAATTTTCTTTGTAATTCATTTTTAATAAAATACCGACATAAAGAATAGTTTTAGAGAAAACCGCAAATCAATCGACCAATTTTTCCGTTTTTTATAATCATTTGAAATTTAAACCTTCTGAACACAGTTAAATTTGTGCTACTTAACTGCTTCCAACTATTCAGATTTTGAGCTCAAAATTTAAGTTTAAGTCTAAGCTTACGAAACCATTTAATGAGATGCAAAAAATAGTTTTTCATTACTTCAAAGTCTAAAGCGCCCTCTATCGGCATTTTCGAAATTTATCTTTATAATTTATTTTCAAGAAAATACCAGCATAAAGAATAATTTTATCGAAAACCGCAAATCAATCGACCAATTTTTCCGCTTTTTATGTGTATTTGAAATTTTGGACCCCAAACTTTAATGGCGGCTATCTCCTTTGGAAAACGTTTGGGACCCCTGGCTTCCCATTTCCTATTACTCGTCTTGATGTGTTATATCACCCCCTAGCGTATATACCATTTGTTTAGGGACACCCTGTATATATACCGGGTGTCCCAAAAATGACTGATGGATTTTAAAATTCAATAACTTGCAGACGGTGACAGCTATTTAAAAAGTTTTTGCAGGAGGGTTATGTATAATGTCAGGAGTTTTTTTACCGTATTTTTTTTTTTTATGTTAGTTCGCATCTCAAACAATAGGGAGTGCTGACGGCAATTGAAGACCAGGTCGACGCTTCACTCAGCACTGATCACCTCATTTAGTTTACCAAAAAAACACCTAACAAGTTGAAATTTCTCTTTCAGCAATTTATACAAATAAATGGAAACATATAAGAACACTTTTGTTCATTCTGTGGTTTACCTAGTACCTTTATTACACGCCATTATTTAGATGAAATTTAATTCAAACTGAAACACTCCTAAAACTACTGAAATCGCATTTCAGAAATTATCATCCATAGCCGACCCTGCATCCAAATTTTTGCGTGGCCATTTATATCACTTTACCTATATTCTGGAAACATTTCTTAATAAATGGAATGCAGTTCAACGTAAAAATGCATTAATCCTTTATGTAGCGGGCTATATCAACTATAGCAATCATACACACCATATAATATGCACAAATTTAGTGAAACTTAAAAACGCATATAATAATTAAAAGTGCATTTTATCCATCCATCAGCCATTATTTATAATGTACCGCACTTCGGATAAAATATACTATTTGAAATCTTTTGTATGTCCCTGTAAATGCTATGCACTTCGTATTATACCTGAAATAATTTATATTAATCCTCAGTGACGTATATAAATTTTACTACATATGAAATAGTTTAATATCATGAAAATATGTCGCAAACAATTCTTCCTTTACCATGAATCAATGGAAATGTTTTGTGTGGCGCTGTAAATGAATAATAACTATTCTTTTCACTGCAAATTTTAAAGAATGCATATTTTAGTGCACTTCGTAAATGAGTATAAATTTTAATATGCTTGACGGGGTGTAACATCTTTAAAGTTCATTTGAAAGATTTTTTCCTTTCGTCCGCAATGTAACGGAAAACTTTTGCCTGGCCCTGTAAATAAACTAATTATACTAGAAACTTTATTTGGAATAGAGTTCATGCTAGGATAAACCTAAATATTCTAGAAAAAATTCCGAGCAATCCGAGTATATTAACTAGAGTTAAAGCGCGGCCAAACTGACAAACCAAAATCTTAAACACTTTTCAGCTTTGTTGGAAATTGTTAAAAAGCACTGAATGAAAACAGTAAAAAAAAGAGAGAGAGTTTTCTTTAAGTCCGAATTACTGTTTTCAATGTTCTATTAATTTCATCAAACAAATCTAAAACTGAATTTATTCGCTATTTAGGATGGGAAAACTATATTACATCCATTCCCTCACGCATATTCTTCCTAATGTTAAAAGCGATACACGAAATTAAATACACAATTTTGCCTTGAAACAAATTTCCTTTTATTAATTCAACTTTCTCATTTAACATGGACTTATTTGTCTGGAGTCAACATAAATCATTTGAAGGTTCTAGTATTAAAAGTCAATGCAATACCTCTCATTGCGTCAAAACTGTCTAACAAACTCATTCAGTGAGAAATAACTAATAAGCTCTCAATACAAAAATAAAATTGACTGTTTATTTGCTGAACTTATCACATAATTCAATTTGAACTCCCATGTATTCTTTAACCCTTTGAAGACTGTGGAATATAATGTATCCCACCTAATTTTAATTAAGATTTATACCAGTGATATTTATTTAAATTTTACTTTTATAACTTTAGAGGGGGAAAACGGAAAAATTGCTTTCCCTTATTTTGAAACAAAATGTTTTCAAAATTCTGGTTGGAATTCAACATTACAAAAAAATTAATTACTTATCCCTGAAAGGATTAATGCAAATAAAGAATGACATCAACACGAAATCTCCTTTATTCATGCAAAATATGCTGTAAAGTAAAAGGCACGCTTGCATGTTTGAAAAGTTTTGTGCTGATAGGCACTTGACAATTAGAGATGTAATGTGATTGTAAACATTTGTCTAGATAAACATGCATTTTTAAAGATTTTATGTATGTTTGAAGCAACTTCAATTTCACAGAAACCACAGCAAAGAATTAGAGGGTGAAAATATAAAGAAATCTTAATAACAGGAAACGGAATTAAAATATTGGGGACAAATATTAGCTTGCACGTATATCTAATTTTCTAAAGATCCTTTAAAGCAAAATTCGTAATATATTTTTCTATTGTACATTCTTATTATTGTGGACATAATTTATGGAAATGATTTTAATGTAATTCTGAAGTGAACTATCCATATAAATGTTGAACATAAATTTATATAGGTATTTTAATTAAAAAATGTTTAATTTGAAATTCAATTTTAGCACTTTCCAACAAAGTTGAAAAATGTTTATGCTTTCGGTTTCTCTGTCCGTATGTCCGCGCTCTATCTCACATAAATATGCTCGGATTGCCATGAAATTTTAGGATGCTATTGACGTTTACCCTAGCACGAACCCTATTGAAAATGAAGTTTCTACCACCATTAGTTTATTTAAAAGGGCAGTCAATTTTTACCGTTGCATAACGGCCTATGGGGAAAAATCGTTTCAAAGGAATTTTAAAGATGTTACACCCGATCAAATATATTCAAATTTATATGCATCTACGAAGTGCACTAAAATATGTATTCTGTAAAATATGCAATGAAAAGAATGTTTATTATTCATTTACAGGGCCACATAAAATAATTCCATTATATAATAATAAAGAGGGAGGATTGTTTGCGACATATTTTAACTATGATAAACGATTTCATATATAATAAATTGATATACGTCGCGGAGGTTTCACGCATAATACGAAGTGCATAGTATTTACAGGGACACACAAAAGATTTCAAGTAGTGTATTCTATCCGAAGTACTGTATATTATGGATGATGGCTGTTGGATGGATGAAATGCATTTTCAATTATGATATGCACTTTTAATTTTCACTAAATGTATGCACATTATGTATGCATATCGTGTGTATAAATGCTTATAGTTACACGATTTAGATATACAGGGTTGCATAAAAGAGCTCAGAAAGGTTAGTGAATATAAGCATAATTTATTTAAAGCGGTTTTTAAATAAGCTATGCATTTTTAATTTGAACTGCATTCAGTTAACTAAGAAATTTTTGTATAATATAGACAAAAATTATATACAGGGTCACGCAAAAAACTGGGCACAGTGTCGTTTATGGATGATAATTTTTAGAAATGTGATTTCAGCAGTTTAAAGAGTATTTTTGTTTGAACTAAATTTTAGCAAAATACTCTCGTGTAATAAAGGTAAACTACAGGGTAAGATAACTTTCTGAACTAAACTAGGTAAACTACAGGGTAAGATAACTTT
The DNA here is from genome assembly GCA_964019185.1 of Maratus speculifer. NCBI lineage: Eukaryota > Metazoa > Arthropoda > Arachnida > Araneae > Salticidae > Maratus > Maratus speculifer. The sequence goes on from OZ025299.1 coordinate 81,271,749, forward strand.
CTGAACTAAACTAGGTAAACTACAGGGCTGAACAAAAGTAAGTTGATTCATTTATTTATGATTTCTAACGCCATTACAGTTCGCGGAAATCTCAATTAATTAGGCATTTGATAAAAACTGAGTTGGATTAAAATAGGGGAAAATTGGATAAAACTGAGTAGGTGGATAAAACAGGGAACCAGGCTTTATTGCTTTATTTGCGGCGGTATCTAGCCGAAACGTTTAGAATTACTTTTAGGCGAACGGCATGCCAGCTCCCAGTAACCAGAAGTCGTGTAGACAAGCTCATTTCGCAGTGGTGATTTTTTAAAGATTTCACGTGAAGATGTTAAAAATTCGACGTCTGCAATATTACTTTATGAAATCTAAATACCTAAGGATTTAGATTGGGTAAGTGTAGCATAAGATAGTCTATTATCTAATCGTTATTTTAACGTTTTGTATTGGTATCTACGAGTTATATGAACAACGCTAGAGTAACATTTCATCAAAAGGACGTGGTCGTACAAATCCGGGATGCAGATGGTCGGACATAACCGGGAAGTTTCCGGTTTTGGACATCTCATTTATTTGCGTGATTGAAATAGAATTAACTTGTTTATGCATTGTTTGACTATATATAAATACTTAAAAACTGTACAAAAATATTATTTAAATTAAGTTGTTATATAGAAGATTGTTTTTAGTTATTTTTTGTTGCAACATCTATCCTTGTTTCAATCCCTTAAAAATTAGAACTCGAACAAGAAGAAAAAAAAAAGATGGAAAAACAAGACAAGAAGAACCCTGAAGCGAAGCTTTCCATGATGACAGAAAAGAAAAGTAGAAAACTGATGTAAAAAAGAAAAGTCCTAAGGAAAAAAAACCCTTCACATTAAACGAAGAATAAGATGAAAGTGAAGCATGCATCTTTTGCAAAGGCTTACATGAACAATCTAAACCTAAGGAGAGTTAGATACAGTACCTTAATTGCAAAGGGTGGGCACATGAAGCAATGCAAATAAACAAGAACGAACTTTCATTTGTGATTTTTGTGCCTAACAATTTTAACTCTTAAAGCATAGCTTAACTCATTTTTATTTTGTGTAGATTTGATATAGATTCACATTCTATAAGTATAATATGTCAATTTTCCTTTAATAAATAGTATTATTGCAAAATGACGATGTGCTTTTAATTATTTTTTTCCAGTTCCCGGTTTTATCCGACTTGGTAGGACAAAACCGGGACGTTGCACATTTCTAAAAAAAGTGTTGTTATGATCTCAATTTCTGTTGTTCGTGACTGAATGAATACTTTTTTTCTTCCTAAGGAATCAGTTTATCGTTTTAATACAAATTTTAATTGTTTTGTTCACAATGTGCACAATAATAAAAAGAAAAACATTAGGGTCTCGGTTTTATCCGACTTTCCCCTACTGAACGTTAAATCCTCTTTCATATATATACGATAATAACAATAATAATAATTACATAAATGGAGTATTATTTTATTACTGGCGTCATTAGAACTTCGACTTTCCAAAGACCTTAAACAGAAATGACGATTCAGAAACTAACTAATCAGCATGCCGGGAACATCTCTGTGGACTCTAATCGAGTAAACAGAATTTATATGCCAACGGATAGCCATAGGTGATGATGGAGAAGATGCAAGCGTTATAAATGAATAGTTTATTGTGATAAGAGAGGTTAGTTATACGTAGAAGAGGGGAAAGCGATTTCGCAACTACCACGGCTAGCAATGATATGTTATTGAAGGTAAGGCTTTAATTGAAAAGAATGATGAAATTTTACTAATTTATATGAAAGATAAGTGGATTCAATGGGGTTTATTGACCAGAATTTAAGAAAATTGAGGGCAGCATCCAATAGGAAAATTGGATAGAGAATGGAACCTTTAATTTGAAAAATGCTTGTGGAAATTTAGAAAAAGAGGTTTTTATGTAATATTTGTAACAATCTGATAATGGAGAAATAGTGAAGTCATAATTAACAATATTTTTATGATTTTAATAGACATGGAAAGCTTATAAATAAATATTTATATCTATAAAATTTAAGATGTTTATTTAATTGTGATTTCGCTACTTCCCCATTATTAGATTGTTGGAAATATACGAAAACCTATTTTTTGCACATGAATTTTAAATAATACCAGTTAAATTCCTTTCCATATGTCCAGGTTTTGTAAATTGGATGGATATTGATGAATATTTGTGAAAATTTTCAGAAACAAATGACGTGCATCAAACTTTTATTCAAGTATTAAAGATTGCAAAAGTGAAGATGATATCAAGATATGAACCTTTTTAGAGCCTGAATAAATGGGGTCTTTAGTTGCTCTTAAGTGCAATTGAAAATTATAATATATTTTATTTTTGAAAAATTTTAATTATTTATTTATTTATTTTTAATTGTACTGATGGAGAATTGTCTACTATTTCTATCAAAACTTGTTTATATTATCCATGAGTATAAAATATGCATTTGTACACGTAAATAAATACAGGTTTCTTTGACGTAAAAACTCATGCGGGCACGTGTGTTATTGGCATCCTGTGTGTATTCCTGTTATTGGCATTTCTACTCCCTACGAGTTAATTTTGATAGCGAATTTAAAGAACAACTGGTCTGACATCGTTCCACCCAATTAGCATAAATCTAGTTTTCTAAAGTGTTTAAATTTACCTTCCTACATTTATGACTGTATTAAAATTATGTTATTCTTAATATACTTTAGAAATTATGTAACTCAATGAATTACTTTTCTAAGTTTCTGAAACATTTGCTTTGTAAAATTCCCCATTTAATCAGCACAAGCTTATTCCACGTTCCATACGAATACCAATAAGTTATTATCTAGTGTTGCATAAATAAGTCAAATATTTACGTAAAATATATTCGGCAAATATTTAGGCTCACTTTGTCTAATGTTCTTATCGCTATCGAGATATTTGAAGAATAATACAAAGACAAATTGTAATCTCATTTTTATATATGTTCATGGGAAACAAAATGCATAATTCGCTTGTACAATTAAAATTTTTAATAAATGAACTCTGTGAAAAAGAGCGCAAAAAAATGGAAAAGGGTAAAATAGAAACTCTTAAGTTTTAAAAATTTCTGCTAAACTCGATAAAGGAATTAAAAATTTGCAATTTTATAAGATATTTTTTACAACCCATCTCACTAGAAAAAACTATTAAAACTGTTTTCCTCAGCTCCCTAAGGTTGAATAAAATATGTTTTTTGGAGAAAGTTATCTAACGTCGTTTTTATTTGTCATCTAATTTCAGAGATTCAATTTTTATCGTAGCAGATAACAACATAATAACTGGACACTTATAAAATTTTATTCAACCCATTTTAAATCATCTCGATGCACATTCAAAATTTACTCACAAGAGTTTGTAAATTGGAAGTTTTAAAGACTTTATTTTTTAAACTTCTAATCAGTCTTAAAATTGTCGTGTCTGGCATTTTGTTCATGAAAATCAAAACAATTAAGTAGAGCCCAAAATTTCCACATGCAGCATTGTAACCAGAATTCGTCCTTACCCCATCCCCACAGATAATGTAGTTTTACAGCCATAATCTTCCACATAATTTGCATACACGCCACCTAGTTACCAGCTCAGCATAGAACACATTTGTTTGAACTATATTTATCAACATAATGCTTATTGTAAATAACTTATATCTCATATTAATGCTTGTATTGTGAGTTATAGTTTGAGAATATTTTAAAGCTATTTCAATAACTTACCAGATAACTTAATAGATGAACATTTCTTCCATCTAATGAGTGCCAAAAATAACATCAACAAATTAAAATTAGAACTTTTGTTTGCAACTACTGTCAAGTTGACCTGAAACTAATTGTGGATAGTAAATTACGTGAACTTCTAGCAAGGATCTCTTAAATAGAAAGCCAGTGCTCTTACGCATGACTGGACGGGAGAATATTGAGTTCGTCATTTCATCCTCCTTTTCTCTATATTTAGGCCAGGGGAGGGCGTAATCTGTAATATTTTTTTTCACATTTTGTAGGTCTTTATTTTATTTTATTTTAACAATACTTTTTTTAAATCAGTTTTAATATTTTTACCTTATGTGTAACATCCAAGTTTCACACAACAAATGTGGATGTCAACTATTACTTTTGTCGAATCGCCAATTCTTAAAGAGATAGTTTTAGAGACAGACTTTTTAATTGCAAATATACTTCAAATATTGTCATACATCATTTTAGAAACCATTCATTGCAGTCAAATTATCTTTGTAAAATTTACAAAAAATAAATTTATATATGGTTCCTGGAATCAGTTATATTTTGATACACATTATTTATGCTTTAAAGTAAATATGTATATATATATATATATATAACTTTAGAACGACCATAGTTTACCAAATCACAGCCATTCAAAGCCCATTTGGGGGGGAGGGCGGGCATTCATTAATTATTGCACGTTAGAATCAGCAATATAAAGGAAGATATAAAAGTGTGTTATAGATCATTAGACACCGATTTACGAAGTTTGCGTTCCTGTTATTATTTTCACTTTTTTTACATTTCATTGTTAAAAATCCCATTGCTGCGATATTGCTAAAAGTTTGCTTTGTAAATTTCACAATTTAGTTATTACGTTTGACATACAATTTTTAAGTAACTTATATTGTATGGAATTTAATTTATTTAATAGATTTTGAGTTCAGAACTATTAACTATTATATTAACTATTTTAATAAAAGTAGAAAAGTACTTAATTTTTTCTAAACTGATTTTTTTAAAGAAAAAATACATTGACACAAAAAACAATTTTATTACAATTTCCTGCGATTATAATGTACTAGGAAATACTAGGAAATATTGAAAATTCAATTCTTTCCTTATTCAGATAATTTTTGTATTTTCTGCACACATACATGCATTTATCATAAATATAAGTTAATACACTGTAAAAAAAAATCTCTAAAGGTACTAAACTTTTTCTAGGAAACTGTAACAGAGACGGTTACATGAATTTTTGCTGTTACCGTTACACAAAAGTTCTATAAACCGCAGTTTCCTTGAAAAAGTTTAGTAACTTTACAATTCTTTTACAGTGTATATTTTCGAATTATTTAGAACAACATAGAAACTTCGATGATTACGTCATTCAGAAAATTTGAAGAAAAATATATTGATTGCAAGCTCAAATTTTAATATGGCATAAAAAGCTTGGACTAATAAAACGATTGTAACCTCTGAAAATAGTACAAATTCGCAAAATTCGGATTAAAATTCATAACCAGATAATTTCAATTTGCACAAGGATTCTTTTTTAATGATAAAAAACGGATTTTTTAAAAATATAATTTGTAAAATGGATTGTATAAAAATTGCAATTTTAAAACGTTTATAAAAATTAATATTTTGGTGGAGAAGAATATTTTAAACATTTAACTACAGGTGTATACTTTTAAAATTAGCGGTTTAAGAATTAGCTACTACACTGCAATAAAAAAACTGTAAAGTAACTAAAATTTTTGTAGGAAATTGGAATTTCTAGAACTTTTTATGTAAGGGCAACAACAAAAACTTTTGTAACATACACAGATTTGCACTGTTAATAAGAATTTCTTAGGAAACTGGGATGGCTGAAATTTTTTATGTAAATGTTGCTCTGATTAGAGATAAATTTTAATAAAATTAATGCAATTTTAGTTGATTATTATTATTATTATTTTTTGTAAAGTTACAGATTTTTGTAGCTTTGCGAAAACAAGTTTTGTAGATTTACATCTTTTTTTTGTACAGTGTTGAGATAAAATTTTAGACTTTATTTCTGCAGAATTACAGATTTTTTTTTACAATGTAGACAACGATAAGAGTGGTTACAACTGTAGATAATCATACGCTATGATTTTATTCTACCTGTTACGTGCTCCTGTATTAATCTTTCTTCTTCTTTTAATTTCAATTCCAAATGTCTATTTTTTAATATATTTATTTTAACCTCAATAGATATTTTGATTCATCTATAAATTAACACTAGAACAGCCAATAGGGGTCATTTTGACCCTTGCCAAATTCAAAATGGCCGATTCGAACCAGAATTTTTTTATAAAATTTGTTAATTATGTGCAGCACAAAAATAGGCTAATTAAATAAGTTAAATAGCTTTAAATAAAAATTTTGGTGTCAAACACTTTTTATAAAACTTTTATAAAATAGCCGGCGGTTCTAGTGTTAAAGGACTACAGTACAGATATGTCTCTATGTGAATTTTGAGAGGCAAATTTCAATCTAGTGATTGTGTATTTTATGATAATGAAAGTTAATTTTACTTTCGAGTTTCTAAATACATTAATTAAAATTTTGAAAAGTTTGACTATAGACTGTGTAACATACTATTTTTTTTTAATCACTGCCTACACTATAAAAAAAGTTTAACGTTACAGCATAAAATAGGTGTAAACATGCTACCTCCAATTTTATGCAATAATTTAATTTTTATAATGGTGTAATTTAAACTGATATAAGAGGTGTAATGTTACACGTTAGTGTAAAGTGACACCAGTTATATAGGTTAAATTACTCAATAAAATTGAAGTAATGTTTCTGCCACCAATTTTATCTGAAAAGTTTGTTTCAAGTCGCTTGTGGGTAGGAATCGAATATGCTGTTATTATTTCGAATTATTACAATTCTCAAATGAAATTTTTGTCGATAGTTTAATCCAAAAAGGCTCGACTATTTCATCAAACAATCAATAAGTGCATCATTACAACATTACATTATTGACAATTACAGAAATTATAATGTTACCAATATTTAAATTGCATTCATTGCCATTTAGTCAATTAAATTTTACGTAAGATTTAAAAAATATATATGTATAATTTTTCCTCATAAAAAGAAATTCGCATCAGAAAAACAATCATTATCCCTATTTCTGTCCTTAAATAAATTCATTGTAAGTAAATGCTTTTAAAAAATAATTGCATTTAATATTAAAATTATAATACTATTTTGTATTGCTTTTATTTATTTATTTATTTATTTATTTATTTTGAGTTTTACGTTGCTTGTTATTTCCTAATTTATGGCTGTTTCATACATTCAGCGAGAGATCTTTAGGCACAAATTACTTTTAAAGAGACATTCTGCATCTCAATTATTCTTCAGAGAGCACCTAAGTGCAAAAATTTGAGTTGAACGATATTCTGAAACCATGAGGTTAAACACGTTAATTCAAGAGAATCATCCTGTCTTTTACAAAAACTAACAGAAGAAATAAATGTCCTTTATTATTCTTTTGTCTATCCAATAATTTTCATCCAATACATAGCAGAAGGTACTATTATTATTTTCGTAGCATTTAATGGCAAAAACTTTTCGAAACTTTTTCAGGACAATTTTCTTTTCTAAATCTCTTGTTGCAGAACGATGATGACAAGTGTTTGCTTTTAAAGTGTTATCGAAAAGCTTTGTTATATAATACTTAGACTCATTTTTTTTCAGGAAAGAGACCAATAAATAGTATTCGATTCAATTCAGTTATTGTATTTTATACACATGAAATTGCTGTCAGCTCTTATTTCAAGATAACAATCACCTTTTTCTTTATGTGAAACTTGTAGAATATTGATTGATGTGTGTTAGAAGATGTGTCTTTAGATTACAAAAGCATACGAAAAAAAATAAACACTAACCACAAAATTTCAAGAAGTGGAAAGGCTGTATAATTTAAACATGTATATGACTTTCTTAATTTCAAATTTGGGGCTTTTGTATATTTGATTGTTAACTTTGTTTTCAATGATAAACCACTTGAGACAATACAGAACCACGGATATAGAAATATGAAGACAATGAAAGAAAATTATCCAGACACTGGTTAAATTATCTAGATAATAGTTATCTTAAATAGCTCGCAGTAGCTGTTGCAAGGTAATCCTGTATTTCAATATGTCTAATCTTGGTTTTATCTACCTATTTATAATAAAATTTTCTCGTTGATTAGTTTTTATTATGAAATTATTTTTCCTTCCGTAGTTATGTCTTTGAAATATTCATCAGCAAAAACTTGAAGTGTAATAAAAAATGTGTGTGAAATATAAGAATGTTTTGGGATTGGCACTAAAAAAATTCTTCCATAGGATTAACATTAACGAACTGATCTTTTCACGTGAATAAAGTGGCCCCTTTAAGTCTTACGCTTCTAATAGGGAGCAATATCATGTAAATTCTAGATTAGATTGCAATAATTAAAAAAAAAAAAGATTTAGATTGCCTTCCAGTGTATCACAGAAAAAAGGTACAGTACGCATAGTTTTGTTTTAGTGGACAATATTAATTTTTAAGCATATGCATTTATGAATAGCTGATTATAGTAGGCGACCATTTGGATAGTCTATACTAATTTCACTCAATGTATCCTAATTGCAGTTTTACAAAACTGAATAAAATGCCTTAAAACAAGCACAGGCTTCTAAAACAGAAGCCAGAATTGAAATAAGGAAATAAACTGACTTGAAATTATCTATATATTTCATTACAAATTCTTCAGAGGTACTTCAAAGATCAATACACTGACTTAAGTTTTAATTAGTGCAGTGCTATAGATGTTAATTTCGCATGTTTTGCTTTTGTGTACCTGTAAACAAACTATAAGAGCTAAATACTAGATTATCAAATTAACCCCAAAATCAAGACAATTAAAAAAATACAGCGTGTACAATTAGACAAATAGAGTGCAATTTAAGTAACGTGTCGGACCCCCACCTAATACAATACATGCCGCTAGACGTCTGATATTGACCTGTGGCAGATGGGCCCACAAATCCTGAACAGCCATCTCCAAATCACGTACAGATGACATCTGGTTTTTTCAGCTAATCCCAAAATTGCTCTATAGGGGGCAGGTCAGGCGTGCGAGCCGGCCATTGAAGAGTCTGAACAATATAAGAGAAGTCTGAAGCAATTTGAGCTGTATACAGTCGAGCATTATCTTGCTGGAAAAAATTACCCCTGGTTGCTATTCAGGAGGAGTCTCACGGAAGGTCGAACATTATGCTAGCCCGTTAATCGTATCACAATTAGACGGGACCGGTTGTCATAGGCTGTGGCCATTTAGACCATTTAGCGTGCTGTGCGGGCAGTGTGTCGCACGACAGCGTTAGTAAATTTCTACTTTTCAGCAGGGCTCCCCTAATTCGTTCGAGACAATCATTTGCACTCAAAAACGACTTGTACGGCCACTGATAGAAAAAAACATGGTGTTTAGGGATGAAACCCTGTTCGTTTTGGGTACAGATGATAATCGCGTACGGATGTGGAGGTAGAGGCCTGATGGCTATCGCTATAAGTCTACCAACGTGACACACAGCCCACACAGCTGACGTAAAGGTCTCAAAAACCTTAACCTATGATAACCGGTTCACTTTAATTGTAGCTCATGAAACTTTAATGGATTAGTGTCATGTTGATAACATTCTTCAACCTCACGGGGGAGGGGACCTTTCCTAAAGAACCTCCCAGAGGCAATCTTCCAGGAAGATAATGCTCCTCCGCATACAGCTCGAGTTTATCAAGATTTCCTACGTAATGTTCAAACTCTTCTATGGCCGACTCAAATTCATGACTTGTCTCTTATTGAGTATATGTGGAACCAGCTGAAACACCAGATGACACTGTGCACATGATTTAGATGTGGTTGTCCAGGATTTGTAAGACCATCTGCCTTAGGACAACAACAGGCGTCTAATCAACTTACTGCTGGACCGCGTTGCGGCATGTATTGTTGTAGGTGACTGACCGACCTGCTGTTAAAGTTGCTCTGCATTTGTTTAATTGTGTTAATTTTGGGATCATATGAATCTCTAATCTGTATCATTATGTGCATTAAATTTCATTTCAATCCAATTTGGCGCTGTGTTTTCAATGTGACTGTGTATATATTCCTATAAACGAACTATAAGCTACATATTTTATTCTCGAACTCTTACAAGATACTGGCAATATCTATGTAGTAAGTTTTTATTTCTTCAATAACTTCAACTAAAAGCCAACATTCATACATTCATAAAAAAATACATTCATAAAAAATCTTCATACATTCATAAAAAAATATTAAGGAATATAAAAAATTATCGTTAATTTAAAATGTTATAAACGGGAGCATACTTATATGAAATTTACTACATATTCTAGAACAGACAATCAAAGGAATAAGGATAAAGAATCCTTGAATATAGTATCTTTATTTATATATCTCTGATCACGTACGAGAAACTGTGATTTCCTGTTGCATTGTTTTTCTGACTTATGATACTTGTTACATCTATTGCAAGATTTTCATTTTAGTAGATTGTACAGATAAATGCGATTATGTTCTATAAATTAAAGTATCTTAGGTCAGTGACCTCTGAAATTTCTTTTATATAATATTCGAGTTCATTGAACTGTGTTGTAATAAAAAAAATAGAAGCATTTTAAAAAGGAGCTTGGTGACAAATATTTTGGCAATTAAAAGACAAATAGCATTTTATAAATTCAATAGTGCTGATTAATGAAATTCACAATTATTATAAACACATTTATATCCCATACATACACGTATTTGAAATGAAATTGGAAATATTAATGGATTTTAACATGGTATCAATATATTTTCGTTTTCCAGTTCATTAAAAGGCTTTTAGTATAAGTTATTTCAGAAATAAAAAAAATTCTCAAAACTTCTAAATAAATATCAGATTGATGTTTGTTAGTTTATTGCTGTAAATAGAATAATATTTCTCAAAATACTTAAATATCTGTAAAAAAAAATTAATTAATCAAAAACCGTTTTGTAAAGATTCGTGCAAAAAATTTGTGCATTTCAATGTGGATATATTAGTGTTAAACCTGTTTCCGGTATTTTTGACAATACTTTTTCTAAATAACTATGTACGCTTTACTTATTGACAGAAATCTGTAACTACAGCCTATATTTAAAATATTAGAATAACTACTTTTTTTCTACAAATTGAAAATATCGTTTGGTACTTTATCTTTCAATGCAAGTATGTAAACGATATTTATCTTAAGATCTTATTGGTGAGTAAACTTATTTATTATCTTAAAATTAATACTACTTTTGAAAAGATTAATTGAAAAGAAATTATTTTGAAAAGACAAAATATCAGAATATTTATTCAAGTAGTTCAAAATATTACAATCTTTCACATTAGTTCTTCTTTAATTATCATCAATTCATAACTGGTGGATAATTGATTAAATTCAGACGATTTTTTTTAATCAGTAATCTTTTTGCAGTTTCTTTCCTTTTTCCCTCAAAATGGGTCGGCCTGAATCTATTAAACATCGTATGGTTGATTTTTATCGCCATGGTAAAAATCAATATTGTACAGCGAATTATTTACATTGTTCGTAATCAAACGTTAGTAAAATACTAACAAAATATTTAAAAAATAGAAAATTTCAAAATAATTGCCGAAATGGTGGCAGAAAACCAAAAACATCTGCTAGAGATGAGAGGAAACTGAAGCACATAGTTAAGGAAAACCGTTTTAAATGTGTGCTATTCTTGAACTAAAAATAAAAAGGAGAAGAAGTTGAAGTTTCTACATCGACAACATTAAGATGTCTCCATAATTTAAGTCTGAATCTCAAGTACCGAAAACAAAACCTCTCATGACTGCAAAACAAAAGTGTATAAGATTGAACTGGTGTAAATCAAGCTATTTATGGAGCGAAGATTAGAAAAATATATTATTTAGTAATGAAAATACGTTTTGTGTTTCATATGGTAATCAAAGTGTTCGAGTTTGGAGAATGAAGCACGAAGCATTCGATCAAGTATGCCTTAAACGTTCCGTAAAATTTGCTGCTAGTGTTATTGTTTGGGGCTGCATGAATGCAGAAAGGCCTGGAAAGTTATGCATCGTCTATGAAAATATTAATATTCAGATATATCAAGAAATTTTTGAATATTACATAATTCCATCATCAGAAAATTTATTTGAAGATGATTTCATCTTCAGGCGTCAACTAAGAATTGATTCCGCCAACGCAACATTGAGGTACTCCTTGGTTACCAAACCTTAAAAAACTTCAAGAAAATCCTCTTTCTAGTAAAACTAAAACTTTGCAAATACCTTGTATATAGTATGGAATGTCGATTGTACACTGTTACAATAGCTAAAAGGGATGCTACAGAGTGTTAATTATCATTTACTTCATATTCATAAAGTAATATTGTTGCGTAAAATAAAATATTCTAATATTTTGATGTTTTTCAGAAAGCTGTATACCTATTTTATTGTACTGTATTTTATATTTTTTGAATGTTAAAATCTTATCTAAACATTTCAGATTTAATTTATAAGAAATTTAATTGCATTTACTTAGTATCAAAATTAAATAAATGAAAAATATTTTTTCTTAGCATTTTTTATTAGTTATTCTAATATTTTGAACATGATCTGTAATTAATGCGAGGTGTACTAATTAGAAAAAGTGATATTCTAAATAAAGAAAAACAATCACCTCTGATAAATTTTACTGATTGATTCACTAAATCTGAGGACCCCGTTGACATTGAAGTATCATTAAATCCAATTTAAATCTGGATTTATTAGACGTTTTTTCGGGAATGGAATTTTAGATAATTTAATTAATAAATTAAGTGAAATTTTAATAAATTAGGAATTTTTGTAATTATGAAATGTTGAGTATTAAACGATATAAAATCTTGAATTATGTGTTTCACTATAATTAAATATACGTTCAAAGCACAAACGTAAGTAAAAATTGTATTGTAACCCTATTGTAAGAATATTGTGAAATATAACATTTTTTTTTTTTTCTTACGGGGAAAACGTTTTGTATTGATATCGTAAGCAAGGTATTTGGAATAAATTTTACAGTTTGTAAATAGTATAAAATTATGTAGGTTATTGGTAAACATTTGGCGTATACAACAAATGTTTATATTGATTGATTTCAGGTACTCCCATTAAGTTAAAGATGTCGCAAGGGGAAGCCATCAGAATAATGGGAAATAGTAACCTGCACCATGTTTATTCCCTCCGTTAACATTGTTTCTCGATCAAGACAGCTAATCAGTGATCCTTAAACAGGCATATAATCGGATTCTACATAATATATCTTACTAGCATCGCATTCTGAATTCTATTCTTCGAAATTTGATGCCTAGCGGTTTTAACTTTCGGAGCATAATTATTTCCTGGGCAATTTTACAAAGATATTTTTTTATTTTTTCTCACAGGCTAATGGAACGTAATTATGCTAAAGATCTTTACGGTAGAAAAACTAAGTTAACTTTAACATTAAATAGTGTCATTTTAAATATTCTATCCGTTAATTATACACGTTAAATATAATTAGAGTACAAGAGCTTCTAAGCTGAGTCGGGACTTTATGTGACCACAGGAAGTCGATTTTCAACAATCACTGTTTTTAGAAGACAACATGATAGAGGGTCGTTTCGAATAAGAACTGCTGCTTGCGTCCTGTTCCCTTCTGCACACAGAAGAACCCATTTAGCCCATGGTGCAGAGATGATCAACTTTCTATTCACTGATGAGTCTTTGTTCAATATAAATTCAAATTCTCGATCTACTTTCATATGAAGAAAACTAAATATCCGCTACCTGCCTTCCAACTTATTCCGAGAAAAAGACTACTATGACAGCAGAGGTTTGATGGTCTGGGCAAGCAGCACGTTGGATGGGCTCACATCCCACCCTGGTTTATCAAAGGCTGTAAGGTTGGTGTGAGGTATAAGCGTCACATCTGCCAAATTCTAGTTTTTAATATTGCTTTCGAGGTATACTGCATGATTTGACCATTTTGGGAGCATTATTTATATTCAAATCACTTTTTGCGTCTTTTTGAGAATAAATTTAGAAATTGTCATGTTGAAAGATTTGTTAAACCCGGTATTTTGTTCACTGAGATTCAACAAAGAGCATTCTAAGATGTGAACAATAAAAAATATCAACATTTCCTGTTTCTAAGAAAAAAAAACCCTTGGTCTGTTTCATATTTTCCTTTTTGTGCATTTTAAAATCGTAATCGCTGGGACTCGGCCTGAAATATAAAAGAAAAAACTGCCCACCTTTTATCAATTAATTCATAAAGTTAACATTTATATAAAAAGTATGAATATTTACCATTTAAAAAATTGGGAAGTCGTTTTTATATTCTCCGTTCTTTTTCCAGTTTTAAATTGTCATCTTCTTAGCATACATTAAAATACTAAAAAACAGAAATCCTCATGGATAGAAACAACTTTTCTGCATTCATATTTTACAGTTTTTCTGAAACTTAAAATTATTGCCCACGTGACCGAATATATGCATATACGTAAAAAAGGTATATCCTCTTATAAGATGGTATTTTTCTGTGAGCCTCTGGACGGGTTAGCTAGTTCAAAATAAAATTTAGTAGAAAACGAATTTAAAATCATTGATTTTTATAACTTAAGTTAGGGGCCTTGTATGTAGTCTAAATAAGGGAGAAAAACTTAAATGATATATATAATTCTGCTTTGCTCATTTTTCTTTCTGTTATAAAAATGTCATTTATAACAAATGCTTAAAAGCAATGTAATTGTGATTATATAAAACTTATTTATAACTAGGCCTTTATGGAATGTTAGATAAAATAAAATTAAGCAAACTAGATAATAAGTATTTTACAATCCTATTTACAAATCTAAAAATAAATTCTCGTTTTAGATTAACCATCGAGTAATTTATTTCTATGTAAATCAAATCGCCAGTAATACTAGGATGAAATTATATTAAAGTTTCCTTTGTTCCATTTTGGACAAATAAATAGGAAGGCCAGTAAAATAAAAGTATGTCAGAAAATATCAAATATTATAAATGGTAATAAGCATTTAATTTCTTTTGTCGTGTCCGTAGACGGATACCTCTATAGAACGTTTTTTTTTTTTTTTTTTTTTTTTTTTTTTTTTTTTATGAAATACTCAGATATGCGTTGTCTTATTCTAGCATATGGAAATTTGATTTTTTTTTAATTTTAAGAATATATAGTAACAAGTTTAATATTTAAATTATTTACCGATGCTCCATGATAAAATTCTCGCACTTGTTCGTAAAATTAATTGCTATTGTATATTAATTTGAGTGTATTTCATTTTTAAGGGTTACACACGCTTATCTATAACACGAAAACTTCTTTTATTCAGCGCTGTTTCTAATATTACCTTCTGTCAAAGTTCAAGTTAACCTGTCATAAAATTGTTTCCCATTCTGCATCTCTTTCCATTTAATATAATTTATATTACCTTTTAGCAGTAAACAGGAAGCCATTCTTTTAGTCATTTCAGAAAACTGAAAAATTGTTCTACTGTGTAAATTTTATAAAACTGATAAGGTCCTAGATAATTCCAGTGTCTTTCAATACTTTGTTCTCCACTTGTATCAGCGACAATTATACTGCGATGTAAAATGACATTTGAATTCAAGTTATTTCTCTTATTCATGCTTTTTTAGTAAAAAGAAGAAGTCTATTTAATTTTATGTAAAACATGCTCAAAATCATAGTTTTGAAAAAATTGTTTACAAAGATATTTGATTACGAAAAAATTTATTTACAAAAATATATTCGATTAAGGAAAAATTGTAAAATATAGGTGATTAAACAATTTTCGCATTTCCGAGAAACAAGATAGAGATTTATATTTGAATGGAAATTTTGAACAATGAAATTTTATAACAATACATGTCGTTTGACGATTCATTTTCTTTTGTTACTCGCTTGTGCAGAACTCATACGCATAGTCGATTTTTGAGGTGACAATTATTTTTTAAAATTTGCGTAAGAAGTCGTTATGATGAATGTTTTGAGTAAAATTGGTGTACACTGAGATGAAGGATTTTTAGATCAAACTTTTTTATGTTATTTATTTTAAAATTATTTAAAGTTGCTATAATAAACAACATATATGGTTTATTGATTGATTGAGGTTTAATGGCACAGAATTCCCTCCCGGACATGCTGAAAGGGATAACAGAAAAGAAAATAAAACAAATTCTCATGTTCTCTGGATGTATCAGTGATGGGAAGTTTCGAATCTAAATTGATGTTGCCATTATTTCTGGTTTTTTTAACGGATAAAACGGAATTTACATCAGATTTTTTTCATAAAAAGAGTGACTGAAAAATTTTAATTTTCCAGAAGCATCAGATATTACATTAGTGTATTTCAAGGTTGTCGTAAAAAAGTTTTCACAGACAAACACAATTGGAGGGACACTGTGTTTTTTCAACAGTGAGTTTTGACATTAACTTTAATGGATTTAAGTTTGGTTAAATAATAAAAAAATATTAATTACAATATAATGTAGTAATTTAATTTTATTCATATTACTTTATATTTCTGAAACATATTCAGCTTTTTATAAAAACTCTCAATATTTTGATATTTTATTCATTGATTCAAAGGTGCCCCTTATTTGTTGAAACGTACCCCTAGATAAGCCAAGTTTGAATAGAAATATTTCAGCTTTTAAAATAGTCACAACGTATTTAATTTACTTGGAAAACATATAATTTCTGGTTCATATGATGAAGAAATATTTATTATGTAATATTTAAAACGCAATAAATATAACTGAAGTAAGAATTGTGTTGATTTTCTGAAAAAATATTCAAACGTGCCCCCCTCTCCCCTAAATAATTCTGCATTTGTTGTAACTGATATTCTATAACAAAATGTAAACATAATAGGGACTGCCGTAAGTAATTACATCGTTGGTGATTTCTTCGTCTATTAACTTATACGAAAATATCTGTTTTAATAAATTTCAAGACTTTATTGGGATACCAAATTGATATTTTTCAAATAAAAATGCCTCTTGATGTTGTTGGTGGACAATCTAAAAATATATATATTATTATAAAAAATGGGTTTCTCCTATATTCTGTAACCTAGGTGTTCCTGTTTGGGTTCCAAGTGCTAATACAGGGATGAGACTGCTCAGCTTTGGGTTCCCAAATGCTAATATAGGGATGATATTGCTCAGCTTTTTTTCGTACCTTTATAATCTTTGAGAAAAAGTTATTTTATTTTATCGGAAAATGCTGCAATTTAGTAGAACAACATTTTCTGTAATATTATACTGATATGCAAAAAAGCTGGGAAATCTCATCCCTGTAAAAAAAGAGAGACATTTTAGTGTGTATGCATGGCTCCCAACTTCTATGCCTATTTAAGATACATATTCGAACTAAAAGTTTTACTTAACAATTGACAATATGTAGTAAAATATATTTCATCAATTATGTTTGGCGGACATTTTACTAAAAAGAATTTTAGGCTAAAAAAAATATTTATATGCTGTAAATAGACGTAGCAGTTTGCAGCTCCGTTGTATGTGCTTGCGAGTCATGGAATAGTGAAATTTATCGCATTTAGAGATCTGCGTACTTAGTACAGGACTGACGAAGACTCGTCCAAATTCACTCATGCCTCTCAAATTTTCGTTTTGAATATTTGTAAATATTCACGTATTACTCTTATTTCCTCAATTTTCTTCTGTTTTCGAATCACTCATAAGAGCAAGCCTAACTCAACCTTTTAGCTCATTAGAGTAATTTTGTGCTTTTTTCAATTTTCAGAATTTGTAAAATAACTTTTTTTAATTTTTTCGAAACTTTTGAATTTTTTAAAAACTTTTCTTAAGAATTCCATGTTATTTCGCAAATGAAGACTTCGGTTTTAATCAACTGATATTTACTTAACATCTTAAAAGTATGGTGCTACATTTTAAATCCCCAAATGGAACCTCGGTAACTAATAAAAAAAAATAAAAAAAAATACTATCATTCTAACTTTTTGCATATTTTAAAACAGATTAAAAGAACATGAACTTTTTGACGATTCCGATAAAGACAGGGAGAAAATTTTCCCCTCGTTGGATTTACGATGATAATCCTTTTTTAGCTAAACCTTGTTGCTCTTGCAAAATTTTCGTTGAAAGTCAGTTCATTTAATGAAAATCAAAGTTTATATTTCTCCATCAGCAGAGTTTATATTTTAAAATGATTTTTTTCATGTTTCATCAACGGGGTTTATATTTTTAAATGATTTTTTTTCATGTTTCATCACGCCTGTGTATTTCATGAAATATTCGCTTTTTATGTTTATTTATTTATTTATTACGATTGTTGTTTTAAGAACTTAGGAGTGCGTTTTAAATTTTCAGTTTATTTTTTGTTTTTTGGTATTTTGTTGCTGATGTTGTTGCAATCGGTGCTGTATCATCCGGAGTGGCCTGCGGCCCTTTTTTACGTCAATTTGCTATCATTAGCGAATGGTAATTAATCTGCATATGATATATAGATTTGTAAAGATTTTATATAGCATGCTAAAATTTAGTTTACTCAGAAAACGCATAACACATTTGAAAATTCTTCTTTAGCAATTTCCACCAAAAGACAGAAATGTATTCTTGATTACTTTTGTTGTAGTCTTGTATATTACATGCAGATTTTTATACATGCCATATTTTGTACTGAAATATTATTCAGACAAAAAATGCTTAAAACTACTGAAATAACACTTCTAGGAGTTACTGATCATAGACTGATAGTATCCAGCTCTTTGCACAGCCCTGTATATGATTTTATTGATGCTACAAACAACTCTTAACATACTAAATGTCGTTGACCGTGAAAATCAGCTCGAAGTTGCTTAGCTCAAATTAAATACCATTTTTCAACAATCGACTCATTCTCAATAAAAGTTATGAATTCCTTTTGTGTCGAGCTGTACATGCGCTACAGAATTTATGCACATTTTGCAGTATGCAAAAATGTAGTTACATTTAAAAACACATACCGTAACATAAAAAGCACTTTCAGCAATCATGCCTAAGAGACACCATGTTTGATACAGAATTGTCTTCAAAATCTTTTATATGTGCCGGTAAATGAGCAATAAATGCAATGCACATCATATCCTATTTCAGACATCTCGTAGTAAATCTCAGTAAAATACGTCAGTTTTATCTTGTTTGAAATGATGCAACAATTATGAAGTATACTGCGAACAGTTTTTCCCCGCATATCATTATGAATCCTTTTGCGCGACTCTGTAAAAGAATGATGAGTGCTTTGCACACCATATTCTACAGAAAGCAAGTATTAGTACACATCAGAAATTTGTATCAATTTCATTACGTTTGCAACATGCCTATAGCATAATTAAAATAAGTCACAAACGGTTTTACTTTATAGACAATAAAATAACACTACTACTTTTGAGCTCCCCTGTACTGGTAGTGTAAGTCCTATAGATAACATATTTTATAGAAGCCATCTTTTAGTACATCGCAATTAGGTACATAAATTTCATTATTTTTAAAATACTGTAGCACGATTAAAATGCACCGCAAATGATTTTGCCCTAAAAGTTAATAATATGGGGTACTTCTAAATGAATATCGGGGTTTTACCGCTTGGTATTATTTATTAAATAAAATTTAAGACTATAATTATTACATAAAATGAAAGAGTAACTCAAGCAGTTTAACCTACAAGCTTACAAGTGTTCAACGTGAGTTCCTTTCGTCAAACATGAAGTGGGTAGCTCAGTTCTTCCCAAACGTTGATTAGCAAAGAAGTTCTATTCAGACGCTTACTCGATCTGATGTGATGCAATTTCTACCTGTGGGAGTTAATATAGAATCGTGTGTATGTACCTCCAATACCAGCTGACCATTGTAGCTGTTGCAACAATGATCCCACAAACACTAATCAATGTTTGGGAAGTGTCTGAGCTATCAACTTTATGTATGTCGTGTGACGAAAGGTGCTCATATTAAACATTTATAAGCTTGATGGTAAGACTGTTTTAATTGCTCTTTCATTTTATGTATTAATTTTCATTTTATGTTTCATGTAATAAATATTACCAATTATTAAATCCCTGGTATTCATTTAGAAACTTCCGTATAATGCAATACTTTTGAGTGTCCTTGTGAATAAATGACCAGTGGTACACAGCTCACTTTCAGTACCGAACATGCCATTGTGAACATCAATTATATAATAATCCGAGTATATTTAAGTGAGTTGGAGCACGACCAGACAGACGACACACAAACCAAATTCATAACACTTTTTAAAAATGTTGGGAAGTATTAAAAAGGATATTTAAATTAAATATTATTCTAGCATACAAAATTTAGATTTTTTTTTTCCCCTTTAGCCCTTTCAGGAGCAAACGGTTAATTTTAAAGCCCAAACTGCCAGTTGGCATTAGTAATTTTTTAGTACAATTTCGATCTCATAATATACGTGAATAAAAGCTTTTGATTATTTTCAAATAATTTTTTCGTAAATTACAGAGTGAATTAATTATTTGAAATTTTTTTAGCACAAATACCTCGCCTCTGAAAAGGTTAAATAAACGTTACATTTTTATAGTAATATGGAGTCACAGGATATGAATTAATGATTAAAACTTTAATGCTAGTTCTCAGAGTAAATACATGATTAAGTTAAATGTCAAAGGAGGTAAACATGTTAATAAAATGAATACATCAAATCATTTTGATTTCTCTTACCTTTTACATGAATTCGAGAATTTATAAAATATATTAAAACATTAACCTCATACCATCAATGAAAAAGTCCTTTTCTTGATCGCTTGTGTTTTGTGTTCAGTTTCATAGCGTCTCTATTCCATTTCACGAGGTAGTCTGCCCCTGTTATTTTTACTTCCTTCTATCTTCATAAAAAGAAAGTATTGGATTCATACAAATTTTCGAATTCCGGTTGTAAGGTCAGATAATTCAAATAACATGTTTTTACAAAATATCTGTCTGTGAGTCTGTCTATCACTCTGTCATTCTGTATGTGACAAAAATTTTTTGGATGCTCTGTCTAAAGAATTAATCCGTGGAATCTCACACAATTTTAGATTCAATTAGACCTTAATATAAAATGGAGCTGATTAGTTTTTGATGTACATCGCCCTATAGATGGCGCTGCTATGTTAAATTTTTAACGATTTCAGCAACAGCTATATCTCAAGAATTAATCAACAGATTTTCATAAAACTTTAGATTCCTTTAGTTCTTGATATAATATGGTGCTGATATTACCAGCATATTTTCTGGTGTAAATCGCTGGAGAGCTGGTGCTGCTATGCAGCATTATTCATGATTATCGCAATATTTTTATCTCACAAACTAATACACGAATTTTCATCAAACTTTGGATTCAGTTAGTCCCTCATATAAATTAGTATTCTTTAGTTTTTAGAGAAAATCGCTCAACAGATGGCTAGTCTTTCCAGATTTGTTTACGATTTCTGCAATGATTCTATCTTAAAAATTAATGCAGGGATTTTCATGAAACTTCAAATACAGTTAGAACTAAATATAAGTTGTTGCTGATTAAATTTTGGTATAAATCACTGAACCGGTGACACTGCTATGCTTCATTTTTCTCCAAGTATTAACATGTATGACATAGAAGAAAGTTTTGAGATTGCCACACCTAACTAGTTTTGTATTGTCCATATGTCTTCGTGAAATCTTTAGCCATGCACAATACTGTAGTGAAAAAGTAGAGATTTTTTGGAAAAAGTAGAGATGAGAGTGAAGAATGTGAATTTTTGGAGACATATTACAACCAAGCTGCTGGTACTTTTGTACCAGATTGTTTACAAACCTCATCATTGTTTTCGTGTCTCCTATTTTCGAAAAATTCATAAAATATCGAAAATGAAAAAAACTCTGACATTTTTAGTATTAAAACCTAAATTTTACATCATATTTGGATTCTTCGATAGATTTTAATTTCAGATATAATACAGAAAATTCTTTGGTAAAATAGTTTAGATTTAGGATATATAACATTTGAAACTCCTATTATGAAAATCTTTTTAACACTTTGCAACTTAGTTGTAAAGTATTTATGGATTCTATTTGTCTGTTTGTCTGCGTGCCTGTATAGTAACTCCTGTAAATATAATCCGATTTAGATAGTGAAATTGTTATATATTATTGGTATCACAATGGCATATTCAGTGTTTAAAATTAAGGATGTAGCATTTAGGGCTCATTTATAGGGATTCTCAAAACATTACATAAGATTATGGGGAAACGTTGTCTGCACTGAATTTTAATCATATTATGCTATTTTAAACATATTGAAATTCGTATATATAACTGCAGTTTACTAATACATTGTTAGAAAACATCATAGTGAGCATTTAAATAGACACACAAAAGAATTAGTCTACAGAGGAAATAAATACAGTTTTAAAAATCTAAAAAACACGCTTTTTAAGTATATCAAACTAAAAAGTGAAAAATAATTCGTACTATAAGCTGAAAAATACTATATTACTATAAAATCATTGTTATTATAGAAATCAATTAATAAGCAATAGATAAAATTATCGTGGAAAAAAGCGTGGGGTGCTCCATCTACCATGCTAAATCTATCAGTTCTTAAGAAGCACCCCACGCTTTTTTTTCCACGATAATTTTATTTATTGCTTATTAATTGATTTCTATAATAACAATGATTTTATAGTAAATAGTATTTTTCATCTATTTTTGTTTTCAGCTTATAGTACGAATTATTTTTCGCTTTTTAGCTTGATATACTTAAAAAGCGTGTTTTTTAGTTTTTTTAAACAATATTTATTTTTCAGTTTTTAGTTTGATTACTTTAAAAGCGTAGTTTTTAGTTTTTTTAAACTATATTTAAATTTAATACAAAAACCAAATTAATCGGTTGGATAGTTTCAGAGTAATTGGTGAACATACATAGAAAAAAATACATACGCGTCGAATCGATAACTTCCTCTTAATTTTCTGAAGCCGGTTAAAAATAAAAATTGTAATACGGAAATTTTTTTTTAAATTTTACATAGATGTAAATAATGTCAGGAGTGGGGTTCGAACCCACAATCTCTTTCGACAAACAGAGCTTCAATCCGGCGCCTTAGACCGCTCGGCCATGGTGTCTACACTCCACTCAGTGAACGTATTCAACACTTTTAATTAGCGAAAAATCACTAATTTTATTAGTCTCTGCCTAATTACTAAAAAAGTACTGAACCAATTTCGATGAAACTGAAGTGGTACCAATTCGAGAGCATCGTCTTTCATTTAACACCAAAACCAAGTTAATCGGTTGCATGGTTTCGGAGTAATCGGTGAACATACATAAAATAAGGAGAGCTACAAACTCACAAACTCACAAACTCACAAACATACAGGTGAAGTTAATAAAAGCGTGGTAAAATAAACAATATTTGAACTATTGAAGCCTACGAAAAATAATTGCTGAAACTGTGTTTTTAGTTGTGGTACGCAATTTTAAATTTAATGATTTTTTAAATAATACTTAGTGTGCATAAATTCTGTTGATCATATGAGGAGATTCACGAAACTTTTCAAAAAATCCATTTCAAGTGGTCCAGAAAATATTTTTTTGGTCGCTCGACCATTTTTAAAAAATCTGAAATTTTTTGTACAACAACCTTAATATGACGGAAGTTCAAAATGACCATTATTTTAATTTTAATATTTTTTGTTTGTGCATGGCGGCCATCTTTGTTTCGTCGTTTTCAGCGATTTTCTCAGATACTACGATGCACAAAATTGTAAATATCTCGTCTTTTATTTTCCCGATTGAAATGGGATTTGCAGCATTTTGTTCAGAATAAAATAGGCTAAATGTACAGTGGTAGAATAACTTTTAAAAATAAATTTTTACAGGTGAAATTTTAACAAAAAATATAAGATTTTTACCAAAATAAATCTGTTTGCAAGAGGAAATTTTTCATGCAAGGAAAACTGTCAACCTTACACAATTTTTTCTACAAATAGGTCAAAAAAGCATGTATTCATACACCAAGTCTCAGATCTGGGAGTTGATTTCTCTTTGCGAAAAAAATTCCGAAATTCGTCAAAAATTTAAAAAATCGCACTGTTTAGGCTTTGATATCTCTGGTGGGGCACGAGATAAAAATCTGAAATTCTGGCCTTTGATAATATTTTATAGGAGTGTTATGCACAAAAAATTTCAAGAATGAGATTTGACTACAAGCTGATAGGTATGGTCAATATGTAAAAACAATACTTCTAAACTGTTGTAACTTACTATGTGTTTGTTCATACCTACAAAATGTTAAACTAATGGTTGATAATGAAAGTTACAAAGATCATCTTCAAATTCTGTTTAAATCGTGATTTAAATAATTCAGATTGTATGCTAAGCTAATGCATTATTTGTCCAGATGAAAAAAACCTACTAGATATGTTATTCGTTCATTTCAATGGCCTCGAAAATATTTTGGTTGATTGACCGTTTTTAAAAAATCTGAAACTTTTTTGTACAACAACCCTAATATTAGGGAAGTTCAAAATGACTATTATTTTAATTTTAATATTTTTCGTTTGTGCATGGTGGCCATCTTTGTTTCATGGTATGCAGCTATTGCCTTACATTGAAGTTTGATATCTCTTGTGTGACGCGAGATTAAAATCTGGAGATTTGGTTATAAGCTGAGATACGATGATTAAAAATGTTAAGAAATGCTATTACGAGTACATTAGAAGAAATGAGATTAGTCTCTTTTATTACAATATTTACACAGAGAATATCGTTTGTTGAAAACAGTTTAATAATAAATGTTTAATTTACAAAGATACTATATATGCTCAACAAAGACGCTTAACACTATTTACGAGAGATGTTATGAGTTCGACCAGTTACTGTTGTCAGTCCATCAGGCTGTTCTTTCTCAAAATTTTATTTGAAGCCACCCAAGTCTTGTCATCCCTTGTTAACTTGAATGAAATTCTCTAAGTTTAATAATTGAAACCATGTCAACTCGATCAGTTGCAATCCATTGTCTGTAATTTACTTTCTCTGAAATGTGTTCCGAGTATAATTGTTGCAATAGCATTTCTAGAAAGTTTGTTCATCTGGACAAATAGTGTATTGGCTTAGCATACATTCTGAATCACACAGAAGCATTTGAAGAAGATATATGTAATTAACATTTAACTTTGTACCATAAATCATTAATTTAAAATTTTGGAGGTATGAACAATTACATAGTAGGTTACAATAGTTTGGCAGTAATGTTTTCACATATTGTCTATGTCATATCTCAGTTTGTAGTCAAATCTCCTTCTTGAAATTTTTTGTACACAACACTACTACACAATACTATCAAAGGCCACAATTTCAGATTTTTTCGCGTGCCCCACGAGAGATACCAAAGACAAAAAAGTGCGATTTTTGAAATTTTTGACGAATTTCTGAATTCTTTTCGCAAAAAGAAATCAATTCCCAGATCTGGGACTTCGTGTATGAGTAAGCGCACTTTTGACCTATTTGTAAAAAAAATTATGTAAGGTTGACAGTTTTCCTTGCATGAAAAATTTCCTCTTGCAAACGGATAGATTTTGGAAAAAATCTTAAATTTTGTGCTAAAATTTCACCTGAAAAAATTTATTTTTCAAAATTATTCAGCCACCGTACATTTAGCCTATTTTATTTTGAACACAATGCTGCAAACCCCGTTTCAATTGGGAAAATAAAAGACGAGGTATTTACAATTTTGTGTATCCTAGTATCTGAAAAAATCGCTGCACACGATGAAACAAAGATGGCCACCATGCATAAACAAAAAATAGTAAAATTAAAATAACGGTCATTTTGAACTTCCATCATGTTAGAGTTGTACAAAAAATTTCAGATTTTTAAAAAATGGTCTAGTGACCAGTGCTGAACCACTTGAAATGGATTGACCCTCAAGAACTTCATTTGTTGGCGGATATTGCTCAATGGAAATTTCCAACATTTCTATGCATTAAAATATATGTGTGTCTTTCTCTCTCTCTCTCTCGATATATATATATATATATACCGGGTGATTCTAATTTTTTTTTACAATAAAAGAGGGGTGATAGTACACATCAAGACAGACAATATTAAATAGGAGACCTAGGGTCACAAACGTTTTCCAAAGGAGATAGCCGCCATTAAAGTTTAGGGACCAAAATTTCAAATAAAGATAACAAACGGAAAAATCGGTCGATTGATTTGCGGTTTTTACTAAAATTATTCTTTATGTAGGCATTTTCTTGAAATTAAATTATAAAGATAAATTTTAAAAAAATGCCGATAGAGGGCGCTATAGACTTTGGAGTAACTAACAACTATTTTTTGCATCTCATTAAATGTTTTCGTAAGCTTAGACTCAAACTTAAATTTTGGGCTCAAAATCTGAATAGTGGGGAGTGCTTAAGTAGCAAAACTGAGCACTGTTCAGAGGGTTCAAATTTCAAATGATTATAAAAAACGGAAAAATTTGTCGATTGATTTGCGGTTTTCAATAAAACTTTTCTTCATATTGGTATTTTCTTAAAAATAAATTATAAAGATAAATTTCAAAAAATGTCGATAGAGGGCGCGTTAGACTTTGGAGTACCGAACAACTATTTATGCCGTTATTTTTTGCATCCCATTAAATGTTTTCGGAAGCTTAGACTTAAACTTAAATTTTGAGCTCAAAATCTGAATAGTAAGGAGTGGTTAAGTAGCACAAACTGAACTGTGTTTAAGGGGGGAGGAGGTTCAAATTTAAAATAATTATCGAAAAAGGAAAAATTGGTCCATTCGTTTGCGGTTTAAAATGAAACTATTCTGTAAGTCAGTATCTTCTTGAAAATACATTTTAAAGATAATTTTTAAAAAAAATTCCGTTAGAGAGTGCCTTAAACTTCAAAGTAACCAACAATTAATTTTAACCATTTATTTTTTATTCTAATTAAATGCAAAAGCTTATTAAATGATTTCGGAATCTTAGATTTAAACTTAAATTTTGAGCTCAAATTCTGAATCGTTGGGAGGGGTTAAGAAGCGCAAACTGAAGTGTTATCAGGAGTTGAAATTTAACTCTTCCCCCTCCTCGAACACAATTTAATTTTTCGCTACTTAAACAATCCGAACGATTCAGAATTTGAGCCCAAAACTTACGTTTATGCATTTGAAAGCATTTAATGAGATTAAAAAAATAACGGTTAAAAATAGTTGTACGCTACTCTAAAGCCTAAGGCGCCCTCTATCGGCATTTTGTGAAATTTATCTTTAAAATTTACTTTCAAGAAAATCCTGATTTAAAAATTAGTTTTAGCGAAAACCGCAAACGAATCGACCAATTTTTGTGTTTTTTATAATCATTTGAAATTTGAACCCTCTGAACACAGTTCAGTTTGTCTACTTAACCACTCCCAACTATTCGGATTTTGAGCTCAAAATTTAAGTTTAAGTCTAAGCTTCCGAAAACATTTAATGGGATGCAAAAAATAACGGCAAAAAATAGTTGTTCGTTACTCCAAAGTCTAAAGTGCCCTCTATCGACATTTTTTGAAATTTATCTTTATAATTTATTTTTAAGAAAATACCAATATAAAGAATAGTTTTATTGAAAACCGCAAATCAATCGACCAATTTTTCCGTTTTTTATAATCATTTGAAATTTGAACCCTCTGAACACTGCTCACTTTGTGCTACTTAAGCACTCCCCACTATTCAGATTTTGAGCTCAAAATATAAGTTTGAGTCTAAGCTTACGAAAAAATTTAATGAGATGCAAAAAATACCGGCAAAAAATAGTTGTTCGTTACTCCAGTCTACAGCGCACTCTATCGGCATTTTTTTTAAATTTATCTTTATAATTTAATTTCAAGAAAATGCCGAGATAAAGAATAATTTTAGTGAAAACCGCAAATCAATCGACCGATTTTTCCGTTTGTTATGTTTATTTGAAATTTTGGTCCCTAAACTTTAATGGCGGCTATCTCCTTTGGAAAACGTTTGGGACCCTAGGTCTCCTATTTAATATTGTTTGTCTTGATGTGTACTATCACCCCTCTTTTATTGTAAAAAAAAAAAAAAAAAAAAATAGAATCACCCTGTATATATATACATGATTCACACAACTTTAAAACATAAAATATGTAAGCTCTCCAAAGCCAACTGAGAGTCATAACATAAAATTAAAATTAGAAAATAAAACTAAAATCATATTGAACAAAAAATGTAATAAACTTAAATAAGAGAACGAGATGAGAAAAGCTAAACGCTTAAAGTTCCGGAGACAGGTTACGTGGATAACGACAAGCATGCTGGTTGTTATCATTATTACACATGTAACGTCCCCCATAAATATCAAGACGAGACTAAAACTTTGAAAGACAAAATTATTGTTTTTTACCAGTCAGTAGTCACTTAGTAAAACACTAATTAACCGACACTTATATCAAAATGAGAATGTATCGCAACCTCGTAATTTTTATTTTTTTACAAAGTCAAATGCATTTAAAGATTTTATGGATAACCATGTTCAATAGCAGTATCATAGAGATTAACTATATACTTTACGATAATGTCAAAGCTGGAATTTATTCTTTGTAATATGCTCTCTATATCTATGCAGAGATTATATGCGGAGCTACGAAAAAAAAATGGTATACTTTCCCAATTATTCATAGTAATAGCAGAAACTGTTTTTTTTCAAATATATTATACGTTTTCTAAATTATTCATTTAGGCATCATTTTTCGCCTCAGAAAATTTCGAAGGTTTTGTTATGCGTTAGAAAGTGTGTATGTCACATGCATGATTTTTCATTCATGCTTAAAATTGTTCCAAAACGAACTGCTATGCGAGTAATAGTTTAAGCATAAATTAAAAACTACTCGGTGGATTGAGCGGCAATTTTAGATTCACGTATTTGAAGTTTCTAGAAATCAATTTCTGTTGAACAAAAATAAATGCTATATATTTCTTTTTCTCTTTAGTGCGGTCAGTTTATTTCTTTTTAGCGTCATTAAAGATCCAAAACACTGTGTGGCCACAAGAAAAGACGCTAATACTGAAAACAGTTAGAAGAATGATAGATTCGCACGTTAACTCTCAATCGGACACGATGAATAAGATGAAAGTAACAACAACAAATCTATTACATATAATGTTCAGTTAGAAAAAAGACAATAAAGCAAATTCGTAACCTTAATACAAACTTGTAGCATCTTGAAGATTAAAAAAAAGTCTAAAAAAATCGAATCCAAGATAAATGCTTTTAAAGATACTTTTTCCACTTCTTTATGTAGTTGACATTCTTTAAAACAATGCAGTTATCAATCTAAGTATATCAGGACATACGAATTAATTTAGCACAAAAATATGAAATCAATTTTTTGAAAAATGTCGATACTTTTGAAATAATTGGATTCACTCGAACCGAACTGCATCGTAAAAGGATTTTTTTCTCCCCACCGTTTTTCCACTTTAATACACATTTCTTTAAAATTTGAAACAACTATCCGATTTTTCATTTAGGCATTCCTTCGAATATTCAAATTTATATATTGTATTGTTATCCCTTATTTAATATATTATATTTCCAAAAGCTGGGAAAGCTTTAATATATTTTAGAAATACGGTTTCTTCATTAAATAGTTCAAAATATAATTCTGGATTAATTTCATAATCTCTAAATAGTAATATATTCTAGAAACAATGTTGACTATTTTGAACGCTAACAAAGTAAATTTAAATTTGTAATTTGAATTCTTGAATGAAATTCGTTATTAGTTTAAGGGGAATTAAAATTATAATGACATTGAAAACAGATTTGATTTAAATATAGATTATGAGCTTTGCTGTTTGAAAGATGAAAAAACACATTTTCAGACAATGTCTAATATTGTATAAGAATTTTGAATGAAACAAATATTGTCATTTATAAATTTTCTCATACATGGTTCGTATAATTTAGGAGTTATTTATACAGCGTGTTTGTTATCTGCTTTAGCAAAATAATTAGAATGACACAAATAATAAATATTGTATCAGGGTTTCAATACATATTTTTGATTAAAACTATAATGTTTCACTCAAATTTCATGATTTACATTTTTGCGCTTTTCAAAATAGTAATCTTCGAAGTTCGGATAAAGATAAGGAAAAAATCAAAAAATACCTACCTGTTACTCTTACTTTTGTGGTGCACTGTAAAAAAAAATATTGTAAATTTAGTAAACTTTTTCTAGGAAACTGGAATTCCTAGAATTTTTTATCTAACAGTAACAGTAAAAATTCCTGTAACACAATCGATTACATGAATTTTAGCAGTTACCGTTACATAAAAAGTTCTAGGAATCCCAGTTTCCTGGAAAAATTTTAGTAACTTTGCAGATTTTTTTACAGTGCAGCAATGGTATATTTCATTAAAAATAAGAATATTTATTATTTTAAAACAATTTTTTTCTGTGGCCATTTTTAATATTTTCCGTTTTTTTAAGCACTTTAAAAACGCATTCTCAAAAAAAAAGAAAAAACCTACATGTTGCCGGTACATTTGTGGTACTTTTAGTATGAAATATGAAAATACTCGCTATTGAGGAACACATGCATTGAAAATTCGTTGTCATATGTTCCGTTTCTTTTCAGTTTCAATTTGCCAGTCCCAATGGAGTTAAAAAATATAAATAACAACGACACATGGAAAAAGAACTCACTTTTTCATTCAAAGGGTATTTTTACGTAAAACTTTATGAATTTCTATTAGGTGAAAATATGCTTTTCTCAATATCAATTTTCGCGTAAAAGGACGGCGGGCTTTGAAAGAATTTTTTATCTAGGTTCTCCTACTCCAATTTCAAAAACAGGTAACGATGATTTGTTCCGTCACACTTAAAAGGAAATTCTGTAAAGTTATAAACATTTTCCTGGAAAACTGAGATTCTTAGAAATTTTTATGTAATGGTAACAACAAAAATTCATGCAACAGATACCTAGAAATACAGATATCTAGAATGTTTGCATTGTAAATAAAAAAAAATTGTGAAGTTAATAAGAATTTTTTAGAAAACTGGGATACCCAGGTCTTTTTATATAATCAAATATCCCGGGACACGCAGTTTAAACTTTAGTATGATTACTGTAACTTTAGTCGATTCTTTTGTAAAGCTCTATAAAGCTACAGATTTCTGTAGCTTTACAAAAATTATTTTTGTAGAATTTGCATGTTTTTCTCTACAGTGTACAGATAATTTTTTAGTAAGCACACAGATTTCTATAACTTCTGTAGCATTAAAGATTTTTTTTTTTCACAGTATACGTGATTTTTACCGACTACTTCTTTTTTCTTGAACGAAGTAAAAGGTGATTTAATTTTGTGTTGAGATTGCAATGCAGTTATTTTTTTAAATGTGTGATAATGTAAGGAGATGAGGTTTCAATATTTTTCTTTACTTTTGTACCATATGCATAAAATCAAATAAGGTACTTTTCTTCCATACACTATTTTGATTTTATTTTAACTATTTTATATTATTTACATTTTTTATTTTATTTCAGAAAGATTAAGCCCTGTTATAGACCGTATCAGATATGCTAACGTGATATACCTACATGTCAGGCATATAGACATTTGTTTGCATTATAGATTCTTGCTACATATCAGGCATATAGTTATTCACTCGGAAGGCAGCGGGAAGTCCAAAATAACCGTGGCGAAGGCCGAAATCTACAGGGTCTGTCCAGTAAGTAATGAGACCGATTCCATAAAATTCATTTATTTGATGATAATTTTACTGACATTTATTCTTCAAAATAATCCCCCTCTGTATTAATACACCACTGTAAACAACATTGTCACCCATTTATGTTCCTTTAGAAGTCTTTAACTGGAAGGCTGTTGAGAACGCGCGTTACGTTTTTTCTGCATGTTCTCCAAATTCTCAAAGTGAAGACATTTAAAGCTATATTTTAACCGTAGGAATAGAAAAAGGTCAAGTGATGAATAATTGAGGCTGTATAAATGTTGAAGTATCGTTCCGACGCTGAGTTTTACCAGGAATTGGATCAATTTGAAGAACTAGCTTGTCACAAATTTTCCGCATTTGAAATTCTCCCGTGACAATTTAATTCACAATCTCTTTTGCAAGTCCGAATATCTCCGCAATCATTCAAACATTGATACGTCGATCAAAGACCAGAAGAACTTACTTTTTATCCACATTGTCTGAATTTCGATAGTTTGATGGACGTCCAGCGAGTTGTTCGTTATCGGTGTCCTATCTTCCATCCTTGAAGGCTTTGTGCCCCTAAAAATCTTAGACATAGACAAAGAATTCTTCCCGGGGGCTTCTTGTAACATGGGTAGCCTCTCAGTAGTGAATTTGTTTCGTTTTACAGAAAACTTTATGGCGTATCTCTGCTCGAGAATTCGCTTAATTCTGAAAATCTATCGCCACTGTCAAACCCGTGTCTGTTTCATGAATGATTCGTGCACTCACTGCAAAGCATCAAAGCCAGCTGACTTCTGATAGAATCTGTAGCTGACAGACACAACCACACGTACTGCTTGCAAATTCTACCTCTCAGGTCTTCTGCTTGGCGCAAATAACTATTTAATGGACAGACCATGTATCAGGGTTTCTTATACAAAATTCCTTACTATACGTGAGTATAATCATTTCTCTTATTTTATTCAATCTGTTTCAATAAGAACACACTGTACAAAAGATTTTTAACTTATATAATCCATGTATGCCAAAATTTATAATGAACGATACTTGTTTCATTCAAAGTTTGATTTAATATAAGACATTTCCTAAAAATATTTTTGTTCGTCTTTTAAACAGTATAACTTTTAATCCACATTTAAATTAAACTTGTTTGCAATGTCATGAAAATTCTAACTCTCCGTAAACTTAATAACGAATTTCATTCAACGATTCTGTTACTAGACTATAGTTACTTTGCTAATTCAAATTTAATTTGTCAGCATTCCAAATATTCAATATTGTTTTTAGAATATATTATTATTTAGACATTTTAAAAGTAATCCAAAATCCTACTCTTAATTGTTTAATAAAGAAATCATATTTCTAAAATTTATTAAACTTTCCTCTCTCTCTTTTTTTTTTTTTTTTTTTTTTTTTTTTTTTTTAGTTGAACATCGCATGTAAGAGATATCTTGTCTATCTCTTGATTGTCTTGTTCCCCGATTCCAATCGAGAGTCAAACAATTTCTGGACAAGAGAGTGTAGCAAGCTAGTATTTTAACGAAACGAATATATTTAATTATTTTATTAATTTTATTAATTAATTAATTAATTTTTTTATTAATTTTACCCCTTCGATATTCTAAAGAAGTAAACGTGGCTTCAGTAATTTCAAATTGAGTTTTAAGAATATCAAAATGTTGGTTGAATATTTTTAGGGATGCCGCAAATAATATTTTGGTCAAATATCAAAAAGGAAAAAAAATGATTTTAAACACAATATTCATTTATTTTTTAATTAAAATAATATATATATAAGACGTTTTTTATTGTACTTTTATATCGTATGTATAAAATCATAACAGTTACATTTTTTCTAAACTCTATTTTGACGTTTTTATTTCATTTTAGAAAAATTAGGCTCAGTACAGGGTTCATACGGGTACCATTATTTTCCAGGTAAAATATCCACATATTTTTATTTAAAATAATATTTAAAAAAATATTTAAAAGAAAATAAAAGATATATAAAAAAAATATTTAGCTTAAACCCTTGTAATTTCGTCTTCTCTAAGAAGAAGAGATTTCTGTAAGGAAATACTGGTATTCAAGAATTTCCTAGTCTTGAAATTCCAGGACGCGTACAAACTCTGCTGTATACAGAGGGTCAGAAATTCTAGTATAATGTAGCTATATGTCATAAATATAGACGAGAGGGGCTTCATTTTTCGCTGTTGAAGTCAGCTTGAACTTCAAGTCTAATGTATAGACTGGCGAAACCCGGTTATTTTAGTAATAATAACAGTTTACTTAATTGCTTGTATGTCATTGATGATTCTTTCATTGTAAAAAATATTATTCGCTTTAAATTGAAAGTAAGGTTCAAGCTTTCCAACGAATAATTTGCGACAAAAAACAAAAGATACTAGAAAGTTCGTATATCTGTTTAGTTCTGTTGCACTGTATCATTTCTGAACGTCGTGAAAAAAAATTTCTTAGCGTGTTATCATACCAAAAATGCACAAAAGAACCGTATTTCTTAGCTTTCATTAAATAGCATGTTTCTTAAATATCAGTAAAAATTAACTTTTATGATTTGGATAGCAATTTTAATATTTTAAAGCAAAATATATTAAGTTATTTTCGTTCCAAACTGGAACTAAAAATCGTACCCGAAATGGCTTAAATATGCATTAGCTGTCTACGAAAATCATTCGTGGAGTATTATACATATATATATTACCGGGTGTATCATAATTCCATTAACATTTTAAAAAATCTTTATTTTTCAGATAAATGTATAATCATCTTCCTATCAGACAATGGACTATCCAGTCTCGTTAGTCCTAAATTATAGTGTATCGATTCCACAGCCTACCCAAAGAGGTTAGTGGGCTGATAGGGTTATCCAAAATCCTCGGAAAAAAGCTGATTATATTTTTTTTAGATAAAATTGCCATTCTTTTTCTGTCATACAATAGACTAGCCATTTTTGTTAGTCCCACATTAATGCCCAGTGACACCAGAACATACCATACCCAAAGACCCCCCCCCCCCTCGAAAATGCTCACAATAAGAAAAAAGTAAGTTTTTTTTTTCTTTTTTGAGATAAATTTGTTTTATTATCTGTCACAAGGCGAACTTGTTATTCTTGTTAGTCCCATATCCTTCTCAGTCTTGAAACCAAAATTACTTTAGATCAAAAAATTCATTTTCAAATGACTGAAAAAAAGCTTCAAGCATATTTTAGTGGATAAAGGAATATTTACAATATGCTCCCATCATAGAAGATAAAAGATATAATTATGATAAGCCTAAAAGTAGCTTAATTAATTTTAAGCCATTCTCGTTATCCTATATTAGTGCATAGTAATATCGTCACATATTATGCCCAAATACAGATGGGATTACAGATGGGTAAGGATTACAGCTATAGAAGCCGACTTAACAATGGAAAAACAACAAACCTTTACCATTTTTTTTAAATAATACTTTTTGTCTTAATTAGTCACCGTGATTAAGTAATACAGAAACATCTAAAATCTAAGAAATCTTACCCGACTCGACTTTCTACAAAAAATTAAAACTTTTCTTAACATACAATTACGATTATTTTAAAGAATACTGTATTGATATTTGTGTGAAAATTTGACAGTATATTTGAAACTGTATGTCCACAAGCCATTAGGAACATTAAAATTCACTTGGACTCTTAGGCTAATACAGACTCAGTAACAAAAATTAAAGTAGTGTAAAATAAAGGAAAAAAGATGGTTAAAAAAAGATAACTCTTAAAGCTCCGTAATCAGAAAATAATTTTTTAAAAAATACTTCTGTTTTAGTTATTAATATATATTTTCAAGTATTCTGATAACAAAAGTTTATTATCACTGTCATTTTTACCAAAAAAGATAAAAATAAAATGTCTGCCCGACAAATTTAGTCCAGGGAATAATTGATTGCAAGTCTTGCTCCGCCTGTTACATTTTTCCCACGTAGGAAAAAAATGTCAGCTTCAGACAGCAGGTGTTATTAACTAATCCCGGGCTTAAGCACGATGTACTATTCTATGCAGATCTCTACATTAGACATGTTTTTCTGTATTGAGGTTGTCAGACTAGCATCGCGTCTTTCAGCAAATTTATAACTTAATATGAGCTCTTGCGTAAATTTCAGTGAAAATCTTTCCTATTTTGACAGAATAGTCCGATCCTTTTAAATTTATTATATCGGATTGTCCAGCCCGCTTTTTTTTTAATTTTATTTATTTAAAAAAAATAAGTCAATTTTATTTATTTTTTTGTGTGTGTGTGGGGGGAGTGGTTCACCTATGTGATCGGCACCACCGAATAACTAATTAACTAATTACCTTCAGTTAGCATTGAAATTTTTTTCATAGAAATACTTGTTTGGCATACTCAAATATGATGTAAAATAAAAAAGCACTAACGCTGCATGAACCAGAAAAACATAATATCCCAACGAAAATGCAATTTTATAGGTAAAATAGTTTTCGAATTAGAACATCCGTCTGAAATTTTAAAATATTTTAAAAAACAAAGCAGAAATATTTTGGCCGCATTACGAAAAAATCAAACATAAAAAGAAAAATTATAAAGCGTATACATTTATGATGCCAGTGTTAATATTAATTTACATTAGCTGCGTAATTAACCTAAACGTTTCAAGTTTTTTATTGCATTAAAATGCTTTACAGTAAAATGTATTTGAAACACCAAAATTTATTGGGCATCTTAAATCTATGGAGTATGGAAAAGTGCTTTGCAAACAGTAGAAAATTGGCCCCTAAATAAAAAAAAAATTTGCTTGAAAAAATGTGTTTGTTTTAGATTGTTTTTTGCCAAACAAGACCGTAAGCGCATTTACTTTCGGGGAAGAAAAGAACGGGAGAGACAAAGGGACAACTACAATGTCTCACTTTTAAAACATATGAAAGAATCAATTTACACGTTTTACATCGGCATGGGGATAGAGTAATGGGTTAGATCCTTGCCCCCTCCCCCTCTTTTCCTCTGACTGTAACCTTATTGCCAAGTACGATTTCTGTTTTAACCACAATCCAATGTTTTTTGCAAGGCTGAGTATATTATAGAAATTTAAGTCGCCTTTCTCCCCACGAAATTATATCCTGGATACGCCACTGGCGGTTTGCGAGAAATTTCTTCTAAAAAAGAGGAATTTATTTCGACACGGGATTTATTGCAATACAAATTTTTAATCGGAATATTTGCAGACAGGATTACCATGTGAAGTAATATCACATGATTCTATAATAAACGATATTTATTTGTATTTAGGCGAATCGTAACGGGCATTTCACAATAGTATATTTTGAACGAATCTGTCACTAGAGAGAAATGGGCATTTCACGTAATTAAAGCGTTGAAAAAGGCTTTTTGTTACAAAATTCCCTGCATCTATTCGGATATGTTGCATTCTTCAATTGAAGATATTTTCAATCACCAGCGAATTGTAATAATGCATCTTTATTTGTCGAATTAAATACTTCTTTAAAAACTTAATTCTTAATTATCTTTTTAAATTCTTATAAAAATTTCGTTAAATCCTCTGGCTTTAAGATTTTTTTTCTTTAACACATTCTAAAATCTTATGTTACTTTGCACCGGCCTTTAGGCAAATGATAGTTGTAAGTAGTACTAGTAGTTAGAGTTGTTTTAATAAGTTTCAAGTGGTATAAGAGTATGAATATCACATAAGTGTATAAAACAGCGTAAATGCAAATATATTCATATTGCAATTGTTTTTATGCATAATAGTGGTAATTCTTTTTCGCTTTTTCGTGCTGCTCATTCAATAAATAAATTAGCTAGTCATTCTCATTCTTTATTAATTTATAATGAAACCTGAATCAACATCTATGTAGGCAAAACAATAAGTCGACTCTAAAATGCTGACTAACGGGACCATTATTATAAAAACCCTTTCGCGCTTGATTTTATTGTATTTTTTGAGATTCTATAATATAGCTGTTCATTTCGTTTGCATTTTAATCAGCTTACAAGATTATAAAATGATAAGTTCTTTAATTCTTCAATATGCATGCATGGTTTGCTTCTTTTATAAAATTAGTGCTGCTGATGAAGCTTTAACTCATGAGACAAGTCAACAGAGGGAAATGACGAATTTCTCTCGAGGTAATTTCTTAGAATATTCGTAGATTTCTTTAAAAACTGTCAGAAAAATACTGTTTAATATATTGTCTAAATTAAATATTTGCAACTTAAGAATAATTTGAAAATAATTTGAAGAAAAAAAAGGGTTTCTAAAGAACTAGGGAAAATTAAAACCATGAAATTGGTCCTTTTCAAGTACTAATATACAAATACATTCGATAAGATATTTACTATATTGTTAATGTTTACTATGTTTGTTTCATCAATTCAAAATTATAAAATATTTTGATTCATTTTAATTCTTAAGCAGATTTTGGGGTTGCTAAAGTTGGTTATTTTTACATTTTGACTTTTTTATCAATTTATTTCAAGCAAAGTGAACAAAGATAACAATTTGATTTTAAAAAAGTAATTATAGATTCAAAAAAGTAGTACTAAAAAAATTTATTACCGTTATTTGAAGATTTAGTGCAGTTTGGTGATACAATGAAATAAAAAGTAGTATATTTTTAGTGATTACTGATTTTCCATTCCACAGGTTTCGTAATATATGAACCGGAAATGTTCTGACTTTAAAACACCGAATTTTAAATAAATTTAACTAAATAATTTGAAAACATTATTTTTTATACAAATGTAAAACATTTTATTTTATTGAAATTAAAAAAACTTATTAGACAAGTAAGCTAAAAAATTGTATTGTTTAACACTAGAACCGCGGAAATTTTTTCTCAAGATTCCTAAAAGTATTTCACATCAGAATTTTCATTTCAAATTAAATCACTTATTAATTTACATTATTTTTCTGCGTCCTATAAATAACTTATTTTATTAAGAATTTTCTGGCTCGAATCGACATCTAGCCATTTGTTCCGGGTCAAACTGACCCGGTTCCGCGGTTCTAGTGTTAAAATAATATAGAATTAAATATTACTTTCAAAACCTATGTAAACTTAGCGTAAAAATCACGCTTTCAAAAACTGGTGCAACGGAATATAAATAAGGATATAATATAAATGAAATAGGGAATAAAATACATTTTCTACCAAAGAAAATTTATTTGTTTAAAGTTATTTGAAATATTTGAAATTAATTTTTTTGCAAAAATATATATAATTGAAATTATCAAACATTAAATAATTCTAAAAGAGAAATAAGAGAGGACGGAATTATATGTCACGCATCCTTAAATAAAAATAAATGACGAAAGAAAAAACTAATTTCTTTTTATGGCCATAATACATATATAAAATACATGCTCTTTAGTCATCATTAATCTTCCTTTCTACGCGTTACGTAATATTACAGCTTTGTAATTTTTCTTACCTTGAACACTGAACTAAGTTAAATATATTTAAAAGTGCAGTTTTTACAACTTTCACTTTTTGAAATATATATATCGTTTTATTTGTTGAATTTAACAACCTTATTATACAGGTTGGAATAAAATTCCAATTGTTTTTGAATGGTTTTGAAGCTCAAAATTATTTTCAAAAGCATAGTTTAAATTTACCCAGCCGTGAGAATTTTAAAAACCTTGAAATGAACTTTTGAACAAGAATAGAATGTCAATAAATTAGAAATACATTCTGTGTAAGAAGTACCAGGAATTTTTTTTTAATTCTCAAATTTTATTTTGTTCCCTTTGAAGTAAGCCCTTTGTAGTCCAACACATTTATATAATGTTGGACAAAATCCTCCATACATTTTTAGTACACTAATTGAGTTATGATTTCCAGCTCCCTTCGTGAATTTTCTTGTATGTTCTCCATTGACATAAGACGCCCTCATTGAAGTGGTAATTTGAACTTTAGAAAGGTTAAAAGATCATACGGGGCCATATGAGGTGAGTTCGATACCTGGTTGATTATATTCGTTGCGTTTTCGATTTTATTTCGTTGCGCCAAAACGATAACTTTGTGCCAAGGTGCATTATCGTAGTGCAAATTATATGCGAAATTCCCTTTAAAACTTTCCGAGCGTCTAGAGGACTTTCCTACATTTTCATAAAAATGCTTACCAAAAAAGCCTAATTAAACTTTTCCTTTCTTGTTTGCCCTTTATTTGACACACATTTTAAAATACAATTCTGTTAAATATATATATATTTTTTTTTTTTTTTTTTTTTTTTTTTTTTTGTACAACAGATATTAATTGTCTTGGGGAAACGAAAAAATACGGGCAAAACGCTTAGAGATTTAATCTAAAAATTTAAGGAAAGTCTTTTGATAAACTATTTTTATATTGCCAAAAATCGCAGAGCTCTCAAAAGTAATGACTAAAAGAAAGCTGCTATCAATACACTAGGTCACAAATGGTGCTCAAAATTTGTTCTCTAACTCAACACAATGGTGCCCACTTACGAAAACAAAATTGTCCTAATATTTTTTACGGGTGTCTTTTAAATAACAAATTTACCAGTACTTTTTAAATAGAATGTAGATCAAACTTCCTGTCTAAAAATCTCTACTTAATTTTATTTAAAATAAAATTTCAACTTGGTTTTGCTTTGAAAATCTGTAGAATTGACAATATCATTCCCTATCATCTACTAAACTGAAGAAAAATATAGAGGTGTTACAAATTATGAAAAAAAAAATATATATAAGAACACATTTTGCTGCATAGAAATACACACTTAATATTTTTAGCAGTGTAAAAATCTCCTTTTAGTCTTCCATCGATATTTTATAACAGTTTTCTGATTGAATAAAATTTCGTTCGATGAAGAACATACATTGTGAAAGAACTCCTTCATATTCTTCATTGCTCATTAACATGATTTGTATATTCGCACTGTTTTAAAAAAATTAACAAAGTATTTTTTAATTCCCTTTCCTAGTTCATTACATTTGTCACTTCCATTTTTTTCATATTTGTCAAATAAAATCTAGACAATTTATATGTGAGAAATCTGGATTTCTTATACGTAAAATTAGCACATTTTTAAAAATCCAGATAACCATTTAGTTTTTAACCGACTTCAAAGAGGAGGTTATGATTTCGGCCTGTATGTATTTGTTGTTTACTCATAACTTCTTTAAATATGAATCGATTTTGATAATTCTTTTTTTGTTTGAAAATGCAAGATGGCCGTGTGGTCCCATTTCAATTTTATCAAATTTTGGTGATTATAACTTTTTAAAAATAAAAAACATTAAAATTCCAATTCTTTTCGATGCAGTCATCCAATTATAAGCCTTCCTTTTTCATGTATTCGCAGGCTTTCATGTCGAGCACACAAGTCAGATGTGTGTGTACAATAAATAAATAAAATTTATGGCTATCACTCTTACACCGATACGAGATATTTTTTCTACGAAGAGCGAAATCTTGACTAACAACGGCCGAGATCTAGATAGATTTTGCACTGTTAGTGAAATAAGATTGATCAATGTGAAAACTTCCACTGTTAGAAATCTTCAGCTGTAGCTGCATAATG
The DNA here is from genome assembly GCA_964019185.1 of Maratus speculifer. NCBI lineage: Eukaryota > Metazoa > Arthropoda > Arachnida > Araneae > Salticidae > Maratus > Maratus speculifer. The sequence goes on from OZ025299.1 coordinate 81,312,956, forward strand.
ACTCCAGTGTTTGTGTAGATCTCTATTTTGACCAATGAAAATGCTCCATCCATCTGTTGATTAGAACTTTTTAAAAATAAAAATTAAAATTAAGATTCTTTTACAAAAAGCCGTTCAATTAGAAGCGTTCGTTTTTCATGCTGTTACTCTTACGCAGATACATGATCTTGCGAGATTTTGACAGGATCGGATTCAGATAGATTTTGCGCTATTGTGAAATGAAACTGACCAATAAGATAAATAATACTTACTGTAAGCAGCTACAATTTCTCAAAAAAATGCAGGCTTCTAATTGGTCAATCAGGTTTAGTTAATAGCGCAAAATCTTCCGGATCATAGCCAACGCTGTGCAAAAGGGGGTAAAGGGGGCGCCAAATTTATAGTACCAACGTCATTTTTAGCTCACAGACTATCAAAGCCTGAGAGCTTATGTGCCCGTTCGTTCTGTATGTGCGTATGTGCGTAACGCGATAACTCATGATAAACATATCCGATTTACTTGAAATTTTGGTTATATGTATATAGCGATAAGGCGCTTCCCTGATTAGTTTTTGAAGTTCATTTGATATGTATAAGAGTGGGATCGGGGGCTTATACCCTTCCCCTTAATTTATATAGATGGGGTTTTTATATGATAAAGCGCAATTAGGCGCAAAGCCCTGATTAGTTTAGGAGGTTGAATGATTAAGTATAAAAAGGGAAAATGGGGAGAGTTATTCCCCCCCCCCCACCCTTAACTTGTTTTTCGAACGGCAATAACCCTTGAAAATATAAGGCTGTAATGAACAAATAGTATGCGTAGCTGGTGAGCTCAATGCCATCAGTTTAACTGGACAATATTCTTTTTGTTGGGTTGTTACAAAAGAAAGTTGGGGGAGGGGGCGCCAAATTGACACTTTGTCCCGGGCGCAATTTTCTCTTCGCACGCCCCTGATCGCAGCCAAGTTATCTTTCGCTGTTAGTAAAATCAGAATGGCCAATTAGAAGTTTGCATTTTTGCGAACTTTTCGCAATTTGCTTACACAGTGAAAAATTTGGAAAAATACAGTCTTCTGATTAGTCAATCTAAATAGTGGGAAAAAATATACATATGGATCGTAGCCACTTTTGCAGAGATGCGAGTCCTTTGCAAAGTGCGAAATCTTAACTAGAGAAATTCTTGTATACGACAAAATGGAAGGTCTGCATCGATGCTTGCCGACATTGGAAATAGGTGTCAAAAAGTTAAAAATCTACCGTTAAAGTACCTTTATATGTCAGAGCACAAGTGCCTGTGTATCAGGGTACTTTTTATGCCGGATGCACATAGAAATTAAAGTACATTGTTATGTGTATCGATACTGTCTTGAAATTCAGATTCAGTTATAGAGTTAAATATCAAAATACTTTGAGATTTTCTTCCGACAGAATTCCTCGATATCAAATTGGTATTATACGGGGATATTTGATCGGTTGAGACGAATCTAGACAAAAGAAAATGGGAAAACATTTTGATGATTTTGCGATTAAAGTGAAGCTAGTTAACCTCTTGCACTCGGGGTCTCCGTCGCTGAGTGGTCAAGACACCACGCCGCTTTGCGCGCACTTTGCAAGCGTAGGAGGTTGTGAGTTCGAATCCTGCTGGTTCCATTGCACACTTTTTTTGCGTGGAACTCCTGGCTGTACTTCTTTCGTGTTATAAAAATTTCCTTGCGCTATTTCGTCCCTGTATACTTTTAAAATTTTGAAACTTTTGCTGTATCGTCACTGCACCGCTTTTATAGAATATCTCTATTTTGACCAATGAGAATGCTCCATAAAGGCGTGAAGTAATAGTTTTCTGTAAAGGCAGTGGAATGACGATGTAGCAAATGTTTCCAAATTTTAGCAGAGTATATTGACGATGACTTATAAGCAGGCTTTCATGTCGATCACTCAAATCAGATGTATGTAAGTTGTCCTTGCACTCGTATAATCGTACTCGTTAGACGACTATTGTCAAGTTTTGCAAGTTTGGAAAGCCTACTTTTTGTGTAGTTTGGAAAACCGTGTCTATCGATATCCATTTCTGAGGTCCTTAAGAATCGGTGTGGACCTTAAAGTTTGATGAATGTGACAACTTTTCGAAGAGTGAGATCTTATCTAAACAAGATACCACATCCGAAAAACCTAAAGATCCACAACGATACTAACCGACATTGTACGTTGCTTTCGAATAGCTGAAAATGAAATAGAAAATTAACCAGCAAATTTAATACTTCAAAGCCCAGCAAAGTACATCATTTAGTCAATGCATTGCAAAGAGACATCACAATCAGTACATATATTTGAGTATTACTGTATGAATAACTAAAAAGTAGGAAATAAACAAGCTTTTTAAAAAAATATATCAACCGACTTCAAAAAAGCGCTAAAAAGAATTAAATAATTCTTTAAAATTCTTTGACAAAACGTTATTGAAAAATCAGACATCGAATGTCAGGTACCGGCATAAAAACGGTTAAATTTAATTTATATAATTTAATATCCACCATACATGGATTTTAGAGAGAATATTTTTTACAAGAGATGAATTTGCATATTTATGATTTAATTTATGAATATATACATATAAAATAATGAATTACTTTTTGAAGATGGTGCCAAACTATCTTAAATATAATAAGAATTGTGAATATTTTGCCTCTAGTACCATAATTAAAATGGTGATAATCATTGTCGATAGTGATTGTTTGGCACCAACTTAAAAAAGTAATTCATTATTTTATATGTATATATTCATAAATTAAATCATAAATATGCAAATTCATCTCTTGTAAAAAATATTCTCTCTAAAATCCATGTATGGTGAATATTAAATTATATAAATTAAATTTAACCGTTTTTATGCCGGTACCTGATATTCGATGTCTGATTTTTCAATAACGTTTTGTCAGAGAATTTTAAAGAATTATTTAATTCTTTTTAGCGCTTTTTTGAAGTCGGTTGATATTTTTTTTAAAAAGCTTGTTTATTTCATATGGAAAATATGCTACATGATCTCAACTTGATACCACATTAAAATAAATATTTGCAGCTTGGAAAATAAATTATAATAAAAGTTCTTTAATTATGAAAATAAACAGCTAAAACATACACAACTACAAATGTAATAGAATAACATTACAGAAAAAATTGTTTCACTATTTATATTTAAATTCAGTAAGAATTTTAATTCAGTCATGAGCATTTCTCGTGGCGTCAAATTACTTTTGAAGTAAAAAATCTACACTTTATTATGTTTTTTAGATTTTCATTTGAATTTAAATACATAAATCTCCTCTATAACCCCATTGGGGACGAGCAGCAAGTATAAATGATATATAAGGATCTGAGAACCCTTTAATATTTGAAAAAATGGTGATAAAATATTAAAAATTCTGTTAAGAAAGCTCCTCGTAAATTAGTTTATAGATCTTCCTTGTCAAACAATATCAAAATTCTTTGTGAAGAAAAATCTGTTATTTTCTCAATAATTTTATTTTTGTCATTAATATTTTAAAAATAACTATTAATTGTATATTCCTATTTGAATTTCTTAAAACCATTTTCCTTAACATTTAATGTGCAACTTCAATCAGATTGCTTTATTACATTAATAATCCATAGTAGTATCACATAATTATTATGTATATTTTGTTTGAAATTTCTTTCACAACGATAAGGAAGTTTTAGTTTAACCTCTAGTCATACATGAAAACCAAGATGTTTATCTCTCTGTCTGCTTAGGATTACCCGCATTCAGAGAATAATATTTAAAATTTGTTTCTTTTAACATTGGTAAAATTTTATTCTGCAGTTAAAAAAAATAAAGTACATCGATGTTCAAAACTAAATCGTATTGCTCCACACTAGACATGTGTTCCTGGACTTTTTTTTCAAAAGACATTCTTAGAACATACTTTGCATTCATTACTCATGCTTTCATTCCTTTCATGCTGAAGCATTTTTTGCTCTTTACGAACTGCGTACGAAAATCTCTAAGGATGCTCCTTTAAAATAAAGTTTCTAAAATCTTAAATCTTGCTGAACTTTTCAAAGTTTAATTCGCCATAAAAAAAAAACCTTTTATGAGAACAATATGTTTCTCAGAAAATGTTTGTGTATAGCTATATATATTTCTTTTTATTTTAAACAATTTCTCGGGAGCCAAACATAAAGGAAACAAACATATCAAGGAAGTCAAACATAACTCGGAAGTCAAACATAATCTCTGGCAGAGTAAACAAAATCAGATTCGAAGCTAGTGTGTTTTACTAAAGTAAAATCAAAATTTTTGTTTATAACAGTTTGTGCAATTACTTTCGAACTATCTGCATGATGTTTGTAAAATGCAAAGAAAAGAAGTACATATAATTTGGAAATCTTTCCATATTATTTTTTTTTCTTAATTTACACAAGGAGATGTATAAGATGCAAATTAAAACCAAGAAAAATTCAAATAACATCTGAACGTACAGCACTAAAATTTTAGTACGACTGCCTACCGTATGCTCACAATGTATTTTCGGTGAGACCTGGAATCGTTCTAATTAACTCGCTAGATTGAAATATCTAGACTAAACTGGCTGTGAATGCCTTAGAAGCGTCGATCGCTAATTTGTAATTTTTTTCTAAGCTTGCTTGGGGTGAGACTATACTAGGCATGTGGTAGGTTATTTGTATCTAATACTGTAGAAACCCAGTACTAATCCATGGAGTGGAGCATTTGGAAACTTTCCTAAACGCACAAACAATATTATGAAAACTCACGTGAAGGACAATTTGCTTTATGGCATTTATAGTAATGGAAAAAATTGATAAATATATTTATTATGTACACATTTGCATATTTTGTATACATTAAATTGTGCTATTATAGAATTGTACGTATAAAAAATACACATGAATGATGCAGTAAATCGTGATTTGCAAGAAATCAAAAATCAGTATGATTTGAATCTAGCAAGCCGATAAGAACGATTTGGGATCGGAATCGAGTAAGTATTGTGAACATGCGTGCTCACCTTAGTAAAACTTTATCATATTTGCAATCATACGCGAGTCACTGGAAAACCACTAGTGATGAAACTTCTAAATTATCGATTTTATTTCAAAAACTGTGGGAAGTAACGAAACAAGATTAGTTACAAAAATATAGAACGTACTATATTTAGTACGAAATGGCATTTAATTTCCAAAAGTAACTTTATTAGAAGCCATAAAATAAATCAATGGTGACTAAAAAATCAACGACTTAAATATATTAAAAACAATCTCACCCACATGTAAGGCATTCTGAGGTAATTGGACGTTTACTAATGCAGTATACTTATTTTGCTCACCATTTGTAGTAATGTTTGTTCATGCATGCGAGTGATGGACACATTGAACATACTTAACTTGGTCATTTAGAGAAAATAAATCGTATCTTGCTTGCAACTGTTACTTATATTAGCAATTGTGCATCTTCCTTATGATGTCACGCTATTGCACGTGATTAATAATATGGCAACGTTTCAGGGTTTCTAATAAAGTTGTTTTCGCGCATTAGACATCATTTCATACTTAATTGAGGACTAGCTACGGTTATCTATATGTAACTTATTTTAGGTATCTCTTATAGTTTTCGATATTAGATATAGTTTTCACTATTATAGTTCTTTTATAATTTTCATCCTAGTGATGTTGCCGTCATCTTCATATAATAGCGCAGAGTCATTTTACTATAAGTAGATGTTGACCAATTCTACTTTCACCTGTTCAGAAATTATTTGAGTACTTGCTAACTCTAGCTTCCACTCTGTACCAAATTATCGTTCTACAACAGCTAATCCTTAAACCATTAGTTTTAAAATGTATAATTCTAATTGCAAAAATTTTTAAATGCTGTTGTCTATCATATTTGAAACCATTTACGTAATACCAGTTATTTTAAAAAAAAGTTGCAATGCAGAAACTTTTATTCAATTATTTAAAAAAAAAAAAAAAAAAAAAAAAAAAAAAAAAAAACTTTTTACTTGTTTTTGGTAGTAAAACAAAAATGTTTCGTTTTTGAGCGACCAAAATGTACAGATTTATTGTATCTTGAATTTTAATCATTTTCAGCATTTTTTGTAACCATAAATGCTAAAACATTTTTTTAGTGCCAGAAAACTCTGAAATTCATAAAATTCATTGTAGCAAAACTCTCCAAGTTTTCGTTATAAAAAAACGAAGTTTTTACTGTTTTACTTGCAAGAATACAAAGTCATTTCATATAAACATAACTTATAAATATTTAAGTTTACAATTTTGTAACTTTCACAAAAACATCCATTTTGACTTAATTAGACTTTAATATGATGTTGAACTTATAGAACATTTGTCCAACTGGAACTATAACTCAAAAACTAAGTACATGAATTAACTGTTGGATATCTATAAGGAAAGATACAATATACATTTCTAATGGATGAGTTAAAATTGTCGTCCACACTGTAAAAAAAGACAAAGGTTTCTTAATCTTAGAAAACATAATATAATCACGAACTAAAATATACAATATGAGTTAACGGATTCCGAAATTTTTTCTTTATCTTGAAAACTGAGAACTAATATATTTTCCAGATTTAGAAGCATTTATAAAAATTAACTTTCTTTTATTGCCATTGATTTTTGGAAACAGTTCCGAGTAGATACTATTAGTAGATGCCGAGTAGATAATAACTAGTAGTACATGAATTAGTTGACTCAAGCTGAAGTATTATTATTATTATTATTATTATTATTATTATTATTATTATTATTATTATTATTATTTTGTATGCTATCATTCTCAACTTTTACCTACGCAACAGAATTTATGCATGCAAAAGTAATAAGATGATACTAATTCTAATACTAATGGTAATGCTGTAAACTTATTATATTTGCCCGCAAAACATGTTTGACATGAACATGAAAATATTTACTTCATAATTCATAGCATCCGAAAACCCTATATTCCCAGGTTATGAAAACCATTTATTATGCTGTAAAACTTACACGGAAATGTTTCCGAAAAACAGAGGCAGAATAAGCAAAATCTATTTCATAAGTCCGTCTTTACATCTGTTATATATAATATAATAGATTCTGGAATTTCTAAAGATAAAGAACAATTTCAGAATCGTAGGTAACTGGGAAGAGGTTATTGTATATTTTCGTTTCTGACTATTACTTTATACTACCCGCAGAATCATTCGTCATTTTTTTCGACATTACAGAAGTTTATATACTTGGCCATTAAATACAATGGGTACTTTAAAATAGCTATAGTATGAACCCTAATAGTATTTGCTATTAAAAAAAAGTGGGAGTAAGAAATAAAAACTTTTCTAAATAGTTCCATCTGCTGAGAAATACAACATGTAGGGGGAACTGGGGTACATTTATACAGTTTTTTTCTAAGATTTTTTTTGGTGTCAAGAAAGTAGAAAATTCAAGTTTTTTTTCCATGAGGTGACAGCAAAACTTGTGTAGTATGTTATAAAAATGTACAATCATTGTTTTATGTAGTATTTTTGCATGTAATTTTAAAAAAATCAAAAAAAGTCATTTGTATCAATGTGCCCCATCCCCGGGGCAGATTGATACGTTTAAGAAAATTGACGACAAAATAATACCAATGCATATTTTTCATAAAAAATGAGTTAGAAAACCATTTTATATTTATTTATAAAAATTCAAATCACCCACAATTTATTTTTAAGCAATATTAAAGCAATCAAAATTAAATATATTATGACTTGATGTTCTGTCTGTTTCTTGTCTGATTGTTGGCTGTGGTAACTTTGTCATATCTAGCACTTCAACCCCAGCATTATCTTCTTTCTTATAAAAGATGAAAAAATTACCAGTTTTTCTGTTTATAAATAGGTTCATAAACAGAAAATAAAGGATAATTATATTAAAAATTCTGTTTATAATATAAGTATCATTTTCTGTTCTGCAGTTTGTTTCTCTTACTTAACATTTCTCATGTCGAAAATACTTTTTTCTCTGGAGAATCGATATAAATTCGAGATTTGCCAGAATGCCGTCCTTTTCTTTTATTAGTTCTACTAGCACTAGATGCTGGGTAAGTTCCTACGTCTTCTGTTTTCAAAAATACTATAAAATGCTCTAATATAAAGAAATTAGAGCTATTTCACTTCAATAAAAACTAATATTAGAAATTTTTCGTGAAAAAAAGGTTGGATTAAGGAGCGTATGGTAAAAAAAATAATAAAAGATAATGAAAATATGAACTATTAAAGGATTTAGGCTGTATCAATGTGCCCCGTCATAAACTGTATCAATGTGCCCCATACAGCGATTTTGAATAAAATGAGTCTCAAATCCAACACTTCACAATATATCTAACAATAAATAATGAGGAACTGATAAAGAGTAGCAGTACTTACCAGGGAGAGTATTCATTTTGGTTGAAAATACTGGAACAGTTGTATAATAGCATTTCAATTGTACAACTCAAATTTACTTTTGAACAACAAAAACAATAAATCACCCGTCCCATTTCATCAAACTGCTGAATCATTCCAAGATTTTCTGTATGTAGTTGAATACACTAGCATCACCTTTTGGAGCTGTTGTGAAACTTCCTGTAATGACCCTGTGAGCGGTAGAGGGGATGTATCAATGTGCCCCATGTATCAATGTACCCCAGTTCCCCCTATAAGCAAATTTTATAAATATACAAAACCATAAAATTAATTTTAAATCTTGGTCTGTAGTTTATTCTATAACATATTAATGTTTTGATGATTTGAACCTTCATCTGCAAGAAATTAATTTATGATTACCTCCAAAGAAAAGATTTTCAGAAAAAGTAACGAAATTAAGATTCAGCAATTGAGCAGTCTTCTACTTATAGCGAAAGTGAAGTCGAATGAAAACAGGGTTGGCAAAGTGGGCCCAGCCCAGAAAAACCAACCCGGGTTTTCCTGGGCGGGTCCACCAACAAAACCCACCTGGGTTTTTGCTAAAAGTCATTTCTGAATCTGCAAATCCCCCTAATAGTATTATACAAATTTTCCTTTTAAGCCCAAAATCTAGGTGGTTTCTTTTACAAAATCACATAATTTATTTTTTCAATTTATTTATTTATTTTATAAAAATATATTTCAAATAAGTTACACAATGTAATGCAAAATAATTATAATTGATTTTTTTTTTTTTTTTTTTTTTTTTTTTTTTTTTTTTTTTTTTTTTTTTTTTTTTACCAATCAAAATTACATTCACTTTAATTTTTATGGTAATATTTATAATTTTTTACTAATTTTTCACACTGCTCTTGAGTCTAGTCTGTTCTGTAATTTATACTATATGAATCCAAATGTAGAGAAAATCCTCTTGAAGGAAAAGCAGAGCTAGATGGAACAGAATGCAGAGATTGGAAAAAACTACAAAAATCAGAATCTAACTTGTTTTTCTTTTTCTGTATTTTTCCTAGTCCCACCATTTTGAAGCTGAGAATTGTGACATAATACTTTCTGAGAAAAGTGATTTAGGAAAATAGTCCCTGTCTTTAATTTTAAATACAAATATCGAAGGCAACCACTCTGAATGATACTGCATTATCCATTCATAAGTTTCTTTCTCTTTTGTTAAATTAAGCCTTTCTCATCTAAACTTTGCATCCATTATATAAGCTAAAAAATGCTCGGTCCCGATGATGTGTTTGTAGCATTTCAGCATAATTTCCTTGTGCTATTTCAATTCTTCTGATTCCATCAAATTTCTCCAAATCTTAAAATAACATGACAATGTGATTTTATCTTTTTGCAGCTCATCAAGAGCTGAAGATATAATTGTTAGCTGTTTTTTTAAAGTCCAACACTCCTTCCCTCAAATACCACTATTTTTTATTATTAATTTTTGTAAAAATGTTAAATTCTTGCTTGATCTGTTTCAAACATTAAGATAGCTTAGCTTATAACATACGATAAAAATTTATAAAAAAGAATGCTGTGTCAAATACTGCTATTTTCAGTAATAATTTCTGCAAAAATCTTAGTTTCTTGTTTTAAAATGCCACTCCCTCGACTTATATGTCTACAGATAAGTTGTTTAACAGAGTTTTATTCAAATATATATTTTTTTAAGAATATAGCGCACTACCTGGTAGTGTGTGATCAGTATACCTGCTATACATTGTTGTATGCAACTGGAACCTAGTTTGAGATATGTTCGGCACGACACTTGCATATCAATTACAGATTTATTTAAAAGGAAGGATCCTTCTGTGCATGCGCAAAATCCTCTACATGGTGTTGTAGGCAGCGGAGGTACGGTTTGAGATGTTAAAAGGAGGGGCCCAGTAGTTCATGCTTTTGACCTGTTATCGGTGGCATAGGCAGCGGGGATCCGGTTCGAAATTTGTTCGCTTCGAGATTCACGTATAAAAGAACCAGCCCCGCTGCAGTCATAGCCAGCTAGTTTAATTATAATAGTTACTAATTATTATAACATTTTTAATTACTATAGTTACTACAAAAATAAAAGTATATATATTATATACTAATATATGTTTAAAAGAGATAAGAACTCACTTTTATTATTTAAAATATTATTAAATTAATTATAATAGTACTATTATTATTAGTATTAATAATAGTCAATAATAGTAATAATAGTAATTGACATGAATTATTAACAGTATGAAAATTATTTTATATCAGTTAATGTTAATAAACTTATTCTGATGTTAGTTTTAAATTTTCTATTGATATTATTATTAATACTAATACCAGAATAGAATAAATTTATTAACTGATATTATAAATAATATTAATTAGTAATAAATAGATTAGATGTGATTAAAAAATGCAACTTAATAAGTATATTTTTAAATGAGTACACACATATATTATTAAATATACAAATATACAGAAGAATAACTAAAACCCACAAAAACCCAGAAAAGCCCACAAATACCCAGAAAAACCCAGGTGGGTTAACCCGGGGTTTTGTCAACCCTGGATGAAAATGCATATGAATTAAATTAAAAGTACGTTAAGATTGCTTACTTTGAAAAATAATATCACTTTATCTATTTATATGTCAATTAATTGACGATGCAATTTCCAAAAAGTGCAGTTAATATCGTGAATCTGAAATTTTTTTTTTTTTAAATATTCGCTTACTCTTTTAATATGTAGTGAAGAAAAATACTGCACGGCAAAGTTACAAAATGATATTAAAAATTTAACATGAAAATTTTTAAATAGTAAAGAAGTCTCTAAAAAAGATTTATGAAAGTTAATGTTGTATTTAAAGGTCTAAATTAAATAAATGTGTTAAAATAAATCTGGAAACTATGTTAAATCATAGTTACATTTTAGCTTTTAAAGTGCATTGCTTAAAACGAAAATAAACTGATAATTTAATTGAAGGTAAAATACATGTTTAATTTCCTTTAAAAAAAGAGAGAATATTTGTAAGCATTTAATAATAAATAAATACAGTACTAGCTAAATTATTATGGTAACAGGAAAATTTACACATAAATAAGCCTGGAAGCTAGTTTATTGTATTACATTTAATATTGGGTGAATCTATACGCGTTACACATAGCTATAGATGTCCACTCATGGCTTTTATTATTTCGTATATGTCCTCCTATACCAAATATGGCTGGATTCATACGTCTTAACATCTTTTCTTCTGAATCAGTTATTCCATTTCATCACTATAACACTATGCATTAATTAATTGCTCATTAATTGAATCTTGCTTGTTGCTGCAATATTCTTGACACGAAGACCAGGGACAACAATATTGCAGTCCGAAATTCCGCTTAAATTCAACCCGAACCGAAAGCGAAAAGGTAGAAAATTAATCCAAATTAAAAATATACACAGGAAAAATGGTCCGCAATTATATCTCTAATATAAATTTTCACTTTTTGAGCACTTACTTTTATAAATTTTTAAAAACTAAGAAATGTTTTGAAAAATTACATTATCTCAAACATTAAAAGTTACCCCGACCCAAATCTTCAACGAAAAGAATTAGGGTTAACACGACCATTTTCGTTAAAAGCATCCTGTCAGGTTCGAATTAAATTGGATTATCCGACCCACTGAAGAACTCCACATTAAACCTGAGAACAATAGCAGTATTTCATCTCATTTTTTTATTGTTTCATAAGAATCCAGAGAAATATGATGAGTTATCATATTTTTAATGAAATCGATATAATGTGGTATGACTTATTTAGTAAAATGGACTTAATTGAGCATACAATATACTCACTTTGAAAACAGACAATCAAGCAAAGGCAGATTTCTTCACTAGGTTAACAACTTAAAATACTCTACAAAAGTTATATCTCAAAGATCACAAAATATGTTCTGGTTTAAATAAAGCTTAACCAGCTTAAAACTTTGTTTTTAAACGGGCTTTTTTTAATTACTTCCTAGAAAGTGACGATCAGCAAAATTATACTTTTTATGCAGTCGATCTTTTACAGAAAGTATTCTGTTTAAGACTACAAGTTACAAATTTACACTAAATTTACCTTTTCTTTGAAACAAATAAGTTCAAAAATATTATTACAATTCTAGCTAATTTAGAAAATAGCACAATTCGGTTAAAAATTGGGAATTAGTTTGATTTTGGATAATTTGAATTTAAATGAATAACTTATTATGATATATACATGTAAAATACAAACTTATACGTATTATGTAGATATGCTCGAAAATTGTCTGGAAACATTCATTTCAAAATAAATACTATCACAATTCCAGACTTTTTAAACATATGTATTTTCAAAATAAACTACCATTAAAATTTCAAGATAGCTGTACCCCAGTGTTGCTTAACTCCATGTTGTATAAACAAATTGTATGCATTCATGAAAAAGTTAGACGCATAAAAAATATTTTGTTTGCTTTTATTTGTATATTTTTGTTTGTTTGTTTGCTTTTATAAAACTATGGTATTTCTTTTTTTACTATTCTTAATTCATCCAGCGGCTTAGAAGTTTTTTTTTTTTTTTTATAGAATAGATTTTACTTTAAAATAAAATCAAGTTTCATTTTCTAGATACATAATATCTAAGAGATATAAAAAATATTTTTAAGAAAGAGAGGATCGTGATTAAACTTTAAATCATATTAAGTATGTTTTATCACTAATCCTGTACTTGCTCAATGCGTTAAGGTTTTTTAAACAACTGTATTACCTTTTAAAAAATAAAATAATGATATATTTCATAAGTGACTTTTACTGTTTTGATCTTCAATAATTTTTCGGTTTCGGTAAAAGAATAGAAATAGAATAGAGCTCCAGTTTCCATAATATAAAATAATGCCTGGTGAGTTAACATTAGAACCGCGGTACCGGGTCATTTTGACCCATACAAAATCAAGTCGATTCGAGCCGGAAAATTCTTTAGCACAGGCGTTACACATAAGCTGCTCAAAAATTGTTTAAATAAATAAGTTAAATAGTTCTAAATGACAATTCTTATGATAAATATTTTTTATAAAAGTTGAATAAACTTTCCCGCGGTTCTAGTGTTAACCCATTAGTGCCTGAATTATTTTCTTCGTTAAAATTCAAATTTTGCATTTTCCCACCACTTTTAAAGAGGGAATAACTTTTATCTTAATTTATCGAGGACTTTGTCTCGAGAAAGAAAGTATTTATTTATCCTCCTTTTTACTGGTGAGAAATGCGTTTACTTAAATTTTTTAAAGCTGTCCCAAAAATGGGACGCTGGGCACTAATGGGTTAACAGTGCTAAGGTGAAACTCGCACACGGGGACTAAACAGAGTGATGTCACCTTTTAAAGTGGAATCTGCTAGAAACCTGCTCGAGTCGGATGCCCAAATTTTTTTTTTTTTTTTTTTTTTTTTTTTTTTTTTTTTTTTTTAAGTGAACTTGGAACACGACTTGAGCCCGACGAAATAAATTTCCTCAACCCGGATCAAAATAATCAGTATTTTAATACAATTATTAAAAATTCGTATACAATTTCACCTTTAAGATCAATTTTATTTTATATGTTGGAAAACAAACACACACATCAATCCATTTTAATAAATTTCCTTAAACTTCCATTAATTATCATACAAAATAATTTATTATGGTTTCATTTTATTAATATAATATATTAATAAAATAAAAGTAATTATTATATTTAATTAAAGTACTTAGCAATTATTATATTTAATTATTATTAATAATAATTATTTCATGTAATTGCTATTTCCTAACCGTCAGTAATGCTGTTAACTGTAACTGTCTATTATAACATGTGCATGATTTTGGAGATTTCGGTCATTTCTGCAGCTTGGTATATTCTAAGTTTTTAGATTTCTTCAATATCTATTTTACACAGTAATTGTTTTACTCACATGTTTAGATCTTTGATTTTATTTATGTAAGGATTATATATGCTCAATTTTCTTGTTTTATTCTTATTTATTGATTGCGGTCAATCGCGCAAAAGTAAAAATTTGCATTAGAGCAGGTTTCCTGATTTCTATTTCAGAAATTAACCGTATTTTACTTGTGATCACGCAACATTTCCATTCAAAACGAGTTACGTATTACAAGCTCCATCTTCATTCGTCATTGTTTTACATTTGTTCATGTTGGATTTCTTGTTGGATTTGAATATATTCCATTAAGTGATCCTGAAAAATTGATCTTTTGGCAAAAAAAAAAAAAAAAAAAAATTATAATATTTTAGAAGACAAAAAAAAAAAAAAAAAAAAAAAAAACAGCCAAGGGTCTTCTAAATCCGGACATAAAAATACATGATACCTATTAAAACGGAACCAGTCTGTGTTGAAATACAGTCTTAAATGTTAAAAATTCCTTTTCCTTTCCGGACAGTTATACCTACTCCGATAAAATCCTGTTTAAAACTGAAGATTTCTACTGTGACTTGTGATTCCTTCTAAACAAATTTGTTGAAGCGTTATGTTTTCGAAAATATATTTTTATAGTAATTACAGCATGCAGCAAAAAATTATTTACGTTTCATTAACAGATTTCATTTCGCTTAATAATATTTCAATATAAAACAAAGTTTGTCAAGCCTCCCATGTGAAAAACTTTGACTCTTTTATTCTCAAGATTAAAATCAATCATTTTTCAAGTTCCTTATATATTACACTTATATAGCAATATTATTTTGATTACTGATTGTATAACGAATAAAACAATCTATAAAACTTTATTCTATGTTCAATATTTTAAAAATGAAAAATCATTTTGTAATAAATGGGTTAACTCTCCCTAGTCTCCACTATATGAAGCTCTCCCACCTTTTCTTTGCCTTTCTCTTACGTCGCCGTTTATAGTAATACGGGTTCCGTACAGACTTCGAGTAATCGTAATCGTGTAATCGTAATCGATTATAATCGACTACAAAAACTGCGTGATCGCAATGTAATCATAATCGTAAATTTTAATTTCGAAATAATCACGATATAATCATAATCAAAAGATTTCACTTTGATTACAATCATAATCTAATCGTAATCGCAATGCAGATAATCGCAATGTAATCTGTATCAAAAAGCTATATAATCGTAATCGAGCACAAAAATGCGATTACGTTCTTCGATTACACCTTTTTTTCCCCGTTCTTCTTTTCACCATATCCAGAAAATATTTGGTCAGTGAGTTGAACATTGCACCAAGGAAAGAGTAGACGTTTGGAGCTCGTTAAATCGCCCCTAAAGTTAAAAGTGTGAAGAGGTCATGGGTCAGGCAGCAGTTCGGGGTGAAACAGAATACATAGTACTTTACACTGTATGTAGGTATGTAGTGAACGCTATAGAGGGCTGCCCCTGGTATATAGTATAAAAACAGGGGAAAACACTCTGGTTATACGAGGGGTCTTGTTTCGCGGGTTATTGAGTAAAAGTGATAAAGGATAGAAAAGAAAAAAGAAAGAAAAATATTTTATTTATGGTTTTATTATGGGCACTTAGCAATTGGACAGACATCACCCTCTTTGAAATGTGGGAATGGGAAAATAAAGAAAATGGGGGAAAAAAGAAAAAAAAAGATGCTTAAATTACATGTGACAATTCATCGAACAGCTCATTCGCATTTTGGATTTCTTAGTGGTTGGTTATATCTAAGAAGTTGTTTACAAGCTTCTAGGGAAAGAGATGGCTAAAATAAATAATAAAAAAATTGAAGATTATTTCACGGAATCTGTATCAGAATTTAATGAAAAAGGCGTGAAATTTTTAAAATATAAATGTAAATTGTGCTCGTCAGATGTCAGGGTCTCCATAAAGTCCAATTTGAACACCCACATGCAGGTAATTTTTTTACTAGATATATACATATTGTATCGATTTATTTTAGAAATATTGCATAGTGATATCTTATCTTTTTCTTTAAAATTGTAGTGAAAGGAATTTTTTATATTAAATTAACTATATAGTGTTTTTAATCATAAATATAAAGTCTGTTTATTCAAAATTTGTATTTTAATATATCTAGATAAGTTAAACATATAGATCAGTTTTCTTACAAAAGCTCTAAAAATAAATATTCTTTTTTATTTTTTTTATTTATTATTATTATTTTTTAATACTTTTTTTTCATGAGAATCCCCTAGAAAAAAAAAAAAAAAAAAACGGAAAGTAAGACTGGTTTGTCAATAAATATACGGGTGTAAGTAAGATTTCTTTAAGGGTGAAAGACAATGTTAATGATACCTAGTTGTTAGTAAATTTCTTTAGCTTATACGCCGACAAATTCAATGACGAACCTCTGAATTTTTAAATGTAGCCACTAATTTTTTTTTATCTCTGATTATTTTAAAAAGGAAAAAAAAAACTACCAAAAAAAATCTCTCTAAATGAGTTATAAATAAATAATGGGGAAAAAAAGGTAGTTAATTTTTTTCCCAGAAAGGTTTGTTTCTCCCTCTCCCCTCCCCCAATATACTCCTACCAAAATACACTATTTTATATTATTATTATTATTATTATTATTTGCCTGTTAAGGTTTATGTGTCTCAATTTTGTTTTAAATATGTGGTTCAATTGGACAGAGGTATGCAGATGAAAGAAAAAAGAATGAATTGCTTTAATTCTTCCATTTCGAAAATTTTGGTAGAAGCTTATTTTATTTAATTTTTCTTCATTTTTTAAATTTTGTTTTGCTTATTTGCCTAAATGTCTTGCAACGAATGTTCTGAGGAAAATAACCTTATTTAAACTCATTTCATGTTTAAATTTTACGTTAAAAAAATTGTGAAACACATGTTTCCCCCCCCCCTCCAAATTTTAGTGTATGTGTAATGGGACGGGGGGCTCATTCCACGTACACCGGTATTCGTGAATTTCAAATCAGAATTTCGCATGTTACATATACCTATTCTATTAATCAAATATCCTTTGAAATGCTCTTAATTTCAAAATAAATTTATAATAATGAAATCAGTTCTAAAATATTCAAAAAGGAAAACATATATTATTTATATAGAAAAGAATAGCTCATTTAATATAAATGATTTATTTTTTCTTTAAAAATAAATAAATTAAAGGAAACGCATATTTTGTAAATTTGTAACTCTAGTTTGTAACATGTAGACTACGGAATTACTGTAATCGAACTGTAATCGTAATCGACTAGTTCGGTAATCGTAATCCAACAAAAAAATATTAATCGTAATCCAAACGTAATCGTAATCTTGAAATAAAAAAATGGATAATCGATTATGTAATCGTAATCAGGCTTGCATAAATAGAGACATAATCGTAATCTATTTTTTGAAATTGGAAATAATCGTAATCTTAATCGATTACAGTCCTCTGTAATCGACTCGAAGTCTGGTTCCGTAATAACATTATTTATAGTTTTTCCCACTGGAGACCATTTGGAGTCAAAGAAAGAAGAAAAGAGTGAGTATCGCTCTTTTAAACTTCCAAAATTATTGTAACTGAGATTGTGAAAGCTGGATCTTTGCTCTTCACTTCATTCTTGAGTGCATTCCTTAAAATAGTAACATCAGAAAATTCATCACATTATTTTAAATGGAATGGTCCCCGCAAGATGCTTTATTTTATGATCAACAAGCAGTCTCATACCTATTCATACCATATAAATTTTTATTTGTTAAGCTAGTTAATAAAAAATAATCATTTTTTGTTCAAGTAATACTTTTAAATTATATATATATATATATATATATATATATATATATATATATATATAACTTTTTTCTAAACCACTAAACTATTGACATTGAACGTAATTATTTTTTTGTCTTAAGTAAAGCTCAAATTCACTGAAGATATAAAATATACACTTATATTGTCCGTTAGAGATTTCTCCTGTATATCTTAGGAAGAAATTAAGTGACGAATGCAAATCTCAGATAGTTTACACTAAGGGAAAATTTAAAATTAAAAAAGAATAAGCAATTTAATAATTCCATACTTTTTTTTAAACTGATTACTTAATTCTTAAGCATGTAAGTTTTAAAATCTTTCTACTATCTTGGCATATTCGTTCAGAAAATAAGAACGTTTAATGACCAAAAATGTCTATGTTTAATGTAGAACATATCAACGAAAAGCTTTTACCTGGTGGGATTCAGACAACAAAAATTTATTACGATATTATCTAAATCTTTAAAGCGTGATAACGCTTACAAAATGTGAAAGGTAATGATTGCCACAAATTGACAATTCCAAGTACAATGATTCGATATTTTAAAAATTGTTTGAATTTCCGGTCTCAGACCATTAATTCTCAAATTTTAAATTATCTTTTCAACGACGAATTTGTTTTTAATTTACAATTTAAGCGACATTTCATAAAGATGTCTTTTCAACATTGACAAATAGGAATGGATGAAGATTTTTTAATAATACCAACAACAGGGAAATCTACTATAAAAGACGAAGCAAAAACAACATCTTTCTAAAGGAAAAGTCCATCTTTATCGAGTACAAAAGATCATCCTAGCGGAAGTGATAGAACGTTCTGTAGATAGTGTGAACGTATCAATTGCAGCATTTTTTAAACAGAGGTGAAAGATCTACTTTAGATAAAACAAGTTGTTAAGTGTGCGTCAAACATAACAAATGAGGTGTGTTCGTACTATAACGAAATTTTAAAAATATGTTTACATTGGTGAAATAGTATACAGTACTTCAGATACTATATATATATCCGAAATCTTTTGTGTGTCCCTGTAAATACTATCTGCTTTCTTTTAAGTAGGAAGTAACTTTAGTAAACCTTAGCAACATATATCAATTTAGCAAAATATGAAATAATTTAATATAATTAAAATGCGCCCCAATCAATGTTTCACTGTTAAAAATAAATCTGTGAATTCCAGGTGAAACTACCGGCAGCAATAGTAGCCGAACTTTTACCGTTCTGTTGGTAGATTTACCGTTGTGGGAAATACAAGAAGGGAAAACTCCGGTGTAAGAATCAGTAACTTTCCGTTACAAAATTTGATTTATAATAGTAATAATTTAATATGACTTTTAAAAATGATTTACCGATTAATCTTCAAAGAATTCGAAATCACCGAGGGATTTTAAGCTGCTATGTTATTTTACTTAATTGTTATTTTGGATAATTTAGTTCACGCCGTCCTCAGGATTGAACTCGGGACCTTCAGATTGCGGAACAAATTTTTACGAACTGAGCCCAAGCTGCTGATGCTATACGGTACAAAGTATGTCTTTTATGAGTTAGTGGGAAAATCTGTTGTGCTTTTTAAAGATTTCCTTTCAAATATATTCCTTAGAATGTTTGTAAACGGATTATTTTAGACTGATGCATAATACTTATTATTTTTTTAAATCATTTTTAATTTTTTAAATAGTTTAAATTTAAAAAAATCACTGTTTGAAACCACTGTTTTTTTTAATAAAAATTGTTTTATTAACAATTTTTCTTACAATATATATATATATATATATATATATATATATATATATATATAGACATTTTTTTTTTAAATTGTCGTACACTGTTTATTTCTTTATTTATTTATTTTTCGGCTAATAAATTAAAAAATTTTTAATTAGAAAAAAAGAGAAAAATAAACAGAAAAATGTAATTTAAAAGGAATTTTTTATGTTTCATTATTCCATGGCGCCAATGGGACTCGAACCCACAATCTGCGCTCGCAGTCGATTGGCGGTGTGGTGCCTTGACCTCTCGGCCATGGAGCCCCCCCCCCCCCCACACACACACACACAACGGAGTGTTTCCGTTTTTTGTTTTTATTTCCATCCGTTTCGTTATTTTCAGGAAATATGATGGAATTTTGTGATTTGTAACGGAAAATACCCTTTTGTTGTTAAAAGGGAGCTTTTCTGTGAAATTCAGGAAAAAATGTTCGTGAATTTCAGAATTTTTTTAACAGTGTTCCTTATATATACCATTATGTAATGGAATACTTTTATGTGGCCCTGTAAAATAATAACAAAACGTCATTGCTCCACAAATTGTACAGAATGTATATTTCAAACTGAGTTTTTCTCCTATTATATTTTATTTTTTATTGTTGAAATGAGCACATTACGAAATCTACTTCCTTCTATAGGCCATGCCGACAGGGATTTTATTTTTATTTATTTATTTATTTATTTATTTATTTATTTTTTACAGAATACTTGGATTAACAAATTAAACAAAGAAGCACCGTTTCCTTCGAACTCTAAAAATAATGTTCTTGGTAATTTGATACTACGCAGTAAATTTAAACTATATATCATTAGGAGTTCACTGTACAATATATGATTTCATGAGGTCTTCAATGTAAAATAACGTATATGATTGTGATTCGACTTTCAAATATGAAAACAGCAACGTACGCTTATTTAAATCAGCTTGAGTTTAATCATAGTTAAAATCATGATTTTGATCGCTTGATTAAAAAATGTAATTTATGCATATCACACAATTACCTTTTTATTTTTTTATATTAATAATGTTTATATTCCAAATCAATAAAATAATAAAATAACAAAATTATAATTTAACAAATTACACCGATTATTAGGAAAATGACATTTTCAAAGACTAAAATTTTAAAGACTTATAAATAAATTTTATATTTAAATTAATAATAATAATAAGCAACATTTTCAGGATGATTATAACGAGTCATTACGTACGCCGTGCATTAAACATTAATATCCCTAGACCAATGATAAAAAACAGTTGTTTATAGATAAATAACTTTAACTTTTTAAAAATGTGCATTTTTCTTGGACGGAGTTAATCAGACTGACTTATGCGAGACTCATATTACGTACGACATGGATTAAACATTAATATTCCTGGATCCATCACAAATAAATTTTAAAACAAATTTCAGTTTTACAATTTTCGGAACTACAAATTTTTCAACTTGTAAACATCGCACATTTTAAATTTTTACATCGTTGCATAGAGAAAAAAGTGCACTTTTTAATTAAATTTGTTTGAAATCTCTATTACAATTTGTTTTTAAATTATTTTTTTCTAAGTTTTTATTACTCTTTTTGCAATTGTGGCAACAGAAGTATTCCATTTTTGGGCATTAAACTCGGACCAATCAGAAAACGAATAAAATAAAAAGCAGAAGTATTCATTTTTGCACATTAAACTTGGACTAATCAGGAAACGAATAAAATAAAATAAGTTGCAGAATTCAACCAATAAAAAGATTCAGATATACTTTAGATTCCCCAATTCACTACCGAGGACAACAACTATTTTCCAAGTAGTTAAAAAATAAATAAATAAACCCTAAAAGAGTACATTTTATTAAAATCAAACAAAACTAAACGTGATTTTTCTCAATATTCTCTAGGAATGTTCTTTCACTATCGAAAGTAAAAAGTAATCCCCTGCTTGCTTTTTGTAAACACTTACTTAGATAAAGAAATTTCTTGAATAGTATGATATCTCCCAGAGTAAATACTTAACAAAGAATAATATCTTTCTTCTGACCACTGACCAACAGTTGTTAGTTACAAACCTAATTTTCAAGCACTCTTGAGGCAAAGAATTTGAATCGATTACTTAAAAATCTGTGCTTGAAGGGGTTTTTTTTCCACGCAGAACTGTTGATGACAATAATAATGTAGAACAAGGCAAATTGAAAATTTTAACAAAAATATGGCATATAGGAAAAAGGATTCTATATGGTTCCATTTTACAGAAATTGCAACAAGTTCAGATAAAACGGGAAAATTAGTTTTTCTCTACGAAGCATTTGATTTGACTTAGCTAAAAATGTCCTTCTTAAATTCCTGCTTATAGTAATAAACAATTAGTTACTTTGATATTTAACCCATTTTTTCATATTTATTTTTATTTTGATTTTGATTTATGAAGTATTCATATTAGCTACACAGAACAAAAGGTTCATTAAAAATTGTCTGAATGCTCATTCTTGGTCAGTCTTGCATTAGTTGGTGAATTCTGGTGAATTACACTATATTGCCATTGTTTATGGGACACTTGCGATTTTAGACATTTTACTAAATATCTAGAAAAATACATGAGGAATCATCTCGAAACTCTTAGTGTATAAATATAATAGTATACGTCATACATCTCCGTGAAGATTTTTTACCGAAATTCCATAGGGGACCGTCAACAAATTAAAAAAGAATGAATATATTTTGAATAACCCTGTCAAAACTAATGTAGCAAAAGCGCCCAAACTCTAGATTATGATTGAATGCTTTATTGTAATACACTGTGTTCATTTTTATGCAAATAGCATGCATACTCGCAGAGAAATTAAGGTTTTTATAAAAATGGTCCCAAATTTTTCCAAGTTTTTTCCTTATAATTTTCAGAGTTCTTAATATAAAATAATATTTTTTTCTGAAAATATGACAAACAACATTGCACACAGTACCCTGTAATCAGAAATAAAAAATAATGAAAATTGTATACAAAATGAGTTGGTTTACTAAATAATTTTTTACTGCGCATGCGTCAACGATATCAAAATTTCATTTGCATATTATGTTAGCTAAATGTATAGAGCAACTTTTGTGAAAGTCACAAAATCGTAACTTGAAAATTCTGAAAATAATCGTTAATTGAATAAGTTGAAAATCCGTTATTCTCAAAATGAAGCAAAAACAAGAGGGGTTGTATCCATATATTCATTGATTAGTGTCAATATAGAATACACAATACGGGATGTTACGACTACTTTTGGATAAAATCCCTCATTTTTTTGCTTCATTTTGGAAACAACGGATTTTGTCCTTCTTCTATAGACGATTACTTTCAGAATTTTCAAGCTATAATTTTGAGACTTTTACAAAAGTTGCTCTATACATTTAACTAACATAATATGCAAATAAAATTTTGATATCTTTGACGCATGCGCAGTAAAAAATTATTTAGTAAACCTACTCATTTTTCATACATTTTTTATTATTTTTTAATTCTGATTACAGGGTACTGTGTGCAATGTTGGTTGCAATATTTTCTGAAAAAAATATTATTTTATATTAAGAACTCTGAAAATTATAAGGAAAAAACTTGGAAAAATTTGGGACCATTTTTTAAAAACCTTAATTACTCTGCGAGTATGCATGCTATTTGCATAAAAATGAACACAGTGTATTACAATAAGGCATTCAATCATAATCTAGAGTTTGAGCGCTTTTGCTACATTAGTTTTGACAGGGTTATTCAAAAGATATTCATTCTTTTTTAATTTGTTGACGGTCCCCTATGGAGTTTCGGTAAAAAATCTTCACGGAGATGTATGACGTATACTATTATATTTATACACTAAGAGTTTCGAGATGATTCCTCATGTATTTTTCTAGATATTTAGTAAAATGTCTAAAATCGCAAGTGTCCCGTAATCAATGGCAATATAGTGTATAATACCTTATTTAAAAAAAGATTTTATCATAGAGTTGTATTCATGAGTTGATGCAATAAGGTAATGGATGGCATTATTAAGGATTTTAACACATCTTATTGAGAGCTCTTTAGGTAGGTAATATAATCATTAGACAGAAGTATAAAATATTACTAATATGTATACATAAACTATTATTTTAACACAATCAAACTGATTGGTAAAGTTATCATAAGAATTGAATATTTCCAACTGAGTGAAAAATTTCCCAGGCTGGGAACCCAGATCCTTGGCTTGTACTTTACCGTTTAAGATTACTTAGCGACAACCGGCGGGCAATTCTCCGCCCATATAACCTTATTGGTCATCAAATCTGGTCTGTCATTTAGATTTCTCGACAGAATAAACCGCAGGTAAAGGAACTCCATATAATGATGGGTACGTAGATATACTATTATTTTAACACAATCAAACTGATTGGCAAAGTTATCATACGAATTCGTAAATATACATAAAATAATTAAATACTACTTTCAAGACTTTATATTAATTGCATTTATAAAACTATTCAAAATGGCATGAAATGGCATGATTCCCTCAAAGTTTAAAATTATGTCGATAATTAATTTCAATTTAAAAAAAGTTTATTTATTAATTTTAACAAAAAAATCCCATTTAAATCTAAATAATGTGATTTAATTATTATTATTATTTAAATCGTAATTTTTTTCATGCCGTGGTAACCAGCGTCTTCAGTTAATAAATTTGCTGCAAATCAAAACAAAAGCTAGAAAATGCTTCGACGAAACACCGAACCATTGCTTTGAACTTTGATGAGTGGTAGCTAAATAGCAGAATTTCGTTTGGAGCATTTTATCTTTCCACTGTAGCATTATTAAATAAATAACTAAAAATTCATACAGAGTGTTTAAGGAGATTTTTTAAGTTAACAGATAGTTAAAAGTTTTTATGTAATTAATTTGAACGTTTTTAATGTAGGGGTGACTGTGGCACATGTGAACAGGTCACATAAATATAGCTTTTTCTCATAACTGGGTTAATTTCTATAAACAAAAACTACTCAATATAGTAAACAGAACTTTTTTACATAAGTAATTTTTAATAAATTAGCTTTTAAGTTTTACTTTTTTTAAATACTTTTATAGATTCTAAAAATTGTTCAGATATGCCCCAACGACAAGGTAGTTGTGAACACACATGGGGCACACGTAAACACAAGGAAAATTTTTCATTTAACATGCTTTTTGCTCTCTTATTCATCTGTCACCATAATCATTAGTGGTTGTTATATGTTAAATTCACCATAAATAAAAAATATATATGTACATTTGTCGAGTTTCCTGGTGATATGTTTAAGTAAAGAAATATAAAATGAAAATAAGTAGATTTGGGGGAGGGAGAGGCTTAGATGATTGATTAAATATTATTGCAATCAAATAAAAAAATAATGAAGTAAAATTTTAAAAATATTTAAAGCATTTACATTTTCCTTAGGGTTTCTTTGAGGAAAATTTTAGAGAGGGGGGACTTACATAATATTTTTTTTTAATCGGTCGAAATACGAAACTTTCTCACCCGTGTCTTTGCTTTATTTACTTCTAAATTAATGATAAAAAGTGTTTTTTAATTATTTTTTTAATCTCGAATATAATGCCCCTTCAAATTTAAATTCTTTTGCTTTTGAAAGAAGGATCGGGAGTGATTATAATCGGGATTTTACGGTAGTTATTGGTGTAAAAATTTTATCTTCGTAAAATATTTCTCCAGTCAAAGAATTAAATACGCAGCTGTTTCAGAAATGGAAGTAAACCATCACTGCAAGTTTGGCAGAAATGAAATATGAAGGTTTCAAAGTTGTTAAATGTAATGCTTTTGGTATTAATAATGCATAAAAATATTATTGTAAATCGTTTAATAAAATAATGCATAATGCTTATTGCATTTTAGAAAACATTAAATTTATTTAAAATACAACTGAACTTGAGCTTGTTTTTCTTACAGATGTGTTTGTAAAAGTTGCAATACAAAAAAGTTGCAATACAAAATAAACTTTGCATGATGGAAATGTCACTTGTTTCAGGAAAATTGTAGATATTGAAGTTGATATTTCTCGCGGAGTTACCTGAAAGGAACAGAATTGTAGAACTTATTGAGGAATTTACGAATTGGGGAAATTATGAACTATTCATATTTGCCCCAACCTGTCTATTCACAAGTGCCGCTATATTGCTGCTCGAGAAAAATTGATAAATTGCTTACATTTCTCAATTTTAGAAGGAAAAAAATCGTTAACAAAAATATTAATTGATATTAATAGTGTATTTAAAACATTAAAATTAAAATTAATTAACAAATTTAATAAAGCTATTCGCTTATCAAGTTGTAATTTAAATTTTACTTTTGAGATCTATAAACAGTGTTTTGGCTACTGGAGTAAAACAAAACATCAAAGAGCTTCAAAAAAATTTTATTTTATGTCGACAAGTGCTATTGTCTTCGGTAATTTTTTTTTTCAAATAAACAAAAATATAATAAGTTGTGAAAAACGGCAACCTTCATATTTGCCCCCATGTTCCCATGTGCCCCAATCTCACTTACTTGGTTCGGAAAATGACTTCTGCGTGAATTAAGACCTTTAAAACTATCTTACATATCAAAATAATTCATTTCGGTACATTGAAAATATCTTTTAACATATCTTCATCTTTTTTTGTTTTGTTTTTCAGATCATAGATAGATAAGTTGTGAAGACCCATCGAAAATATAGTGTCTCGAAAGTACTACTAAATAAGTTTATCTCGGATTAAAGTATAAAAATACCCGTCTTGTCAAGAATAATGTAATGAAAAGACAATCCAATAATAATAAGAAAAGAATATTAGATACATAAAAAATGGTACTTGCAGAAGACATAACATTTCCAAAAGTAAATATTAAAAATAAGCTTTACGCTTATCAAACTATCTTTATTTGATAAAATTCCGTTCAAGACAGGCATATATTCTGCCTTCATACTATTTCCAATAACAGGAATTTAAGTTTATATATCTGTGCCTGTAGTATTTGAGATTTGATTAACTAAGCAGTGATATGTGTAATAAATTAATAAATACATGTAAATATTTTGATTTATTATAAAAAAAATTACAGATTCTTATTTTTCTAATACAGTGTTTGTTGTCGTTCTTGTTTAACGGATATAACGAATACTTCCCCTTTCTCTTTTCCCTGATAAGTGAAGAAAATTGAATCTCCGATGATATGTCATTATTGTTTTCAATGAGACAGTATTCTGATTCTATACAATTTATGCGGTTTTGATGGCACGCCCACTATATATATTTTCTATTCTATGTTGTATGTTTATTAACTAATAAAAATGATTAAAGTTACAAGTTAATAGATGAAATTTGATTCGAATGATGTAATAGTTTACATGATATAAAAAATACATATCACTAATTGTAGACAAAATACTCTAGTAAAACTGGGTTAGTTTAAACAAAGTAATTTCTCTTTTTAAATTCTAAAATGTTTGCAAAAAATTTTTCTATTTAATTTTGTAAAATAAAATTCATTCTGTATGATCACTGATTTAATTTTTCTTTGATAGGTTTTGACTACATTCCAAAGGAAATTGCTCGAGCAATATTGGGTGAAGATACACCAATACAAGACCAAGCGTTCTTAATGCGCCATTTTTCACCAATTACGAAATTTAGAAGAATCAAGCGATCTCCAGAATCTCGAGCAAAACCGAAAAAGTTTAAGAAGAAAAAGTCTGGAAAGAGAAAATTCGGCACTAAAAAGAGAAAACAAATTAAAGAAAAAAATGCCAATATGAAGTATAAATATCCAAAAATTTCGAAACACAAATCGAATAAAAAATTCAAAGAATACATACACAAAACAAATAATGAAAAGTCTAGAAATTCCCCTACAAAAAAAAGCAATGTGGAAAATGACAATACCTATTTGGATTCAGCTGATTTTAATGAAATTTTTGAGATGATAAAACGTAAACTGCCTAAAATCGATCAATTTTGGATAAAAATCAAAGAAAAATCTGATGAAGAAAAAGGTTTTCCAAAAAATCTAACTTCTGTAGGCTATAATTCAACTGAATTGTACAGTGAAGAATCTAAGAGGAACCTAATTGGAAATACACGTGCAATAACTAATAACTCTAATATATATTTTAGTAAAAATGTTACTGATCATGATGAAATAGAAAAAAGCATAATTAACCCATTTCGATCAACAACACAATTTAAAAATTTTGAAGAAAACAACGTAAATTCAATTACAAGCGGAAGAAAACATTTTTATCATGAAAATGCAGTTGAAAAAGAAAAGACTAATGGATTATCTTCTGTGAAATCCAGAGAAAATTTTCCAATTACTAATTCAGAAAAAGTGTCAACAGATATGAGAAATGTAAAAGAGGTAATGCATACTTCTAGCAAAAATCTTCAGACTACGCATAATGTATCTAAGAACAATAATCAAATCAAACTTAAACCAGTAGAAAACTCCGAATCTTCTATAAATCAAGTTGCAGAAAACACTAATGGATTATCTAGTGTGAAATCCAGAGAAAATTTTCCAATTACTAATTCAGAAAAAGTGTCAATGGATATAAAAAATGTAAAAGAGGTAATGGATACTTCTAGCAAAAATCTTCAGACTATGAATAATTTATCTAAGAACAATCATCAAATCAAACTTAAACGATTAGAAAACTCCGAATCTTCTATAAATCAAGTTGCAGAAGAGACTAATGGATTATCTACTGTGAAATCCAGAGAAAATTTTCCCATTACTAATTCAGAAAAAGTGTCAACAGATATGAGAAATGTAAAAGAGGTAATGGGTACTTCTAGCAAAAATCTTCAGACTATGAATAATGTATCTATGAACAATGATCAAATTAAACTTAAACGATTAGAAAACTCCGAATCTTCTATAAATCAAGTTGCAGAAGAGACTAATGGATTATCTACTGTGAAATCCAGAGAAAATTTTCCAATTACTAATTCAGAAAAAGTGTCAACAGATATGAGAAATGTAAAAGAGGTAATAGATACTTCTAGCAAAAATATTCAGACTACGAATAATGTATCTAAGAACAATAATAAAATCAAACTTAAACCAGTAGAAAACTCCGAATCTTCTATAAATCAAGTTGCAGAAAACACTAATGGATTATCTACTGTGAAATCCAGAGAAATTTTTCCAATTACTAATTCAGATAAAGTGTCAACAAATATAAGAAATGTAAAAGAGGTAATGGATACTTCTAGCAAAAATCTTCAGACTACGAATAATGTATCTAAGAACAATGATCAAACTAAACTTAAACCATTAGAAAACTCCAAATCTTCTATAAATCAAGTTGCAAGAAATTTTGATAACATTACAGTTTGGAAAAAAAATACACGAACAACAAAATTTGACGACTTGAACTGGGAAAATAGTTCAGAAAGCATAATACATGCAACAAATGAAAATATAAAACATTCTGAAACAGAAGATATTTCCACAGTAACATTTCAATATGATTCGAATAATATAAATGCACTGCATAAAATATCACCGTCTATAAATAATTCTGGTGTAGTACGTCAAGAAAACTATGAAGAACATCCTTCAGAAGATCTTCATAAAATTCCAAATTCTGAATCAATTACTAATAATGCGGTAGAATCTGACGATAATTATTTTGAATTCTATAAATCATGGGTTTACATAAAGCCCCAAACAGAAAGGAATTTAAATAAATCAAGTAAAACCAATATAGCAGAAAATTTAGACTTCGAAATGACTACTGGTACATTTTCTTCTTCAGATGAATCCGATTCTTTTGTAGGAATTCACACATTTTCGGAAAACGCTAATCATGCAGATTTAGAAAACGCTTTACCAGAAATTCCAAGAAAGTCCAATAGCGATGTCTCTAAGAAATACACTGATACGGAACACTCTTATAATCTTTCCGTTAATCCAGATAACTTGATAACAAACAAAATAAAAAATGACACAATATATAAAGATGGTAGATACAGAAATGAAGAAATTTCTTCTGCAAAAGTTGTTTCATCAGATAAGTTCTACAATCATGACGAATCTATTAAACAAGAAACTGCTTCTGATTCCATAAACAACAATCATGTAAAAAATGATTTTAAAAATAATTCAAAGCTCGAGGAAGAAGAAAAGAATCTTAAAAATGGAATGAACGATGAAATAGGTGTAATTACTACTAACCAATATAGAGGTGCAAATGAAACAAAAAATTTACCTTATGTATCAAAAAAAGACTTATTCTCTCCAAATAAAACCACTGAACTAAGAAAAAATAACTTAAATGAAGGTGACTCCACGCCTGAACTTTCTAAGACTCACGTTTTCTCTGATACATTTAATACTTCCTCTTTATTTATGCCTATAAACTTCGAGGACAGACAAATACAGGAAACTAGTATTAATCCTAATCTAAAATCGCCTCCACCAACCGAAACACACTTGAAAAAATCATATGAATCTGAAGAATTTTCTTCTTCAACAAATATCATAAAAGATAATAATGCTTCAAAAAATCCTGTGGTCCCGGATAATTTACATGTCTTTTCCCACAATACTGATTCTTTTAATACTGTGCCCATAAATGATACATATCTTCAAAACGATTACCGAATATTTTCTTTGACAGATCGGGATGAAATAATCAATAGTGATACAAAAAGTATTGATGAAACAGTTAAGAAAAGAAACAACTTAGAAAAAATAGCTACGTCAGTATTACCAGATCCTGTATTTAATGAACTACATGATATTAAACCTCTCATTTTGAAGATGTCTAAGACTGACAATAACTCTGATCGGAATTATGTAGAACCTTCAGATACACTAAGATATGAATTGAATTATGAAAATAGTACTAGTGTTAGAAATATTTCAAAAATTTTTCATCCTTACAGCACATCAATGTATGATAGCGTGAAACAGTTCAATGAGTTGCATGGAATAAGAGAAGTTGATATACTAGCAAATAAAATGCCTCAAGAAATAGAAAATACAAGCAATAAAACAATTGCTTCGAAATATCCTGCTATCCCTACCAGACAGCATAATAGAAACTATGAGCAGATAAATAACACGCATTTTATACCTGGTACAGTTAGTGAAGTAGAACAGATTACTAATAAGCCGTTAGATACGTTTTATGGAATGAGAGAGGTAATAATTAAACCAACTAAATATGGCAAAAAAGAGGCTGATACTACAAATGAATTTACCCCAGCCACTCATTTTACAAAATTTAACGGCATAATTCATCCATTTAAACCTGACAGAAAAGGAAACAATACTGAAAATGAATATACCACGGATACTCATTTTACAAAATCTGACAAATTAATTTCTCCTACCAAACCTGGCAAAAAAGAGACCAATACTGGAAACGGCTTTACCACAGCTTCTCATTTTAAAGAATTTGACAGATTAAATCATTCTGGCACTTTAAACTTACAAAAAGCACCCAATTTTGATAAAGTTAATAACTCAGATTTCGGTCCAACAGAAGTGTTACAGCAAATTTACTCTAATGTTATCCCTAATGATAAAATAAGAAATAATGATAATACAACTGATCTCATGACAAAGAACAGTAATACAAAACAATTTTTTAAAAGTCAAATATCTAAAATCCATACCACGACACCTGTTTTTAATTTTGAAAATCAAGAAAATGTATCGACCCAAACAGAGATGTATAGGAATGATTCTATTTCAAGGAATTCAGTTTCGTTACATACAAATAAAACAGAAAAATTTCCACTATCTAATATACCAGAATTGATCGATTCATTTGATAAGAACTTCTCTGATATTATTATCTTTGATAATAAATTAGAACAATCAAATGCAATGAAAAATGGAGTTGCAGTCCAACAAATTTCAGAAGCCTCAGTATCCACACATGAGAACCTATATAATAAGAATCCTTTAGCAATATCAAAAGTAACTTTATCAACTAATAATGAAGATTTTCAAGGTCTTTCAGATAATAATTCTGAAGAAATTCAAAATAATCTCCCTTACCAAGAATTTGAAACTGAACTTAATAACACCACTATTATGATAAACAGTGAAACAAAACAAAATTTTAAACAACCAATAAGCAGAATTTTTGTAGTAAAAGAAATTATTATTAATTCTAATAACATTGTTGACCGCGAAAATGAAACAGATTTTTCTTCAAAGAACTCAACAATGCATTATGATAGGCCTTTAGTTAATGCTCTAACTATTACAGATATTAACAAAGACTCTCTAGACGCGTTTGATAAACATCACACAGAGCCAAGTACTGATAATTCAGATATTGACTATGACGTGAGGAAAATTTTATTGCCGAATAATATTACTAAACAGGAATATAATTATAATAAAGTGAATATTTTAAATAATAATTTTAACCAGTCTGATTCACTTATTAAATCAAAAATTCTCATAACAAATGTTGATGTGAAAGAAGATAAAGCCTCGACTCAATCTTTGGATCTTCATCCAGTCATCACACCTAGTATGGCTGACATGAGAAAAAACAATTTGATTACTCCAGATATTTTACACACACCCCCGATTACACCTGACATATTTTATGATTCTGGTTTTCCTAGCGATAATAATGTAACTAATTTCAACAAAAATGAGATTAACACGACTGAATTCTCTTCAACAGTGTTTTCCAATTATGAAATTAACCCTGTTATAAATGAAGTAAGCTTGAACAAAGCCATAATCTCATCAGATGATGATGCTTCATTTCCGAATTTAAGATCATTGAAAAAAGGGAATGCAACATATGCACCATCAAATAAAACCATGGTAGAGAAAAATATTACGATAAATAACTATCAATCAACATTCCCTATTAGAGAGTCATATCAGTTATATTATGGTAATTCTACTTTTCTTAAAAAAACATTTGTGTCAACAAATAAGAATAATTTCCCAGAAAGTTCAGCCACACTGTCCAGTGAGATACCGAATGATGAGATGGCATCAGAGTCACTTGATAATAATATTTTCAATACCAATGACATATTCTTTTCAGAAATAGTTTTTAGTAATACGTCTGAAGAAAATTTTATTGCAGTAAATGATAGTTTTAAGCTTGAAAACAAAACTGAAAATGAGAATTTCTCAAACATTCCAGTTACTGTTTATGAAAATACATTTTCTTTAAGAACTAAGGATGGTAGCGACATGCTATCAATTCCTGTAACAGAAAAAACAACAAATCTAGTTTCAGCTGCAAACACAAGTTTTTCCTTGTCTGACAATATAAGAAAAAATGAAGATTTTGAAAAAGAAAATGCGGATTTTTACAAAACTGATGAAGATGGTAAAGAAAATACAGAAAATGAAAATACACTAGCAAAATTTGCATTCCTTGAAAATAAAACCTTTGATTACCCATTTAATATTTTTAATGAAGCTACTTTAGACTCTCGAGATATGTTAAAAAATAATGTATCCAATAATGAAAGTAAAGAGCTGCTAATCAAGGAAATATTTCCGGTAGATTTTCCTCAAAAAGAAATAATTGATGCACAAAGAACAGAAAGTAATATCTCAGACATTACACGTGTAATAACTGAAATACCTCCCGCTACATATGATACAGAAGTATTTGATTTAAAAGAAAATATTGTTCATAAAAACAATAAACATAGTGCTAGTTTTACAAATATCCATAATGATAATTCTACCATATATACTGCGCGTATATTTACAAAAGAATTGTCAGATGTAAATGAAACTAAAAATAACAGTTTTAGTACATCGAGACCATTATTTCTTCGTACAAATGTAGATGAAAATAGCAGAAATATTTCTGACGCCAACAAACCCATCAGTTTCATATTTATAACCAATAATAAAGTTACAGACGGAAGTGAAAACGTTAAAAAGAGATGGTATAGATTAAATGAAGGAAATGATATACTAGAAAGAAACAAATTTTCAGTCACATTACCTAATAAAGAGATGGGAAATGAGGATAGATATTCTTATATATCTGGACAGAATAACAGAATGTTACCTAACCCTGAATTAAGGAAATATCCTAAATTTAACTTTTTTGAACAAAAGAACACAGTTACAGAGCAGGAAACAAAGCCTGATCTTAGAAAAAGTTACGTGGGAAATGACTCTTTTTTTAAATCAAACAAAAAAATAGATAAAGTAAAATATGATGCTGTTTTTATGATAACAAATAATTTCAACGTTAAAAATAATCAGGCTAGGGACTATTTTCATAAAAATCGTCATAAACATTTAAAAAAACATGTATTTCACTCTAGAAGTATGGACATGAATCAAAATTATTTTAAAACAGGTGACGGTGATCGATATTTTTATGCAAAGCCTCAAATTGAAATGCAAAGATCTGAACCAAAACAAGGAAGCGAAGGTATGAATGCAGAATTTATGTTGAAAAATAACAATGATAAGATGAAAATCAGAAATGATATTTTTGTTGTGCCATTATGCTTTGCCAACGCATTAAGACTAGGAAGTTACAAATTTAACGAAGATGGAGGTGAAATTGATGATATAAGACAGAAACAGGCAAATCAGATTACTATTAGAATCACTGAATTTGAAAATAATGATTCTCAACCGAGTTCACTGTCAAATCCTCTGGAAAATGAAACAAACTTCAGAAGAAATCAGTTTGTGAGTAAAAAGAAAAATGCTTATATGTCTTCGGGATTAGATGCAAAAACCGAAAATACAATAAAAAAGAAAAGAAAATATCACTTTTTTAAGCGATATCCTATATTTCAAAGGAAACTGAATGATCATTATGGGAAGAATGTAAATAACAGAATGGGTTCTTCAGTAAACACACCTGGAAATGTTCCTGTTTTCTTAACTATTTACACTAACAAAATGCATTCAGCACATAAAAATCCATTATACAGCAATAATAGAGAAGCTGGTCGCTCTAAATTTTACAAATTCCGCCAAAATAGAGAATATGATGGTTATAATCCTTCAGATGAAAGATATGGTAAAGTTCTCTTATGGACAAATGCCGAACCCAGAGATGGAATTAATATCCATATTTCGCCTTCCATTTCCCGATTATCTTCAATTTCAATTGAACCTCAACAGCTTAACTCTATACCGGAAAATTATGAAGTGAGAGATACGCATAAAATGCAAACAATTATAAATTCAGATAATTTTGTCCCAGACAAACAGAGAGAATTGAATCAAGGGATTAATTATAAAACATTTTTTAGGCAAAGAAATAAAAGAGATCTTAAAAAGTTTGCCACACTTGAAAATAACCCATTAGTAAGATCTAGTAAAGCTGGAAATCGAAAAAGAAACTTTGATAAAACCCTTTCACAAAAAATAAATATTTGTCCTGAGTGTTTAAATGTTGACGAAAACAGTGAAAGCAAAATGAATTATCAAGGAAGTAAGTTTCTTTTAAAGGATAAATTACACAGAAATGATAGAAAGGACGGAGGGGCAACGATTTCAGAAACTATTAAAAAAGAATTTGCAGAAAACGCAAATGAAACAGGTGACAATCCAAATTTTCAAAGTATTATTTTGGACAAAAAAGACAATTTCGGCCCAGCAGAAGAGCAGCTAAAAAATCAATATAAGAATGCTGAAAATGGCATTTCACATAATTTAGCAGGCAGGTTTATTAGCTTCCTTAATGATAAATTTGCCTCTGGAATACCTCTGCTCGCTTCGCATTTAAAGGATAATGATTGGACTGATGCATTTCGTTCTAAAACACTTATGAACAAAGACCACGTGAAAAACAAAAAAAGAACCGTAACTGATGAAGTAAAAGAAAGTCAATCAGATTTTATGAATCGAAGTCAAAACATGGTATCAAGCACAGAAATGTCCCCAGCAGAGAATACTGGTTTTGACATTTCAGATGATGAAAGCCCGGACACAATCAAGGATAATGAAAAAGAATATGATTTGGAGCTTTCAGATGATGAAAATGTGAGCTCAACAAAGGATAAAGAGGATGAGCATGATTTGGAGCTTCTGTATAATGAAAATTCAAACGCGATGAAGAATGAAGAGAAAGAGACCGATGTGGAACTCTCGGATAGCGAAAATGCGGAAATAATGAGGGATAAAGAAAAAAAGCAGTTAATTTGGAAACTTTTTCTTCCGTTTTTTCAGAGTATGAATATGACAAAAGATAAAAAATATATGCATCAACCCGATAAATATATCTAGCAAATAAGACAGAACATCAGAAAAGTGAAATATGTCTTTTTTAATATTATGAAAGAATGCATTTATTCTTTTTCAATATGAAACATTGAATGAAATATATGCTGAAAACGACTGCATAAAGTTAATGACGAGATGATTTTGAAATAAATGTTTTTATATAAAGCGGGTAAATACTTTCAAACAAAAAATACTAAAAAGTATTTTTTAATGTGAACTATAACACTCAGTAGAATATCTCTGATATCAAATGAACTTAAAAATTGTTTTAAGAATAACAATTATCAATAATAGTTTCCAATACAATGATATGACAGCCCTAAGAATCATAAATGATGTTTTAAACAAACGGTTTGTATAAGAAAAAGATATATGGTTATTTGAAGCCGTAAATTGTTGCATTACATCATATCTATTCTTAGTTATTTTACAAACTGCCTTATTTCAGATAATATCCTCTCTCTCAACGTTTCAGAAATATTTGATGAAAAATAAAGAATTAAAACAAGTTTAAATAACATCATTAAACATAGTAGCAATAACGAAATTAATTAAAAACTCCTTTCATTAATATAATTTTATTATCTCTTATTACATATTTTATAATTAAAGTGGTGTCGGTTTATTTCACATGTGTAGTATTATTATGTTTTATATAAGCACTTTGAAATTATTATTTTGTTAAATAAAATGGATATGCATAATTTTATTTCTGTTTATTTATTACATTTCTATAAAAAATATAACTGGTCTAAGAAAAATTTCAATTTGTATTCTTTTAAATATTCCTCATCTTTCAAATCAATTTTATCTATATTATTTTGTTCATTGTACAGCAGCGAAAGACAGGCTGTCTATGAAAAGAATTATTACCTATAGCCTCTAGCAACCGTACAGTTCAAGGAATCGAGATGAAATTTCAAATGTTGTTTTGTTAAATTATACACTGGAGAATGAGGTGATGAATAACAATTGAATTCCTACATTTATGGTTACATTGGGAAATTTTCGGAAATTTAATATGGTAATACGCCATATTTTTCATTGCAAATTGATTTGCGTACTGAAAGACATATCTGAATTACTTTTGAGCGTAAAAAATGTTTATGGAAAAAAAATCTGAACTTTAAAATGCAACACCATGCTCCTCAAGCTCGTGTTGATAATTGGTCGTCATAAACACAACCAACCCTCTTCTTCAAGAACAGAATTACTTTATGGGTTCGCATAGTTCACGACTCTGTACAATAGATTATTACCTTGCAAACTAGTATTTGTTAGATGACAATTTGCTGGTCTTTTTGTCGAAATATTTAATCTTCCTACCCTGAATGGGTCTAATCGACCCAGTCCCATAATGTGTTTCATTCTATTCAAACCAGAAAATTTTTCATAAAGTAAATTAAATAAATAACACAAAGATTTAAATTAAATAAGTATGTTAAATGGATTTAAATTAAAATTCTGGTGTGAAATATTTTAATCAAGTTTGAGTAAAATTTCAACAGGGTAGGAAGGTTAACCCGTAATCATGGTAACAGCCAGAATTTAGAATAAGGTACTTTTGATATACTAAGCAAAAAGTGTCAACAAATACATCACAAAGAGATCATAAAACATTTTTTTTCTCTAATTATATTCACAATTTTGTAAATCAGAATACTGTTAATCATATCATGCAAATGTAATTCAAAGTATTATGAAAATGAATAAAATAAACATATCTGACAGATTTTCCGCCAACCTCCTCGTGATATCATCCAGATTGCTAACAAGCTAAAGTATACTTAATTAATGCATTCTAACAAAAAATTCTAATAGATTTATATCATTAATAATTGATTTTTTTTATAATTTACGAAAATTTTTATATTATTAACTTTCCTTTAAATTTGCAAAAAAAAAAAAAGAAAAATCTTAAATATATATATATAATCGTTTGAAAACCTTTTGTTCCGTTTGTTTTGAAAAAGAGATAATAACGCCATAAAACTTTCTAAACATAGATAGTACTAATATAAACTATGTTTCATAGAAATACAGGGTGTTTTATTCTGTTTATAAGGAAGTTAAAATAACACTATACAGTGTAGTACAGTCAAAAATTGGACGCATGTACTTTTAACCCTTTCGGGACGAGCGTCTTTTACGGAATTTTTAATTTATAATCACCAGTGTTTAAAAACAGAAATTCTTGCTTAATTGAATCGTGAAAATATGTGGATTAAATAGGGCAATATTAACAATAAAATTTTATTGGTGAGAATAATCGAGGATTCTGATAACTTTATGCGGCACTGATACCGGTCGCTCGTCTCCAAAGGATTAAAAACTGTATCCACCTTAGAGAGCTGTCAAGATTTTAAACGTGTAGGATTACTATCATCAGCTTTCGAAAATATGTAATGGGATAAGCAAAATTCAGATACTAATTCCTCAAACACATGAAAAGTTTTAAATTTTTAGAAATTAATTGCTGCAAATTGTAAATATATAACTTGCAAAATATTTTCTAATTTTATCCATAAAATTTACTGTTAATATTTTCATGTATTTAATTCGCCCAATTTTAGAAGTGATACTGAAAAAGCTACGAATCCACATCAATATCATCAGGCAGAATTTTCACTTAAAATGATTTTTAAATCATTCTTCATAAAAATAATAATTTCAATATTTTCAATCTTTAAAAAGTATTTGTATAGTAAACACATGACATGTAAAAGCAGAAGAGAAATTAATACTACAGTGTGAAACATGAGAAGCAATATACATGAAATTTGTTGCTGTCGTTTCTCACTATTTTCATCAAAAATGTTACTCTAAGGAAGAAGCTTTCCTTAGGAAGTTTTGTAATTGTTCTATGTTTTCCTGGGGCTGTGCATAGATAACGTTAACATGTTTTTGGAATTTTGCGATATCACACGTTATCATCATTCGACCCTCTTCCCCCACACCGGTAATCATGTCATTATCAATATACAAAAGTTTTTTAGCCTTTTTCAAATTGCTTTTCTTTTTTTTTATTCCTTAGAGTGATATATAAATATAGTTACATTTACTTTTGCATACTTTATTGATTCAAATGAAGAAAATTCAATTACATATCAGTTTATATGAAATGACTTTATATCAAGTAACACTCAAAAGAATTAGTTACAATTTAAAAATATTTAACAATAACTTTTCGTTACATAATGCATTCAACAGTAATAATTACTTTTTACACTTGCTCCCACAAAAAATGGGGCAAACAGAACTTCTTATCAACAAAACAGATTACAGCATTCTATTTCATTTACTAGTAAATACAAGTATCATTTAAAATATATTTCGCATGCGATTTCTGGAACAGTGAATTAAATATGCATACATTTATG
The DNA here is from genome assembly GCA_964019185.1 of Maratus speculifer. NCBI lineage: Eukaryota > Metazoa > Arthropoda > Arachnida > Araneae > Salticidae > Maratus > Maratus speculifer. The sequence goes on from OZ025299.1 coordinate 81,352,515, forward strand.
AGAGAAGAATAGGAATGCCTAACGTTAGGGTGTTCCATATATTGGAAATAAATAATTTTGTAACGTTCTAATGAATTTAATATCTTTGTATTTTCATATAAATTGATAACATACTATTTTGATGTAAAGACCAGGTTATAAATAAAAAGAAAAATATTTGTTTGGATAAAATATGATAACGATAGCAAAAGACAACTCCACTCCTCCTAAAGATATCTTACAATATCAAATGGCCGATCCCCTTCCACCCAAAAAGATATCGTTATATAAGTATAGCCCTATTTTTATATACTCTGTTTATAATATTCTTTTCTTTTGTTATTGCGTATATTTATTCTGCACCATACAAAATTGCTTTGTCCGGAAAGTGTTCAGATATTTGAAAGAAAAAAAAACCGAAGGATTCCCACACCGGGAATTGAACCCGGGCCTCCTGGGTGAGAGCCAGGTATCCTAACCACTAGACCATGTGGGAGACATACACAGTAAAAACCAATATTCACAAATCCATAAAAATATTTTATTTTTATAAAAAGAAGCTAACAACAAAAGTAATTTTTAGCTTGTCTTTATTTTTGTTTTATTGGTTTTCCTTTTTCTGGTTATTATCAATTAATGTAACACCTTGAATAATGAAAATCTCTTGAGAAATTCGGAGCTACACATATATATTTCATTTATCATTTTTCTTCGTAGAAATGCTTATTTAATATATGTATATATATATATATATATTTTTTTTTTGTAATGTGTAAAGAAAGCGATGTGATATCCCAAACCCAAACTGTTTAAAAAAGAGCGAAAAATATCAGGGCTAATATTACCTCAGGTAAAGTAAAACTGCATCGGTACATTTTAAGCAAAACGTTTTAGAGTTTCTTTGTGGAATTACAAATATTGATAGACTCACATAAAACAATCGTATTATTCAGAAATATCCGTATTAATCAGTAACAAATCAAGGCTATGGTAAGATTCGATTGTTCAAAATATATTCTGTAGATGGCAGCACTAGATTAATTTCTTTAACATAACAATTCTTTGAATTCTAAAGAGTTTCAGTTTTATCCAAAAAATTTGGTCTCGGGTCTCACTCGATCAAATTCGAATATTCGATCCATTCCATTAAATATTTTATTAAATGATTTTACAAACATAAATGTGTTTAACTGACGAGAGATTTTATAAATACGAAACTCACGTGTGAGCTTCGCGAATCTGCAAGCAAACGTCTTAATGTGATTAGACCATTGCATTGATTAGATCCAATGAGCTGCTTGATTATTGTTTTACCTCTCTTTTTATTATTTTTTTAAAGTAAGATATGAGGAATTAAATATAGGTCCGATGGGGTGTAAATATGTAAATTTAAAATACAGATTAATCTTTAATACAGGTATAATCTTGTATTCATCTGACTATATGGAATGATAAGTAAAACATCTCGCACTTTTTAATTGTTAAAAATTTTAGAAAATATAATATACCTATAATGACAGTAGTGGAAAAAATTCGTAATTTATTTAGAATCCATTTAATTCAATGATACCGAATAAAATTTCGTTCATTATTTTTATGCCTAATTTTTTTATAATCGGAGCTCATGACAACGGACGTTGTGAAACATAATCTATGGCATCGAGAGTGGGTCTTAACCGTTTCGGTATGAGGGTCTAGTGTATGTGATACATAATGAGAATCCTTGATTATTCTCACCAGTAATTTTTTACTGTAAATTTTGCCTTATTTCATTAGCGCATTTTCGCGATTCAAGTTGGAAAACATGAAATCGATGATAAAAGATTAAAAATTCTGTAAAAGACTTTTCTCGGGAAAGGGTTAAAGCTAACTTCTTTACATAGAACACTGTGCATAGCTCAGAAGGATTTTAGGAGAAATTTGGGAGGCGCCAAATTTATACTTCCAACATAATTTTTGGCCTGTCACAAGATAAAGTTGGAGAAGGGGGCGCCAATTTGAAGCTTTGCACCAGGCGCATTTTCCTCTCCTCACACCCCTGTATTAGAGACAGTAAAAATTCTGGCACATGTAAGCATTACAATGAAGTCGTTAATATATTATTTATGACTCTCAGTAGGTGGCAGCACCAAACAATCCAAGTTTATTATTTTTCTATCCTTCATTTACGAAATCAGTTTTATTCCTAAATGAATACATTTTCTGGATATTTCGACACACCTATCAAGGAATAGAATAAAATTTCTCACATTTTTTTAATTGCGTAGAAAATCATATCAAAGAAGACCTTTGAACATGATAACCCGCACATAAAAATTTAAATTTATTATTTGTGACCATCAATAGATGGCAGCACCAAAACTTTATAATGGTGAGATTGCTGAATGCTGCTCTTTCCAAATTGGGTACCTCCTTACCTATTCCCGAAGTAAGTTTCCTTTTTAAATGGATACAATTTGCAAGAATTCTATTATCTGCGAAGAAATAAAATAGCATTCCAAATTTTCCGATAAAAGTAATGAATATTTTAGAAAATGATATTAAATTTGAAATCTGATCTGGGCCCGGCCCGAACGTAAGCTATATTGTCTGGGTCTGGCTTATTGTTCACAGCTCAGCACATGCAAAATCAATTAAATCAAGCCCGGTCCGGCCTGACTCAATGTCTTCAAAAAATTTCGTTTTTCCTAGACATATAAGGGGCCATCCACAAATGATGTCAGGCATTTTTTCAATATTTTTGACTCCCCCCCCCCCCCCTTTGTCACAAAGTGTCACACATCAGTTTCCCCTTCCCTCCCTCTTGTCACATGTCACGTTATTACGTAAACATATACTTACAATTCAGATTCAAAGCACTACAATTTTTATCACATTTCAGATTTTAATTTTAAACTTTAACTATGTGTTTTAATGACATTTGTGAGCTTAACAATAAAAATGATTCATATTTTGTATAAAATAAGGTTTACAAATAATGTTAATAGTATAGAATAGTAATAAATTATTAATATGAAAGAACAATTGAAAACAACAATATTTTGGAATTTGAAATAGAATTTAACATATTTGGCTTTAAATCTTATCTTTATGAACGTAAAATACTTTAATTTTAAAATAACTTCATACTTCATATTTTAATATACTAAATTTTAATGCTTTTATTTTAACCAAAACGTGTGATGTCACACTTCTTCTTACCCCTCCCACTTCCTTGTCACAAACTGTCACCCCCTCCCACCCCCTTCAAACGTGACATCATTTATAGATCTCTAATTAAAATTCGTTTAATGGATACTACATACACATGTATGTGAAATTTTTACTGTATATTTTATAATACTGTGCGTTCACAAGACAGAAAGTACACAATAGTGTCATTTATGGTTACTTAGATGATTAGACTTTTCAACATTAAAATAAAGATTCATTGAAAAAAGTAATGTAGTTTAGAATAAAAGAAAAAAAAGAGAGCTAAAAACATAACTTTTGAAACTCTACAATAAAAAGTAGATTTTTGAAATTATATCTTTGTAATTTATTAACATTCTTCTCAAATCCAAGGATACTTTCTGATACATTTCTGAATTAATTTTTTATCGGAAGCGCATAAAATTGAAAGGTGTTTTTATCCAGAAACTATGTTATCGAATGACGTTTTTCAATATTTATAAAAGAGAAATATCTTTCAGGAAATAATGTCAAAGTTCATATTTTTAATCAATTCCCGTATGTGATAGCATGGGAAAGGATAAAAACCTGTCGGCGTGTTCAAGAATATCTTACAACTCGTTAAGCACTTTATCTATCAAAAAATGGAAAACGCAATTCCATTCCAAATCATTTGTGAAATCCAGGCTCGTGAATTTCATGCCTTTATATTTAAATATGAGACACAAAATGTATCAGATAGCTTCGTATTGATGAGCAGGGAATTTGTGAACTACCTTAAGGTACATTTACATTAATCCCGTTAACAAGAGTTCATTATCGCTATTATTATTTTTACAAAATATATTGCCTGTCCGACACATTCTAGGAACATCCTGTGTTTAGTAATGAAATAAATCTAGTTCCAGCAAGTTTGGTCTAGGTACAGAAAAAATGCAAGTCTGTTTTCGAGCCGACCTGGAGTTGCTGAAAAAATTAAGCGCGGGTTCCGATACTACGTTACTTATCCGATCCGATCTCTACACTGGACATATTACATTTTTGTTTGGTATTGTCAAATTAGCATCAGCTCTGGTAGCACATTTATATACCTGTTCTTGTGAAAGTCATATCCATTGAAAATTCTTCCTATTTTATCGGTTTTACTATTGTTTTTTTTATCGGCTCGCTTAATTTCTTACCGTACCATCTTTTTTGTCACTCTGTCCGTTTATTTTGCCCATCAGCCTGGCCCTGTCCGTCCCGTTAAAAAGTTTGCCTTAATGTTGCTGGCTGACCGGAGGAGCACAAATCTTGGTCCAAGCCTTTGTGACTGTAAAGATCTCTAAATTCAGAGATATCCCCGACTACAACTAATGAAGAATCTCACAGAACATGAACTTGTACACCTTTGTAATACTTTTATATTTCTTAAGGGTGTAGCTCCACCAGTGGCCGAGAAATCCTGACCTCTCAACTGGTAGACAGCAGGTGCTAAGTTCGAACCTCCACCCAAACCGTTCGGAGTTTTCGTGGTTTTCTTCGAACCTTACGTAAATACGGGTTGGATTCCCTTAGAAGGACCCCCACGAAGGGCACTGCCTCCTGGGCCTTTATCTGTCGAGTATATAATCGGCCGACATAAAATAAACCTATCTTAAGTATGTATTCGAAAAAATACTTTTTTAAGTAGAAACGTGAAAATTGCTGAAGTGGTTTTTGAAGAGATGTATAAGATGCCGTGTAATTTTATTTTTCACTCAATTTATTAGAATTTGATTTATAAACATTTACTTTCTCAGTATGACCCTTTGTTTCATTCCCAGATCTCCCGCTCTGGAAAATTCGATTCAATATCATCTTTGGCAGCATTTTTTTTCCCTTTTGCAATATTTTCTGAATTTATCAGAAAATTGACTAGCACGACACATCGTGTACGTTTTAAATAAGAGAATTTACCAATTTGGTGCGTTTGAGAGCAAAATGAATTTAAAAATAAATCTGAAAATAATCAATTTGGATTGGAATAGATGTAAAGTAAATTTCTTGAAATTAAAATCCACCTCCGGAACCCAATAGTGTCCCAATTCCCATAGCTGCAGAAATGCGTCCCAGAGAAAAAATGTTTGAATTCAACTTGAGTCGGGATACGATATTGTCGGCACGATGAAAATATATTCTATTAATCACTTCGGGACGAGCGACCAGTATACGTGCCACTTATGGTGCTCAGAATCCTTCATTATTATCATCAGTTATTTTTTATGTTTACCTTATTTAATCAAAGCATTTCCTTCACTCAATTAGAGTTTATTTTCGGTTTTGATAAAAGATTAAAAACTAAGCAAACTGCTCCCGTCGCGAAGGGGCTAAAGATGTTCCCCAGTAACAGAAAAATATAGAAAAATTTTATTGATTCTTTGGCACTGAAATAATAATGTCAGAAATTTCTATAGAACATTTACAAATACGGAAGAAAAATCATGCATCAAGCATAAATTATAAAACGCTTTTCAAAAAATTGTTAATACTAAACACAACAAAACAAACTTTAACTGTTAAACAAAACTTTATCGTTTAATAAGATGAAAGATAATGTTTAATTAGAAAATTTGGCTAAAACATGACACATTTGCAAACATAATTTCACTTATTACCATATATAATAAAAAAATATCCAAATTCTGTTGTATATCTTGTAAATAATTTACAGATTTATATATTTATTACATAGTGTGCTAGTTTTTTTTTTTTTTTTTTTTTCAGTTAAAAAACATATAATTAATTTGAAAAATTTCCCTTAGAAAGTTTCGCCAGTAAGCGGACATAACTCAAATAACTTTTTGTAGCCCTGTATATGACCTATAGAATTTATACACATCAAGAACTATGCAACCAATAGCTATAACAAAAAATAAATGTTATAAATGTTATACACTTTATTTTCAATACCGAACATGCCATGTTAAACCTCAATAACATCTATCAATAACATGAAATTCCAGGTATATTTACGCAAGTTAGAGCACAAATAGACTCACTGAGTTTATAGACTTTTCATCTACCTTTGAATGTGCTGCAAACATACTAGAAAGTTTCAGATAAAATTTTGACTACAAACTCAAATAGAGATTACAGCCGGATTTGCGAAAGGGGAATTTTCGCAAAAAGTACAGAATATATTAAATGAGAATGTAGATAAAAATGTTAACCAATCAAGATAAAAATTTTAACAAGCGACCACAAATTCAATATATATATATATATATATATATAAGACCATTAATAGTAAACAATATTAACCATTTGAAATTAACTATTGAATTTAATAACTTATATCACATTGAAGAATAATAAAAAGAATAATATGAATACAAATGGAATTTGTAGAACCAAAGCAGAATCTTCAGGTCCCAAATACTTTGGAACTACAAATGGAGTGTGTGGTTTCATCTTCTTATTTGCCATGAGAAAGCAAAACAATACGAATTTGGGACTACCAACACACATAAAACCAAAATTAATTAAAGAAATACAAAGTAATCTATAGTGGATATGGAGAAAATAAAACAATTATGAGCTATAAAGTAGAATGAATCCCAAAATGCACTACCTTAACCCTGATATCGCACGTGGTAAATTAAAACATGAAGTTTACCCTATTATTATTTAAACCAATAACATTTATTTTGACTATGCTAGGCTGAACTCAATATATACATATATACAAATCAATTTGATGTTCTAAATAGAAAATAAAATAAGAACAAGAAATCATGCATCATTCATAAGTTACGAAATACTTTACAACACTGATAGAATGTTAATAAAAATAATTATTGTTACAATGAAATGAGATATCTAAATAGAAGCAATTTAAGCAAAATGCACTGCAAATGATTTTTCATCCATAGTCCATAATGTTACGGAATTCTTTTGTATAAACTAACTTTTTTGTGCAATAACTAATTTGTGTAATAACTTAGAACTATAAGTGCTATACATTTCATTTTCAATAGCGAATATTCTACAGTAAACTTAATTAAAATATATAAATTGCATACAGTTGCCAGTGTATTTATACTAGTTACAGATTGGACAGACAGACCGAATTTATATTTTTTCAAACGCTTTGGAAATTGTTAAAAATGTAATGCAAACGTTATGCAAATTAAATTGTGTTTTGATAGCTTTTAGGTGTAAAAATAAAATGTACACACTATAGCCTTCGTTCTATGAGTATTTTTCTGTGCCTTTGTTCTGATTTTCCAACTAACAGGAAAATAACTGATATATAATTAATAATTAATAATTAACTAATAATTAATATATAAAATTTAAAAAATGTTTATTGCAATCAAATCAATTAAACGAAAGGTGTCTGATTCCGTTATCTGTTTCCTTCACCATTTGATAATGTACACATCCCACTGATTGATACTGGGCCTACACTGGCAACTATTGTTGTACTTTCTTTCGTACCACTATTTATAAAAAAGTACTTTATGCTGGATTTCTCGTGAACTAATCACATACACTTACAAATTACACTTCTAGAGTGTATGGGAAATATTACTTTCTTAAATGGGATGCTACTAAAATAATTAAAAACAGAACAAAAAATCGTCGCTAGTGACAAGTTTGCTACCGGTTAGTGATACGTATATCCCTAAGGTTCGTTGTCAAAAGATTAAATTAGGGCATGAATTTAAAATTCTGCCACAGTCAAAATGCTGATCCCCACATTTTTAGAGGTAGTTAGAAGATGTGTCCTTCTTCATCTTGCTGTTTAGTTATTTCATCGTAATTGGCTGAAATATTTATTGAAAACAGGTATAACGTGTAAAATCAATTGCATATTAATAAACATTCTTGAAGTTATACCTATGATTTGATAAAAAAAATAATTTTTTTATCAAATCATGGATGCAACCAGGATCAACATTCTCTTAATTTTAAGAAAAAGTAACTTACGCTTTCACCACCGTTGACAAGGAATTTCTTGTGATCCAGGGTATTTCTTCGCTAATATTAAAAAAACTACTGCGCAAAAAAATATGAAAATTGGTAGTAGTATATATAAATGTTTGAAAAACATGCTGACGCATGCAGCTTTCAAATTCTAGGATTATTTTAAGAGATATTTAACCCTAAAGTTGGTCAAAATTGTTCCCTAAAAAAGTTTTACAGGAGCAAAAACTATACATACGAATTAAAACTTTTTAAAATCATTTTATACATTGGAAGTTCCCGGTGTGCAGATTGGATTTATTTTTTAATTTGACTCATTTTTAGAGGATTTATTTCCTTTTTAACAATAAAAATATGTCTTCACGTGAATTTCAAAAAGAGAAAGAAAACTTTTAAATAATAAATAAATTCATTAATGTGCGTTAAAGCAGCAAGTAAAAGAAATTACATCAAAATAACGAAGTAATATCGCAAAGTAGTAAAAAAAATAAAAAAGACACATTTACTTTTCTTTTGATATGATCTTTTTAGCTATTGTTGTGAATTCTAAGAAGGCACAAATAATATTTTCTTAAAAACAGCAAAAGTATTTTCAAGTAAATATTAAAAAGAGAAAGATAAATTTAGTGAAAATTACATCAGATTTAAACGATGCGTTTAAAATACCTCACTTATTTTTTTTATTATTCTACAGTTATATATATAAAAAAAAAAAAAAAAAAAAAAAAAAAAAAAAAAAAAAACAGGAGGCAACGACTTTGTGAATTTCATGTTTTAACTTATCTTGTTTAATCAAACATATAAATAGCCAGAAAATGTTTAACAGCAGCTGATTAGACCTTGAAATTGTCCAAGCAAAGGGAAATGAATGGAAATCCGTTTACAGGGAGATCGCTGCTTAATATTTATATGGTACAATGTTTTGCAATCTTTTAAAAGCCGATCAAATTAGCGTAATTTTTTTTATTTGTCAATTCTCAACGGGGGTTGACGAGTTTAGCTCGTAGGGGGCAGATTCCACTAGTCTTAAAAAAAAATCTTATAAAGAGTGAAAGAAATAGAGCATATTGCTTTTAATAATCAATTCATTATAAACTTTAAAATTAAAATAATTTTAAGGAAAGATTATTACTAATGTTCTAATGTATTTAGGGCGATTCTGAACTGCTCTGATGCTCAATGAGAGCCAATCGTTTTGACGCATTTATAAATTCATTTTTTTACAGAAAGATACGAAATTGTAAGGTCTGACAGTAGAAATGATTTGGAATTGAACTGTGTTTACCATTTTTTTTAAATAAATAAGTTGTCTATGGGGTTATAAGATATTTTGATCAGGTGACAAAGACATTTTTTACCCTTCCTTGAATAGTTGTTTTTGTTTCGTGCAGAAATTCCTCCACTTTGACAATATTTTTTGAAAAACCTATTGCGTTTGCAAAAACGGGAAAAAAATTATTTACATAGTTTCTGAATAACAACATCTGCGAGTTCCATGCATTCCCGAACAAACATAAATTAAAAAATACGTCACAAAGTTAGCCCTTTGGATTTGAGAACAGCATTAAAGATAAAATCTCATATGTGTAGGTAAGAGATGAACCAACCTGTTAATTTGCCTAGAAGCTTGTCACCATTGTTTCCGAATAGAAATTTTCAATTTTATTTAATCCCAACTATTAAATAATTCAAAGATTATTCTATAGAAAAAGAAGTAAGAAGTGTCCTACAGATTTCGAAGGCTCAACAATTTCCCTTTAGGTAATCATAGGGTAAATCAACTACTGGATTAAAAGATCAGAAAAGCTTCTTTCTGAGAAGAATTAGAAAGAAGGAGAATTTTTGGAAAGTGATGATAATCAATTTTTGATGAAAGTTTATAAAATGTTTCTTCTGCGTTACAAAAGTCATTGAGTAATTATGCATGTAACCATAAAGCCATCTACCTTAAAATTTCTAGTTGCCAATCCCTACCTGGCAACCGCTAATCTCGCGCCTTGATTTAGGGGATTTTCGTTTGTCTTAAAGAATTATGACAATTTTTTCAGTTTTAAATGATGTATTTTTATTTGTATTTGGTTATTATTCGGTTATAGTTTGTATTGGCCCAAAATATTTTGGTGAAAATTGGAAAACCAATTTTCCCGAAAAAATGTTTTCAAGATGGCACTTAAAATATTTTGGATCGATTTACGAGTTTCTATTCTTTGCATGGAAGCTCATATATTTCCACGATTCTTAACCGATGCTTTTTTTAATGTTATTTTTTTCGTTTTTATAATCAAAACTTACTCAGATTTTCTACAGAAAATTTATACATAGAATTTTATGATTCGCAAACTAATGTAAAGTATGTTAAAACTACTCAGAGAAATTTTGGGTACCGTAAAATGCTACACGCTGCGCAATCGAATAAAAAGTGGCTTTTCGAATAAATGTAAATAAAAATATGGTTTTTGAAGGTTCAAAATATGTGTTTTCTTATGAAAAAAATGCATGATTCTACCTTGTTCCTCCTTAAAACACGCCTGTAAAAATTGCTTATTTGTTAAACCTAAAATTCCCATAACCGCAAAAATTCAGAATAATCTTCATATACAACTTGGTTTTCAGGTTTAAATGGCACAAAAATAAGCCGCATATTTGGCTACATACAAATGCTGACTAAAGTTTTCATCACACGAACTATCATACGAATTCATACATTAAGTCGCAAAAGTATATGGACAGGCGAATTTTCACCACAATAGTATGCACAGACATCAGGGTCATCGAAATTGGTTTTTTCCGTCTTTAAAGAAAACATTTAATCATAAATCCCTCAGATGCATGTATTTTTCAGTCCAACATATTCTGCAATATTTATGATAATTGCTAGCCTTGTTTGAAACGGAGATCACTATATTTTGAAATAGGAAACCCTAATGTTCTCGTAATTTCATAAACAGACTGCTTTGGCGTTGAAACTGCTCAGAAAATCTTTCTAAAGTGTCGCTAAGATGTTTTTAATGGTCGATCTGGAAGCTTTTTTTGCGATTGCATTGTCACCTTTCGATAAAATTTCTCAAACGCCAGATCTGCTACGTTTTATTTGTTCAACAGTATCAGAAACTTTAACATGTTGATCCTTTAAACGCCAAATTTTATGTATATCAGCTGCAGAAAATTGAACATTGTAATTCATTTTCCCACTATTCGTGAATTTAAGAACGAGTCGTGTTTTTATATTTTGAAGCGTTTGCGCTGCATGTATCGAATGCAGAATATGGAACCTTTTTTATTACGGAAGTGATAAATTTTTTATTACGGAAGTGATCCTTTTTCACTCTCCATACGTTTTTGGGACTGCTTATTTTGAATTTTATTTTTTTTTACAAACAACCTGTGATTTAAATATGATCTTTCTGTATTATAATAAACTCATGTTATGATTTCATAAGCTAATAATTTCTTTGTGATTATAACTTCATTTTCTGAACTGTTATTTGAAAAAATCGTCTGTCCATATACTTTAGAGACGCACTGTACAGGCAATTTACTGTTGTTTCTCTCTCCTGAAAGCAGATTATTCGCACTGCAAATTCACACTTCATCATAGATGGTCAAACCTTTTCTGTTGCCATTATTTGTAAGCAATGACAATTTGCTTAGTATGCCTGATAAAGCATATAAAAAATGTAAATAACTAATGTGTTTTCAATTGTTAATGATTTCAAGATCTATTCATTTATCAAAATGCGTCGCAGCAAATACGGAAGCAAGTTACTGTTTCAAGTTCAAAAATAAAATTTTGAAATTTTGGCAGATTTCCACGAAAGTAGAATTGTTTTTCCCATCTGACGGATAGTATTGAGTAAAGTGTTGTATTTGGTTGCTGTGGAACTTGCCATGAGTTGAATTTTCCAACTTGAAAATTTTTTTATTTAAATTTTAGTATCGCTTAATGCGCATTATTGAAAGGATTGTACATTTAAACGTGTTTCAAAATTTTAAACAATAATCTTCTGTTTAATATAAAAGAGCCTGTGTAATACCAGGTACTACACATAGGATAGGACCAAGTATAATTTTGAAAAAATTATACTTGGTCCTATCATCCTTAAGTTCACAGGAACATAGAAATAAAATGTTTATAACATAGATTAATCAGTAATATAAAACATTATTACAGAGCCTGGTGGTAATGCGCAGGGCCGTGCCTACTGAAGGATAAACCGGACATTTGCCCAGGGCCTCCAGGGGCCGCAAAAAAGTGCTATTGTTTTTAATTTTTTTTAGGATTTACACTTTATTTTACATTACCTATTAGGCATTTATACTTCGCGCAGATAAGCTGATTTAAAAAACCAACCAACCTGAATCATTCAGTTTTTATCAAGGTATGCTACACCTATATATAAGGACTTGCGAGAACTACTGTCTACTCTAAAGAACTTGTAATTATCGTATAGAAGTCTTTCTTAGTGCATTTGATAAAAAATATGCAGAATACATCATTTTTGCAAATTACATTTTTTTTAACTAGCTGTCAATTTTTTACTAAGAATTTGCATTTTTTCCCAATTTAATTGCCAATTTATCCATACTAAATTTGCCGACTGAAGCTTGAATGTGGGGTGTGGGTCTTTAGGACCATCGAGACGAGAAAATACAGGACGAGCAATGGTAACTTTTATGAAGCAAAGTTTTATGTTATTTAGGTTTCTTTCTCCGGTCAATGTTTTCGTGCGCGTTGAATTTGTGTGGAGTTGATCTCCAGTTCAAATACGTAGAAAATGCCCCCTATATAAAAGTATGCTCGCTGCCGCCGATTGGATATCGTAGGCTTTAAAAACACACTAATTTGCTCCGTTTTAAAACAGAGTACCCCATTACGAAAGATTGATTACCTCGACCAGTGGCGTTTTTATTTTTTTTTTATTTTATTTATTTATTTTTTGTTTTTTTTTTTTTGCCATCGAGTTTCCATTTATTTCCTTTTGATTGGGAATTTTTTCTTTTTACAACACCACATTCACTGCTGTTGCGACATCTTACGGCTGTTTTCGTGATTTATTATGTAAGATCTGTCATTTCAAAATCAGCTTGTTCAAAATAGTTAAGTAAAAATTATTGCTGCTTCTCGGACTTTTATAATAACTTCTAGAAGAAAAGTTTTGTTTTTGACGAGATAGGAAAATCGTTTTAAATACAAAGTTTTAAATGTATGGTTTAAAAAATCACTTAATGCTCACCATTTATTTATTACCGCCAATAGGCCATTTTTTTCAGGCTCATATTCATTATAAAGTATTTTTTTTTTTTTCAAAAAAAAGAACGTTACGTTACACAAGACAGCTGAAAAATTAAGCAAGTAGATCATTGTACGGTTAAATACTGATAATCTCTACTGCAATTTTTTTTCTAAGTGCCGCACAGTTTCAATTTTTACACCTTCGTATAGTTGAAAAATGTACTTTTAACTGCAATTTGTTTCAAAATTGCACCTCAATTTATTTTTGGAGATAATTTTTTGTAGTTATTAATGCCATTTCTGTAATGGTGGCAACTGAATTTCTCCATTTCTGTACAAAGTAAAGGAAAAATAGTTAGAAAAATCCTTCCGGCCGTGTAGGGAGGAAGAGGTAGCTTTCATATACTTATTTATTTATTTATTTATTTTAAATTAAGTTATATTATTCAAAAATACTAAGCTCAAATTAGTGGAACCTGATTATGAGCTTGGTCAAAATCTTAATTCAGGTGCACATGCACACTCATATTGAAATCGAATAATATATACGAGTGCTGTCGCGGGCAAATTGATTTTTTTTTTAAATGTCACCCACGTTAGAAATTCAAACTGCTCAGGCGTTTTTTAAGTTAAAGACAAAGCAAAAAATACCCCTGAATTCATTATTAAGATGAATACTTTAAAAAGAACCTTTTTTCAATTTCAAATTTTTTGTTTGTACATCATTATACATTTAAAAGATTTTTGACAAACTTAAATGGCTGCCATTTTGAAAAAACAGAACGGATGAAGTTGGACAGTGAACGTGGTCAAGGCATTGCTATGTACTATGTGCACACGGAGTTATATCCAAATCAGTTTATAAATATGCCCATAATCGCGTGACAAATTTCAGTCCCTTTCAAAATGTGAACCAAACAGGAAATTGAAAGTTCTATAACCCAGCCATTTTTCAAGATATAGATGAAACAAAAAATGCTCTGGAATCTTTATATTAAGCTCAGACTCACAAAAGAAAAATCTTTTTGAGTTTCTTACTTTTTTGCACCTAATTTTAAAATTTAAAATTTTTTAAAAAATTTAATATTCCGCCATTTTGAAACAAGATGGCGGATGGATTTGGCCAACGAACTCGGTCCAAACATTGGTATGTACTATGTACGCACCAAGTTTTATCCAAATCGGTTTATAAATGCACGTGTTATCACGTGACGAAAATCAGATCATTTCGAGATATGAGCAACACTAGAAATTAAAAATGCGATAACTCAGCCATTTTTTAAAATACAAACGAAACAAAAAATGCTCTGGAATCTTTGTATCATATTCTTTGTCAATAAATCCTTGAAAATGAATCTTAAAGATTAATTTCAAAAAATACCGTTAGAGTGCGCCTTAAACTTTAGAGTAACCAACAACTATTTTTAGCCGTTATTTTTTGTATCTAAATAAATGCTTGTAAATCTTCAAACTTAAATTTTTAGCTCAAAATCTGCATCGTTGTGAGTAGTTAAGTAGCGGAAAATTGAAATGTGTTCGAGGGGTGGGTAGGGTAACGTTTCAACTCCTCAACACATTTCAGTTTGCGCTTCTTAACCGCTCCCATCGACTTAGAATTTGAGCTCAAAATTTAAATCTAAGCATTTGCAAGCATTTAATTAGATACAAAAAATAACGGTTAAAATAGTTGTTGGTTACTCTAAATTTTAAGGCGCCCTCTAACGGTATTTTTTTTAATTAATCTTTAAAATTTATTTTCAAGGACATATTGACATAAAGAATAGTTTTAGCAAAAACGGCAAACGAATCGACCAATTTTTACATTTTTGATAATCATTTGAAATTTGAATCTTCCCACCCCCTTTAAACACAGTTCAGTTTGCGCTATTTAACCACGCCCAACGATTCAGATTTTCATCTCAAAATTTAAGTTTTTGTCTAAGCTTCTAAAAGAATTAATGAGATGCAAAAAATAACGGTAAAAAATAGTTGTTCGTTACTCCAAAGTCTAAAGCGCCCTCTATCGGCATTTTTTGAAATTTATCTTTATAATCTATTTTCAAGACAATACTGGCATAAAGAATAGTTTTAGAGAAAACCGCAAACGAATCGACCAATTTTTCTGTTTTTTATAATCATTTGAATTTTTGGACCCTAAACTTTAATGGCGCCTATCTCCTTCGGAAGACGTTTGGGACCCTTAGTTTCCTGTTTAATATTGTTTGTCTTGATGTCTACTATCACCCCTTAGAGTTTGTACCATGAATTTAAAAACACTCTGTATTTATATACATATGTATGTCAACATTTGAGTGGAGGGTGGTTTTGGAGTCTGAGAGTCATGATCGGTGAAAATATACCAAAATTTTCCGGAAGTGCTTTCCTCCGACGACTGCAATAGGTAGCTTTTTACTTTTTGTAATGAAAGCTACCTAATAGCATATTACGGTATCTTTTCTGCCTTTTCTCATAACAACAGAAAAAAAAATATAAGGTACCCTGGGGTAATAACGCCAAGTGCTTATATTTTGCATAATTATGAAATAATCAGGTAAATGACACCCATGTGCTCTGCGCAGAAGGGTTTTGAGTCATATAAATCGAAAAAAACAGCTTCAAGTTAATTTGTTTCATTTTTATGTCTTATTGTTTTTACAAGCAACTAAAATTAACGCTTGATCTAAAATTTGCGAGATAAGGTTTTTGATCTGAAGACTATATTTTTTATCCAGAAATACTTTGTTTATTACATAAATTTGTAGTTATTTCATGTACTTTCAGATTGTTGTAGAAGATTTTGGATATCTTCTCGAGATAATTTGTAGTTTAGGATTTACTGCGCAATAAGTATCCCGGGATAATAACGCCAGGGATTGGCGTTATTACCCCAATTGATTCCCAACAGTGGCAGAACTATATCCGAAGGGGGTTTATATATTAATATGGGACAGCCTTATCATCATTGTTGAAATGGTAAGATTAAGGGGAGGGGGTGCCCAATACTTAAAATTAATCTCTCTATTTTATTTTTTATTATATTATCATTATTTTTTTTACTAATGTAAAAAATAATTTTTAACTCTTGTAAATAAAACTATCAAGTCTCAAAAATCAAGTTTCTATTAAATTTCCACTGGATTGTTCAATTGAGTTCGAAATTTTAACTGTCCGCTTTCTCCGCGTTCGGTTTTTCAAACTTTATAAATTTAACCTTTAACTGATGTGACAGGAATTGTAGCGTATGAATGTGATGCGATTTGTGAGACCGAAAAATTGAAAGATGAATAAAAGGCGGGAATAACTCATAGGATTGTGTTTTTGTACTAAACTTTTTATTCAAGAATATTATACTTAATATTCGCCTATTTAGTCTCTGGTGATAGTACTAAAATTCCAAATGAAACAAAATTTCGGTAGTGTTTGCAGTTAAACTGAAAATTACAAGTTAAACTAAAAAATTAAAAGAAAAATAGTGGTCTACGAGACCGGTAATATTAGTTAAAGGTTAAAAGGCGATCCATGATTAAAAATTATAGAATACTGTTCCTACGCTAAACTTTTTGTACAGAATTAACTCTAATTAAATTTAATTTATTCAAATATTTCTAATAATATTATGAGAACTCCAAACGAAAGAGAATTTCAGTTGTAACTATAGTTAAACTGGAAAATACAAGTTTAACGCTATTTTTTTTTGGGGGGGGGGGGGGGGCGTGGGAGGGGGTAAGCATGTTCTTTAAAACGTCGACAATTTAAGTGTAGGTTTGGAGAATTCGCATTAGTGTGGAATTATGGGCTAAAAACTATTTACTAAATTACTATAATAGTATTAACCCTTAACTGCTGTGACAAAAATTGTCGCAAAACTTACTGTGAGCGGCCTGTCAGACCGCTTAATCTAACGATGAATAAAATGTTAAATTAATTTTTACAATATTATTTTTGTATTGAACCTTATATACAGGACTATTATAAATAAAATTCAGCTATTCAAAAGTCTCTAGAGATAATAATAGGACTCCAAATGAAACAAATTTTCCCGGTATCTATAGTTAAACTAAAAATTGCAAGTTAAACTCTGAAACTTGAAAAACTCAGCGGTATGTGAGACGCTAACCTTAACAAAAATATTTATTACATATAATTCTAGTTATTATAAAACTTCACATGATTAAAATAGTACATTATGAATGGTTAAAACCATGCAATGTTTCTTATAATCATATTTAAGCGGGACTTTTTAAGCAAAGAGAGACACAGGGTGTTATCTTCTGTTGAAGCTCCCCCTCACTCCTTTTTCTTTCACTTTCACAAAAAAATCAATATTTTCTATCGCATAGAATGTATACATGGGAATATAAATACTGATTCAAATAATCCGTGCAATGTTTCTAATAATTCTATTTAAATGATCATTTTTAAGAAAAACGTAGCTTAGAATCTGATATTCTTTTGCCTCCTCCCCCGCCACCACCACACCTTTCTTTTTCTTTCAGAGTCACGAAAAAATTGTACATTTTTAATAGCTTAGATTGCAATTTGTCAATTTCTAGAGCTGTAGAGTTTGTATTTTTAGAATTGGGCAATCTACATGCCATTATTCCATCTTATTTTATAGTTCTGTTTGCATGGCGTTATTACCCATATAGGTGGGTATTAACGCCAAATAGCATTGGTCTAGAAAAAACGCCATTACATTTTATGAATACATATCTGTTAAATTATTTTATTTTATATAGATAGTCAATGAATTTCTGTATCAGATCCTATATTTGTTTGAAAAATACAATCTAAAACTAAGCCGTGAAAATTGGTAGAACCTTAACGTGGCGTTATTACCCCAGGGTACCTTAATTAAAATACGTGCTATTTCGGAAATATATATACAGAGCGTGTAAAAACTATAAAGACAGCAAAAAATATTACTTTTTTTGATAAATTTCAAAACAAATGAAACCTTTTTTCCTAATAATATGTATCATCAAGTTGAGAAGCTAATAAAAACGTCAACAATATTTAACTATGAGTATTTTATAACAAAAATAAAATAATTGTACAAAAAATCACTATTTTTACCTGTATAAAAACTTTAAGGACAGAAAATAAATTCAATATAGTAACCAAAGAAACAAATATTTAATTTATTATGCACCCACCTATGCGTTTAATGATTGCAAATATTCCATCATTCCTCAAAATTACTAATGTTTGGCACAGTTCGGAATTGTTTTTGTACTATTCATCTTCAATTGTAGATCTGAGTTCGTATGAAGAAGAACAATGCATAACATTTTTATAAATTCGGCTTGCTAGATCTTCCCGTAAGCTATCGATAGAATTTAAATCAGGATGTCTTAGGATAGGATAGGATGGATAGTATGACACTTCCTGCAAGCCGCAATTTAAAATTTTCAAATTACGCAATTATTTATAAGAATAAAATATTCGAAGTTTTCAGACATTAGAAGAGTTAAAAGCATTTTTATGTTAGAACATTCTGAGATTTTCATGAAGTACTAATTGTATTATTTTTTAGATGAGAAATTAAATTTCTTCAGGGGGGCTCCGCAACCCTTAACCCCCCGTGGTCGCATTTAATTTACATTTGTAACTTTCTATTGATTGCAAATCTTAGATTTATTTTTACACTTTGATTTATAATTATAAGCACTAGTTTGGACAAACATTTTACATTATCCTAATGTCCTTACTTGGCTGCCAACTACAAACACTTAAATCTCATGTATCAGGAACTTTTGTAAATGTAAACTGAGTAGTCTGGTTTAGAAATCTAAAGTTTTACAATTTTTGTTTCTTAAAAATAGTTTCGATTGCCGTTGTACAATATTCTTATCACTGATCTTATCTAAATATGTAATAATCTGCTTGATAGCATTAGCTTATTAAAACTACCTCAAAATAGGTATTTTTGAAGAGGTAATCATTCATCATCGTGTCCATTGTCAATTAATTAAACAGCAAACGTAATTTGGAGCAATACAATATTTTTTGTGATTGTCTTTCACTAGTATCCAAATTCAATTTAAAATCCTAATGTTTCAATACTGTTCATATTTAACGTAAACCTATGTTTCAGAACAAATTACGAAAGATTAAATAATTTTTATTTCCCTCAGCGGCTTTGCTGCCTTTATCTTTGGTAATCTGAATTAGTTGAATGGTTTTTTACACAGATTTACAAGCTGTTAGCGGAGATTTCATTTCCATAACATTAAAATAAAGATAATGCATTAATTAGGTAATTCATTTCACTCTTCATCATTAAAATCATAAATAGTTAACCTATTCTTCATCATATTTTATAGGTGACAATTCGGAATTTCATATTTATATGATCTTGACATACTTCAGTCATAAAAATGGAAATTTTTGTGTTAATTATTATAAACAGTTCCGAAAAAGAAAGTGCAACCAATATTTTCGTTTTTTTTCTAATATAAAGACGCATTTATATTTATATTTTACTTCATTTTCCTCTTGCACATGAAAATTAACTTTTTCGGATAAATTACTATTCTGGGATCTCATTTTCTTGACAACGGTAAAAACAATTATTCTTAAATTTTATAGAAAATATATTTATAATAAAGTCTATTTATTCCCTTTAAAAATGATAAACTTTTTAATTTATAAGAAAAATATTTGAAAAAAATAATAATAAATGGAATAGAGCCTGTCTTTATTTCTGGTGTAAAGTCCATCTAAATGTAAAGAACAAAGAAATTAATTCCTTTTTTGCACTTTCCAACAAAGTTGAAAAGTGCTTATGCATTCGCTTTGTCTAGCCGTCTGTCCGCTCTCTAATTCCCGTAAATATACTCGCATTGCTATGAAATTTTTATACGTTATTGAGATTTACCCTAGCACGAACCCTATTGAAAATGAAGTATCTACCATGATTAGTTTATCTACAGAGAGAATCAAAAGTTTCCCATTACATTACGGCCTATGGGGAAAAATTGTTAATATAATCGGATTGCCATGAAATTTTAGGACGTTATTGACGTTTACCCTAGCACGAACCCTATTGAAAATGAAGTTTCTACCATGATTAGTTTATCTACAGGGCGAATCAAAATTTTCACATTACATTACGGCCTATGAGGAAAAATCGTTTCAAAGGAATCTTAAAGATGTTATACCCTGTCAAACATATTAAAATACGCATTCTATAAAATATAAGGCGAAAATGTAGCTATTATTCATTTACAGGGCCACACAAAAGAATTCCATTAGATAATGGTAAAAGGGGGAATTATGTGTGACATATTTTAAATGTATTAAGCTTTTTCATGTATAATAAAATTGATATATGTCACTGAAGCTTAATATAAATTATACGCTACTGTCTTGCATAATATGAAGTACATAGCATTTACAGGGCCATACAAAAGATTTCAAATAGTATATTCTTTCCGAAGTACCGTATATGTGTCCGATGATGGCTGATGGAGGGATGAAATGCATTTTAATTATGATATGCGCGTTTATATTTCGCTGAATATATGCACATTATATGGTGTGTATAAATGTTATAGTTGATATACAGGGCTACCCAAAAGAGCTCACCAACGTTACTGAATATGAGCGTAAATTATTTAAACGTGGTTCTTAAATAAGCTATGCATTTTTACGCTGAGCTTCACTCAATTTACTGAGAAATGTTTGCAGAATATAGATAAAAGGATATACAGGGCCACGCAAAGAATTCGGTACATGGACGCTTATGAATGATGATTTATGAGAATGTGATTTCAGTTATTTTAAAAGTGTTTTAGTTTACAGTAAATTTTAGCCTAATGCTGACGTGTAATAAAGGTACAATGTAAACTACAGGGCTGAACAAAAGTATTCAAGTATGTTTCCATCTAATAGTATGAATTGCTGAAAAAGAAATTTCAAGCTACTGGGTATTTTCTTGCTAAACTAAATTTTCCCATTATATGAAATGACGTATGAAATACAGGGCTGTTCAAAAGTACTGGATTACATATTTGGGTACATTTGGCTATACACTATTATTTCCCTAAATAACAAAGTTTTGTTAAAAATTTCATTAAGTGTTGGAAAGTGCTTCATAATCTATGCTTAACGCATGATTTTTCTTACTTGTTTTTATGTTGATTTGACTTCAAACAATTACACTTTTAAACTTACCATATTTTTAGGTGTAGCTTCGTTGCTAGGTAACAATTAGTAAACAAGAACTACGAGCATTCAAAAGAAGTAAATTTATTAAAAATAAATATTTTATATTTTTGAAACGCATACATATAAAATTCCTCCATAATTTACACTGAGTTTAAAAAACTATGATAAATGTATTGATAAAATTTAAAAGTAATATGAATAATGTATGATTCTAATTAGGACATTTCATAATCCACAATTTACCATTTAAATCCTTCAACGATATGAGCCATTTCCTCACAAATATACCCACTTAATTTCAAGTTAATCGGATGTTTTTTACGACAGTTATAGTGGAATATACATATAGACAGACGGACGGACAGACAGACAGATGGACAGACGGACAGATAGGCAGACGGAAACCAAAAAACTTCCTGTCTCCAAAGTAAGCCTTCACTGACGTTTCGGCAATAACTAAAACGTGTTATTTTATTTATTTATTTACTTTTTATGTGGCTTTAAAATAATATTCTGTATTCAATGGAGTATAGAGAAGGAGGTACAAAAGAAATAAATACAAATAAGGATAGCAAAATGAAAAAAGGGTGTTTTGAAAGAAAAAAGAAAAAAAATCTAGCTCAAGAACGTGACATTTTCTGATTCATTGATAAACATAAAAGCATGATACTTGCAGGTATTCATTACTGAAGTGCTTTGTAATGAAACATTTATTTTTTCATTTTTAGATCAATGAAATCCGACTTGAATTATGAGTAAATTTTTTCTCAAGATGGCTATTTTTTTCTACTTTCCTGCTTTGTCGCGTTTGGAAATTCTGTTCAACTTCGCCAAGATTGAGAGTATTTTCTGAAAAATCTTCTACCTGTACCGGAAAAAACGAGTTCAATTACATAGTTTTCTAATAAGAAAACCTTACCAAATTCATACATTTGCGAACAAACTGAACTTAAAACATGCATCAAAAAGTAACAAATTTAAATTTTAGAATAATGGTTGGTAAATGTGCTTGGTTCAACATCTTTACAGCAATTGAGCACGTTGTCAAGAGAGTTACATATTGGACTTTTCCTACTGCATGCCAAACTGTAATTTTATTGGAAAACGATTGACATTTAGATTTATGCAATGTTTGCAATGATATTGACAGCCAGCTCTCCTTCATCTTCAACAAAATTATGGAGAAATATAAATCGTACTAAGTTGAATGTAATTTTTATCGAAATTTAAATATTTACGTGCATTTTACAGCCGAAATATGCAACGAAGCGTTGATAATGATAGGAAATTTCTGCAGAGAAATCACAATCAATTGTGAATGATATCACCAAATCGATCTGAAGCTGTTTCCTTCAATGTAGAATACCGTCATGAATAAAATTACCTGTAATTCCCTGATCAACATCAGCGGCTGAAATAAATGAATTTCAGAAATACACTACTTTGTGGCTACACGTAAAGACGTTAAAATTAACTACAAATGTAAGCGTCCAGCTGCAAGATTATCGATCTGCTGACATATTCTTACATCAATTTCCTGGAATTGGGTGCCGGTTAATCTGATCTCAGACGAATTTATTGCCTGTAACGTCTGTAAATTAGTTACGTGAAAAAAGAACTAGTTGAAAAAAGCATTTCTCAATATTCAAACCAATTATAAGAATATGATTGGGTGAGTGAACAAACTGTTTTTGCGGCCACGAGCAAAAACATATACACTTTAAAAATTTTGTGATATGTTCAATCAATTTTTAGTGATTTGGAGCTAAGATTCAACCTGACCCTAAACCTTGAAGTGAAATTTCATCATCTTATAGTTGCAGCTACTGCAACATCGAAAATTGGTTAAACCCACAACAAAAGTTTTATCAATATACGAATCTAATAACATTATTGAGTCTAATGTACAATGCGAGAAAGTCACTTACAAGTCCGTCGGCACTGTTGTGGAAGGAAATTGAGCAGTTAATTAACCAAAAGAACTTTTTAATTCTCTTGATCTGCCAAGGATACCAAGACACGCACTGAAATTGAAATTTGGTATGTCAATAACCATTTTGGGAAATATCCACCAGCAGGGCCTGACTACTAACGGAGCACTCTCCCACCAGAAAAAAGAAATAAAGAATTTTTCCTTATTCATGACAGTAATCTTGTATGAAAAGGGCATTTAAAGAAGACGACAATGTCTATAATTTTTTTCTGGTGAGAGAGTGCCCCGTTAGTAATCAGGCTCTGTCCACCAGCCAATCATTGCAACGGACGCGGCTTGCTGTAAATATATATATATATATATATATATATATATAAACAGTGCTCAGCAAAAGTTTAGACAATGATCGATTACGCTTCTATATTCAGAAGTATGTACCGAATGTTTGTAATTCATCTATCATACATTACTTGTGACAAACAATAAATTTTGAATTTTACCTTTTACATAAAATATAATGACAAAAAAAATGAAATTAACATTGTGGCAAAAGTATAGACAATTTGTATATTTGCAGAAAAATAACTACAAATTAAAATCGAGTTGCACCCACATTGTTTGCAGTTAGTGCAAGAATGTGACTTTTCATCGAATAAACTAAATGCTGCGTCACTTGGGAGTCTATTTTGTACCAAACATGTTCAACAGCAGCTCGAAGCCCATTAAAAGAAAAGTATAGCAAAAATTTGCATAAACATTACAACATATGATGTTACAAAGGTTTTCGATTGGGTCCGGATCAGAACTACACGCCGGCCAGTTGAGATCAATAGCATTTTCAGAGTTAAACGAAGCTCTTCTTTTGTATGCAGCATGAATAGACGCATTATCTTGCTAAAATCCATACTTTAGGTCAGCTAAAAGTTCCCCAAATGACTGAAAATTAATCCCCAACGTATGCACGAAGTCTTGTGTTGCTTGGCAACCAATGAATAACTCCACAGATACTCGAGAATTAAAGCAAAGTGAGGACCAAATCATTAAAAAGTCACCTTCTTGTTGTCGACTTAAGAAAGTACCAGGCTCTTTACGCAAGTCGTGCCAACAGTATGCCCACCCATTTGGGCCATTCAAATTCCACTTTTTTTTCGTTACTGAATATCATAGCGTACCATTTGGGTCCATATGACGTAGGTTGGCAAGTTCTTTGCATTCTCGCCAATTTGTAGCCAGATTTTAAAGTTGATTGTTTTATCATTTTCATGTAAATTGATTTACCTGTTTCTTTAATTCATCTACGAATCATGTCCGTCGACACCGAAAGTCCTGACTTACTTTTAATGTGATTAGCAATCATTATTTGTGTAAATGTCAGTTTCTGGATCCTTTTGTCATCTCATTTTCTCGTCACAAAAGATCTTGCAGATTATGTTTTGTTTTGAAGGAGTCATCCTTAGACTATACTTCATAGACAGACCACTTTGGACGATTCAATGTTGCTGAAATTTCTGCAACAGTCTTCCCTTTCCATTTCAGCTATCCTACTTCAATTACCCCATCTAACTGAATATTTTTAGCTCGCGGCATCTTCACTAACTGATGATATATCGAGGTATAATTAAATACTTCAGACATGTGACATCATAACTTGGAAATTTGCATTTTTCCATGAACAGTTGGCTAAAAGTTAAAAAAGTGTCTAAACTTTTGCAATATGCAAATTTTACTTTTTTCAGTTATATTAAATATTATCTTATATTATGACCATTATCATTATTCTACAATGTTTAAAATATATTTGAAAATAAGTATAGTCATTTGTTAAACTCACGTATTCGTATTTTTTATGTAAAGGTTAAAAAACACCAGTGTCTAAAGTTTTGCAGAGCACTGTATATATATAATAACGAGCAACGGCGTAGAATCAATTATCTTGACAGACTTTTTCAAAGGTTTCCAGCGGATATGTCATTTCAATTTAAGTGATTGCAATTTCCAATTTGATTGGCGTTTGCAACCACCATCTACAAAGGCTCAAGGCTAATATTTAGAATTTTGTGATTTAGAACTAAATATTGATTGCTTCAAAGACAGAAATTTACGTGTTATATTTACAAGAATCAACAAACCAGACAATCTATACCTCCGCAAACAATAGCACAATGAAAAATACTGTATAAACAACAAATACTGTGATATTAAATATGTTTGAAACGTGCGCTTTCTCTTTTCTTTCTTTCCCTCTTAGTAAGAGTGATCCACAGTAACGTGTGGCCGAGTACAACTAGTATTTATTGAATATATTGCTTTAAGTTACTTAAGATAAATATCTACATTAAAAAAATAGGAAAACTACATAAGAAAATTACTGAAAATGATATGAATAACCGTACCGAAAAAACAGACTTACAACCTTTCTCGGCTACCAGAAAGAAAAAAAAAACATTGAAATCTTTTATTGCAGGTTATTTAATTGCTTACTTTGAAAATAAAATTTATATAAAAAATATCTTGAATTCTTTTAAGGGGTCTAGTACCTTTTTAAGGCTTCAAAAATTCGATTTTTCAGTTTCCATGAATTATTATAAAGTAATTCATTATAAATATTTTAAAACAAACCTCGTACAAAAATTCCCATTAGAACTGAAGTTATAGCAAAAATAAGATTCATCCCCATCAAAGGTAACTACAAAAATTAAAAGGTTTGAAACGGGTTTTTGAAAAACTGCATTTTTAGACATTGCGCGCATGATATCTTGAGAACATATGTATGAATTGTTATGAATTTTTTTTTAGTTAATAAGCACATACGTATGCTGAAAATGAACTACTTTTATGTATTTATAGCGATAAAATTTTTAGTTATGAATAATTTTATTTATTAAAAAATGCAAAATTTTGATTTTTTTTATTTAGAAATTTTTTTTACAAGGTTAATGAAATAATTTTTATTTAAGAGTAGTTCATTTTAAAAATACATTATTCTTCTTTACAGAAAAAAAATATATATGCAAAAATATTGATTTATAGGGTCGTTAGGATGCGCGCAAGGCACGACGGAGTAAAAAATAGAGGTTTTTAAATTTCAGTAATGCATATATTATATGAAAGACTATTAAATGTTTAATGACAGTTTATTAAAAAACATAATCTTTTCTATTGAACGGTGAAATTTTCATGTTAATATGTATAAAACTTTTAAAGATACGCTGGATCGAACTTTGGATGTTTCTGTTGATTTTCATCCCGTTTAAAAGGTACAAGACTCCTTAATATACCAAAAGCCAACAGTGCAGAAAATACAGCAAAAAATATTAGGACTATAGTTGTGCTATGTCTTATTCAGAAAAAAAAAATACAAAGTAATCGTCGAATATAACGTGACGTGTAAATCGCGACGAATTCACTTTAAACGATGCATTTTTTCTCTTTGTCCATAAAATGCATCACCGACTAAGAAGGAGTTAAAAGTAATTTTAAAAACATTTACAAACCATTTTTGACGGATTCTATACGTCGATATCACCAAGTAAACATTGGAGAGTATAAGTGCTAATTATTGTGGTAATATTGTCAAGCATTATTGATTCAGAGGAAATATATACAGTTTTGAAATAGAAAGCCCCGTTTTTCAGTCCCTCAAACACCATTGTGTCAGTAATTTATCAGAATCCAGCATATTCTACAAAATGTTTCAATAATCGAGTCAAATGGATTCATTTTTTTTTCTTTTAACATGCGATAAATTTTGAAACAAATTTGAAATAAACTGTTACAAATTAAAATTCGAAGAAAATGCCTTCTTATAAAATGTTCCCTTTAATAAAAACATAAAATCTTTGTTTGATTTAGAGGTTTTATTTTCATAATCTGAACATTTTGATAACAAGCAGTACTTGTGGCCAAACATATTTGAAAAGATTGACGTAATATAATGTTCATGACACATCAAACTTTCAGAGCGGACAAATAAAGGTATATTTATTACCCCGTGTTGAAGCAAAAGCTTGTTACGAAGATTAATGGAGTTATTCCAGAGAGAAAAATGAATTAGTGACGCATATATATGTATATATATATACATAATGTCCATTTCTCCGAAAAGCACACAAAGATAGAAACAATGTTAATTCGAAGGAAAATTTTTGTGTAGATCGCTTGAGAAAAAGTATTGCGAGCTTGTATTTTGTAAAAATTCACATGCTTCATTTTAATGGAAGAATATTTAAAATAAGAGAACTTCAACCATTTACCTGGAAGTCGCTTACTACCAAATATTCCTAAAGATAATATTCGCCTCGGTTAATTGCAATGATTCTGCCTTTAACTAAGACAATTTTTTCTATTCGAAAATAGTGGTAGTTTGTGGTTTGCATTTCAAGGGACGTTAAGGTTGTTCGGGAAATTTCTTTTATAAGTATATGTATCATATTTGAACATGTCTACATTCACTTTTTTCATTAAAATATGTTTTTATACAGGGTGATTCTAAACTGTTTTTACAAAATAAGAGGAGTGACAGTACTCATCCAGACAAGCAATAATTACCATAGAACATGGGGTCGCAAATCATTATTTAGTCACAGATACAGGGTGAAACTCAGAAAAAATAACTGTATTTGTAAAGTCAGCTTACCGGTACTAATTTTGCGCAAAATAAAAATATTGCAGCAAAAATGCAAGTATATATACTTGTATATGCTTGTTTTGTATGAAATGTGCTAACATCTCAAAAAGATCCGATAAACAGGGTGCTCATGCAATTGATGATAGCGTATGAAATGTTAATTACAGTTTAAAATGTTGAGCGTCAAATTCATACTGCTGACGCGTATAATGGAAACTTCTACCACATCTTCATGTTATCATTTTACAACAAAAGTGAGCATGTCTATTAAAAGTTTTTTTATAATTTACTTCAGTTTTTGAAAATTATTACCACCAAACAAAGTTAAATTAGGGTAGAACACCTTGTATTTGTGACTAGACAAGCAGTTTAGAACTCCATGTTCACGCTCAGAAAAATAACTACATTTACTGCAATTTGAGAGTCAGAAAATTGTAATTTGAGCGTTTGCACTTCAATTTTCACGGGCATCATCTGATTTGATGAAAAACGGTTTCACTCACTAAATAAGCGGTCTTATCCCTGAGATACTTAGAAAATTAAGTGCAATACACATATTCTTAGAGTTCTAGTCCATCTGTTAGCAAAATTACGACACGACCCCGTAGATTTTTGTCCGCTTGGCTGTAACCCTCCATTTTAGTTATGTTTCGAAAAATAATATCACTTAACCGTAACATATTTTTTAATCCGTCAAAAAAGCGATTTGTGATGATTATCAAACGTACTACATGCTATGGAACAGTAAATAGAGTATCATTGTGTTTTAAACTGCATTATTATCTTGTTTTTACAGAGTACACAAAATGATGAGAATGGATATTTATTTTGTATTTTTTTCTCTGTTGGGTATGACCGGAATCTCTGCTGCCAGCCTGTGCCCGTAATTTCACAGGAATAATTTTAACAGTGTTCTACGTGAACTATTGCCATCTGGAAGTGTGCCATCACACCTCTTATTAAGCAAAAATAATTTATATCTCCCTGTGCACGTACAATGAATTATAATCGTAAATTTTAAAAGAAACTTGAAGTATTATTTTTAAGAATTAAAAATCATTCATTTTAGTCATATTTAAAATTGACAGATCTTCTGGAAGAATCAAATTTTTTGCGTAATCTTTTCATTTTTCAAAGCATAAAAGAATTAATGTTAATTAGCATTTTACATTTAGAAAAATCTTTATAAACAAGGTGTATTTTAAAAATATATAACTTTGATAGGCGAATTTTATTTGACAAGAATTGTATTTTCAGAGTTGTCATTCAAAACCGAGTAATTTTGAAGGCAAGTTAATCACAACTCGTAGAATGATTAATTATTATCAATAAATAATAATTAATAATTCCACGACCCAATGAAACCGAAAGATACAAGTTCTTTGATATTTTTTTCTTTCTTTTGCCAACCTACTGATTATTTTAATACTTGTATTTTTATCCAGAAATGCTTGTTTTAAATAATCGCTTAATTTGTGCAATTAAATAAAGCAAACACTTTTGTAAAGTTTTAATGTTATTTAAAAAAAATGAAAGGTTGACAACTATACCGCTTCGTGTGATGTGTCGTGACGTCGCGTCACAACAAAACGTGTCGTGACTTTTTTCTATCTAAGGAAAGTTGATACCACACTTCAACATCTTTTAAAGTTTAAATTCTAACTGAAGATATTCTTCTAATGCAAGACTAGGGATGCCTTCAATGCAGTGCCTTGTATGAAAGTAATAAATATCAAATTTACGGAAAAATAATTAAATTAGGAGTGAAAATGGAATTATTTGCACTGCAATCTATCCATGCAATTAATCCTATTCATACAATTTATCCTACGTATCCATGCTATTAATAATGTCTTTAATATAAAAAAAAAGCGAACAAATTTTGATACAGCGAATCTTTTAATCAATTCATTCTAAATAAACATTAGTTTTATTTTCAACATATGTATTTTTATGTCTTTTTTTGTTGATAGATTTCAGTTTAGGGCCAAACTGCAGTATCTTCCGTAATCTGGCCCATAGCCAATTAGCTTATTTGAGAAATTGCTATATGTACGAAAAGTGCTTTTTAAAATCTTTAATGATACTAGCATTTATTTTAAAAATTATTATAGCCGTGAATCAAAGATTAGAAAAAGACCCAATTACGCGACATTAATCCAATGTAAAGAAAAAAACCCCGAAAAAACAAAAATTTATTTTCCATCTTTTATTTTTCTCTCACTAAACTGAGGCGTCTGTGCTAAGTCTTATTTTCTCAGTGGTATTATTGGAAATAAATATTGTTTTAATAGTTATTCAAGATCAGTAAAATGAGCTACAGCTTTTAAATAAATACCAAAGTGCATTTTGTTTCCTATTCGATGATGTAACAATGAAAATTAACTTGTTATGTTTAGAAGTATCAGATTGTATCAGCGATAAAAAGTGAAAGCAATTGCCAAACGCATACACTATAAATTAAAAAATCTGAATTCAGGCATTTCTGGGTCTTAAACAGAGTGTTCAATTTTCAGACATTTTAAAATGACTTAATTTTTCAGACACTTTTTTGCGTCTGGATTTCAGACACTAGAAATGTCTGAATAGTGGCGATGTTTGACCACATTTTTTTTTCCTTTTTGGAATTATATGTGGCCATGTTTGAATATGCTGAATGAATCCTCTTTGCCATCTTTGATGACAATGAATCTTCTGGCATAAATGGGAAAATATTTGATCAGAAAGCAAGATGGGTTTGTGTAAGACAACGATATGTATGGGATTTCATGCTGAAATACTAGATTATTTGTAGGTGGAGAGGTCAAATATAAAAATATTTTTCCTGTGCAATAAATTTCGAACCTCGGAGCTTGGTTATTTGCGCAACTGCTGTACCGTTGAGCATCCCAGGTGATTTCTAGTCTAACACAATAACTCATTGCACACTGCTCTCTCAGCTGATGATACCAACAAGTGAGTGAATTGTGGCACATCGAGTATCACAAGGATAGTTTACATTGTTAGATCATTAGCGGATATTTTCAAGATCTTACATCAGTATAGTGCCCTTGATATATTCCACTCTGTTTCCGTTAAAAAGCATTGATTTAATTCATTAGATTTAAACCTAGCTTTAAAAATGAACTGTTTTAACTAGAAAACAGTCTTCATATTATCACGACGATGAATTTAATATTTTTGTATAATTTATATATACTGTGGGCACATTTCCATCCAGAAAGAGCTCAGACACTTAAAAAATCCAGAATTACTGAATAATAAAAAAGGGTAAAAAAAGGTAATAAGTTTCTCATTTTCATCATCATATATTATATTTTGGGGGGGAAAAATAGACACTTAAAATTATTAGTTTCACACATAAATATTGAGCTTCATTAAGTTATCTGAAAGGGGGTCTTCATATTTATTACTTTGTCACAAGAAAAGACGCGATAACAAACAATTTTTCCTTGTTTTTCCCCTTTATCAGCATAAACAAAAGGCTAAAAGACAGCTGGTGGTTTATTTTTAGAGTGTAATACTACTTAACGACAATCACCTACTTTTCAAGAAAGAAAATGAAGGGGTGAAAAAATGCACGTACTTAATCTTAAAAGCTGAGTTAACTAAGCTTGTCTTAGACTAAAAGGGATAAAAAAAAGTAGCTGAATTTGATTTAACCAAAAAACGTTGCTTTAAAAATATTTATTGGTTAAAAATTTTAAAAACACTTTCTCATTTTTTCGGGAACTGTATTTCTGTAATGTTGAATTTACACCAGAAAAAAAATCACATTTTAATACCGTTATTGGAAATGCACAATTATTGTCCACAACTTCATAGTTCGTGTAGAAAAAAAGCTTCTTAATGTGCAAATATGCATTCATTTCATCAGAAGAAATATTCTGGAGATTTTGAAAAATCTGGTCAAATTTAGCCCGACCCTCAACAGTCAAATCCTAACCAGAAACAACTGAAGTGAATTCAAAAATTAACGGTTGAAAATATTAAATTCGCCTCTGTAGATCGTATGTGGAAACTATGATTAATAAACTTCATTGGGAAAGTAAAATTTGTCGGTGATTTTTCTTGTTTTTTGGGTTAGGAACGCTCAATCCAAATCCCAAACCTGGAACGAAAGAAAAAACAGCCTCAACCCGACTTCACCCGAACAACGGATCAGCTCGGTGTGGTCTTAGAGACAGAATTTTTTTATATGGATCCAATGAAGCTTTCTTAATAAACATTTGTATAAGATTGCACAGATGTGCATTTTAAAAATTCATCTTACAAGAACAAAAAATAATTTAGTTTAAAAAAAAAATTTTGTAAAGGAAAATCATTAAAATATTAGTGTCTACTTCATCTAAAAATCCCATTAAGCTTAGTCGACACAATGCGGTCTTTGAGACCACATATCTTCTAATATGAGTTAACACTATAGGCAGTTGACAGTAAAAATTGTAAATATCTAAAAATTTGAAGTTTTTTGAAGGCGTCTGACCTGCTTAACTCAACAGTTCCCAAATGTATCCCCTCTATGGTCTTGGATCTTTTTTACTCAGTAATTCTTGAAAAAAAGTCACAGGCATAATCAGGTCCATCTATTAGCCTGTTGAAAAACTAATTAAGGTATTGCTATCTAATGTATATTTGCCATTCCAAACTTCTTTATGCTTTTAACATGTGACATTTCAATATTTCCAAACTTTTCTGTATACCATTACTGCTGTAATTTGAGAACTGGCATTGTATCACGATTTAAACTTGGTCCATTTTAGGCTAAATAGATGTAAACGGTTGAAAAAATTAAATTTGTTTCTGTAGGTCCTATGTGGAAACTGTGATTAGTAAACTTAATTGGGAAAGTAAAATTTGCCGGTGATTTCTCTTGATTTTCGGGTTCCGTACTTAAAAAATAAAAACGACTTGAAAAGTAAAAACGAAATCATTAAAAGATCATTCCTTTGTCTGTCTATTTGTCTATCACAGGCACTTTATTCGTAATCTAAGGAGCATGGAAAGTTGAAATTAGGGGAACTAATAAAGAGTATTGACCCACATAATTTACAGATTATTAAACATTCACAAACATATTTTCGGAAAATTAAAGGGACTAAGTTACTTGAAAAAAATCTTTTTTTTCTTTTAAACTATTTTGTGGGATATCGTGTGAGAACTTTCGTAACGCTCAACTCAAAATGCATTTCATTAAATTTTAGATATTATATTTTCAGCGATGTCATTAAAAATGTAGCGACAAAAGTATACCATCCCCCCCCCCTTCTATTTCCGAATTTACTTAAACTAAAATTTTGAAAAATTATGAAATCTGCGTGAAAAGTTGAAATAATCAATTTGTACAATGCAATGCTCAATAGCAGTATAAAAGCAGTAAATATAAAGTTGATAAAAACAGACTAATTTACTTAAAATTAATCACAGAAATAATATGAGATTCGCGACTAGGACGCATTAAGTGTATTTCTCAATCCGCCTCCCTTGTATTTAAAAATTAATCAAAAATCTATCCGGAAAAATGTGTTCCTACCGAAGATAGTTTTGTGACTTTCCGACCTTCTTTCGAAGCGCGTTTAATTAAAAATTTAACAAGTTTAAAATTTGAACAATGGTTTTGCTTCAGCTACACTGTAAAAATAAAAGATTATTACAGCGCTGAATTTAGCTTTATGAAATGCCAAATAAAGTTTAAATATGCACGAATTTTGTTATCAGTACTAAATTAAGTTCATCATAAACAGATTAGAGTAAGATTATAAAAGAGTTATACGGCAGAGCAATGTTTGATACTATGTAAACTTCATATCGCTTTGAAATTAATGGCATAACCATTCATACATTTCTAATATATACAGCTATACCCACTACGATTTATAGTTGTTTACAAAATCTTATTATTCTTTTAGCAACGATGTCTTTATTAATGCAGCTAATAATTGATATATTTATTGTACGGAACCAACTGAGTGCAATTAATACTCGTACTTGATTGTTTGTTCATTTGTAAATGCAAGTTATGTATTCCAACTTAAAAGAACCTTGCTTATCATCCTGAAACTGCAATAATTTTTTTTAAATTTTACCTTTTCTTTTCATTCATTTTTCACCAAGGGAGACAGTAAATCCCTCTTTTCCATGATAAATCAAACTAACTGAAAATTAAAATTTATTTGCTTCTAACTAACATCAGTATTTAAGCATCTCCTGGCACAGTTGAATTTAGAGTTCATTTCTTCACGTTTCTGCTTTAAAATTAAAAGAATGTTATCTTTTCGGTGACATTAAATATAAACACTTGAGTCATATGTCTTTCTTCCGGTGTCCGGAGTGACAAGAATTCATACAACCGCGAAGACGTGTAAAGTCTCTTTTAAGTATGTGGGAAAACGAAGATGTGTCATTCTAAAGTTATAAAAATTTCGTGAATGTAGCGTCTATTTTTGAAACGATTTCTGAAAGTACATACTTACATAAAGCAATACAAATATCACACGCATCAATAAAGAAACTAATAAAGGTATGATGTTGCGTCGATTCAAAACTGAAAACCTGAATGAAGAATCAGTTTTCCAAAACATTGTTTTATTTTATGAAGGGTGTTTTGGATGAAGGGGTTGTGGATAACCTAGCATACGAATAGGTGATGACAATTCGATATTTTTCAAATGAAATAAAACCTGAAGTTCATTAAATAAAAGAAATTAATTAAGAACCATACAGAAAAATATTAACATTTCATTAAATTATTTTGAAGATCCAACTGAAAATCCTTCCCAAGTCGGCTTATATCCGAATCGAAACTGGAAATTCTGGTTAATCAATCTTATCTTTTTATTGTGTAAAAATGAACACGT
The DNA here is from genome assembly GCA_964019185.1 of Maratus speculifer. NCBI lineage: Eukaryota > Metazoa > Arthropoda > Arachnida > Araneae > Salticidae > Maratus > Maratus speculifer. The sequence continues at coordinate 81,387,437 of OZ025299.1, forward strand.
TATAACACTAATTAATATTTAAGTATGTAGTGTTTTTTTTTTTCAGAAATTTTTTTTCAGCATTTTTCTTTAAAAAAAAAACAGTTCAATCAGAGCCCGTTTCCGCAACGAAAGAAATTAGTTCAACCCTATACCTAACGCAGATGAGTTCAGATGAAATCGTGTTCCAAACCTAAGCAAAACTATAGTACAAATTAATTCTATTTGACTAGAAGAAATATCCCGGAAGGTTGGCAGCTATGCATATGGTCAATCTTTGATGATTAAAATGCTTTGATGGCAATTAGTTTTGACGATTGGAGACACTACCTTTAATTTTTAATAGTTACATTAAAAATTTAGAGCTAAGAAAATTTTTTTTTTATCAAAAAGTAAATATTTTAATAAAATATACGACAAAAGCTTTCGCTTCAAATTTTTCGAAATTAAAATTGCCAGGCTTCGCAAACTAAGTACCCGTATGAAACTTGCTTTCTCTATATACTCTCTTCTTTCACTCATATGTTCATTTATAGAAAAATTTTGAAAAGAAGTGTTTTTCGTTCCTCAATGATTTAGTCTCTCGGGTGTCCGAAACCATTTGTGACATCATTTTCTACCCTTTTAATACAATTTAATAATTTTAAGAATCAAATTTCTTTTTGATTACGAAAAAATCCCTGTCGGCTTGGCCTATAGGCGGAGATAGATTTCGAAGATAAGTGCTCACTTCTACAACAAAAAATAATATATGATTAGCGATAAACCCAGTTTAACAATTTTATTTAGCCACTTTTGAATAATTTTTAATTTCATTTTTCCGTAAGAGCTGGTTTATCAGAATCATCTTAAGTGAAATTCAGCTCAAAATGCCCATTTTGATAGATATATTTAAATACATTCTGCCTTTATGAAAAAACTGACCAATACAATACATTATAAAGTTCCTAAATAAGAGAATCTATCAGTTGGATGCGTTTGAGAGCAAAAATGTATTTATAAATGAGTCGGAAGGTAAGCAGTTTGTTATTTGATTAATTCCTTAATTTTTCAATCACGATCGCTTCAGGAAATTCTGCTCAAAATGACTATTTTCAAAGCATTTTTTGAAATATATTCTATCTTTATCAAACAACTGGCTAAAACGTCACATTATACAATTCCTAGATAAGGGAACCTGTCATTGCATGCGTTTGAGGGCAAAAATAAATTAAAAAATGAGTCAGAAAGTAAACAACTTGTTTTTTGAATACTTCCTTAATTTTTCAATCACGATCGCTTTAGGAAATTCTGCTCAAAAAGGCTATTTTCAAAGCGTTTTTTGAAATATATTCTATCTTTATCAAAAAACTGTCTAATACATCACATTGTGTAGTTCCCAAATAAGAGAACTTGTCTTTTGGATGCATTTTAAATCAAAAATTAATTTAAAAATGAGACATTATACACTATATGACCAAAAATGGCCGGGCAGTTTCTTAAATATCCAGAAAAATACATGAGAAATTATCCTCAAACTTTAAGTGTGTAAATATAATAGTACAGGTCATACAATTCCGTGAAGATTTTTTCCCGAAACACCATAGGTGACACCGTCAACAAATTAAAAAAAGAAGGAATATCTTTTAGATAACTCTATCAAAGCTATGGTAGCAAGAGCGCTCAAACTATAGATTATGATTAAGTGGCTTATTCTAATAAACCGTGTTTATTTTTAAGGGAATAACATTTATATTCGTCGAGAAATTAAGGTTTTTATAAAAACAGTCTTATTTTTTTCGAATTATTTTGTTTATAATTTGCAGAGGTCTTAATATAAAATAATTTTTTTCTGAAAATGTAACAAACATCATTATACACGGTTCTCTGAAATCAAAATTAAAATTTAATAAAAATTGCAAGAAAAATTAACAGGTTTACAAAATAAATTTTCACTGTGCATGCGTCAACTATATCAAAATTTAATTTCCTTATTGTATTAGCTAAATGTATTGAGCAACTTTTGTGAAAATCTCAAAATCATAGCTTAAAAATTCTGAAAGTGAAAGTCTATAGAATATGTCCAAAATCCGCTATTCCCAAAATGAAGCAAGAAAAGAGCGGGTTTATCCAAATGTAGATGGTGTGTATTCTATATTGATACTAATCAATGGATATATGGATACAACCCCTCATCCTTTTGCTTCATTTTGGGAATAACGGATTTTCGGCTTATTCTATTGAAGATTATTTTCAGAATTTTCAAGCTATGATTTTGAGACCTTCACAAAAGTTGCTCTATACATTTAGCTATCACAATATACAAATGAAATTTTGATATTGTTGACGCATGCGCAGTGAAAAATTATTTAGTAAACCTACTCATTTTTCATACAATTTTTATTATTTTTTAATTTTGATTACATGGTATTATGTACAATGTTGTTTGTCATATTTTCAGAAAAGAATATTATTTTATATTAAGAACTCAATAAATTATAAGCAAAAAACTCCATAGAACGGTTCCTTTACATGCCGTCTGTTCTGTTGAGCTGTCTAAATGACAGACCAGATGTTATGACCTAAAAGGCTATCTCAGCGGAAAATGCTCACCGGTTGACTGAGAAATTTCAATAGATTTTTAATTAAAATGTTTATTTAAAAACAGGAAAAATGTTAGAAAAATTGTTCTTATCTTGAAAAAAATCTGAGAAAATTATCAAATATTCGTATGGGGGTTTTATACATCTCTTATTTATTTCGTTGAAATCCGCTGAGTAGTTTCGTCACAATGCGCTCTTTTCTAAAATAGGCATTTAGGGTCATAACCCCCCATGGTCTTGATATACAAAATTGAAACTGGGGAGAAATGAATTTTTTTTTATGTGCAATAGATTCATGTAGGATTCAATGCGGTTGACTCAAGGGCATATTTTACTAAGAAACTCGGCTATACCCTTTAGGCAACAATTTCAGAAAATCGGAATATAGATGATAATTCATGAATATAGATAGAAAATATGTAGGTCATTTTTATGAAAAGGTGCAAAATAGCAAGAAAAAATTTACTCCCTCCGTTCCAAATTAGTTTCTACATTTAAGTTGAAAATTATATCCCAAATTAGTTGCTACGTTTCAAATAGGTGGAGTCATAAATAGCTTCTGATGCAGTTTTGTATATCAACACCAGTAAAATTATACTAGAATGAATATAACGGTGTATACTAGGTGTCAGAAGCAACATTAACTCGAATGTGAAGTAATAGAAATAAGAAATAATAATTCAGAAAATACCCCGAAGAAGGAAATGGATAATGTAGAGCGCAACTATGTACTCGAATGTTTGAAGCAATGTTTCAAAAATGGTAAATTACACCATAATGCCATAAATGCTGTAGCTATTAAATTTAATATTCATCGTCATATCCCGTTTGCAAGAGCAAGTAAAGGCGTCGAAAATAAAATATGAGGAAATTTACAAAGTAAGTTTATAAAAAAAAGTTATAAAAGTGGACGAAAAAAAAAAGATTATTTTTCTCAGACACTGAGCAAAATCAAAGATGTCCCAATAAAATGAAGACAATCACTGCGAAGATTATCATATGCTGTTATAATTCGTAAATCAATATTACACAAGATTCTCAAGGCTGATAAAGAGTTGGAGCGTATTTCATCCACCATTAAACCAAGTCTAATAGAAAAAAATAAAGTTCCACAGAATTCGATTTTGTTTGCAGTATGTTCATGATAAAAGATACTTTTCAGATATGTTGGAATGAAATGTTCGGAAATGAAATCACGATTAATTAGTTTGAAGATAATTTTATGTGAATACTGTTAAAACAATCTTTACCAAAAGGGGGCGTGGCTTAAAAAGTACTAACCGGTTTTTTTTTAAACTAATTTAATACTAATTTATGAAATGACGAAGGGAATGTTAGGTAAATAAATGTTGTTGATTGAAGTTACAGCTCTTTGAAAAATCTTCAAACAAAATCATAAAGACATAAATATAAATAATCAGTACAAAAGTATTCAAATATCGCAACTAATTTCGGACATAGGGAGTATTTTATAAAATATGTAAAGATTCTGAAAAATTGCGCGGACGCTTTTTTCATTTATGTTTAATAAATAAACTTGCACAGGGCTTGCAGCATTACTAATATTTTCTGCATTTCCGACCACTACTTCATATAAAGGATCTTCATATTGAATTTAACATCGGCAGTGGAAAATTAAATGAAGAATATTATTTTAAAATAACGACAGAAAACTGCAAGAATTTTAGGAAGGTTGCGAGCCTTCATTATATTAGTGGTCAAGTTTTCTATTTTGTTCTCTATCAGTTTTTGATCTGTAAAAATTCTGAAATACCAAAAATAACCACAGCTTTAATATTAATTCTACAAAAGAGGACGCTGACAAGGAAGGTCTCTATACTGGACATACTTAGAATACTTTGAAAAAAAAATACTAATTAAACTGCTTATATATGTAATGAAGGTCAAATTTAGTGGCATATGACAACAGAAATTCGGTAAAAATATAAAATACTTTCGAATATTTGGCGTGAAAAGACAAAAGCGTCAATCCTTTCGGCTAGAAGCACATTTCCTCGCCAAAAGTAAACGATTTTAATGTAACCGAAAATTCTTTATCATTAGATTTTTAGAATGCTTGTAAATGGTATTTAATTAATTTAAATTTAAACAATTAAGGAATTTAATACATACCGTAATTTCGGGTGTATAAGCCGTGAATCAAACAATTCTTTTTCGACCCAGAATTTTTTAAGAAACAAATGTTACTATTTAGATCGCCGCAAATATTTGTCTTCAATCACTAAATAAGATTTCTGGGTCCAAAAAGAATTGTTTGATCCGCGGCTTATACACCCGAAATTACGGTATATTTCCTTTTTGTATTACATATTTATGTTCTTTATTGCTGCAGTTATTTAATTTCATAAAATTAATGTCATATATAAAAAAATGTTTTCTTATATTTAAGCGCATTCCAAAATAAAGACCAGATGAAGAATGCTGAACTAATACATTTCAATATCGGAGAAGTTTTTGTTTCCATTGCAACAAAGTTGAATCAACACAGTATTCATTTGGATTTAATTTGGAGATTGAAATTACTTTAATTATTTTTTTTCATTCATAAACATTTTCATTCTAAAACAAACTAAAACTAACAAAACTATAGTCAATCAAATATATTTTTTTAAAAACAAGTTAAACATGAAACATTTTTACCTTAAAAAGTATTTGACGTAAAAAAGTATTTTTTGAAATTTTATTTTGTCGCCAATGGGTGATAAAACCGCCAAATAAACGAAATGTTCGTTATTTTTTTACAAATGTTTTAAAGGGATTCCACCGAACTCTTTTAGGTAGATTTCGTATGAAATACTACCTGTTGTGGTCGCTCCTATGTTCGAATTAAAAAAAAAATTGCAGATGAACGCCAATCATGATTCCTATACCCAAAAACTACCATCAGTAAAAAAGTTTATCTATCTATCTATCTATATCACTTTTATTGGACACGATAACTTCTATAATTCTACTCAAATATCTTCCAAATTCATACATAAAATCAAGGGGCATAAAATCTCGGTCAAGTTCGTTAACGCGCAGAATTGGACTAAGGGAGTAGAAATAGGGAGGGGTTTTGTGAAAACCAAAAAGCCCTCACAACTTCTTAGCTAAAATAGATATCGAATCAGTTTAAAGTTTATATTACTTCAAAAAATGGGCCAAAAGTTTATGCATGACAGATTTTTGATAAATTAAAAAAAATGATTTTAAGGAGTTAAAAATTCAAAATTTTGTCAAATCACAGGATATCAAACCCAACTATTTTTAATGCCCTTAATATTATCCATAACTTTTGTATTTACAAGTTTTTGACAGGAGCAACTCTTATTGCAAAAAAATTAAAAAAATAAAAACGAAAAAAAGGGGGATGGAAGAAAAAAAAAATCCATAACCTCGTCAATTCTTAAGATATCAAATCCGATTACATTTATTATACATCTTCACAATGATATCTACAACTTTTATACTGAAAGTTTTTGATAGAACCAATTCTTATAGCAGAAATAAATTAAACAAAAATGGGAGTTGAAGAAAAAAAATCCCAAACCCAAACCGCTTATATTCTGACTTATTTTTAAATTCATTTTACTCTTAAACACATCCAATTGGCCGGTTCGCTTATTTAAGAACTGTATAACGTGACGTATTGGCCAATTTTGTGATAAAGACAGAATATATTTTTAAAAATGCTGTTAAATTGGGCATTTTGAATAGAATTTCCCGAAGCGAAAGTGACTGAAAAATTGAGGAAGTATTCTAATAACAAATCGCTTATTTTCTGACTCATTTTTAAAAACCTTTTTTGCTCTCAAATGCTTTCAATTGACAAGTTCTCTGATTAAGGAACTGTATAATGTGCCATATTGGTCAGTTTTTTGATAAAGGCAGAATATATTTATAAAAAAGGCTTTCAAAGTGGGCATTTTGTACAAAATTTCCCAAACCGATCGTGATTGAAGAATTGAGGATGTATTCAAATAACAAATTGCTTATTTTATGATTCATTTTTAAATTCAATTTTGCTCTCAAACATATTCAGTTGACAGTCTCACTTTTTTAAGGACTATATAATGTGTCTATTGGTCGATTTTTTCTTAAAGACAGAATTATTGTAAGAAAAGTCAGAATCTTAAAGACAGAATTATTGTAAGAAAAGTCAGAATCTTAAAGTCATATTTCAAAAAATACTGTCAAAGTGGGCATTTGAGCCGAATTTCCCTAAAGATGATTCTGATAAAACTAGCTCTTATGGAAAAATGAAATGAAAAATTTTTCAAAAGCGATAAAATAAAATTGTTAAGATGGGCTTATCTCTAATCATATTTAATTTTTTTTTCTTTAAATGAGTACTAAACTTCGAAATCTGCCTACAGGCCAAGCCGAGAGGGATTTATTTTTAAACATATATATGTGCACGAGAAGTGTGTGTAATTTTTTCAGAATTTTCTGAGTATGTCCGTATGTATGGAGACCTTCCTTGTGAGTTTAAATCTTAAATACATTTACATAGTTCTTTTCCATTTTTTTTTCGCTTTATATTTTAAATAATCGTTTAAAACATTATTGCCCGTTTGGCTTCCATTTTTATTCACGAGTTTAGTGTTCATACCAGAAGTAAAGACTGGTAATTTATGGTTTATTTAATAATAATAGAGAGAGAGAGAGAGAGAGAGAGTTTTTCTTCTTCCGAAATTTTCGGTAAGAATATGAAATTTTGGATTACAAATTAGAGGCCAAACTGGCAATCCTGGTTCAAACAGTTCGATTGTTTTAAATAATCAAATGAAATTAGATCGTAAATTTAAAAAAAAAATTTAGTTAGTCTTATTGACTTTCCGAACATGTTATAGAAATACCGTGGACATAGATAAAATTCTGACTCAATGGAAACAGCTCGATTCCAACGCTGGTACTCCGATTACGGAACTAGATGCGTTACCTTTGAGCCACTAATGCTTGAATATATCGCCGCAATATTTGTAGCTCATACTCGGTCACATTTTATTGGTGATTTTACCAATGGAATCGGTTGCAAGATGGTTTAAAAATCATTTAAATAACTAATCCGTGAGCTGATTTGTAAGAAAACGTGTATCGTTCTTGATACTATTATACACAAAATTTTCACTTTCGCCAACAAGGCGTCACCTGAGAATAATAAGGTTCTATCTATGTTTTTGAAAAAAAATGACTTATAGATATAGAAAGGTTCTATTTGTATCTATGAAGGCATTTTTGTATCAAAATGATTTATATAAAATTTATATACAGCATTACAATTATATTATGACAATATTTTAATCCAGAAATGGCTTCATTGATTCAAATAGAACATTTCTATATCGAAAAGTCAATTTTTTCAAAAACACAGATAGAACTTTATTATTCTCAGGTGACGAAGGAACACCGTTTAGAAAATAGGGTTGCGGAGTCTGTGGAAAAAATGACCGTCTACGACTCTGACTCTGACACTGAAAATTTTAAAGAATGCGACTACGACTCAAGGCTGGCTAATACACTTGTACTGCTCTTATTAAAATTACGAAGGAACGCAATAAAAATAAGGCGAGAATTTCGCTGTTTCGGTATTAAGTCAGTTCTTAAAGCTTTGAAAGAAAAAATAATATTTTCCGTTTTAATAATTTTTCAATTTCGCGTCCCGCCAACCCCGAAAACTCCAACTTTCGCAATTTAAAGAAGAAAACATAACAGGAATTTTACAACTTCGAATCCGTAAACTTGAATTCGGGAAATCTTTACAATTTCGATGTAAATTCATATCCTCCAGAGCAGAAAAATCACGATGGAAAGAAAAAAAATACAGATGAAAACTTTACTAGTTCAGAAATAAATCGGTATCTACTAGAGTTTTTAATTAAAAACAGTTTTCATCTACTTTGGACGCCAGGTAGCATATTGGGAATCTTAAACTTGGGTAGCCTGATGTAATCCAAAAATAAATAACAATTCCTTTTATGGATTTAAAATATGTATAATTAGTTTAATTTAATGTGAAAGTATCTAACAAAGAAAGCCGGAGTCAGAGTCGGAATGTTTTTTAGAAATTCCGACACCGACTCCGCAGTCCTGTTAAAAAACTATCCAGTTTACATCCGCTCTCTCTCACACACACGCACGCATACATCACAATTTCCATTTTTTTCCTTACGCTCGGAAATTAACAAAATAAAGGGAGAAGAAACGGTTCATCTTATTATTCACAACTAAGAAATACGTAAGCTGAAAGGAAATTGACAAAACACATCACATTGCGGCAGTTGCAGTTTTACGATATTCTCAAAGTGTCTAAGAATAAAGCGTTAATACTAACTACGATTTTTATAAAAATTCTAAATGAATGAATACCACAACCACATCCTCCATCCTAGCATTTCTGTTATCAGCAAAAGCAAAGTCGATTGTCCTTTTCTAACGCGCAGATCATAATAATTTTCCTTGCATAAACTTAAGTCTACACTAGTAACGCGAAAATTTTCTTAAGCTAATGATTTAATAAAGCAGCATTCTTTTGTAATTTCCCGTTTGCAAATTAATAATTTTAATTTTTAATTTCATCGTTATCTGAGGTCATTGCACAATAGGACACTTTTCTATTTTTATTGTTTCTTGTTTTCTCGGGACAGTTTATTATCGTAACCGGTTTCGAAATTGAAAGTATGATTGACTAGCTGAGCCGCCCGGCGTTGCCCGGGCCCGTAATTATATTCTAAAACAAACCTGAAATTTGTATTGCAAAATGTCATAAAAAGACACAATCTCGTACCGAATCCCCGCTGCCTACGTTACCGTTTAGCAGAAGTGCTGTGCACGCACGGCAAGAAAAAAAAGGGTGGGGTTTCTGGAATTTTTTAGCTTCATATTTCACCACCAGGGGGCGAACTCAACAAATTGTTTCTGGACTTAAGAAAGATATTTAATGAAATTATTATTCGAAAATAGGGTAAGTACTTTTAAATTTTTATATTAAATAAGTATTTGTCTCTTGGCTCTGAAAAATCCGCATTTAAAACGGTACGGTTTTAAATATTTGATCACGTTCTTCCAAAAATAATTATTGCCTCCTATACCCATAATTGGACGTCCCCTACTCTTTAAAATCTATATTAGTGTTATAATTTATCTGAAAGTTCTATATTAAATAAGTAATATTTATCCCTGGGCTTAGTGAAAAGTCCGCATTTGAAATGGTAGAAAACGTTACAATTTTAAATGTTTGACCGCTCCCCCTAAAAAAAATCCCCCCGCCCCATATTTGATGCTCACAACTCTTTAAAATATTTACTATCTGTTATAACTTTTTTGAAAACATCAAAACAATCGTTTTGTGTTTTTTTTTAAATTAATTCGCGTTTCAGCATTTCCTTTCCTTTTTTAATAATTGCTAAATAGTTTTTAAAATTAAAACATACGCTTTTATATCAGGTCGGACTAAAAAGTTTAATTTTTTTTTTTTTTTTTTTTTTTTTTTTTTTTTTTTTTTTGCATAGTTACGATTTTTATAAATGTTTCAGTGATTGTCATGTGTCTAGGGTGTCAGGTAACTTTTAATTTCTCAATTTGCTTTTGATCAGTTTATCCATCGTTCTATTTTGATTCTTTCAAGCGGCGACTATAACCTATGTTCAGCGGAAATAGTGTAGCTTTCCAACGGTGAAAGAATTTTTCAAATCCGTCAAGTAGTTTCGGAGCATATTCAATTCAAACAAACAAACAAACAATCAATCAAATATTTCCTCTTTATAATATTAGTATAAATAAGGGCAAAAATTGGAAATAAAATCGCAAAAGTACAAAAGTTTCCGGTTATACAAGGACATCAGAAATAAAGAGTAAGGTACGCTGGGGTAACTGGACACACGTGGTAACTGGGCCATAGACTATTTTATAAAAAACTATTTTATAAAAAATCGCTGAGGACTTTTAGTTTTAGTCAGCATTGCACCCCCACCTCCCCTTCTTAAAACAATGTGTGTTAACTCTATCATAGCTCTGTCTTTTTTATAATAGGTTATCGAAAATTGAGGCTTCTTTTTTTAGAAAAAAATGTCAATTTAGTTGAACGTCTTGAGCTTCATTTTAAAATACGGTATATGCTTTTATTAGGCAATCGCTTTTTCTAAAGACTAGTCATATAAATACAATATTATATATACCGGGTGTCCCAAAAAGGACTGATGGATTTTTAAATTCAATAACTTGCAAACGGTGACAGCTATTTAAAAAAATTTTGCAGGAGGGTTATGTATAATGTCAGGAGTTTTTTACCGTAATTTTTTATTTTAGTTCGAATTTCAAAAAATAGGTGGCGCTGACGGCGATTGAAGGCCAGGTGATCAGTGCTGAGTGAAGCGTCGGCCGGGCCTTCAATCGCCGTCAGCGCCACCTATTGTTTTAAATTCGAACTAAAATAAAAAATTACGGTAAAAAAACTCCTGACATTATACATAACCCTCCTGCAAAAAAATTTTAAATAGCTGTCACCGTTTGCAAGTTATTGAATTTTAAAATCCATCAGTCATTTTTGGGACACTCGGTATGTAGATTTACTTCCTGTTTCAAATGTAAGGCTGGTGTTCCAGCAATCCCATAAATTTTTGAAGAATGTCATAACTGGGACATGAGTTCGGGTTAACTGGACCAAGTAGGATCCAGTTACCTCAACAGTTATAAACACATTTCTGTAGTTTTTCATACTAGGGAAATTAATTTCTTCATTGCTTTTTGCTTATAGTAAAGAAAATTATATAATATACTATTAACATTACAAAATAAAAATATAAAAAAAGCATGTCAGTGGGTATTAAATAAATTTTTTTAAGTGAGATACTTAGACCTCGAAATTTTATGATAAAGAGAGACAGATGAAGAGGGGTATATAAGAGAAAATGACATTATTAGAAAACTATCGAAACCAATAAAAATAGTTCTGTTTAATAAAAAAAATCAAGGTTACAATCTTCGCAGATTCATTGGACGTATCCAATTTTCTGTGAGGTAACTAAAAAGGAGAATGGGATATTTAAGTACTTACGTACCCATTTGTTCATAGATTTATATTATTTATTTTTTTCCTAAAATATTCATGGAACTTTATTATATATTACCTATACTAAAGTACACATGTCATTACTTAATTCTTATGTTTTCTGTATAGATAAATCTAATATTTTCATGTTTGGTGCTTTTTCTTACAGACCTTGATAGCAAAGGTTTCCTTTACAATGCTTTTTAGTTGATGTATCATTTGCATGTTCTACCTGGTTAATTTTTTTTAATGTTAATTACAAGTTTTTTAAAAAAATTTGCTACCCCATATTTAAGGGAAAAAAAAAGTGGAAAATGTACCTTCCTAGTCCAGTTGCGCCTTCTAAATGGGGCAACTGGACTCAAGAAAAAAACGAGATGAACTATCTCTCTATATTTTTTTTTCTTTCAGACGTTAAAATGTGATTTTAAAAATATTTGTCTGCAAGAGTGAACCTAACTGAACACATTTACAAAAGTTTGGACATTAATTCAAGTGAGCATAAGCTTTTGAAAGCTAGATTGATAGAATCTCCAGAGTGGCATTATAAAATCATGGCCCAGTTGCCCCATGTACACTGTAAAAAAACCGGACGACTTTACGGGAATTGTAATGATAATCGGGACGCAAGTACAATTCACTGTTTTTTAATGGAAAAATTTCCGTGAATTCCCAAAAGTTTTCCGTTTTTTTTAGAAATTTCCATGAAAATTACTGGAATTTTTCGTTAAAAAACAGTGAATTAATTGTCCCAATTGCAAGTACAATTTCGTAAAAGCGTCCGAATTATTTTATACAGTTATTATTCAATTATAAATAAAGAATCATTTGTGAAAAAAAGAAACTTGAAAAGAACGCTGTCATTTGATATTAGGATTTGTTTTACGATTAACATTAGCTTAGTAAAATCTTCGCTTTATAAGCTTAGGCACGGCTGCGCTCCGATCCAGTGTGCAATAAGTGAGATTCACATAGACGCCAAACCCGAAAGGCGCCAATGATTACAATTGAGGAGGAAATACCTGAAAAAATGTTATTATTCTTTAATTGAATTATTTTAACACTAGCGGACCTGTCCGGCGTTTCCCGGGCCCGTGATGTTATTCAGTTTTCAAATGTGTTATTTGTTTTCTAAATGTCCCTTAAACTCAAATTTCTATGATGTTATATCTTTAAGTCCATTTTTGTCAAAATTGATATTTTTAAATGGAAAAATCGCGAAAAGATATTGAATTGAAAGCACATGCTGTTTGGTATTTTATTTTCTATGTAATTTGATTTTTTGGAAACTATGCGAAACCGAAAGCTAACGAAACCGCGATGAAACACTCAGGTTTTTACTGAATTCGTAAAAATTTTCACACATTTTATTTTGTAAAAAAAAATAGTACTATCCATATGAAAGTTTCAAATTTTTTGTAAGTAATGTAAATCTGGTTTATTGAAAGGCGCTAAAAAAATTGTGCTAAAATACGGGCATTTAGTTATTTTTAGCGTAGCAAAAATGTATTCTCCATGAGCCGGGATGTGATTTGCGTTTGTCGATGTATTTGAACGGGTTGAATCTCATATTTTTTTTTAACAAATTGCATCATAGATTATAAGAATGTTTTAGCTTTAAGAAAATATATTTAGTTTGTCAGGACGTATAGAATTGCTCCCTGCAAAGGCAAAACCGCAATGAAACAATCTGGTTTCTATTGATTTCGTCAAATTTTTCGCACTTTTTATTTTGTAAAAAAATATCTCTACTCGTCCGAACGTTTCAAAAATTTTTAAGAGGGTGTAAATTTGGTCCATTGAGACGCTTTTAAAAGATTGTGCTGAAATATGTTCGCTTAAATACTTTTTGCGTAGAAAAAATATTCTATCCGTTAGTCGCAACGTGACCTTCTTTTGCCAGTGTATTTGAAAGGGTTAAATCTTATATTAAAAACTGATTGCATCATAGATTACAGGAATGTCTTTAAGCTTTAAGAATACTTTTTTGTTTGCCGGTACCTATAGGATTGCGCTTTGATAAGTCAAAACCACAATGAAAATGATATGTTTTTTATTGATTTCATCAAATTTTTCGTACATTTTATTTTGTAAAAAATATTCGTCCGAACCTCTTGAATTTCTTATAGGGAATATAAATTTGGTCTATTGAGAAGATTTTAAAAGATTGAGTTGAAATATGTACGGCAAGATAATTTTAGCATAGAAAAAATATCCTCTCTGCGTGTCGCAAAATGACCTTCTTTTGCCAGTGTATTTGAAAGGGTTAAAATCCATTTTTCTTAAAACCAATTACAGCATCGGTTAGAAGAAAGTTTCAACTTTAAGATCTTCTATTTGGTTTGTTTACATATTAAAAATTACGCCCTAGAAGTACATTGACAAAAGAGTGAACTTTTGGTTGAGTGTTTGGTTCAAGTTGAGTGAGGTTTTGGGAAAAATGACTCTTTTCGAATATTCCTTTTTAAAGAGTTAACTGCAACATTATTTCAAATTGATTATAGCATTTGAGACCTAAAAGTACGATCTTTGAAATATGTCTATTAAGTTTAACTGCGTCGAGTAGTTTGGTTGGTTTGGATTTTAAAAAAATTATCCAAAAAATGAAATAAACGCCGAAAAATGCTTCTTCTTTCGTTTAGTTGCGTAAATGAGCTTGTGCGCATGTGCAAACGATTTCTTTCCCCGAACATTAAAAAAATGACCTTTTGATGAAAGTGAGTTCCACTTCGTAATTAATATATCTGAAATTAATCAAAAAATTAAAATTCTGAGCTTCAGGTATACCAGGAGAGATTTTACTCTTAGGTATATTACTCTATAATATACTTTTAGGCTACTCTCATAAAAATTTTGAGCCTCGTACGTGCCGTAGATTTTTCTAACCATCGCAGACACACACACAGATAGAGCGATTTGTTACTTTATTAGTATAGATTTTAATTAATACCGTAATTTCGGGTGTATAAGCCGCAGATCAAACAATTCTTTTTCGACCCAGAATTTTTTAAGAAACAAGTATAACTAGTTAGATCGCCGTGAATATTTGTCTTCATTTACTAAATAAGATTTCTGGGTCCAAAAAGAATTGTTTGAGCCGCGGCTTATACACCCGAAATTACGGTACATTTTAATTATTTTTTGTAGCTTTATATTTGAATTATCTTTTGTAGATTATATAGTTATTATATTTCGCAATGTCGATTAATCACCGCCCGAGTTCGTTGGCCAGCTTCATTCGCCACCTTGTTTCAAAATGGCGTTAATTTAATTTTTTTGAATTTCAAAATTTAAAATTAGATAAAGAAATATTAGAAACTGAGTATGTCTTTTTTTTAGGTGTTTGACCTTGATACAGATTCCAAAACACTTTTTGTCTCGTCTATATCTTAAAAAATAGCTTAATTATTGTACTTTCAATTTCAAGTGTGGCTGACATTTTGAAATCATCTGATTTTTGTCACGTGATAACACGCGTATTTATGAATCGATTTGGATGTAACTTGGCGCGTCCATAGTACATTACGATGTCTTGGCCGGGTTCGTTTTCCACCTTCATCCGACATGTTTTTTTTTTTTTCAAAATGGTGGTTATTTACTTTAAAAAAAATTTAAAGTAAGGTAAAAAAAAAAAAAAGAAAAATAGAATTTGAAAAAGATTTTTTTCTTATGTGTTTGATCTTCATACAAAGATTTCGGAGCAATTTTTGTTTTGTTTATATCTTAAAAAAAGTGGCTGAATTACAGCACTTTTAATTTCTAGTGTGGCCAAAATTTTGAAACAATCTGACATTAGTTACGCGATATTACGACAATACGAGTATTTATGAACCGATATGGACGTAACTTGGTGTGTATAGAGCACATATAAATGTCTCTTCCGAGTTCGTTGGCTAACTGCATTCGTCATCTCGATTCAAAATTGGAGCCATTTAAAATTTTCAAAAAAAATTTCCTTTATAATGATGTACAAAATTTAGAAATTGGAAAATGTTCTTTCTTGACTATTTCTATAAGAAGTCTGGAGCATTTTTTGTTATCTCAAAAATGGCTGAGATATAGCAGTTTGAATTTCTAACGTGGGTGACATTTTGCAAAACGTATTTCCGTGCGACAACACTCATACATATCAACCGATTTCGATGTGAGTGGGCATGTGCACAGAAATGACTAAGATTTCGACCGAGTTCATTGGTTAGTTTCTCCCATACTGTTTTAAAATAGCACGCACTTCTTCAAGATAGTGCCGAATTTGGCGATAAAATATAAATCACTTTAAATAACACCAGCAGCTTGTATAAAGTGTACTAATTTCGTGAAATTCCCATTCAGTATTGACGCAAACAAGTATTGAATCCTCTATAATTTGAGAAGTTCCACTAATTTGAGTTTCGTATTATTGAATAGTATAACTTGATTATATATATATATATATATATGAAAGCTATTTCTTCCTCACGGCACTGGCCGGAAGGACTTTTTAAAAGCACATATACGGCAGTTTTAATACAAATCAAACAAATCAAACAAATCGATCAATCCTTATAAATTCACTATTTTGGCGAGAATGGTCATGCGCTGGGAAATTTTAAGTTATGCTTAGTAATGTATTTGAAAGGATGTGAGGGTATTAAATCAAAAATATGAAAAATATTTTTGAATTATTGTTTAAAAATCATCCGTAGGTTGAAATATAATGCAAATCCTTTAATAAAAAATTTTGTGTGCCCTTGTAAACGAGCTATAAGGGTATCGTACTTGAATTTTGAATTAAACCAAGGTACTTCCAATATTAATACACATTTTATACGACTTTGTTCAGTATTTTGCATGTTACTGTGCTGACACATTTTGCAAATTTGCTTTTGTGTTCACCTGTTAACGAACCATAAAAGCTACATACTGGATTAATCAATTTACATATACTTACAACATAAATATGCTGCCCCTGTTAGATTCGAATTAGTTCCGTATTTCGTTGTTTTGTTAAATTTTGCATGTTATTTTTGGCTTCTTTTTGTTCTTGTAAACAAATTGTAATAGTTACATACCTAGTTAACGAAATCATCCAAGATGCTTCCAAGATAAATAAATGGCCCATTTAGGTATGGTTTGGTTCAGTATTTCGAATGTTGTTTTCGTGATGGCAGTATTTGCATTAAGAATAAATAAACAGACAGATTCATACACAAATAGATAAACGAAGCGATTGCAAAAAGTTGATTAAAAAAAAAAAAAAAAAAAAAAAAAAAAAAAAAAAAAAAACTTGTATTACCTCAAACTTTAGTTTATCTCGAGGAGGGACGCAGATTTATTTTTACTATACTTTATATTTAACTTCGTTTTGGAGGGATTAGATTGGCGTAACCAGGGTGGGTCCCCAAAACCAATATAAATGCCCAAAATAAAATATAAGGTTTTCTTCTTATTGATTCATAGAAGAAAACATTCTAGTTAGATAAGGCAAACAGAACTTTCGAAAATTACCGGTTTTTAGAGCAATTGGACATCCAACCC
Source organism: Maratus speculifer (assembly GCA_964019185.1). Taxonomy (NCBI): domain Eukaryota; kingdom Metazoa; phylum Arthropoda; class Arachnida; order Araneae; family Salticidae; genus Maratus; species Maratus speculifer. The sequence continues at coordinate 81,404,567 of OZ025299.1, forward strand.
TGGTTACGTCACTGGATTAAGAAGTTTTTAAACTCTATGAGCAAACCTGTTTGAAACAGATTAGCTAAAAATTAAAACAATATTTATATACGTTTATATATATATATATATATATATATATATACGTTTAACAGTTTGAGTTAATTCATATTTAAAATATTTTTTTTTTAAATCCGTATTTTCTACCTATCAAAGAACTGTTATAATATGAATAATATTTTTAAGTTGACATTTGTAGTTCTGTGAAGTTTAATGGTACATCCAGAATCGTGATTATTTATAAATAGGCCTGAATTTTTTTTTTTTTAAATATTATTTTTATATCAATTTCTTATTTTTGATAACACTGCTCACAGTCTTAGGAAAGCTGATGCGGGTGTTACCCTGGCACCAGGAACCTAGATTAGTAACCGGGTTCAGTTACCACTGCCTGAGCATTGATTATCGCATAAAACAGATAAAAAATCAATTGCTGCATCAAGTCTTAAATAGAGTTGCTGTGACGTTGATTTTACCGTATTCTTTGAGAATTTCTTAAAAAAGAGTAAATTGAGGGCAGAAATAAAGAACGTTCCCATTTCAATCGTAATTATTCTATGGAAATAACGCTAGGTTTTTATATTTATACTAAGTTTAAAGACTGCCTTTATTATGTTTTGCTACATTGTTTTATTTCTTGATACGAAATCTAACTCGCACTGCCTTTGCTTATCGTGTTGTGACATTAAGAATGAATGATAATCAGTTATACGACTGCCGGATGAATAAAGAACTGTTTTCCACCTTTGCATTCATCTTCCTGTAAAGCATACCCCCATTGCATATTTTTTTTTCTCTTCCCTAAATCCAGCTTTGATTTCGTTTTCGCGGAGTAGCGTGCAGTCGCCACATCAGAACAAAGCCACGTGTAAAAACAAAAACAAAATGAATCTCGGCGAAATTCCATCATTGGATGGCAAAAGTTTATTTCCAGTGCGCACGAGGTCCTAAAGTCTGCCAAAAGGTGTATGACGTGGCAGTTACGTCACAGCGATGGCGGCCTGTGTTTGCATCCGAAAAATGTTGCCAGAATCACCGAAGAGATCGAGCTGTAAAACAGCAACGGGTCATTGAGAGACATGACGACGAATTTCGCCACCAGGGGAAAACGAAAACTAGACTCGTAAGTAGAAATGGTTTTCTGTTTCCATAGCAACGAGTCCTTTATCGCGGGAGTCATATGTTTCATTTGAATTAAGTTGAGAAGAGAGAATCTTATGATACATGTATTGTTTATTTATCATTTTTTTTAAAGAGACACATTTACCTTGAAACATAATCAGCATGAAAAAATGAGAATAACTTACCATATTATTTTAAAGTAGATATTATAAATGACAATGAAATTTAACATGCATCAACCCAATTTTTGTGAAAATCGTCAGTTTGAGTTATTGTTAAATGCAACTTGTTACCACAATTCACCATATAATTAGTATATTTTAAAATTATATTACATCACATGTTATCATTTTTTTTCGAGTTTTTTTTCCTTTTTTCTTTCTTTCTTTCTTTCTTTTTTTTTTTTTTTTTTTTCTTTTGTAACGATTTTGTTTTAGCGCAATACACAAAGTATAAATAAACATTAATTATTGCATTAAAAATATAGCATTTTGCCGACTATTTGAAATAATTTGCACAATAAAATGCTGTAAGTTTTATTAATTTCTTTTAAAAAAACTGCATGGTGTACAATGTACCGTTTAGTGTTAACTTCACCTATACGTTTGTTTCCAACAGAAAAAGTTTTCACAATTTCTTCCAAGTGTTTTGAAACTAAAACAAGAAATATTCAAAGCATTTCTCTACCTTTTCCCTATTTAAATTTATGTATCCTATAAAGTTAGCAAATTAATTATATATGTATATATATATTTGTTTACAGAAAATAAAGAGTTAAAATTAACGAAATCATAAAAATTTAATTGCATTAAATGTATTTATTGACTTACTGAAATTAATTTAATTTGAGTTACTTTTTCAATTCAAAAAATTATGTTATTTTGTCAAAAGTATCAATAGGTAATTGGTTACTCATTTGTAGAATATTTTAAATCCAAGAAATTAATATTGTTCAGGTTTACAAAAAGACTGCTCAGAATGGATTTACTATTAAACAAAATACTTGCAATTTACGAATATGCATAAAGAACAAAACAGATTATATATGGTACCATTATGAGTGATAATTTTACTGGGTAGCCTGGGGGGGAAGTTCTTCCCCTGAAGTGTCTAAACGCCCTCTGCGGAAGCTTTCAGATTTTTAATTTAATGATGGAATGAAAGTGCAAATTCTAACAGGAACCTCATACGATTACCTCCCCCCCCCCTCCTTTCACAGCTCTCGGAACAAAGAAATCCATCCCTGAAAAAACGCCAGAACACAACACGTTTTTTAATAATATTCTGAGAGAGTTCTTTCAAATCTTCAAATTTTTATTTCATTTTCTCTTAAGAGCTTATAGAGCATAAAATGGTTCGGATTTTTTATATTTTAATTACCTGCCTAAAAAAATAAAGCTAAAAGGTAATGGTGCTAAATGATTATGGAACTACAAGATTATGGTGCTGGGAGATTTTTAAATATGCTTTTCCAAAATTGTGGTACTAACTTGTTTTTTAAAAGATATCTAACGTTGGAGATTTGAATGATTTTTTTTATAATGAAAGACATGTTCTTAAAACTTTTGGGATGTTAAAAGAGTTTCGGTAAAATATTTTTATTTTTATTTTATTTTATTTTATTTTATTTTTATTTATTTTTTTATTTTTTTGAGCCGAAATGAAAGTTTTTCTTATTATTCTCAACTAGTACGTTTTCTGAAACCGTAAAAAGTTTAAGGTGATATATTCAACAGTTTGTTAGGTGAAAAGTGTACCAAACAGATATATTGTTTAAAAATTTACAGAAAGTTAATTAGTTCTTGAAGACTAATTTTTGCGTGAAATGCATTTCTTTTGATTGATATAAAAGCTATAATGTGTATATAAACTGTACACAAAATTCACTTCTATCTCTAGTTATAAGTAAAGCACAAGATGTTAATTATTTTGATAATTCTGCTTCCTTTTATTTGTCGAAATGTTCCATGGATCCTTAAATGTGAGATGACATATTTCTTCCTATCATCATCACACTAGTATAATGTGAAATAAATGTAAGATAAAGTTTGCTTGAAAAATCAGCGTAATACGTGTTTTATACAAGCGCATTTCTACAATTAACACTCAATTTTAAAAAGTCATAGATTTATTTTTGGTGTGTGTGTGTGCATTATGATCATCATAGCTGCCAACTTTTACGCATTTTTGCTATCACTAAAATTATATAAAGATTTTCGATTTGTTTAATCGTAAGATTTCGACTATTAAATAAGAGAATATATGCTATAAATTTTTTGTGCCAGGAAAAATGCGTAAATGTTGGCAGCTATGGATCATATATAATATATAGGCATTATTTAAAAAGCGACCGAAAATTCGATTTCTTTCTTGATTTATGCCCAAAATTAGGGCCTATCCATAGAAACTATCCATATTCCAAAAATCTCGTTTCTTCTTCGGAAAATTTCCAACATAATTCATGATTTACTGTGTATTGATTCAAACGATACACATTTTTTTTTCTGTGAACTTTACTTTTTATAATTATCAGTCATCAATGATTCAAGATATGAGTGCAAATTATAAAGCAAGTAATGTATATATGACTAAGCTTTGAAGATGCTTTTCACGTATTCATTAAATCTACAGACTTAACGGTAAAAGAATATTTTTATTTTAAAAACAACAGGAGTGTTTCGAATACCATTTGAGAGAGTTCTAGTATAATAGAGGATCTTTAAAAAAATCATTTAAAAAGTTAACTCGACGCATGTATACCTAAAATCTTTTTTAAGTCGATGAAATTCATATAACTAAAATATTATTCTGTGTCATTGATGAATTTATTACATTTTATTTTATATGAAAGGAAAACGTTTTGGTGAGAAATATAAAAAGGCAACTTGTGTCACAAGTGTAATTAATTAATAATTATATATACTTTACAAACGCGTATAATTAATTAATAATTACATACATTTGTGTATTTATTAATTATTAATTTTTTCCCGTTTTGGCCGAAAATGGGAACATTGCCGAAATTAGTTTTCGGTTTCGGTCTTAAAAACATGTTTCGGTCAATTTTTAATTATAATCATATTTACATGTAAATTGTAATATTTGTTTTATGTGTCAGATAGTGCGGTATTAATTTTTTTCGCTTTAATTCTTTTCTTTGATTGTTATATTTTATATCCACCCCAAAATTAAAATAGTGATAATTAATTTGTTTATAAATTATTTTAACATTTTTCAAAAAGAGTTTAAATATCTAAATAATTTAAGAAGTAAAAATTTAAGTTTTTTTTTATATCATTTTTTCTTTTTTGTATTTTTTTAATACTAATTTTCATTTTTTAAAAGTTATATTGAAACTTTTTTTCTGTAATACTTTGTGAAGACACAGGCTCATATTTGAGTCACGCAATTTTATTTCCTAAATACTAAATTGTCGTCAGAGTTTTTCAATAAAAAATTTTCTTTTATTAAGTATGTTTTTATTTATTTTCAAATAATTTACACAAAATTTGCTCATAAATTCTGGTGCCTTTCAATCAATTCAGCATTTTAGTAATATAAATCTTTGCCACCGAAAAGTTGAAATTGTTGTAAAATTTAGAATAGTTTCTGAAAGAGCGTAACATCTTATTTGTCAGCGATTACTTTTATCATTTTGTCCCAGTGTAATTGTGAAGGAAAGTTTTAACATTTTTAAGACTTTTTATACACGTAAAATATAGTACATGTTTTGGTTTGACTGTTAACCTTTTCCCTTATTTACCCGTTCGTCATACGGTCAACGTGTTTTTGCCAATCATGATTTATTACTCTCACCAGTAGATTTTTATTTTAAATTTTGCGTTATTTAATCCGAATATTTTTCTGATTAAATTAGGCAAAAATTTCTGTTTTGAAAAACCAGTCATAAAAGATCAAAAATTCTGTAAAAGACGCAAAAATAGGCATTATCTGAAAGTTTTTTTTTTTTTTTTTTTTTTTTTTTTTTTTTTTTTTTTCAAAAATGTTGAACAGTCAAGTGGTTAACACTAGAACAGTCGTAAATTTTACCCAAATGTTCTAAAAATATTGCATATCAAAATTTTTATTAACAGCTTTTTAACATATTTATCTAACTTATTTCGATGCAGTTAATATTGAATTTAATTTAGAAAGACATTACTGGTTCGAATCGAAACAATTTTGTAATGGTAGCGGTCAAAATGACCACTACAGTGGTTCTAGTGTTATTATGCAAATGTAGAGTTGGTCAAAAAAAAAAAAAAAAAAAAAATCTAAATCTACATTCTAATTTCCAAATTATAACACAAACAGCCATTCCACTGGTCTTTTTTCCATTTATATCTATAACTAAATTATACCTAAAAGACAACCTCTATTTACCTATTTTAGATCTAACTAATTTATATCTAAAGGACAAACGTATCTCTGCATAACGCTGACGTCAGTACGTGAATGGCAACAGCAGCCGATTAAATTTAACTTTTATTTTTTTATGCGATTTTTAAAAATTCTAAATATTGCCCTTTTTTACACTTTTGGATTAAAAAAATAATTTTCAAATGCATCTTGTTTGAAAACTATATCACATTTTTTGAAAACTGTCTCACAACTTACTCAATTTTTATATTTTTAAAATAATTTTCAAGAATGACTTTTTTAAATCTACTTCTCTCACTTGCAGACAGACGATTACAAAAAAAAAAAAAAAAAAAAAAAAATCGTTCGCATTTAAATTAAAATAAATAAAACAGCTCTGCATTAAATTTTAGGTTATATTTCATAATAAAAATTTTATCTTTATCAATCTATCTATAAATATATTTTAAGACATGTAAACGAACCACACTTAACCCACTGAAATTATCCGAGTAAAGAAGACTAACCATTAACTCTTTAGCGATTTTTTTCTACTGTTAATTCCTGTCACGTGGTCAGTACGAAAGTATCGCTTAAATTCGAATACTTTATTTGAATAAAGTATTGCAAACATGTAAAAATTGTTTTAGTTATTGTTAATTAAAAATCTAAAGAAATGTACATTAAATGTAATATATCTATTAGAGTTTTTTAAAAAAAATGTATATTTTTCTTCTGTATTCTGTAAGTTGGTAAGTCCGGGTTACAAAAAAAAGGCGTTCACGTTGTTTAAATGGGTGAATATCACAAAATGTCAGATTTTGATCATCTGAGACATTCAAAGTATCCATTGAGAACAAACCAAAATTTCAAGAGGTAAATTTATTTTCTATTAGAGAATAAATGATTTTCCATATAAAATTGCTAAATTTGGAAGAACTTAAATAATAAGTTAATTTTTATGTAATTATACGTCATTTTTTGGCCTATGTATACCAGGATAATAACAATTTCAATCTAAAATATATTTTATAATTTTTTTTTAGTCTAAGCTTTTATTTTGTTTAAAGGAACATATTTTCAATATAGTAGCTCAAATTCCATGTAACGTTCAGTTTTATTTGTTAGTTTATGGAAATCAGGAAAATGATATAATAAAAGTCTACTCAATTTTGACAAAGACTTTAATCACATGATTTTCAAAGAAATATCTAAAAGATCTTGCTGGTAACTATAATTTTACGACTTCTGACTTGACGTATGTCAAAAATAAGAATAATTACTCTTCAGCACTATATTTATACATGATTAAGAACTAAAATGCAGGCCTGGAAAATGACATTCATCTTCAGTGATAATCATATTTTAAGGGAGACCCGTAAGAAAAAACCCAAAATTTTTATTATTGATTTTAAAGTAATGAATTTTGGTGTACTATTTAAGAATCTTTTTGTAAGGAATAATTAGCAAAAAAATTCACTTTTTATTAAAAAGTATATTTTTTATGTCGATTTTTATGATTTTTTTTTTTTTTGTGGAAAAATACACTTTTTAAAATTACTATTCCTCATACAATTTTCAATATTTTGGTGTTACTAAAATTTCATAAATAGTGTTATAGTTTATGGAAACGACCTTGGGAGAGATATTTTTAATTTTCTATTTTAATCAGCTAAAATAAAAAGGAAGAAATTACGCATGGTAAATTTCCTTAAATTCGTTATAATTTTCATGTTTACCAATTTATGTAAAATTTTCAGAAATAGTTAAAAAAATATATCTCTCCTTACTTTTGTTGCAAATTTTTTTTAAGATTCTAAAAACATAAACACTTTGTTTCTAAACCATTTTACCCCTGAGCCTTAGTACTTTGAACTTAGGCAAAATATGGAAAAAGTCATTTTCAGGAAAACACATTTAAAATGGCCGCTAGTCCTTTAAACTCTAGTGACTACAATTAAAAAAAGCTCATTTGCTACCTGTTCCAAGTGTCCCCGAGTTCTGAAATTTCGCATGGATATTCGCAAATATCTATTTTATCGTTTTCTGAGATAAATTTTTTTTTTAACTTTTGATGATTTTTGGCCGAAAATGGGGTTCGGGTCTTCCTTAATCATGAAAATTTGTTTGTATAATTCAGAATTTCTTACCTTCCTCATATATTTGTTTTATAAGGTATAAATATTAATTAGAAAAAAAAAACTAGAAAAAGACAGTTAAATAGTATAGGAAAAAGCCCTTTACTTTGCCCACGTCGCAGTATGACATGTCAGGAAAATGACAATCTAAAATTCTAAGTCTTTTAATTGCCTTATTTATGTTACCAGAAATGTAATGTCACTTGAAAATACATCTAAGGATAAATTTTATTGGAATGTATAAAAAAAATGCATTATATAAAATTTAAAAGGAATTTTATTGTGAGGACTGCGACTTCCGTATTTTTTTTAATATTCACCCAAATAATGTTTAGGATGGAGGTTCATCTTCATACTGAAATTGTATCAGACTTTGAAATTTTCAATGTAAACACCAAACTTTGATCACATATTTCGATTATTTGGTAAATTTTACCGTTGTACCGATATATATATTTCATATTTTTTTTTTCATAAAAATAGAAAAAAAATCGCGCAATGAAGGATTAAAAGCAGACGAGCTGTGAATAAGTTTTAACACTTTACATAAAGTTAATCTTTTTAAAACAATTCGACAACTAAGAAAAAAAAGATATTCTTCAAGAAGGGTAAACCGAAAATAGAAGCTGAAAATATTATTTTTCTGAGGAGATATTTTATGTATAGGAATAGCATTCCACGCTGATTGGTTTAACATTAAAGCGCATTCAGAATGCATTCTCCGCAAACTCACCCGCCTTAAGTCTGACCATGAATGCCAACACGGAAAGTTTGATGTTCTCTGTTGTAAATTTTTCTCAATTTTTTCTAAAATATTAGTATTTTACGAAACTCATAAAGTTCATTACAGATTTTTTTTCTTTTAATAATATGAATTTTGCCAATTAAATACTTCTAACTGAGCGAAAAATTGCCTAGGGCGGGAATCGAACCCAGATACTTTGCTTACGAGGCCAATGTTTTACCGTTTAAGCTAACTGGGTACAACAATCGGTGAGGATTCTTTGCTCAGATAACCTTATAGGTCATAACCTCTGATCTGTCATTTAGAGAGTTCAACAGAATAGACCGCAGGTAAAGGAACTCCATAGAACGATGGGTACACTTAGAGATAAATTGCTATTTTTTAACACAATCAAACTGATTGGTAAAGTCATCATACGTATGATAACTGCCGTTTGATCAGTTTGATTGTGTTCAAAAATAGCCATATGATTTTTATGTATTTTCTTTGAGATTTAAAAAAAATTTAAATGGATGAGATACACATTTGTATTGAATATACATTATTATTGTTTGGTGAAGGTGATTTAAACTAGGATGGGATCTCTTCAGAGATAACTTTTGAAAAAAAGTTAAGCAAAATTCCTTTTGGAGAAAGAAAAACTCCGAAACAGTTAATAACGCTGTGACTCGATTCGAGCTAAAAGAATTTGAACCTGGGTACCGAACTCCTCGTGGCGAACGCGCAAACCACAGGTCTGAGTTGTCGCGATTATGAGACGGATATATATATATCTTCAAATAGTTATGAACTAACCGGAAACAGAAAAAACCCCTAATGTTATAAAAATATATATAAAAGTTGACTTTTTAGACCATGCAAAGGAGGAAATTTTCGATAAAGGCAACAAAAACCACAAGAAATATGTCGCAGTCGTTGCGATATATAAGTTTTGATTCACCACAAAAGATGATTCATTTTAACATGCCGGTACCTTCAATGAAAAAAAAGAATAACACAATGAAAAAAAACCCTCAAAATTTTATTATTTGCTAACAACCAAAATTATTTAACTTCTTAATTAATCAATATTTATGGAAAAAAAACCTTTCAAATAACGCCTATGTTTTCAAGTCTTTTACAGATTTTTGTTTTTTAAATCTTTTATCACAGGTTTTTCAAAACAGAAAATTTTGAATAATTGAGTGAGGAAAATGCTCGAATTAATTAATGCAAAATTTACAATAAAAAATTACTGGTGAAAATAATTAATAATGATTGGGATATGGATGCCCGTACATGGTATGGGCAAATCATGATTAGCAAAAGCACGTTTACGGTATAACATACAAATAATTTAGGGTAGCGGTTAATAATGTTACGTAGATTATTTGAAATTAAGAATTAAAGTTTTGTAACTGAAACGATTAAAAGTCAGAAAAATTTTGCTTCCATTACATTGCAAATACAAACATCGAACTAAGATTAGCATAAATAAAGCAAAGTTCTTATTTTTATAGACTCTCGGGTAAATTCAACAGTAACAGTAAGTCATCGGTCAGTAACAAAGTATCTACTTAAATAAATATCGATATACAGACATCTGACTTCATCATTCCTTATTTTTTCTTATTTCCGCTGATAGGAAAGAGCCACACTGATATAAAAGTTTAAGACTATTCTCGGCAGATACATACTCTTATCGCACAAAACCATTGTTCTTGAAATCACACGTTCACATTTATTTGAAAAATAAAATTTACGTCATTAAGTGCGGGAGTAGATAATTGTATGTTTGGCGCCTAGACGTATTGGCATTTAAAATATTTCCACGCAAAATGCATTGCATTATTGGATCTATTAGATATGTCTTAGGTTCAAACTGAACTTCAGTAGCACAATAACTCCATTTTACAATAAATAAAAAAAAGTGTCAGGACCTTTTATACTACCTTGTATAAAAGTTATTTAATAAGGTGGTATCTTTTTATATAGAAATTAAATATGAATAATTCATCTTACAGAACTCGATATTAATCTTAAATAACAAATTCTAGATCCACCAAATTTTCAAAAAAAAAAAAATTATGTCACATAAATAGTTCTCTTGTCCACATTCCAAAACCTTTTTAGAAACAAAAAATGTTATAGTATCAAAAAAGTTATTTTTCCCTATGTGAGGAATAACAAAGTTCTCAATCCGATAATTTTAAAACGTTTCCCGAAATAACGGCATATGAAATAAAGCCTGGAGGCAGATTTCTCAAAATTAACCCCTGAAAATTTAGTGCGACTCGTATACGTGCCGTAAGGGGTGCGTACAATTTTTAATTTTTAATACCATTAAATCCAGATGCTAATTTTTATCTCATTAAATCAGAGAATTTCTAAAATTAAATAAGACAAGAAGTAACATTCGGAAATAATGTTGCTCAAAAATTAAAATACTGGCTGGTTATCCGTGGTGAAGGGGATAAGTGCAACTTAAATTATAGTTAACGCATCCTATAGCATGATAATAATCTCGGCAGAAATAGTACATTTGTTTGTTTGCTAGTTGGTTAATGGGAAATTTATTGGTTAGCTGCACTTTAATAGAAGATGTTCCCCTTAAAATATCTTCAGTAGAAGATCGACCTTCTGAGTCTCCTCCATCCGCGCATTCATAAATAGCATCTATGAGAAAAGCATAGAATGAAGTGTAACACAATATGATATAACTTTTCCTATAGTCCTGAGCGGGTCGGTACGCTGCACGAGCCTGAAAACTATTTTTGAAGTCAACCCGCAACCCGATTCGAGCAAGACAAAAAAGTTCTCGAACCGCAACCATATATGAACCCGTCAAAATAATTTTTTTTTTACCCGCCACCCGACGTATTTCAATCTTCACTCGAAATACTTCAACCTACAATCCTATTCCAAGCTGAAATGAAAGAAAGTCAATCACATTTACATACAAGTATGAAAGTATTCTACAATTGTACCTCTAATAACAAACTTAATTTTTTACACAGAAAAAATGGTCAAATCTGTATTCTTGAATATTCAAATATAGTAAAACCTCTGAACAACGGGCACTTCGGATTCATTGCATAAAGTCCTGCATCAAGTCAACTTGTCCACAAATTCCTGTTTTTGGGTCGGAATAACTCTAATTTTCATTACGAGGGTCGAGTTTATCCTAGAATAATTTTTGCTATCCGAATCCGACCTGCAACGAAAAAATATAGCATCAATCCGACTCGACCCGAACACGGGTTGAGTCGCGAGCGGGTAACAGCTGGTATCACGACCCCATTCAGTGCTCTACTTTCGCCGCAATAAAATATGAAACTTAGAGTGCAAAGACCTACAATACCTGTTAGGAATTCATATTTTACGATATATCAAATACTTATATTTATTTTAATTGCTACATATTAAAGCTTTCATGGACAAATAATAGTGCATCTGTAATGCTCAATTCAGAATTTCGCAACATTAAAAAAAATTTTCAAACAAAAATATTTTAAAATAAAGAAGTGCGAATTTACAACATTTTTTCACCAAATTTATAAAAGTAAAATTTTGAACAAAAAATCGGGAACAAATCTTGATTAACATTAAGCAATATTCAAAATATCCCACCGACCTTTTCAAAGGATTAGATAAAATATGGAATCAAAACTTTCGGCTTGTACAATCGTAAGCTTAATCTGCATTTAAAGAGCTATTTTTTTTTCTATTATGACTGTATAGAAGTTTAAAAGGACTTATAAATTACGCATTTACCAATATAGAAGTTTAACGGGATACCGAGGTTTCAAAAAGCTATTTCCTGATTCTCAATAGCGTATTTAAATTTCATTCATTTCCTGCATATTTGAAGAACAAAGGAAAGAGTATAACTTGGTGTATAGTAACAAAGCTGGTAAGCAAAAACTTATTGGTAAAAATATGACTTGATAATGTAAGAATATTTAGTCTTAATATTTTATGTTTTATGATAACTTATGATAACTTTTATATTTTCTTATGATAAAATGCATAATATTATGCAGCATTTTATCATATCATCATACTTTGTCAAAGAATTACGTCGAAAGTTGTTTGTGATAAAATGCGGCATTTTATTAGTAATATACAACATGTTAACGGCTTGTAATAATGCATTTTTTCCAATTGCTTATAAGTATGTCATAAACAGTAAAATAGTTTTATTTAACTATTTCAACTCTACACCGAGTCATTTTCAAAGAAAATAAAAATAATATTCTGAAATTGCTTGGTATATGATACATTCAATTGAAACGCCATCAGTTTGCCATGTGACGCGCGTTTTTATTTTAGGTGCGTTATTAATTACATAAATATATAGCTCTAATATCGTAGTCGTTCAGTTCGTCCGTCTTTCCACATACTCAGTCCGTCTTACCACAGAGCAGAAACTACCCAACCAAATCATTTGAAATTTAAAATATATAATTTTTGCATAATTTTGTTGAATCATTTCAAAATTTTATGAAAATTGGAGGAATAGTTTAATTATAAGGACAATTTAAAGCATTCCGTTATATTACGATCAATGGGGAAAAACAGTTTCAAGTGCCATTTTAGTGATGTTATAACATCACAAGAGTCACATCAAAAGAGTATATATACTCTTTCAAACATAATGGAATTGATATGCAGCTTTGGATTATATACTAATAAACACATTCTGCAAAATCTGTGGTGAAAAGAACATTTGTTATTAATTTGCAAAGCCACACAAAAGTATTTCGTTACATAATGGTATAGACGAAAGCACTGTTTATGGTGCGTTTTAATACTATTAAACTATTTCAAATTTTATGAAAAGCTATACGTTGATGAGGTTTACTACAAATTACTTCCTGTATAATAGAAAGCAGGTAGTAATTACAGGGACATTCAAAAGATTTCGGCCTCTATACTGTATCCGAAGTACTGTATACTACTATACCATCATCTGAATATTTTAAAAACTTTGTTATAGTATAAACGCACCTCATTTGCTACGCTTCACGTGCAATTTACAATTTGTTTTTATTTTACTCGGATATTTATTTCCGTTTTCAGAACCATTGAGTAACTCGTGCAACAGTTTTGGTAAGTTGAATTATTTTGTACCGTTACATATGGAATTCTTACGTGTTGTAATAATTTCTATCGTTTCTCTTGTAATGGATGGATAAAGTTGTTTGGAGGGAAAAATTATTTTACTTTCGTTGAAGTTTATGTGGATAGTTATTTCTGGATGCAATTTTTCCAAGGCAGTTGTTTTTCCATTGTATTTAATATTCATTTTTCCTATATTAATATTTACTGATTGTCATTCAAATATTGTAATTCTTTGATTCGTCTGCTGTAATTAATGGTATTTCATAAACTCCTCGGAATTAATTGGATAATCTTACTGCAAAATCTATTCATCAATTTCAGAGGTGGTTTGGATGCTACGCAGATATTGAAATGCTTAAGACTGTATTTTTTGAAAATATGATTGAACAAAGTACGATTTTGCGTATGAGAATTCGGATTTTAAGTTTCAAATTATAAAATTATCCTTTAACCACTTCCAGACGAGCGTCTTTTGCAGATTTTTATTTTTATTTTTAATCTTTTATCAAAACAGAAATTTTTATCTAATTGAATAGGAAAATTGCTAAATAAGCCAAAATTTACCAAAATTTACAATTAATCAACTATAATGAGCACCTTATATGCAGCACGTACACCGATCGCTCGTCCTCCGAAGGGCTAAATTAACACTATATGTGATCTTTAACACTTACAAGGGGACCACCAGACATGGTGCTCACAGATTTTGATGATTTCAAAGTATCTTGTAGAGGTCATACCACTAATTATTCTGGTGAAAGGGTTCCTTCAAATGGACCTTGGTTTTTGAGAAATTGGGGGTCAAAGTTCAGCGTATATTTCAAATACTTATTAGTACCAACGCTATATGTCAATTCGTGGCGTCGTGCCAAAGCACGTGTCTGTGAATCGAAAGGTTGTGAGTTCGAATCCATCCTCGGCTTCTATTTTCTTTTTTACTTATATTTATATTTTTTACACGTACAAATTTTAAGTATTTTTATTACTAAAGAAATTGCTACAACTTTTGTATTTTCTTAATAAATTGCATTTACATTTTTGAATTTTTTCATAAAAATTTATTTTTTTCTGCAATTTTTAAACTAATATTCTTTTGATAACACAGCAGAACTTATTTAGGCCTAGAACTTTTTTTTCTTAAATATTATCTATATTTTTTACTTTATGCACAATTCTGAAATAATGATTTTTCTTTTTTCTATCGCTTTTTTATTTTATTTTATAGCACTTTAAATGCAAATTTATCCTTTTTTGTATAAATACAAAATAATTTTCGCGTGAAATTTCTTAAACGTTTATAGGATTAGATAATTCAAGTAATGCATATCTTCGAAAGAGTAATAAAATATTAATACAGTAATGCTAAAATACAAGTTGTTACCAGCTATCCAAATTTTCAATTTTCCAATTTTCTGTAAACACATTTATCTCACAAGTTCAATCTCACCCAATTGATGTGCAAAAATGTCTGTTCATATAATTTACGATATATATAAAAATACTATTTTTTTTTTTTTTTCGTCTGCTTTCCTTTCTTCCGTGGAGTCCGTAATACACTGATCACATATTTGCACTTATACAAAAAATGATTAAATATTTTTTTTTTTTTTTTTTTAATCTTTTAATGTATTTTTAAACATATTTATAACGAATTAAGTATTCAAGGTATTTAATTATGGAAGTTTTAAAAAATGAAGTTTCACATAAATTAAACCGGATTTGCGTTTAGATTAAAAATTTCGGTAAAAAATACTGATTTTTTCTAAAAGTTCATAAACGTAAACTTAATTTCTTAAGGGGACAGTTTACCCCAAAATTGATCAAAAAATCGATTTTTGTTTTGAAACATTAAATGGAAGCCGGTTTAATTGTGAATATTTTAAAACCTCTTTTTCATCCATACGACAATCATATCTTGACATGTTGTAAATCTTGTTAATACACCTAACGCAATTCCCACACTAATGATAACTTTAAACTTTTTTTCCCTCTATGTTTATATTTACTTCGCTTTCATGTTTTAAGAATGTTAAGGCTTTTTTTGCATTTGATAAAGATATTTAAAATGTTCTGTACAATTTGATTGTTATATATGTGTTGAATATGCGCATGAAATTAGACTTAACATTATTATTGTTATAATTGTTATTAATAAAAGTATATATGAAGATGTGTTAGATTTCACCACTTTGCACAACTTATATCAAATAAAAAAATATATTAAATGTAGCATTACATTATCTAAAAACCCATGCACAGTATTGTGTAATACACATTTAAAAAAAAAAAAAAAAAAAAAAAAAAAAAGGTGATTGACTAATCTAAAAATATTATTATTTAAAATTGTGGAGATTTTAAAATATTAAAATTTTCTTATACTTTTTCAAAATTTTAATTAAATACGCATTTTTATTTAATTATTTGTTGCAAAATGTACTTTTAGTGGAACCTTGAACTGCAGTCAGTTCACCGATTGAGCCATATTTTTTGAAATAATAGTAATAATAAAATATTGAAAAAGTAAACTGTCCTCTTCAGAAAATGTCAAAAGGTTCAAAGCTGTAGAATTCCCAATTCTGCTTAAAATTTGTAACATGTAAAAAATATAAATATAAGTAAAAAAAAAATAGAAGCCGAGGACGGATTCGAACTCACAACCTTTCGATTCACATACACGTACTTTGGCACGACGCCACGAATTGACATGCAGCATTGGTACTAATAAGTATTTGAAATATACGCTGAACTTTGACCACCAATTTCTCAAAAACCAAGGTCCATTTGAAAGAACCCTTTCACCAGAATAATTAGTGGTATGACCCCTACAACATACTTTGAAATCAACAAAATCTGTGAGCACCATGTCTGGTGGTGCCCTTGTTAGTGTTAAAGGTCAGAAGATTATTCGTTGTTTGATACATTTAATTTTTAAAGTACCATCATTTAACAAATAGTAAATATGCCTTATAGGGAAAATAAGTTTCATTTATATTAGTAAAAATAGCATGTTATGGTGATATAAAATTCAAGATTGCGGGGAAAAAGGATGTTTCGAAATCAATAGGTTGCATGATAAAAAACACAAACTTATCATAAAACATTTTATTGTTTTCATTTAATCTGATGGAAGGTTTTTATAATCTTTGTTTTGATGCAATCTATTAAATGAACAAAGTATTTTTATGTGCGTTTCATCTCGGATGAAGGGCGTGGTGCATAAATACACTTGTAAAGTGATCAAACGGAAATCCTTTATCTGCGCAATTTTATAATGGAAAATTTTAATTAGAAAAAACTACAATGTTCGTAAAATAAATTTTTTTATCTTTTACATTTGTGAAAAAAATATATAATACTAAAATACTTAAACAAAAAGAATGTAATGATATAATTTTAAATTAAATTATCAATTAACATTATTTGGGCATTTTGTGCACCGGATAATAGATTACATTATTTTAAGGAAAAGAACTAATTTTTTAATCAATACGTAATAGCATACCCCACTCATACGAAGACACTCGAAAGCAAATTTTAAAACAATGGCAGCGTCCTTTAAAAGAAAAGTGTTCGCAATTAAATTCTATACAATGAACAATGTTTTTCATACGATATCCGAGAACAATCCCTGACAGGAAAGCTCTTTTTTTTCATGGGTTATGTCCTAAGAAAGATAAATAAATGAAACTGCAACTAAAATCAGATAAAGTAAAAGTTTAACTCCTTACAAATGTACCTCTCATATCATACTGAAAAATAAGTTTTAAAATATTGAAATTGAAACGAGAAATTTAGAAAAAAATACCAATGAGACTGTAAGTCTATTTGCATGATTATAGCTTAGGCTCTTAAATTCAGAATTGTACTTTATTCATTTTTACTGCTTCGTAGAAAAAAAAAAGTTTTATCGCATACATAAGTCAGAAATTTAAAAAGCACATTTTTAAGACACATTATGTATTTTTCAACATTGCCGACTTATTTTTTAAATTAGAGCCAGGTGTTTAAGGTCATTTATATCTATAAAATCATTTATTGCGATTTCAGGCTTACACCTTTCGGATAAAAAAATATATGTTTCGATCCAAAAACTACACTATACATATAAAATGTAACAAGCACTTCTTTACTTACATTATGTTATATTTTATTAAGTAAAATTTCTGTTTTGAATATGTTTATTTAATCTCCTGACTTTAGAACATAAATTGCTATAATTAAGTTGGTTCTAAAATATTCTATTCAAAAGTGCAACATTACATATTTACAGGCTCATTTTTAAACGTAAGTCATAAAATTAGAATGCCTAACTACTGAAGCGATTTTAAATCGAACTGAAATCTGCTTTCTTATAAATAAATTATTTATCTTGTTATAAGATATAGTTGTCATGTGACGACATGCTTCCTCCTTATTTGCGCTGCCGCTGCTGGAATTCAGTACAAAACACCCACTTTGAAAGTATTTTCTCAAAGATATTCTGGCTTAATCGAAAACGGAAAACACTATTCGGTGACATAGTTTCTATGGGTAAGGTCATCTGCCAATTTCATGCGTTTCCAAATAAACATTAATTCAAAAATATCAGGGGATTCCTGGGATTTTAGGTGGTTTTGCACCAGAAAATTAGTAAAGTAATCATTGCTAAATCTAATAACATTTTTCCGTTAAATAAGAAAAATATTACTTTACAGACATTATGGTAAAAGCTCCTTGAAGCGTACGCAGGGTGCGTAGTTGTCAAGAAATTCAGAGGATTTTAATTCTTTAAGTATCAGAAATTCTTTAAAGTACTGGTTGTTACATCTGAAAAGGATTTCTTTTTCCTTAAATAAAACAAACGTTACATTATAAGAATTCTGGTAAAAGGTCCTTACAAGGTCCTTCCAGACTATGCACCCTGGTACGAACACTGAATGTTAAGAAAAACTTAAACGTAAGACAACTTTACATAAAAACTAATAATGTACAAAATGTATATTGCCTTGCAGTTTTCTAATGGTTGGAAAAACATTTACAGTTTTATTTCTCTTAATAGTGTTTTTTTCTCTTTCAACAGCTTAATATACATTTTTTTACTTATCTTTTAAAAATCACTACTACTTTTTTAAATATGAATATTTTTGTTTCGATTTCTTCCACATTCGAATGTATTACATAAAAATGTGCATAGATTATTAGATGTGTAGGATTTTACATTTAATATGATTTTTTTTTCTCTCGCGTATATTAAAAAATGAAGATAATTCAACAAACTCTCAATTTACATATCTTTGAAAAAATGACTATAAACCTGTATGTTAAATGCAAGCACAAAAATATTAAATACACCATGGAAAACACGTAAAAAAATCAAACCATTATCTAATTCAGCAAAATAGCCTGAGTATTTTTTCGAAAAATCAATTTGTAAAAATATGAGCAGAGAGAAAAATCAGTTTAAAGCTCTCATTCGCATGGGTAAATGCCGTAATTTACAATATTACACGCTACAATAGTCGTATAGATATTGTCAACAATTAAAGAAGTTTTCAGTTAATATTTTAAAAAAAAGGTCATCTTCAGTATTTTGACCAGCTTCAAGATTCTGTGTTCGCTTAACACGACAAACACTCTGTAGTCAGTTTTTTACCATACATTTGGCAGTTTTGCACATTCAATAATTCTGCATGATGTATTAGGGCGTGATACAAAGGGCTCACTATATGATGAATCACCACGTCTACCGCTTGGTCCTCTTTTTTCGAAGCGCTCATTGGCTGTCCTTTTTTAATATATCAACTAAAGATTATACAGTTGTCTTCTTTTATATAAGTATAATAATTTAGGGCAAATGGATTTTAATAAACGCTCCACATTTCTTTAAAAAAATTTTCCAAATGACATTAAATTTCAGAGAGTTACAGTGGTATTAATCTTTAATTTCACACAGATTTCAAGCTATCATACAAACATGAGCTGTCAATCGTCGAAAACTTTCTTAAATGTAATCGATTTTGTTAGTTTTGTGTTAAAATTTTGATTAGATTTGAATATAATATATATATATATATATATTTTGTCTGCCTGCCTTACCGCGGATAACGCCGAAATTACAACACCCAGATCTCTGAAATTTTTGTCATGTGTGGATTTTAAAAAGGGAAAGTGCATATCGCAGCCGGATTTGTGGCTTTTCACCAATCCACGGCAACGAAGCACTCCGGTTAGAGGCTATATGCAGATGGCTGCCAAATCGCGTTTACGAAGCAACTAGCCACTGAGACCAGACGTTGAATATGGGATTTAACGACTGTATTTCACAGAAGATTTTGCATGGAGTAGGTCTCACTGAACAAAGGAATTTTAAAATAATTCAATTATTGCACTATTTTTGTGGTTCAAAATAGCTTAAATCAACGGCTATATTTCGTTATCCTTCCAAAACATAGTCTTCGTGACAGAAATACATACCCGTGTTTACTCATATAAAATTAATTTTTTTTTCTATTTTAGTATGAATGGAAATTTTAAATATTCGCAATTTGTTTGAAAACATTCATGATTTCGGGCGGGTCTGCTAGTATATATATATATATATATATATATATATATATATATTATAAACTGGAATTCTATAGGTAATTATATTAAAAATTAAAAATTGAATATTTTACTAATTCGTGAGGATGCCTTAAACCGCTTATGCCCATGGTGGAACTTTCGCTACCATCAGTGTTCACGATTTAGTAAAATTTTTTAATTCATATATTTGCATTAGAAATTTAAAATAGGAATTTAAACTATAAATATTTGCTTTAATTACTAAAGCCATTTCGTTATTAAATAAACCAAAATCTGCTATTTAGATTTTCTGGTATGAATTTCTATTTCTAATTTTTGAAATTTTTGGAACGCATTTTACCCTGGGAATTATACGGTTAAAAAGATCCCATTTCTACTGTATTTTTCTACCTGTTGCACAAAAATAACCTTTATTTTTTACTCCCTTCTTTATTTTAATGTAATTTTGTCATCGTTATTTCTAGCGATAAAAGATTTTTAGAAAGTTATAGCATAACAGATGACAATTTACAAAAATCATTATAAAAGATAAATCGAAGTGTGTATGCATAAAACTAAAAATTTTTTTTAATGAAATGAAATTAGTATAATTAGAAAATGTTTTTATATCGTTGATAATATAATTACGTTTCATTTTCCATGGTAATAAAAAGGTTTGGGTCTAAGGTATAAAGAGCCAGATTGGGCCACTTGCATAATAAATTAATAATTATGCATATTTAATAAATCTGGTGATTAATTAATAATTAGTTATTTTAGTGCATACGATTTTATTGCTTTATTTAATTTTTTTACATTTTTGTTTTTGGCCGAAAATAGGAATATCGCCGAAATTTGGTTTCGGTTTCGGCCTTAAAAACTTATTTTGGTTGATCCTTAGTTATTTCTGTTGTCTGTAAATGTACTTAACGTTAACATACATCCATTTATTTCTGCATTAACAAACAGAACGTTGATAGCTCACTTCACTACGGGATTTCTCTTTTAAATGGAGCATTTCATGAAAATATTTATAT
Source organism: Maratus speculifer (assembly GCA_964019185.1). Lineage (NCBI taxonomy): Eukaryota > Metazoa > Arthropoda > Arachnida > Araneae > Salticidae > Maratus > Maratus speculifer. The sequence goes on from OZ025299.1 coordinate 81,425,653, forward strand.
CTTTCTAAATAAATCAGGAAATAAGGATTTTTTCTCTTAGAATCGGGAGGGGTAAGGAAGTTCAGTTTTACAATTTCTAGAAACTCATTGTTTTTATCACGGTTTATCTCATTATATTAAGCTATTCTATAGCTATAAAAATTCTATTTTAGAATTCCACCTAAAGAAGCAGGAGATTTTCGTCTCCCTTGTTATTCTTTAATACGCTCATAAATAATTTCAAATTTATTTGAACATGCCAGTTAAAATTAGTTTTTTGCAGATCTTGTACTTTTGATTTTGCATTTAATTATCCTTATTCAGGGATCTTAAAAATTCTTTTTTAAGCTTAACTCAGAAGGAGTGACTTGGATGCATTATACCGAATTAGTTACATCAAACCAGAAAAAAGGTTAATATAGTTTTAAATTGTTATTTAGTACATGTAAGTAAGCAATCGAGTATTGTAATATCGCAGATACCTTGTCAAACTATTCACTATGAAAACAATGTTTTCAGTGGGATATTTTTCAAAATTAAGATTTCTTGATTGGCATCACTTTTCTCAAAGGGTATATTATCTTTGTTTTTGCCTTAAGTAATATGTCATCCACTAAGGTTACATAAAATGAATTTTGCAGTTTAAAAAAAATGGTGTCAATCAAGAAATCTGAATTTAAAAAACCGTAGCCCATTGGCAACAGGGTTTCCATATTGGATAACTTGATATGGTATCGGCGAAATGAGACAAATTAAAAGACACAAGTATCTAATAAATGGTATGACACATCCGCAGAAGTATAGAGCTTTTCATGATGCTGGAATCCACAAAATTTTCAATCTAAAAGTCTATTATCAATATTTCGGGCGTGACTTTCAAATTATTTTTATCCTTAAAACGAATTTTTGGAAATATTGCTAATCTCTAACTGCATTCATTGGTTTTCCCTGTTAACCAAGATTTTACAATGTCAGAAATGTTGGGTAAAGCTTTTTTTTTTTCTTCTTCTTTAAGATTGTGGTATTTTTTGAGTGCAGGTTTTCAAAAAGATCTTTTATTTTCGATAAGACAAGATTTGAAACTTATGTGCTCACTTATTTATATACAAATTAATTGTTTGACGTGCTTATTTGCCAAGAAAGACGAAATCTACCAAATTATTCTTCTTAAAGTGTAATTCCAAATATTCATTTAAAACTATTGATTAATGCGCAATGAACACCACAGTGGTGGAAGCCCCCAAATAACTTATCAAAAAGTTTGTACTCAATTATCTATCTAAAAGTAATATTTAATAAACATAGCTTTATAATCCATTATTAAACTCGCTTTCGGAATATATTGTAGTGAATTTGTTTGTCTTTTTCTCTACCTATTTAAATTTTTAAATATGCAAAATTGAATTTTATGTTTACTATCCTCATTATATTTTATAATTGAAGTATACATGTCGTAAATTCATTCCTTTACTATCTGTGCATTTGCCTATTTTTCTAAAGATCATTTTAGAACAATTACAATAAAAAAGAATGTTGCCCAGTTAAACTGATGGCATTGAGCTCACAGGCTACGCATACTAATTGTACATAACAGCCTTGTATTTTCGTTAATTCCGTTCGAAAAAAAAATTAAGAAGAGGAAACAGCTCTCCCCTTTCTCCTTTTATATACTTAATCATTGAACCTCCTAAACTATCAAGTACATGCTTTATCATATTAAAAAACCTATATCCAAAATTCAGAGCAAATCGCATAATTCTTAATAAAAACCCATTTAGCATTTATATAAATTAAGAGGAGTTATTCTCCTCTTTTATACATAACCATTAAACTTCCAAAACTATTCAGAGACTTGAACGAAATCTGACAATTCTGATTGAAAAATCCATTTATACAAGTTAAGGGGACGGGCATTAGAACCCCCGTTCCCCCTGTTTATACTTATTCAATGAACACCTAATAACAGCCACGGTATCGCCTCATCAGAATGATCCTATATCTAAATTTTGAACGAAAACTGTTAATTCTGCATGAAAATCCCGTTTATATCAATTAAGGGGAGGGGCATGAGCCCCCCCCGTTCCCCCTGTTTATACTTATTCAATGAACACCTACTAACAGTCACGGAATCGCCTTATCAGAATGATCCTATATCTAAATTTTGAACGAAAACTGTTAATTCTGCATGAAAATCCCGTTTATATCAATTAAGGGGGGGGCATGAGCCCCCCGTTCCCCCTGTTAATACTTATTCAATGAACAAATAATAACAGTCACGGAATCGCCTCATCAGAATGATTCTATATCTAAATTTTGAACGAAAACTGTTAATTCTGCATGAAAATCCCGTTTATATCAATTAAGGGGGGGGGGGCATGAGCCTCCCGTTCCCCCTGTTTATACTTATTCAATGAACACCTACTAACAGTCACGGAATCGCCTTATCAGAATGATCCTATATCTAAATTTTGAACGAAAACTGTTAATTCTGCATGAAAATCCCGTTTATATCAATTAAGGGGGGAGGGCATGAGCCCCCCGTTCCCCCTGTTTATACTTATTCAATGAACACCTAATAACAGTCACGGAATCGCCTCATCAGAATGATCCTATATTTAAATTTTGAACGAAAACTGTTAATTCTGCATGAAAATCCCGTTTATATCAATTAAGGGGGGGGGGATGAGCCCCCCGTTCCCCCTGTTTATACTTATTCAATGAACACCTAATAACAGTCACGGAATCGCCTCATCAGAATGATCCTATATCTAAATTTTGAACAAAAACTGTTAATTCTGCATGAAAATCCCGTTTATATCAATTAAGGGGGGGGGGGCATGAGCCCCCCGTTCCCCCTGTTTATACTTATTCAATGAACACCTAATAACAGTCACGGAATCGCCTCATCAGAATGATCCTATATCTAAATTTTGAACGAAAACTGTTAATTCTGCATGAAAATCTCGTTTATATCAATTAAGGGGAGGGGCATGAGCCCCCCGTTCCCCCTCTTATACATAACGAATGAACTGCAAAAACTAATCAGGGAAGCGCCTTATCAGGATATACCTATATACAAAATTTCAAGTGGATCCGATATTTTTATCATGAGTTATCGCGTTACGCACGAACGAACATACGAACGTACATACAGAACGGACGGGCACATAAGCTCTCAGGCTACGATAGCCTGTGAGCTAAAAAGGCTGAGCCCAAAACTTTTCATTTAAGTACGTGTGCAAACATGAGATTTGTAAAATGACTTCAAGCAGTAAAGATAAATTGAATTAAAATTGAACAGTGTTTTTCATACGCGACCGTATATAAGTAGAGACGCTTACTTTTTAGTAATGTAGAGTGCGTAGGTGTGTGTCATTTTATTGCCAATGTTTAAAAAGAGTAATCTTTACTTTATCAAGTCTGTTAATTTTGTCACAAAATAGATGAAGATTACTGTAAAAAATATTGGTAATTGAATATAAAACATTGCGTATTATATGATGGCAAAATATTATCTGTCAGGTTTTCACACAAAATATACTCTCAGAAATACTTTCTTCAGTTCATAGAAATATTCTTGGCAGTGATGCTACAGGGTGCAATATTCTATATCTATCGCCGACCTTTACTTCAACAACCGTTGGTCATAAACATATAGTTCCAATTGTAAAAATGCTTCAAATAAGGTAAATATCCATATTGTGGAATTGTTCAAATGAAAAAATCAATTTTATAAAAATTATTAAAACTAACTTTTTATACGGCCCTATAATCCCTATAATTATATTTAGTAAAAGTTTACACACATCATAGCAGATATAAAACAAAACATTCGACAGCTGTGTTACAAAAGATGACAGTTATTTAATTTCAAAGTATTAGATTTTTGTACATGATTTGTTTCTTTGAGAGATCAGCCAAAAAATGAATTAAAGATCAAAATGACGATGGAATGTCCTTTTTAAGACAAAACCAGATTTAGCCAGTATCGCCAAATAGGGGTATCACTAAAGAGGGTTATTTCATATAAAAAAATTAGCTGGATTTTTAAAGGTCGTATATAGAACGAAGGATAAAATATTGAAATTAAATATATATATATATATATATATATATATATATATATATATATATATATATCATCATATCAGAAAACGTTCTATATACTCTAAAAATGAATAAGTCAAACGCCAGAATCTGCTACTGATACTGTTTAACCAATTCGTGCCCGCATCGTATGCGTAAATTTTATTTGGTTTGCACCACTATTTTTAGAAGATTTAAGTTTAGTTTATTAATCACGAAAATGCGTCATTTAAATAAAATAATTATTGCTTTTCTTTTTTATCGGTGTCAAAAACAGTGCTGAATGCACCTTTTGAAGAGTCCCTAAAACGGACGATAGGCACTAATGGGTTAAAGTGTTATCGAATCGTGGCAATGCACAACTGAATATGTGAACAGTACTGAGTCCTGACACGTTGGAGCATAAGAAGGTGTAACTGTGCGACAAGCAAGGACGATGAATACATTACATTAATCTTGCTAAAATTTTATCTATAATCCTAGTTGCCATTACATAAAAAGTTCTAGGAATCCAGTTTTCCTAAAAGATTTTTAGTAACCTTAAAATTCTTTTGATTCACAGTGCAAAACTGTAATTATTACATGAATTTTTGTTTCTGCTGTTATATAAAAAGTTCTATAAAAACAAATTTGCCAGAAAAATTTTAGCAACTTTCCAATTTTTCTAGAGTTCAAGGGTTCTGGTTTTTAAGTTTGAGGTATAGAAGTATGAAAATTATTTATCCTTCTAATTATTTATCCTTGCTTTATTCTTCTAGTTTCATTCTGTTTTAAACATAAATATTTATAGGAATAGTATCATTTTGTAAACGCAATGATTCAGAAACCTAAGGTTATTTTTAATGAATGTGATCTGTATCCAAATTCAGTATCGTTTATTTCATCTTTAAAAGAGATTATAAAATAAATAATCTTTTTCTCGGTATAAAGTGTCTCACACGCATTTTGGATGGTTGGTTAAAAACACCTAATTGGCTGAGTGCCATTATGAAGAGTTTGACAAGCCGAGAAGTTGGTGTATTTTCTTTAACATCTTTGTCAACTGTGAAAAGAGAAGATCAAAGCAAAATATCTACGTGTCAAAAAATGAAAAAAATATTTTTGTTGCGTCATGGAGATGAGGACTTTAAAGAAAATAATATAACCTTTCGTTTGGTTTTGAAATTATAATTTAGAAAAAATGCAATATCGTTGAAATTTTAACTACGCAGAAGAAAATTATTTTGTTAGTTTCATAGAGCAAAATGTTGATATTTTTTCTTGAGGATTACGTAGGTTTTACGTGAAGTTTGCGATTTTTTTTTAATTTTATGCCTGACATTTATTAATATTATCTTGAAACCGTTTTAGAATGAAGAAACACCTTAGATATAACGATTTTTGACTCACAGTGCATAAGCGAACAGTAATCTTTACAAAATCTTAATCATAATTTTCTAGAAACAAGTGGTTTTTTAATCAGTAAAAGAAATATATCGAATAATATTTTTTTAATGAAAGTTTATGCATTCTTCTCGTCCTTCACCGATGCAGTTTTGCTTCCGCACTTAAAAAGTGATGGCCATTATAAGATCACTCCTCTGTCTGTCTGCCCGTCTGTCACAGTCATTTTCGCGTAAACTTCCTAAATCTACTAATTCTGGAAAAAAAAAGGGAGTAATAGATGTTTATTTAAGTGTTGCAGAAAAGCTATAGCGATTATCTTCGGTCGCATAGCTTTTTTTTTTTTTTTTTTGAAAATCGCATTTTTCCTTAACAGGGAAGTTTTAATCTGCAGGTGTTAACCGCTTCAGTGTCTTTCATCACTGGTTTTTCAAAATATAATTTTTTAGCACTTTCCAACAAAGTTGAAAAGTGCTTATGCATTCGGTTTGTCTGTCCGTCTGTCCGTATGGCCGTCTGTCCATCTCTCCGTGCTCTAACTCACATAAATATACTCGGATTGCCATGAAATTTTAGGACGTTATTGACATTTATCCTAGCACAAACCCTATTGAAAATGAAGTTTCTACCATGATTAGTTTATCTACAGAGAGAATCAAAAGTTTCCCATTACATTACGGCTTAGGGGAAAAATCGTTAATATACTGGGATTGCCATGAAATTTTAGGACGTTATTGACGTTTACCCTAGCACAAGTCCTATCGAAAATGAAGTTTCTACCATGATTAGTTTATCTACAGGGCGAATCAAAAATTTCCTATTACATTACGGCGTATGGAGAAAAATCGTTTCAAAGGAATTTTAAAGACGTTATACCCTGTCAAACATATTAAAATGTGCATTCTATAAAATATAAAGTGAAAATGTAGCTATTATTCATTTACAGGGCCACACAAAAGAATTCCATTAGATAATGGTAAAAGGGGGAATTGTGTGTGACATATTTTAAATATATTAAGCTTTTTCATGTATAATAAAATTGATATATGTCACTGAAGCTTAATATAAATTATACGCTACTGTCTTGCATAATATGAAGTACATAGCATTTGCAGGGCCATACAAAAGATTTCAAATAGTATATTCTTTCCGAAGTACCGTATATGTGTCCGATGATGGCTGATGGAGGGATGAAATGCATTTTAATCATGATATTCGCGTTTATATTTCGCTAAATATAGGCACATTATATGGTGTGTATAAATGTTATAGTTGATATACAGGGCTACCCAAAAGAGAATATGAGCGTAAATTATTTAAACGGGTTCTTAAATAAGCTATGCATTTTTACGCTGAGCTGCATTCAATTTACTGAGAAATGTTTGCAGAATATAGATAAAGGAATATACAGGACCACGCAAAGAATTCGGTACATGGACGCCTATGAATGATGATTTATGATAATGTGATTTCAGTTGTTTTAAAAGTTCTTTAGTTTATAATAAATTTTAGCCTAATGCTGACGTGTAATAAAGGTACAATGTAAACTACAGGGCTGAACAAAAATATTCAAGTATGTTTCCATCTAATTGTATGAATTGCTTAAAAAGAAATTTCAAGCTACTGGATATTTTCTTGCTAAGCTAAATTTTCCCATTATATGAACTGACATATGAAATACAGGGTTGTTCTAATGTACTGGAATACATATTTGGGTATATTTGGCTATACACTATTATTTCCCTAAATAACAAAGTTTTGTTAAAGATTTCATTATGTGTTGGAAAGTGCTTCATAATCTATGCTTAACGCATGATTTTTTTTACTTGTTTATATTTGAATCGGGAAAATGCTCCGATTAAATAAGGCAAAATTTACAATAAAATTTTGCTGGTGAAAGTAATCAAGGATTCTGAACACTTTATGTGGCATGCATACTTGTCCCCAAAGGATTAAGCAAACATGTTAAGGAGCGATGGAGTAACGTCGACAAATAGATTTACTCCGCGATTTCTGCTGTGGTTGGAAACCCATCCATCCCCTACCAACAACTGAGATTAACTCATTAGTGCCTAACGTCCCTTTTTAGGGACGCTTCAAAAGGTGCATGTAGCACGGTTTATGACACCGGTAAAAAAGAACAGCAAACTTTATTTTATTTAATTGAAACATTTTCGTATTAATGAACTAAACTTAATTCTTTTAAAAATAGTGGTGCTAACCGAATAAAATTTGCGCAAAAGGTGGTGGGCACGAATGGGTTAATAATAAGCTCAAAGAAGCTGCGGCCGTCCGATAGCATCAGATCCCCGAGTTTATTAATCCGAGTGATTTTTTCTTTGCTTAATTTACGCAGAATTTTTAAAGCGGTATTTTTAAGTACTGGTAGTTTTAAGATGTAGTGTGAATAGGATTTTTGCTTAGATTTTTATCATTTTAATATATAAGGACCATAAAAGTATATATATTTAATAGGTATGCATGGTTTCTAGACAGGTAAGTTTTTAAATAAATTAGAAGATATGGCATAAATTACGTAGAACATAGATGAATACAAAAGCAAAAAAAAAAAAGCACATTCTTTATTTGTTGGGAATAATTATTATTTTTATGAAACGAAACTTAAAATTATTACTAGATTTTTATTTTATTTAGAAAATTATTATTAGATTTAAAAAAAAAAAGAAACCTGAAAAATCTTTTAGCCTTTTTATGAATCATTTTGAATTTTCTACAACTACGCTTTTGCATATTTCTCTCTATACTTTTGGTTGGACAATAGTGACAAAACTATAGAATAGTCTTCTTACGATGAAATGTTCGCCGATGGTCAACCAACAGCAGCATCAGTCATATTCATATATGCATCTCTTTCTCTCTCTCTATATATATACAGGGTGTCCCTAAACTCATGGCCCATACGCTAGGGGGTGATAGAACACATCAAGCCGAATAATAGTAAATAGGAAACCAAGGGTCCCAAACGGTTTCCAAAGGTGATAGCCGCCATTAAAGTTTATGGTCCAAAATTTCAAATAAACATAAAAAACAGAAAAATTGGCCGATTGATTTGCAATTTTCACTAAAACTATTCTTTATGTCAGTATTTTGTTAAAAATAAATTATAAAGATAAAATTCGAAAAATGCCGATAGAGGGCGCTTTAGACTTTGGAGTAACGAACAACTATTTTTTGCATCTCATTAAATAGTTTCGTAAGCTTAGACTTATACTTAAATTTTGAGCTCAAAATCTGAATAGTTGGGGGTGGTTAAGTAGCACAAACTGAACTGTGTTTAGAAGATTCCAATTTCAAATGATTATAAAAAAACGGAATAAATGGTCGATTGATTTGCAATTTACACTAAAACTATTCTTTTTGTCGGTATTTTATTGAAAAACTATTTTAAAGATAAATTTCAAAAAATGTCAATAGAAGGCGCTTTAGACTTTGGAATAACGAACAACTATTTTTTGCCGTTATTTTTTGCGTCTGATTAAGTGTTTTCGTAAGTTTAGACTTAAATTTTGAGCTCAAAATCTCAATAGTTGGGAGTGGTTAAGTAGCATAAAGTGAACTGTGTTCAGAGGGTTCAAATTTCAAATGATTATAAAAAACGTAAAAATTGGTCGATTCTTTTGCGGTTTTCGCTAAAACTACTCTTTAAATCAGTGTTTTCTTGAAAATAAATTTTAAAAATAAATTGCACAAAATGCCAATAGAGGGTGCCTTATACTTTGGAGTAGCGTACAACTATTTTTAACCGATATATTTTTTAAATCTCATTAAATATTTTCAAATGCTTAGACTTAAATTTTGAGCTGAAATTCTGAATCGTTGGGAGTGTTTAAGTAGCGCAAAATTTAACTGTATTCGAGAGGGGGAGGGGAGTTAAATTTCAACTCCTGAACACAGTTCAGTTTTCTTAACCCCTCCCAAAGATTCAGAATTTAAGTTTAAATCTAAGATTTCGAAAATATTTAATAAGCTTTTGAAAGCATTTAATTAGATACAAAAAAAGAACGGTTAAATTAGTTGTTGGTTACTCTGAAATTTAAGGCGCCTTCTAACTGAATTTTTTGAAATTTATCTTTAATATCTATTTTCAAGAAGATACTGACTTAAAGAATAGTTTTATTTCAAAACGCAAACGAATCGACCAATTTTTCCGTTTTTTATAATCATTTGAAATTTGAACCCTCTGAACACAGTTCAGTTTGTGCTACTTAACCACTCCCAACCATTCAGATTTTGAGCTCAAAATTTAAGTCTAAGCTTACGAAACCATTTAATGCGATGAAAAAAATAATTGTTCGTTACTCCAAAGTCTAAAGCGCCCTTTATCGGAATTTTTCGAAATTTATCTTTATAATTTATTTTCAAGAAAATATCGACATAAATAATAGTTTTAGTGAAAACCGCAAATCAATCGGCCAATTTTTCTTTTTTTTATGTTTATTTGAAATTTTGAACCCTAAACTCTAATGGCGGCTATCTCCTTTGGAAACTGTTTGGACCTTTGCTATTACTCGTCTTGATGTGTTCTATCCCCCCCTAGCGTATGTACCATGAGTTTTGGGACACTCTGTATATACATATTTAGTCACACTAAATAATAAAATATCTGATTTAGGATTCTTTTTTAAGTCTCGATTTTTTTTCCTGAGTGTTATGACCTTGAAGTACTTTGAAGTGTCATTTAAGTAACTAACCGTAACTAACAAAAAATAAATAAATCTTTTATTTTTAGCGCATATGTCTTATAATGTATCATAGTTGTGCAAGGAAAAAATTCATAATCTGGGGTATAAAAACTTAAGTAAAAACCTATAAATTTATACGTCGTTCCTAGACCCCCACAAATAGATCATGAAACATTGTCATTTTTCACCCCGAAAAATTTCTATAGCCTCATTATCTCTTGTAAAAAGTTAGTACAAAATTAAATGTAAAGTGAAGATTTTTCCACAAAATTATTGCTAGCTTTATGGCTCGTGGTTAAATCGTTTGAAACCTCTTCTCTAGATGCTATCAGTGTTTGTAATGTAAATTTTTTACACATCAGTATGCATGTAAATGAAAACGTTTGCTTTACAACGGACGATATCGGCTTTAACGATAAAGAAATGCGCATTGTTAGAAACACGATTGGTGTTCTCGTTACAAATTTTGCCTTTTATTAAGATTATTTCGTTTATAAAACGTTGAATAATTTTAGTAAAAATCTTTAATTATGATCAATATATACAGAGTGATTCAAAATGAATGCAATTGCGCATGCATTTTGAATCACTTCGTTTATATATACACTGGTGTCCAAAATTTAAGCATAATTGGTAATTAAGTAATTATTTTTAAGTATTGAAAGAAATATGAATCGGAATGTGCTGAAACTCCAGGTGTGTAAACAAAATAGTACGCGTCACATATTTTCGCGAAGAGTTTTCCCCGAAATCGAACAGGGGACCGTTAACAAATTGAAAAAGAACGAAGATCTTTTGGATAACCCTGTCAAAACTAATGTAGCAAAAGCGTTCAAACTGCACATTATGATTAATTGGCTTATTGTAATGTACTGTGTTAAATTTTACAAGGATAGCATGTATACTCGTAGAGAAATTAAGGTTTTTATAAAAACAGTCCTAAATTTTTCCAAGTTTCTTGCTTATAATTTGCAGAGTTCTTATTATAAAATAATGTTCTTGTCTGAAAATATGACAAACATCATTGTACACAATATCCTGTCATCAGAATTTAAAAATAATAAAAATTGTATGAAAAATGAGTATGTTTAGTAAATAATTTTTCATTGCGCATGCGTCAACGATATCAAAATGTCATTTGCATGTTGTGTTAGCTAAATATATAGAGCAACCTCTGTAAAAGTTTCAAAAACATAGCTTGAAAATTCTGAAAATGGGAGCCTATAGAATCAATTCAAAATCCGTTATTCCTAAAGGAAGCAAAAAAATCAGGGGTTTTACCTAAATATAGTTGTACGTGCAATATTGTGTAGGCACTAAATAATGGAATATGGATACAGCCCCTCATCTTTTTGCTTCATTTAGGGAATAAAGGATTTTGATCTCATTCTATCAACGATAATTTTCAGAATTTTTAAGCTATGTTTTTGAGACTTTCACAAAAGTTGCTCTATACATTTAACTAACATAATATGCAAATGAAATTTTAATAGCGTTCACGCATGCGCAGTAAAAAATTATATAGTAAACCTGCTCATATGTCATACAATTTTTATTATTTTTTAATTCTGATGACAGGGTATTGTGTACAATGATGTTTGTCATTTTTTCAAAAAAGAACACTATTTTATATTAAGAACTCTGCAAATTATAAGCAAAAAACTTAGGACTGTTTTTATAAAAACCTTAATTTCTCTACGAGTATACATGCTATCCTTGTAAAAATTAACACAGTACATTACAATAAGCTAATTAATCATAATGTGCAGTTTGAACGCTTTTGCTACATTAGTTTTGACAGGGTTATCCAAAAGATCTTCGTTCTTTTTCAATTTGTTGACGGTCCCCTGTTCGATTTCGGAGAAAACTCTTCGCGAAAATATGTGACGCGTACTATTTTGTTTACACACCTGGAGTTTCAGCACATTCCGATTCATATTTCTTTCATTACTTAAAAATAATTACTTAATTACCAATTATGCTTAAATTTTGGACACCAGTGTACATTCATATATGTATGTGTGTTATAGAGTGTTCCAAAAATAACGATTAATTGCTAGGAAAACACTAATCTATTGATTTCTTTCACCGGTGTTTGAATAAATGCTCTCCATAGAATTAAGAATAGTAATCGTTTCCTAGAAACTGGATGATAAAACATACGAAGAAGTGCGTCAGTTTTACCATTGCAAGTATGAAAAACAGCCATCAACAAGGGCCAATATTAGGCTACTTGTGAGCAAATTCATACGAACCGGTAGCGTGGCCAATAAAAAACGACCTGGACGACCATCAACGTTTGACGATAGCGTCAATTGCATTCGTGAGAATTTTTTCACAAGTAGCCTGATATTGGCCCATGTGGTTATTGCCCGTATTTTCGATCGCACAGCTGACGCACCTCTTCATATGGTTTAATCACCCAGTTTCCAAGAAATGATATAGATGCTTTCTTTTAAGGAGAAGATTTCTACAAACACCTGTGAAAGAATTCTATAAATTAGTGTTTTCATTGAAATGCATCTTTATTTTTGGAACACCCTGCATTTTAACAAAAAAGCTCAAATATATAGTACAAACTTTCTAGAAATAATGTTTCAATTTTAATTAAATTTTCCATCTTTACGTAGGTTGATCCAAAAAAAAGTTTATAAGCAGAAGCATTTGAAACGTAATAATTGTGGAACGAATATTTCCACCCAAAGTGGTTGACAGATGGCGCTAGTTGTCCTACAATGGCTCTACGAGTAAGTAGCGTCAGTACGTAGACACTTAAGAGCGACAGTAATGGCAAGACGTCTAGAAAAGTGGTCTCGCATAGAGGTGCGTGTCGTAATTCGATTCTTATGGGCCAAGAATGTGGCCGCATCCGAAATTCACAGACAAATTCACAGTAATTCTTCTGCATGACAATGCCATGCCCCATTCAGCTCGCCAGACTCAGGAATTGCTGCAAAGGTTCAAGTGGGAGGTCTGGAATCACCCCCCGTACAGCCCCAATTTGGCTCCAAGTGACTATTTCCTTTTTCCGGCGTTGAAGCGAAACTTATCCGGAACACGGTTCACCTGAGACGATGCATTGAAAACACCTGCCGAGAAATGGCTCAATGAGCAGAGCCCTGATTACTACCAAGACGAGATAAATAAGTTGGTCGAACGTTCTGACAAATGCCTAAATAAGTTTGGCGATTATGTGGAAAAGTAAAGGACAGATGTGTCTCTTGATTGCCATTTCTATCTTGTTTCTATTGTTAATAAATACTTTTTCCTTTGCCTTGTAAACTTTTTTTGGATCACCCTTCGTACATGTTAATGAAATTACAATTAAAATGTGAAATTATTATAGTTAATAAACTCTTAAAAGTTCTTAGAATATTGATGGGAAGGATGGGTCGAATGAAAAACATAGAACTCATTGCAGACTATGATAACAATGTACTTTTTCCTGATTTATTGTCCAATATTTTTAAAAAGTGTCATATTTCTGGTTTTCGGCGGTGGTTTTCATTTATTATTTCATTTATTATCATTTCATTATTTGTGGTTTTCATTTTAGTGAAAAAAACTCTTTTAAATTACAACTTTACATTTACGAAGAAAATATAATTTTTAGGTAATAATTTACCTATTCATTACAAAAGATTGTTGCGTGAGCTTAAAATATCTTTTAAAATATGTCTCTGTTTATTATGTTTGAGTCAGGCAAAAGTGACAAGTTTTCATATCATTTTACTAGTTTATGAGCTCTTCAAAGGGGTAACTTCAACAAATTTATTTTCAGAAATATGCATTTTGTGTTACAAAAGCAAAGAAGCTCCGTCATTAATTAGTTTCATAACACCAGCTTGCACCGCCGGATTGCGAAAAGAAAATAATTTGGTTATGAATGTTTTAAAATATGTATAATGATTCTTAGAATATTTTTCTTACTTTTCAAATGTTTTGATATTTTTAAGGTTGTTCTTAAATTCAAACTTTGACTTAATACAAAATTATGATTTTGTTTTCACCCGTATGTGCATTAAATTTTCAGTTTATTTTTCGTCAAATTTCCCGAAATCAAACTCTTTTTTTCTTATTAAAGCATAACATTTAGGTTAGTTAAATTACTGTTCTCTAAATTTATTTCCAGTGTTATAAGAAGTCATAAAAAGTTAATACGTTAGTGATAAATTTCTTACGTAATAATTCAACATGTTATAAAAATTTTGATATTAACCCATGTGACCCATGTGACGCTTCCATAGTACAATGTAACAAATGTTGGTAACAATGGTACATTAATTTTCTTAAAGCAGTTTTTCGCACGGCATAGTTTTTTCATGAAATCTGAGGGTACCATGTCAAAAAAAACTACTGAAAATTTTTCACTGTGATACTTTATTCATCATTGTACGCTTTGTATGTTCATAGAAAGAGGGAATTTGACATCGGGAATAAAATCTTAAATTAGTGAACCCGTACGAGCTTTACACTTCATACTAATATTTTTCAAAAATGTCTAATATTTTTAGGTACAGTTTTAAAATTTAAATGAATTTTAAGGATAAAAATATCTGCAAACATCAAAAGTCTATACAGAGTGTTATTGCATTTATTCCATCAAAAATAGTGTAAAATATATACAAAGATAGCAAAAGCACATGTGAGAAAAAAAATTGAAAATCTTTTTAACTACATTAAAGGATGATATCAGACGAACCGCTTTCGTGGAAGATGAAAAACGTCTCGGATGTCCGTCAACAGCATTCGTTAAGCAGTTAAAAGAAGCCAAAGTTCACAAGTAGCCTGATATTGGCCCTTGTTGGTGGCTGTTTTCCGTATTTTCGACGATACAGCTGACGCACCTCCTCAAATTTTTTTCATTTAGTTTCCAGGATATGATGGCTATTCTTTCTTCTAAAGAGAGCATTACTTCAACCACCTGTGACAGAAATCAATAGATTAGTGTTTTCATGGAAATGGATCGTTATTTTTGGAACAACCTGTATTATATATACCTGTATTATATATATAAATTATTATAATGTACTTTGTTGTATTATATAAGAATAATTCGCTTCTTTTTAAGTTTCAAGCTGAATACAAATGTGGTAAAAGAAATCGTAGCCATAAATTATCAAATGCCTGATTTTTCTCGGGATGAGCCCGAGATAACTCTTGATTATCAAGAAGTGGTTAATTATAGACATTTTGAAAATTACATGTAATATAAAATATATTTTCCCCCATTTTCGCTTTATATCTCCTAACGATTTATTAAGAAAATACGTTATTTGTTGTATTTTGCTTTTAAAGATTCATGTCAATTGTTCAACTGTTTTCCATGCTCGCATATTATCCTGCCCACAACATTTTGTATATTTAACCTTCAACGTATCATGTTTCATAACATACTGTAAATAAACTTAAAAGGAAAAAAATAAGGTTATTAACTCTTTTTTTTTTTTTTTTTTTTTTTGGATAATCAATCTAAATTAAGTGACATGTGCAAATATAAAGAAAAAAATTAGATGAAAAGAGGAAGATGAAAAACAGGACGCATTCTAATCTTGGGCGGATGTCTTGGGAATTTTATCCACTTTGTGCCGAAATTTAATTTCCTGTGAGCTTTACAAAATCATTCCAACCTTTCGTAACGTCAATGTCGGTAAAACTGTCTGATAAGTATTTTGAAATATTCAGATTTATTAATCTCACAAGGAATTTTTATTTAATACACCTAAACAATTTTCTATTTTGGTACTCTTCATAAAGAAAATACCTTCATAATTTTTCTAGGAGTAAATGTATTCCTTAGCTGATTTATTCATCCTTTGTTAGCAAAATAATTAAACAGCAAATAAATCATGAAGAAGAAAAGAAAATTGGTAAAGTAATGGATCGTGTCTGTACCGAGTTTTGCTTTTAAAATATCGCCGAAGCTCAAAATTGATAATTTTTAGGACAATACGTGACTTTCGAGTGATACATTGGTGCTTATGTTACATTATATCTATAGTTAAAATTATTGCAAAAAATATTTATCAAATTTTGAAACATATATATATGTAAACAACTAAATTGTAAGTGTAATGTGAAGCAATTAAAAAAAAATTACAAACTTTTCCAAACAGTTCATTTTGTTTTCCGAAAACCTCTTATAAGTGTTAAACTAGTCGAATGTGGCAATACCAAAATTTTCTTGTATCTCATACATGTTATTGCTTCCTTAAAAATGAAGCACAGCAGTGTCTCTGGTTAGGTGATTTACACAAAATTTAATTAGCAACAACGTATGTCATGTTCTAACTAAATCCGAAGTTTGATAAAAATCCGTGCATAGTTCTTGAGATAGAGCTATTGCAGAAATCGTGAAAAATTCAGAATAGCAGCTCCATCTGTTGAGCGATTTACATCAAAATGTAGGAACCGTCAATCCATGGTAATGTCTAACTGAAGCTGAAGTTTGATAAAAATATGCGCCTTAATTCTTGAGATTAAGTTATTGTGAAGATCGAAAAAAGTGCACTTTAGCAATGCGATCTGTGAATTTACGCCAAAATGTAGAAAGCGCAAATTCCTGAAAAGATCTAATTAAATATGAAGATCGACGAACATCCGTTAATAGTTCGGAAGATTGGGCTATTGCGGAAATATTAAAAAATGCTGCATAGCAGCATCACCTGTTGAGCGATTTACACCAAATACAAATTAGCATTATTAATTTACATGAAGGACTAACTGAATGTGAAGTTTGATGAAAATTCGTGCATTAGTTCCTGAGATAGAAATATCGTGATATCCATGTATTGTGCTGCATAGCAGTGCCACCTGTGGAGCTATTTACGTCAAACGGTATTCAGTCCCATATTATATTAAGGACTAACATAATATTAAGTTTTATGCGAATCCGTTCAGTAGTTCTTGAGATATAGCTATTGCTGAAATCATGAAAAAGGCAACATAGCAGTGACATCTGTTGGGCGATATACACCAAAAACTGATCAGCTGTAGTTCATATCAAGATTTAATTGGATATAAAGTTTTGTGAAATTCCGTGCTATAGTTCTTGAAATAGACCGCCAACAAAATGTTTATCACATACAGAATGACATTGTAACAGAGTGACAGACAGATTCGAAGACAGACTTTTTGTAAAAACAAGTTTTTGGGCTCATTGACCCCTAAAACGTGTAAATCCGTCGGAAACCGGAATTCGAAAATTTTTACGAACCCAATACTTTCTTCTTGGAAAGATAAAAGAAAAGCTAACAGATGACAAAATAATCCAAATAATGTAAGTTCTATTATGACCATAAAGAAAGTTCTTTCGTTTTGAAAAGTCGTTATTGAGAGTTTGAATACTGAAATATAATAAAACAAATAGTAAATCAAAGTAACATTTCAGAAAAGTAATCTGCGATTTAATTAGTAAATGTTTTTCCAAAGAGAGAAAAATAATGGGTTTTTCATATTTTAGGTCTCGTTTTTTGCATAATAATAAAGGTGTAAGTATTTCAAATGCTTTATTGAATTTACTCTAAATTAAAGGTATAAGCAGGTGTGTTTACTTCTGAACACCATTATTTCTTGAAAGAAATCTTTGTCTTATTTAACAGCAGAATATTGCAATCAAATAAAGCAAAAGATATTTTTTGGAAATAGTGATATTTAAGCCCCCGTACGAACCTTAATATATCTGAACTTCTTTAATCTCGTACTTATAATAATATGTACCAATACTTTTCGTACTTATATTGTAATGTCATCTTGAATGGATGCAATAAATTTCAAGAGAGTCATCTAGAAATCGCTGAAAGAGTAACAAAAAATCTTGTATATTTGTAAGATTGTGAACAAACTATCTACAAGATATTTTTGTGTAATTAACAATTTTACTGTTAGATAACTTCATATTTCTTAAACCAGTTTTTAATGATATTACAAGAAACTACTATATCACGTTTTAGACACATAATAAAGACAATATAGGGGAGAATAGGAAGGGGTGCGACAAGTTAAAAAAATATATATTAATTTTGTTTCGCGGAGGATGTTTCATAGTATACTATATGTTTCTCATAATTTTGATTTAGGACTTGGTTTCTCCCCCCACCCCCACACACAAACACACACAAAAAAATGATTGCCTGTAGACGAAAAATTCATCTTAAACTTTCTTGGATAATTAAAAAAAGCGTTTTTACCCACTTGGAGTTTTAATGTCCCATGCTGATCTCAAGCAAGAAAATTAACACAACTCATATATACTATTTTTCATAAACGAAGCAAAATATATGTAAATCTTTTTCAGACCCGTAACCAGTCGGCCAAAGTTACTGATGGTTTTTTAATTTTTTGATTGAGATAATCAACATCTGATCTTTACACCTATATTTAAATAATACACATAAATATAGACAAAAGTCCAAAGCAAGTATCTCTAACATAAAATTGTTGAATGCAAAACTTAAAAATAATAATAATTTAATATAGATTATATTGATAATGTAATATTATGAAGTCTGGAAAAGTCTCAAGAGATGGAGACCGACTCCACTATGGGGTCGGGCTTCATTTCACCCTTCCCCTGTTTAATTTAGATCCTGTTTTTTTACGGTTACATAAAATTATAGCACTTATCTCTGCAGGCAACTGTAAAATCATGCATAAAAAAGCAAAAATATTAAGAATCAAGGCGTTGTAAAGAAATGGAGGATTGGTTAAAATTACCCCCCCCCCCCCCCACACACACACACCATAACCACTACTATTTTACTTCTCTTTGTGGTGACAAATTAATAGATAGCGTAATCTACCAGTCTACTGGTCTTCCGGATAACTATATTTATAGGCTATTTCCATGAGTACTTGTAGTGTAAGTCACAGGCTACGATTTTTGGCTACCAGTATTATAGAATAAAAAAAATGTGATTAATTTTATTGGCACATTCTCATTAATTAAATAAGGCCAAGCAGACTTTTCGAAAATAACGGTGGCAAACAAGCCTAGCAATTAATAGGTTATGTGACTTACACTACAGAACCCATGGAATTAGCCTATATCACTTTTCCTGTATAAAAAAGTACCTAGAACTATATACCATACCATAGTAATATCTTTTAATGGAATTGTCAGGTTCCTAGAAGACATCTGCCCTGAATTAGAAAGGAATGACATTTCCTCATCTGAATATTTTTATGTATTGTTAGTTGTGTATCCGTGAAGCTTTCGAAATACCTTTCTTTCTTTTCTTATAATGACAAATGACAGGTGGTTATCCAGGCACAGGTGTGCAGATGACGCACTCGTTGATGAATGAAAGTGATAGCCGCGGGGCGTGCCTCAGCTGTCATCTAGCTATTGGAGTGATGTGTAAACAGTAGATGTCATGACTCAAGGTTGGTATGCGGAATTGAACCAATGGAGGAACTCTAAGAGGCCCTGCATGGGGGAAGGAAGATCTCTGAAGGTCAACTCTGGACGGAGAGGTTAGACAGTTCTCGCTTGGCGTTGAGACCGATAGGTCGCTCAGGATTTGTGGTCCTGTTGGATAGTGTATATTTTGAGCGCGGGACAAGGCGTCCCGGTGGATAGTGTTATAGGCCGAGAAGTGAGGCCTAGTACCCTTGTGTATTGAGATTCTGCAGTAATCTCTGATAAAGCGTATCTAACGTGCGTTGAGTGTGAGGAAGAAAGTGTAAGTTGAACGGTACACAACCAACGTTTATTGTAGTTAATTTAATGTTGAACCGGATCATCTATACCCGAGTTGTAATTGTAAATAGTTGTAAATATTATTTCTTGTGTACATATCTATATCTTAAATAAACTGTTAATTCAGTTCATTAACAGTGTCAGTGTTAGTTTACCCAATCCTCACAGCAGGTGACCGATATCACCCATTAATATCGGTGGTGGCAGCTTAAACTACCTAGGACATTCTTCTAAGTTTGGTGGACTGAGAGGAGCGTCCGACAAATTGGTGGCAGCGTCGGGATAGAATCGCCTGAAACCAGTGACCAGCGAGCCGTGTTGCAGTCTGTTAATGCCAGAGTATCCAGTGGAATTCTTGTGTGGTCGTGCCATATCGTCGAGTATGTGCTAAAGCATCGTGCCGGATCGTCGATTGTATGCTAAAGTGTCGTGCCGTATCGTCGAATGTGTGTAAAGTGTCGTGCCGTAGCGTCGAATGTGTGTAAAGTGTTGTGTCGTATCGTCGAGTATGTGCTAAAGTATCGTGCCGGATCGTCGAGTGTGTGATAAAGTATCGTGCCATATCGTCTAGTGTGGACTAAAGTGTTGTGCGTATCTTTATTAGAAAGAACTAAACTGAACTGTTGTGCCATATTACCGCTACATCGTGGAGCTACCTGTGATTAGAAAAGTAATCCAGCAAAGAAAGTATAAGGTAAGGTGTTTTGATCATTCATTTCTTCTGACATCTCGAACCAAATTGTATTGTTGTATAATTAATAGTAATTTAAGTAAATTGTCTATGTAATTTATGTGCAATGAAATAATTGTGTTCAGATAGGTGTAAAGAATTAGTAACCATATTGCTATTGTTTTAAAGAAAGGTCATAATAATTTGAGATGATAATGATAGGCTATTTATAATGATATTAGTGAACTAAATTAATGCATTAAATCTAAATTATTGTTAAAGTAATTGTTAAATGAAGCAATACTGTTTAAATTTTAAGAGTTACATTATCAAAATTCTAAGCAAATGAAAATTTTAATTGGCCAATACTAGTGAGAAAAAAAAAAGGCTCAAAAGAGAGCCATAGTGGAAAAAAAAGGCTCAAAAGAGAGCCATAGTGAAAAAAAAAAGGCTCAAAAGAGAGCCATAGTGAGTAAAAATAAAAGTAAAGATTTTCAGTATATTTGTTATAAGTGTAAGAACCAGTATTGAGTTCGGAAATATTTTATGAGGATAATTGTAGAAATTTATATATGCATGTTATACAATTTTTCTTTATGTGGATTTCTTGATTGACATCAATACTTCTATTCAATATCAACGTATCAGTATGATTATGTAAATTGTATGTTGTTATCTAAGTGTATACATTGAGACCTATATTGCATAGTAATCAAATCGAATTACTCTTTTACCTTTTGTTTTATTGGAAGTATATTGTGTGATATCAATGGTTGAGGAAAATTAGAGTATTCAGTAGGTTAATTAGAAATGAAATGCATTGATTATCTGAAGGGTATTAATTAGTATAATAAGTGGAGAAATATCTGTACTAAGTTAGAAATTCCGAAATATTAAGTTGGTAGGTTTAACTATTCTTGTGGGGTGGTTATAACAATCGGTGAAGGTATGGCTTTCTTATTAAAACTAAAAAAGGTTGATCTTCAGGGGATAGCCGAAGAATTGGGTGTTGAATTCGCGGAAGATGATACCAGAATTCAGCTTAAGAAAAAGATAATGGACAGTGATGAGTATGACGAGGGGGTTATTAAGGAATTATCTGACGCTATTGTTGCAGAACGATTAGAACAAGAAAAATTGAACGCGAAAAGTTAGAAAAACAGGAAAGGTTAGAGCGTGAAGAAAAACAGGAAAAATTGGAGCGCGAAAAGTTAGAAAAACAGGAAAAATTAGAACGCGAAAAGTTAGAAAAACAGGAAAAATTAGAACGCGAAAAGTTAGAACTCGAAAAGTTAGAAAAACAGGAAAAGTTAGAAATGGAGAAATTGAGGATGGGACATGAATTAGAAATGGAAAGGCTCAGAGTTCAAGGTTCAGCAAATAACTCTAATGGATCTAGGGAATCTAGTAATGAAAGTAACATTGAAAAATTGATCAAAAGTGTTAAAACTCTATCTATCAAAGTACCAGAAGGGACTGAGGGATGGAATTTATTTTTCAACAGTTTAGAAAGGGCATTCCAAACTAAAGATGTACCGGAAAACCAGCAGGCCGAAATTCTACTAAATATGTTAGGAGATAAGGCGGATAATTTGTTAATTTATACCACTAAGGAACAAATGGAGAATTATGAGGAATTAAAGGAGTTAGTCCTAAGGGAACATGAGCCAACCCCGAGGGCATGTTTAGAAAATTTCCGGAAAGCTAGGAGAAATCCGAACGAAACCCATGTATTATTTGTATCGCGGTTAATAGCTACGTAGGAAAATTATTGTAAAATTAGAGGTGCGGACACTTATGAAAAGGTCAACCAGTTAATAGTTACTGATAAGCTAATGAGTACGCTAGATGAGGATACTGCAGCATATATTAGTTTAACTCACCAGGGTAAATGGTTAGATGCTCCTAAAATTGCTAAAGAGTGTGATAATTATTTTGATGCTAAACATAAGTCTTATGCGGTTATGCATAAAAGCTTTAAAGGTAAAGATAAGTACGTAAACAATGAAAAAATGAGACCGAGGGAGGATAATAAATTTAGTGGTAGTTGGAGGCAAAATGGTAGTAAGGAGTGTAATTCTTTTCCGGATAGGAAAACAGAGTTTAAGAAGACGAATGATGCTTCAGGGCCTAAATGTTTTAAGTGTAGTTTGAGAGGTCATTACCAACGTTTTTGTAATAAAGTGGGTAATGAGGGAACTAATAATGGCAATAAAGGGCGAGACCAGAAAGCAGGTGTTCATAAGATTATGGTGAAAGAAAATCAAGAGTTACCTAATGGGGCTATTGTGGCTAGAATATCGGCAAAGGCCGAGCAGAAAACTAATGTTATTGGTGAGAAATTAAATAAACTTGAGAAAATTGAAGTTAGTGTTAATGGGCAAAAAGCAAAGGGATTGGTTGATTCTGGATGTGAGATTAGTGTTGTTCATAAAGATTTAGTACCGGAAGAGAAATTAAAGGGAGCGGGTAGTATTTATTTACAAGGGTTATTTGGTGAAGCTGTTAAATCACCGTTAGTTAAACTACCGCTAGCTATTCCGCAATTCGGGCAAACTAATATTATTCATCAGGAAGTACTTTGCGCAGTAACTGATAATATTAATGAGCAAGTAATTTTACATCCCGAGGTGATTAATGAGTTGTCAGGTGTCAATCTTGAGGAGCCATTGATAGAGTCCGAAGAATTAAAAAGTTCCGAAATTATTATTGATAACTCGAATGAAAAGGAAGATGTAAGTAACGATAGCTGTAATGTTTACGTAATAGACGCGAGATCGCAAAATGTACAAAGTCAGGATCCAGAAAAAACTGAAACGGAGGAAAATAATGAATCTATTGTTAGTAACTCAGATATGTTTAAGAAATCCCAGTTGAAATGTAAAGAATTAGAGAAAGCTTGGGAATTAGCTAAAAAGGAAAAAGGGGATTATTATATTGTAAACGGATTATTGTATCATAAAGAGAAATTGTTAGGCGAAACTATAGCGAAATTAGTAGTACCCAAGGTAAGAAAGGAAGAAATCTTAAAATTAGCGCATTCATCGGTATTTGGAGGGCATCATGCAGCCAAGAAAACGTTGCAGAGAATAAGGTATTCTTTTTATTGGGAGGGAATGGCAAAAGAAGCTAAACAGTTTTGTGAATCATGTTTAGAGTGCCAATTGACTAGAGGGGTTAAAGTAAATGATAGAGCTCCTATTTCCCCAGTGTCGCGGCCGGAACTTCCATTTCAGGTTGTTAATGTTGATTTAATTGGGCCTATTGATCCTAAAAGTTCACAAGGGCATCGGTATATACTGACTTTAATTGATCAGCATACCAGATGGGCGGATGCGATCCCTCTAAAAAGTTTAACTGCTAAAACCGCGTGTGAGGCGTTACTTCAAATATTTATGAGAACAGGAATTCCTAATGTAATTGCCTGCGACAATGGAACCAATTTTACTGCCGACTTAACGAAAGAATTTGAGAAAAGGTTAGGTGCTAGTCCAAGATTTTCGACTCCACAGTATCCACAGTCCAACGGACTTGTGGAACGATTTAATCAGACTCTTAAACGTATGTTACATCATACTATTAGAGAAGAAGGAAAAAAGTGGCATGAACAAATACCATTTGTATTATGGGCGTACAGGGAAGTCCCAAATTCTACGACGGGAATCGCACCTTTCCAATTATTATATGGTAGAGCGCCGGAGGGTCCGTTATCGATTCTTAAGTCGTCATGGGCAGGAGAAAATAAGGGAGCGCAGTTAGATACTACGCCGATTCATGAGTACTTGGATAAACTTAAGAACCGCTTAGAAAGAGCCGCAAATGAGGCAAAATTGTCGTCTGAGGTTCAACAAAATAGAATGGCGTATCATTATAATTTAAGGTCAAAAGAAAAAACGTTTGAGGTAGGCGATAAAGTTATACTGTTAATCCCCGATTCGACTAATAAGTTATATTCTAGGTGGCAAGGGCCGGCAACTATTGTAGAAAAACGAAACCAGCATTCGTTTATTGTTGAGTTAGCCGACGGGAGTAGGAAGCATGTGCACCAAAATAAGATAAGAGAATTTATCGCTAAATGTAATATAGTTAATATTGTTTTCGAAGGTGATGAGGAATTTGGAGAAGTTGGGGAAATTCCTATTTTGAACCGGGATCAAGAGATAGAACGGGATATTGAGAGGTTTGAAATAAAAGGGCTATCTAATAGTCAAGTCAAAGATTTAAAGTCCATTTTGAGGGAAAATAAAGAAGTGTTTATGGGTCCTGTACGACCAGCGGAAGTAGGGGAACATCGTATTGATCTGAAACCCGGTGTAGAAAGGAAAAAACCAAAGTTGTATAGCGTGCCGGTAGCTTATAAAGAGGAAGTGGATAGGCAGATTCAGGAGTTATTAGAATTAAATCTAATCGAACCGTCGAATGCTGAAATTAGCCATCCAATTGTTTGCGTTGCGAAAAAAGATGCAACTGTCAGAATGTGTATTGATTACAGAGCTTTAAATTCTGTAACGCAGGTTCTCACCTTCCCGATGAAAGATTCCCAAGAAATTATGTATACCGCAGGGGCGGCTAAATATTTATCTTCAATAGATTTATTGAGGGGTTATTGGCAAATTAAAATGGCTGAGGATTGTAAACCTCTGACAGCTTTTACGACGCATAACGGAACTTATCAGTGGCGTACAATGCCTTTTGGATTATCAGGGGCTGCTGCTACGTTTCAAAAAGACATGAATGAGGTTCTCCAAGGTCATCGGAGGTATGCAGAAGCATATATTGATGATGTCATCATTTTCTCCGATACCTGGGAAGAGCATTGTGAGCATGTCAGGGCTGTCATTGAAGAGTTGAAAAATAGAAATTTTACGATTAGACTAGACCAGCGGTTCCCAAACTTTTGGGCTCGCGGAGCCCTTTTTTAGAAGTGTTTCTAAAGCGGAGCCCCTGAACCCAACGATACTCTGTGGTTTACAAATTAATGTTTTTAGCTCACAGGCTATCATAGCCTGAGAGCTTATGTGCCCGCCCGTTCTGTATGTATGTTCGTACGTAACGCGTTAACTCATGATAAAAATATCCAATCCACTTGAAATTTTGTATATAGGTACATCTTGACAAGGCGCTTCCCTGATTAGTTTTTGGAGTTCATTCGATATGTATAAGAGGGGGAACGGGCAGCTCATGCCCCTCCCCTTAAAAGAAATAAGTGGGGTTTTCATGAAGAATTAAGTTTTCGTTCAAAATTTAGATATAAGATCATTCTGATGAGGCGATTCCGTGACTGTTATTAGGTGTTCATTTAATAAGTATAACCAGGGGGAACGGGGGTTCTAATGCCCCTCCCCTTAATTTATATAAATGGGTTTTTCAAGCAGAATTGTCAGATTTCGTTCAAATCTCTGAATAGTTTTGGAAGTTTAATGGTTAAGTATAAAAGAGGGGAATAACTCCTCTTAAATTATGCAAATGCTAAATGGGTTTTTATTAAGAATTATCCGATTTGCACTGAATTTTGGATATAGATTTTTTATATGATAATAAAGCACGTCCTTGATAGTTTAGGAGGTTCAATGATTAAGTATAAAAAAGGGGAAAGGGGAGAGCTGTTTCCTCTTCTTAATTTCTTTTTCGAACGGAATTAACCCTTGAAAATATAAGGCTGTAATGTACAATTAGTATGCGTAGCCTGTGAGCTCAATGCCATCAGTTTAACTGGGCAGTATTCTTTTTATTTATGTCTATTGAGCAGAGAAAATTTGTTGGATAAAAATCCGAGCCAGTAATTTTCAATATTGGACCAAGGTTCTCAGTTTGACCTTTTCCTGATACAGAAATTCTTAATTCATGCTAGAAATTTAAAACATAAAATTTTCTATTTTATAACCCTTTAATAATTTTATGTACTGTTATCGGACATAATAAAATAAAAATAAGTATTAAAACCCCCTTTTTTTCGTATTAAAATATCTATAATCGAGATGTTTCCTTCAAATACAGCAAAAATTATAGTTATAAATTTGTAATTTCTAAAAACTTTTAGTAATGAGGAAAACAAACTCTTTTTACCCGAGCGATGTTGAAGCAGCACTGTTAAGGCCCCTGTCTCTGCCCGAAAACACACTCACGAGCTAATGTATTCCTATGGGGAGGCATTTTTTTTAATAACTCTCGCATTTTGACATTTTCTATTTTTTTTTCTTTTTTTTTCATTGTATAGCTGTGGTACTTCTCAAGATCGCTCCTAGATTTTTTTTTTCAATTTTGGTCGCAGGTATTTTCTATAAAGTTACTTTCGCTTCCAAAACCGGGTTCGAAAGTGAAAGTAACTTTAAAAAAATCTACGACCAAAATCGAAAATGTTATCAAGGAGCGATCTTGAGAGGGACCTCAACTATCCAATGCAAAAAAAATTAAAAATTAAAAATTAAAAATTAAAAATATCAAAATGCGAAAGAGTTATTAGAAAAATGAATTCCCATAGGAAATGCATTAGCTCGCGAGTGTCTCCGCGGGCAGAGACAGGAACCATAAGGGGTTAATGACATCCAGTTTTAAATTTTTTCGGGGGGGGGGAGATTTTTAGTATGAACTTGGAATTAACCCTTTGAGGACGAGCAATACGTATACGTGCCGCAAAAGGCTTTAAAACGCTTGTTTATTGCTACCGGTAAAATTTTGCTGTAAAATTTCTCTTATTTAATTGGGACATTTCCTCGAATCAACAAGGCACAAATTTCTGTTTTTAAAAACCGGTGACAAAACATTAAAAATTTCGTAAATGGCTCCCGTCACGAAGGGGTTAAAGATTAAAATGGAACCATGTTTTTATTATGCATGCGTAAAAATATTATAATTTATCTCGAAATTCACACATACATAGTAAAAAAGGTAAGTTGTACAGTTTTCGTTTGCAGAGAGATTTTTCTGTATTATTCCAATAGGTTGTTCGGGAAGAAAAGAAAGAAAATGCGTAGTTTCAATCACCTATGAGTAATTATGCAACACATTTTCGCTAGTCCTGCTTACCCATAATAAAAGGATGCGATTATGTATCATTTTTTCGTTCTTCTTTAAGTTTCTACTACTTCTAAGCATGCAACGAAAATAAATCGCCACTCAGCTTCTTTTTTTGAACCCGTTTAAAAAATACACTTAGAAGCCGATCATCGTTTTAGTGTTGAAGTGAGTGGAGCAAGTATTTGGCTATTAATTATAGTTTTGAAAGAAACTTTCTTTCGCCATTGCTTGTGCCTCAAAACAGATACAGTTAAAAACTACACATGTTAAACAAATTGCAACTACTAGAAAAATTTTACTAACAAAATGGGATATATGGGTGGGATTAAGTTTATATCAGTGCTGATACTCATTGACAAGCAGTCTAAGTAAGAGGTGGAACAGAGCAATTTTTTAGTGTGATGAGAAATGTATACGTATCAATAGAAGTAGAATCAATACGTATTTTTTAAATTGCTACTGAGTTATTTCTGGTTGGAAAATGTGGAAGAGACCAATTAAAGGACTATTTTAACGTTTTAACGGCCAAAGCATTTTAATTGCGAAGAAGTTGAAATAAGTGGATGACACCGGTAATTGTGAACAAATAAATTTGTAAATAAGAAAAAGTGATTTTTCGCATGCATAATAAAATGGATTTTTTAAAATTAAAACTCTTGTGTCGTTGTTGCATATCGGAATTAAGTATAAACATATGAATAGGCGAAGAACCAAAGAACAAAACTGTTCCCTCTTTTCTTTGGAAAGAACTGGCGGGCCTTTTCTGTTTCGATAAACTTTGTGAATTTATTCAGAATGCTATTTCTTGTAGCTTATTTTATATCGAATTATTAAAACACATTAAATGCAGAAACATAAAATAAATCAATTAAACCAAAATTTATTGTATTGCCAAAAATATTATACAAAAAATAAATAATTCTATATTCCAAATGTTTAAATGGTTTTGAAATGTATTATTGTATTCTTCAACCCTGTTAGAGATATATTTATTTTTGACACACACACAAAAATTCCCACATACTTCAGAAAATCTCTCACGTGCAATATGCTAATTTCTTTCATGTTTTGTTTATTTTCCTGTTACACCGCGGAGCCCCTGAAAAGTTCAGGCGGAGCCCCAAGGGCTCCGCGGAGCACACTTTGGGAACCACTGGACTAGACAAATGTAAGTTTGGAGAGAAATTGACTAAGTTTTTAGGTCATGTTATTGGGGGTGGAACTCATGCACCTGATGAGGAGAAAATCGGAGCAATAAGGGACTTAAAGAGACCAAAGACTAAAAAGGAAGTTAGATCAGTTTTGGGATTAATGGGATTCTACCGATCTTATATTCCAAATTATGCTGAGATAGCTATACCTTTAACCGAATTAACCAAAGGAAATGTCAAAAATACTGTACCATGGGATGAAAGGTCAGAAAAAGCATTTAATACTCTTAAAGATGAGTTGTGTAAAGTGACGAGTTTGGCTACACCCATCGTAGGCCGGGAATATCAGCTTCACGCCGATGCTTCCGACCTTGCAGTAGGATGTTGTCTTACTCAAAAAGATGAAAAAGGTCAGTTTAAACCTATAGCTTTTGCCAGTCAGAAATTGTCAGGGGCCCAGCGTGCTTGGCCGAGTATAGAGAAAGAGGCTTGGAGTGTTCTCTTCGGGTTGCGGAAGTTTGAAAAGTGGACTTATGGATCTCAAATTGAGGTCATTACCGATCATAATCCATTAAAATTTCTCACGGAAACAACCCCAAGGTCGCCCAAACTCACTAGGTGGGCTCTAGCCTTGCAACGCTGGAACCTGAGCATTTCTCATCGTCCCGGAGTTCAACATTTTAATGCTGATGCAATTTCGAGGCTACAGAGAAAGAGCTGGGAAGAACAACCAGTTACTAGCCCATCAGTATCAATGTCAAAATAGTAGACAACCTTAAAGGATGTCATCACATGTCTATTTTTTTTTGTGTGTGTGTAAATATTTTTTTTTAAGTTTTGTGTTTATAATAGTAAATGAGCATGTGTATTGTTTATGCAATAGTAGTATTAGTATAAGGTTCAGTAGAGATGTCAGTAGAGAATGTTCAGACACCTGAAAATGCCTATGTAATATTTAGAATGAAGAAATCTGCAAAGAGACTATTGAACTCTTCCGTAATATTATTATATGTTTGGGGAAAATTAGCCCCTAAGAGGCATATTTTCCGCTAAGGTGGGGGTGTCAGGTTCCTAGAAGACATCTGCCCTGAATTAGAAAGGAATGACATTTCCTCATCTGAATATTTTTATGTATTGTTAGTTGTGTATCCGTGAAGCTTTCGAAATACCTTTCTTTCTTTTCTTATAATGACAAATGACAGGTGGTTATCCAGGCACAGGTGTGCAGATGACGCACTCGTTGATGAATGAAAGTGATAGCCGCGGGGCGTGCCTCAGCTGTCATCTAGCTATTGGAGTGATGTGTAAACAGTAGATGTCATGACTCAAGGTTGGTATGCGGAATTGAACCAATGGAGGAACTCTAAGAGGCCCTGCATGGGGGAAGGAAGATCTCTGAAGGTCAACTCTGGATGGAGAGGTTAGACAGTTCTCGCTTGGCGTTGAGACCGATAGGTCGCTCAGGATTTGTGGTCCTGTTGGATAGTGTATATTTTGAGCGTGGGACAAGGCGTCCCGGTGGATAGTGTTATAGGCCGAGAAGTGAGGCCTAGTACCCTTGTGTATTGAGATTCTGCAGTAATCTCTGATAAAGCGTATCTAACGTGCGTTGAGTGTGAGGAAGAAAGTGTAAGTTGAACGGTACACAACCAACGTTTATTGTAGTTAATTTAATGTTGAACCGGATCATCTATATCCGAGTTGTAATTGTAAATAGTTGTAAATATTATTTCTTGTGTACATATCTATATCTTAAATAAACTGTTAGTTCAGTTCATTAACACTGTCAGTGTTAGTTTACCCAATCCTCACAGCAGGTGACCGATATCACCCATTAATATCGGTGGTGGCAGCTTAAACTACCTAGGACATTCTTCTAAGTTTGGTGGACTGAGAGGAGCGTCCGACAGGAATAAAATGCAAAGAGAGTTTTTTGGAGTTGGGACACATTTCTTGCGGGTGAGCGATGCAATATTGTAATTGAAAGTAAACGTAATTACACACTACTCTGAATTTCTGATTCACAGAGAAAGTTCAAGAAATTCTTTATTCTTTTAATGATGTGTTGAAATTTGGCTTGATGAAGTCGAAGACTAATAAAACACAGCGACAACTCGGAGTCTCTGTTAATGCTCGTCACAGCGTAAACTGATGAGTCTCTCTCATTTATTCATTTTCTTTGTGCATCATCTTTAAAGTAAATTGCCGATTCCCATTTAGTCACTCAATGTCAAGGTTTAAGTTAAAGTAAAATAAATGCTTTCATTCTTTTAGTTGAAAAAAATTGAGCTTTTTATTTAGAATAATCAATTTGGAAATCATTGGATCAAGTGATTCAGCACAGCAAAATTTATAAACATTCGAAATTTTTAAGGATAAGATAGTTTCTGCTTATTTTATATATTATTTTCTTGTAAAATACAAGTCTTCTGTTATACTAATATTACATGTTTGGCTAAACATTTATTTCGACCCTAGTTCTGCTGAATTTTCCTTATTTTAATGAGGAGATAAATGAATGTTAGTTCAACACTCGAGAAATTTTTCTAAAATATATTTTTATGTAATTTTTTACATTTCCTTTACAAAATTGAGTACTTTTGAAATATTTTTATGCTTTTCTCAGCAATTAATTTTTAACATAGCTATAGTAGAAATATTTAATAAAAATATCTACTCGGCTTGAATAATTGCGAAACAGCAAAGTAAAAAAAAAATGCAAAATTCAAATTGATACTTGCAAATTTAGATTAATAATTCGACTAACGAAATCAGAATTGAAGCATATAAAAAGTTCTTTAGATGAAAGTGGACAAGCGACGAATGTATATACAGTAAGAATAAAAGTGCAGTGTAAAACGTAGCACCCAAATCTCAATTGAAGTCGCGTTAAACCCGGAATCGTAGGTCTTAGGGAAATTTCTAGAACAAATATTAGTACTTTTTTATAAAATAATAAATCTAGGTTAAACACTCCAAATTTCGCCTTATTTAAGTAGAAATTTCCTGTAAGAAAATATTGGTGCTGAAAAACTTCATGTTCTGGAAATAGCACGGCATGTACGATCCCTGCCTTAAGGTACAGTGGCGGTCATATGTTTCTGACGAGCAAAAATTTTTCAGTTAATTTGTAAATATGCCCATATGAAGAGGAATCTCAAAGCGATACTTATACATTTTATTGACAAATTAGTTAGGAACTTACTTATAGAAGAACGTGTAAATATCAATAAATTTAATTGACAAAATTAAGTATAAAAGAAAACGCATGTTCTCAAAAGTTTCCGGCCACTTATCATTCTTTAGATTTTTACTATTCGTAAAGTTTTTTTTGATTGTGTTTATGAATGAATCAACGTGTATAGCATAGTTTAAAGTCAAATTTGAAAAGTTCAACAATTATTATTCATAAATGAGCGATTAGTTTGTCGTTAAAAGGCAATCTTCTCGAGATATTGCGGCTAAGTTATCGATCGGTAAAATCGACTGTAAACGATATTTAAAAATTATATAAAGATGGCCATGGCTTTCAGGACTTTCAGAGGTCCGGGAGACCTCGGAAAATTACTATTCCTGTGAACAGAATTATCAGGAGAAAAACCATTGATAATCCGCATGAAAATTCCGTTGCAATATACTGCGATTTACGGAATGAAAATATTGCTGAAATAAGTTAGTCTACCGTGTTATGATGCTGACGTGATACAGAACTTTATGGAAGAGTCGGTGTTAAAAAATTTTCAGAGGAAAAAAATACAGACATACCCTACTTTTATTTTCCAAGGAACACAAAGTCTGGTCAAGTGAAAACTGGAAAAAAGTTCTATTTTTCCATCAATCGAATTCGAAACAGTTTTGGAAGTGATGGCAGATACAACGTCCGATGACCTAACAACAAAAGATATGGTTCGACCTGTGTTATTCCTACAATGAAGCATGGCGGAGTACACGTTATGCCGTGGGGAGTATTTTCCTCAAAAAGTGTCGGTCCGTCATTTGAAATCCACAGCCAGGTGAATTATACAATGTATAAGGATATCTTGCAAGACTATTTTCTGCATTATTAGAGAAAAAAATTTGGTCGCATCTATTTTTCTTACATGATAACGACATAAATAATGTTTGCAAACCTCGATAAGCAATGGTTTTCGCACAAAAAATTTCGTTTTTGAAATGATCAGCCCAGGCGCCTAGCATGAATCCAATAGAAAATCTTTGAAAAGAAGTTGACAAAAGTCTGCGGAACTATAAATATTCCAACTCAGCCGAAATTTCGCCAAAATTGCAAGAAATGTGGGGAAAACGTACCATAGACGATCTTTAACCGTTGATTGTAAGAATGTCACGTTGCTGCGCCGCAGTACTTATTGCTAAAGCTAATAAAATCGTAATACGATAAAATACTAATCGTAAATGTTGTTGATCACTGTAATTTTCTATTACAATACCACTTTTTTACAAACTTGTGAAGGTGGCCGGAAACTTTTGAGAACATGCGTTTTCCTTTATACTTAATTTTGTCAGTTAAATTTATTGACATTTACATGTTCTTCTATAAGTAAGTTCCTAACTATTATGTCAATAAAATGTATAAATATCACTTTGAGATTCCTTTTCATATGGGTATATTTACAAATTAACTGAAAAATTTTTGCTGGCCGGAAACATATGACCGCCACTGTATGTCCCTACTCTTCAATAGATTTTTTTGAAAAAAGTTATATATTTCTTTTCTATTATTATTAGTTAAATATAAAAAATTTTGGATTCCAAAAATGCCTTACTTTGGTTCAGTGATAATAAAAAGCAAAGTTAGAGCCCAAAATATAAACCAAAAAAGAACTTTCTGAAATCGAAAGTGGCTGTAAGGTAAAGAATGCATTTTACTACATAAATATATAAAAAAGAACATACACATAAATACGTAAATTTCAAAAAACAATATGGATTTTAAATTTGTAAACTTTATAGATAATTGTTTGTGATTTATCAAAATCTTAATTTGCGTTTTTCATTTGGTACGTTTACGAGAAATATTATTTCTTAAAGGTATTGAAATAAAATTCTGTAATAAGGTTCTGTTCATCGGTAGGTATATTATGAAGCAAAATATAGCTTGTAAGTTTGTATATATTAATTTCAGAGCCATTTTTATTGAAAAATACTTTTAGGGTTCTGAACGTAAACAGTAGATATGAAACCATTATGAAATCACTCCGGTGAATTCGTCTTCGTGGTTCCTTTTTTATTCGTGTTATCTTACGTGTCTCTGTTAAAGCGTAATGTTTTCGCATAACGTTAGAACAAGCTATAATGTTGATGTATCATTTTCATACGTAGTTTTGATGTTCATATTTGTGTTATGATTTAATTTTCTTCAGTTCATAATTTATCAGTAATGTTTATATAATCTCACATGTAGTAAGTTTAAACTTTTTCTTGATAGCTATGAACGTGTCATAATAAATCAAACTACTTTAGTCAAAAGAGCGAAGTGATTTATACAAGATTTGGATTCAATTTTAAATGAGTTATTATGTAGAACAACAATATTTTCTTCTATTACTGATACAGAAAAAAGGGATTAGGTATATAACAGATATATCGTTTTCTTATGTAGTTTTCATATTCATATGTGTGTTATGATTTGTTCTCCTTTAGTTTATAAACTACACTATATCAGTGTTGGGTATGAACGCGCTCAATGAACGAAAACTCACGAGTTTCGCTCACTATTTGTGAACTTTGAACTGAACTTCGCTCACTATTTTATAAACGAGTTTGAACTGAACGGAAACTCAAAAAATAGACGAGTTTGAACGAAATTTACGTTCAAATTTAAGTTCAATTTTTTCATAATTTATTTAAAATTTTTCCAGACCTTAGTACACTTTTTCCCTCTTTCAAATGCTATTTAGAGGCCTACACGAGCCTCAGGACGGGTTAAGTCTGGATATCACTTCTCTGGGTAGTATCCTAGTCTTACTTTTTCTGCAGTCTCGGGTCGCGCCGAACCGGACCTGGTCTGTATACAATTTCGCCGAAAAAATATATATACAGTAAACTCTCTGTACAAGGTGGACTGTGTAAGGCGGAAATATGTCTAAATCGGAAAGATTTTAAAAGAAAGCATAACCATCGCAGCCTACGGCACTTCTGCATAAATGGAGATTATAAACAGACTAAGGTAAGTTTTATGGGCCAGAACTCTTCCGTAAGAGTAAATATCAATGTCCTGTAGAAATGTACTCGGGGTCGGCCCGGGTTCGGTGCGAAATTTCAACTTTTTTTCCGGGCCGGGCCAAGTTCGGGCCTTGATTTTAGCTATTATATCGGGCCGGGTCGGGCCTTGCTTTTAGCTATTATATTGAGCCGGGTCGAGCCTTGATTTTAGCTATTATATCGGGCCGCTAAATTTTCTCTACGAGTCGGGCTGGGCTCGGGCCGAAATTTTTATTTTAATATCGGGCCGGACATTTTTTTTCTATGGATCGGGCCTGGAAATTTCCGTCCGTGCATAGCTCTATCTTACATATCGAATAATCAAATGAAAATTTTCATGAATTTAATATTTGAAATTCATCCTTACCAGTGTTGGACACGTTCACAAAATTTTGTAAATTTGGACAATAATATCCAAACATAACAACAACAACAAAAAAAAAGTGAACTTTTTAGTGAACTTCGTTCACTTTTACAAATGAGTTTGATTTGAACGAGTTCGTTTGAAAATTTTTGAGTTTGAACGTGAACTTAAATCAGTTTTCAGAAATTGAACGTGAGTTTGAGTTAGTTCGTTTATTTTGTGAACGTGCCCAACACTGCACTATATGGCTAATGATGACCGGCAACTTTCAATTTTAGATGTTTTATTAAAAAACAAGAAAAATACGCAAGGAATTATCCTGAAACTCCAGGTGTGTGAACAGAATAGTAAAAGTCATATATTTTCGCAAAAAGTTTTGCTCGAAACCTCATTGAGGATTGTCAGCAAATTGAAAAAGTACGAATATTTTTGGGATAACCCTGAAATAACTAACGTAGCAAAAGCGTTCAAACTATAAAACATGATTAAGAGGCTTATTGTAATAAACTGTGTTCATTTTTATGAGGATAGCACATATACTTCTACAGAAATTGGGTTTTTATAAAAACAGTCCCACACTTCACCAAGCTTTTACCTTATAATATGCAGAGTTTAATATTAAAAAAATTTCTTTTCAGCAACTATGTAAAATAATATTGTACACAATACGCTGCAATCAGAATAATAAAAACTGAATGAAAAATGATCAGGTTTACTAAATAATGTTTCAGTGTAAATGCGCAAATGCAATCAAAATATAATGTGCATAAAGTTTTAGTTAAATGTATAGAGTAAGTCTTGGGAAATTCTCAAAAATATAGCTTGAAAATTCAGAAAATTATCGCCGATAGAATAAGCTCGAAAACCGTTGTTTCAAAAACGAAGCAAAACTACACTGGTGTCCAAAATTTAAGCATAATTGGTAATTAAGTAATTATTTTTAAGTAATGAAAGAAATATGAATCGGAATGTGCTGAAACTCCAGGTGTAAACAAAATAGTACGTGTCACATATTTTCGCGAAGAGTTTTCCCCGAAATCGAACAGGGGACCGTCAACAAATTGAAAAAGAACGAAGATCTTTTGGATAACCCTGTCAAAAATAATGTAGCAAAAGCGTTCAAACTGCACATTATGATTAATTGGCTTATTGTAATGTACTGTATTAATTTTTACAAGGATAGCATGTATACTCGTAGAGAAATTAAGGTTTTTATAAAAACAGTCCTAAGTTTTTTGCTTATAATTTGCAGAGTTCTTAATATAAAATAGTGTTCTTTTTTGAAAAAATGACAAACATCATTGTACACAATACCCTGTCATCAGAATTAAAAAATAATAAAAATTGTATGATAAATGAGCAGGTTTACTAAATAATTTTTTACTGCGCATGCGTGAACGCTATTAAAATTTCATTTGCATATTATGTTAGTTAAATGTATAGAGCAACTTTTGTGAAAGTCTCAAAAACATAGCTTAAAAATTCTGAAAATTATCGTTGATAGAATGAGATCAAAATCCTTTATTCCCTAAATGAAGCAAAAAGATGAGGGGCTGTATCCATATTCCATTGTTTAGTGCCTACACAATATTGCACGTACAACTATATTTAGGTAAAACCCCTGATTTTTTTGCTTCCTTTAGGAATAACGGATTTTGAGTTGATTCTATAGGCTCCCATTTTCAGAATTTTCAAGCTATGTTTTTGAAACTTTTACAGAAGTTGCTCTATACATTTAGCTAACACAATATGCAAAAGACATTTTGATATCGTTGACGCATGCGCAATGAAAAATTATTTACTAAACATACTCATTTTTCATACAATTTTTATTATTTTTAAATTCTGATGACAGGGTATTGTGTACAATGATGTTTGTCATATTTTCAGAAAAGAACATTATTTTATAATAAGAACTCTGTAAATTATAAGCAAAAAACTTGGAAAAATTTAGGACTGTTTTTATAAAAACCTTAATTTCTCTACGAGTATACATGCTATCCTTGTAAAAATTAACACAGTACATTACAATAAGCCAATTAATCATAATGTGCAGTTTGAACTCTTTTGCTACATTAGTTTTGACAGGGTTATCCAAAAGATCTTCGTTCTTTTTCAATTTGTTGACGGTCCCCTGTTCAAATTCGTGGAAAACTCTTCGCGAAAAAATGTGACGCGTACTATTTTGTTTACACACCTGGAGTTTCAGCACATTCCGATTAATATTTCTTTTATTACTTAAAAATAATTACTTAATTACCAATTATGCTTAAATTTTGGACACCAGTGTATATAGAACATAAAAAGTCCAAATTTAGGGGAGTAATAAAGACTATTGTACCATACATTTGCAGATTATTAAACATTCGCAAATACATTTAGGACTGAAGGGTAGAGGAGCTAATTAAGTTACTTGAAAAAAATCTTTTCTTTGTATATCATGTAATATATCGTGTGAAAGCTTTTGTACAGCTAAATACAAAAATATTTTTTATTTTTATTTTTAAGCAGTATATTTTCGGAGATATCGTCAAAAATGTTGTGTAAAAATGTGTTCGCCCCCATCTATTTCCGAATCCAGAGTAATTAAAATTATGAAAAAATTATAGGTAGTAAATGTGAATTTAAAGTTTGCAGGAAAACTATAGCAATTACTCTATCTCACACAGTTTTTGAGATAAGCGTATCTTCCTTTAAACACAAATTTGGATTTTCGGGTATTCAGCAAATATATTGAAGAATGTCGGAGATACCTATCGTAGCAATAGCGCGATTAATCGTTATTTGTTAATAACGACTTTGGAAAAAATCATTGGTAATTAGCCGAAATATTGACTCTGAGAAACACGGACACTTTCGAGATACATAATGAGAGGGACGTCGCAGTCTATGTACTATCGGCTTTTAAAATCTAGATAACAATTTTTACTATTATATTTGCGTAGTGCAATATCCAGCAGCAGTATAAAATTGATAAGCGTCAAATACTTAAAAACTTACAAATTTAATTAGAATTAATTTCATATATATTATAAGATTAACGATTTGTTTGCATTAATTGGACCTCTCAATACGCCTACCGTGACTTTAAAATTTAAGTAAAAAACTATTTGGAAAAAAGCGGCTCTGACAGAAGCGGTGTTGCAAAATTGCAACCTTCTTTCGAAATGCACTTAGCACAATTCGAAATTTAAACTTTGAACAAAAGTTTTGTTTTAGCTGCACTATAAAAATAGATGATTATTAGTAGTCAAATTTAGTTTTATGAGATGCCAAATGAAGTTTAAATATGCACTACTTTTAATGTCAGTTCCAAATTAAGTTCCTAAAAATAACAGATTCGAATAAAATTTTTAAAAAGTTAGAGGCTAGCAATATTTGGTTACATTTAGGCTTCATATTTCTTTGAACTTTTATGGTATACCTTTTTATGCTTTTCATATACACAAAGTAAAAGACTCTAATTTGTTTATACACAACACAACATTGTATAGTATAGCTTTTTACAAAGCCTTATTATTCTTTCAGCCAAGATTTTTTAAAAATAAATTAACATTTAATATATTTATTGTACGCAACATTCTAAGCACGAGTAATATTCGCACTTGACACTTTATTTTGAAAACTACTTGCATATGTCTTATTAATATGAAAAGCCAAACTTATTTATGTGATAAGCTCTTGAATCGTAGTTGTCATTCAAACTATTATCAAAGCTGACAGTTAGTCAAGTAGGATAAATTGGTCGGTTGTCTCTTTCGGCTCTTTATTAAGTCCAAATGTATTTTTAAAAAACTAACCAACTTCAAAACTCTTTTTTTTTTCGCTGGTATTTATTAGAAGACTTTAATTGTATATCTTTAAAGTTACTGTAGATTAAAAACATCTTTATTTATATTTATTTATTTACTTTGTTTCACAGCCTATTCGCTTGTCGGAGCTTAAAACACTCACAAAATAATATTTGATCCTTATAGATTTGACCCTACTAAATCAAAATATGATATTGAAATTATTGTATCACATAACATTTTTAAATACTATATTTTATTTTTTAAATTAAGTTAATTCGTGCATTACTAAAACATAAGAAGAAAATCAGCTAAACTTGTGTATATGTTAATATGTAAAACACCTGTAAAATAAGCATGAGCGAAGATATAGGGGCAAAAGGAATTAAAATATGTTAGTGGATAGAAGGTGAAATAACAAAAGAACAATGCAGGAGACAAATATAAACTAGACATATTTCACGATATGGTTGATCGATTTGTTTTCTAAGGCTGCGAAATACCTTTTTCATGTTATAATTTTATATCTAGCTTTTTTTTTAATTAAACGAGAAAATTCGTGTATTATGTAATGATCGGACAGTATGAAATACCTCAATATCTGATCTGTACAGTGGCTGCAGGGAGGTGTAAAACTGCCAATATGAATATGTATGAAATAATACGATTATTTCATAAAAATATGTATCAAGAATAGCTTAACACAATAAAACAAAGTTAAGAAAAAATATTGCATCAAAAGAGATTTATTATTAAAAGTATGCATGATTTTATATTACTAATTTTTCACCTTTGCATTTACCAGACCGAATTTTTATAACATACATATTACTTCGTTTTTGATCCCGCGGTATATACTTTTTATTCTATTTTTTTTTTAATCTATAGAAGTGTAATTTTTCAAAATCTTCGATTGACTATTCTGATGAAATACAAATTAAGTATTTTCTCGTTTGTCCAGTTTAGGAAAATAATTATATTATATATTTTTTTCTTCACTATTTAAAAGGGGAAAAAAGAATAATAACTCATAATTAAACACATCAATTATATTATTGTGGAAATAAATATTTAAAAGGTGAAATAAATATTATTTCTACTTGCTCTAACACCCGCGTGAAAAAATTTTTTATCAATGACCCACAAAACTACATTGAAAATCGGTAAACCTGGTTTAATCTGAAGAGTAAAGTTTTATCGATGAATAACAACTAGTTTCAGAAAATTTTCGTGCCATTTGAGTTGTAAAATTTGCAAATACGCGCCTGCATCAAATTTAAAGATTTTACATATGAAAAAGATTGGATATAAGAAGATGTGGACGCGGAGTTTCAAAGTTCGCATTATTCAAAATTTAGAAAATCAAGTTTTCTCTATCAGTCTATTCTGTTGGAATGTCTGCATAGAAAAAAAAGATTACAATTTATTAAAAAACCAGTTTTATAATGTACTACTAGCAATGTAAAATTTTAGTTTACAATGAACACGCATGGAGGAAACCAGAGGTTTTTCGCGATTTCCCAAAATTTGATTTTCTGGATGAAGTGAGTTTTGAAACTCACACCTCATATATGCACATATACATATACAATTACATAATATAAGAAACTTCTTAGATATAATTTTGTGAAACAGACACTGACTGAATACTGACTGAAAAAGACCCGGATGCTAATGTAATGCTTATGGAGGCAATCTTTTCAAATGTCTCGCTCAAATTTTAATATTTTGACGTGATTTTTTGTGTAGGATAGCTAAGGACGATTCACAACCGGGCTAGTTTTTAAATTTCGATTTCGGTTTCGGATTAAAAAAAAATACTTTAACTTTCAGAACTGGTTATGAAACTGAAACTATCTTAATATAAAAAGAATATAACCAAAATCAAAAAAGTAAAAACTAGGCCGGTTGTAGATCGTCCTCAGATATCCTATGCAAAAAAAATAAAAAAAAAGATAACGTCAAACTATTAAAATTTGAGCGAGATATTTGAAAAGAAGGCTCCCGTAGACTTTACATTATCATCCAGGTCTTTTTCAGTCTGTATTGTGGACTCTTAAAGCACTCTTTGTAATGTATCATTTTAAAATAAGAACATTATAAATTAGTCTGACCCTCGGGTTATTTATTCCAACAGATTACATGTCAAGCTTCTGAATTTTTTTTAATAAAAAAAAATCTGAAATCTTAAAAAAAAGAACACTTTTTTCTTCAAAGATTGGCATAACAGACAAAGTAACGATACAGTCGTCGTTAGAAACTTACGTGTGCCACTTTTTTTTATGACTAGCATATCTTCATCCAAGTGAGTGCGACAAGAAGCTTCCGGTGAATCCGTCTTCGTGGTTTCTTTTTTTATTCGTGTCATCTTACTTGTCTCTGATAAAGTGTAATGTGTTCGCATAACGTTAGAACAAGCTATAATGTTGATGTATCAGTTTCATACGCAGTTTTGATATTCATATCTGTGTTATGATTTATTCTTCTTCAGTTCATAATTTATCGGTAATGTTTATATCATCTCAGATGTAGTAAGTTTCAACTTTTTGTTGATAGCTATGAACGTGTCATAATAAATCAAACTACGTTACTCAAAAGAGCGAAATGGTTTATATACAAGATTTGGATTCCTTTTTAAATGAGTTATTATGTAGAACGACAATATTTTGTTCTATTACTGTTAGAAAAAAAAGCATTAGGTATATAATAGATGTATGGTTTTCTAATATAATTTCATATTCCTATGTGTGTTATAATTTATTCTCTTTCAGTTTATAAACTACACTATATGCCTAACGATGACCGGCTACTTGCGATTTTAGATGTTTTGTTAAAAATCAAGAAAAATACGCAAGGAATTATCCTGAAACTCCAGGTGTATGAACAAAATAGTAAAAGTCATATATTTTCTCAAAGAGTTTTGCTCGAAATCTCATAAAGGATTGTCAGCAAATTGAAAAAGTACGAATATCGTTTGGATAACCCTGAAATAACCAACCTAATAAAAGCATTCAAACTGTAGAATATGATTAAGAGGCTCATCGTAATAAACTGTGTTCATTTTATGAGGATAGCATATATACTCGTAGAGAAATTAGGTTTTTATAAAAACAGTTCCACATTTCGCCAAGCTTTTATCTTATAATTTTCTAAATAATGTTTCAGTGTAAATGCGCGAATGCAATCAAAATATATTGTGCATAATGTATTAGTTAAATGTATAGAGCAACTTTTGGGAAAATCTCAAAAATATAGCTTGAAAATTCAGAAAATTATCGCCGATAGAATAAGCTCGAAAACCGTTGTTCCAAAAACGAAGCAAAAAGATGAGGGGCTGTACCCAAATGTATTAGCACGTGCAATATTGTGTACTGGCAATAGTACTTAGTACCATACTTAATCATTAGAAACGGATTATTATTTTTTGTGGGGGGAGAGAAATATGAACCATGAGAGAGTGTTGTGATAATAAGATTGTAATCCACCCGTTCCAGTTTTAATCTTATTTTTGTTACTTCGTCTTTTTCTAAATCGCGCACATCCATCGTCGTGAAATGACGCCAATAAATGTAAATTGGTTACAGTTCATTCATGAAGAACTAACTATCGTGAAAATCCAAACGATATTATCAATCACAACATAAAATAAAAATATATAGTTGCACAAAATATGAATTGTAATTTTACCATTGCGGACAAAAATAAAAAATAATATTAACATCTAGAGAAAGAAAGATTTCATTCAAAAATTA
The DNA here is from genome assembly GCA_964019185.1 of Maratus speculifer. Classification (NCBI taxonomy): domain Eukaryota; kingdom Metazoa; phylum Arthropoda; class Arachnida; order Araneae; family Salticidae; genus Maratus; species Maratus speculifer. The sequence continues at coordinate 81,468,471 of OZ025299.1, forward strand.
GTTTATTAAATATTTTAAATTTTACCCTTGTGTAAACACATTTATCATATCATGTATAGGTGAGTGGCGAAGTTATTTTGTGTTTATCCAATACATCGTGAACTATTCTTTTTTTCTTCTTTCTTTTAAAGGGAAAAAGAAAACTGTATAATTTGAGAGACGATATTAAATGATGAAGCAGCATTTACAATTTCAATTTATTCAAAAGTAAACCATGAAAAAATAGTTGGAATCATCTTTCTCGTGATACAGAAGGTATTATAGAGACAGAGAGAAACTATTGTACAACTGGTTAGCACACTGGTTTGCAAATCACAGGTCCGTGCTGCGATGAGCTTGACAAGCAGAACGCGCAGAAATACAAAATCACGCAATATATTATTTGAACGTTATTTAACAAACAAAAAATACTCGTAGTTGATTTTTTGTTAAATTAAATTCTTGTATCTGTTCCATACTTAGCAATGGTTTGTTAGGAATAGTTTTTACGATATGTGAAATAATATACTATAAAAAATACGCTGTAGACGCATTCTATCGTTGTATGAGTAATTGTAATTTGGTGGTGGTAATTTTCTAGCAGCATTATTTACTGTGCTCATAAAAAAAACAATATTTTATAAAATATATGCATGAAATCAATTAAGGGTTCTTCCTAATTGCAAATATATCATTAAAAATTGTTCTGCTGGTTTAAATAACATAACTTCAATAATAATATTAAGTTTGATTATTAATTTATATATTTATAATATGCCCATATTTTGATGAACTTTTGAAAATTATCAGTAAAACAAATTCACTTAAATAAAATAAATCATTCATTAAAATGGGATATCATTGCTCTTAATGAATACGTCACTGAGTTATTTCGAACTATGTTATTTTGCTCCATTAAATAAAACTAAAGAGTCAGGCTCTAAAAAAATATATTGTGTCCTTTCTGAGAATTTTCACTTGGAAGTTGTTAACTCTATCAGGCAATCTAAGAAATTTAGAGTCTTTTCAAAACACAAATTCCCCTGGCATTAAGTGAAAATTATTAGACAGTTGGGGTGAAAACAAGTTGCAATTTATTGATGATGCAACGCGTAAATTACATCATTCTGCGAACTCGTCATGACTCCAAATAATGTATGCGGCTTGAAAAAAAAATTAGATGGCTGATTCAACCCCTCTCTTCAACATAGATAAAAATTGACTACTTTCCAGGTTACACATCCCCGTAATGAAAAGAAAACAGTTAATTCCTCACAAGATTTTTTTTTCGGATCTATTCTAAATATAGCATGGGTAGATATATTGGTTTAAAGACCTTTGCGCATTTTTTTTTTTTTTTTTTTTTTTTTGGTGACGTATCTTGCTGTTACGTCATTTACGTGCATTCTCTTCAAGGTCGGCCCCGGAAGCGGAAGGTGTTATGCAGTTCCTACTATTTTTTATGAACATATCAACAGACAACCTTAACGAAATACTGTAATTATTACAAAACTTCATGTTGAAATTTGAATACTTTTGATTAAAGAAATCCTTCTATTTATATAAAGACAGATAAAATCTCTACTGATTGAACTCTTATCTTCTCAACACTTTATGTCCCCGTGATACATGAAGTATCATTAAAATAATATGTTATAAAATTAATTTAGTACATAAATTAGTAATAATACAGTTTAGAATAAGTTACATATACTTTACTTTATCTTGTTTGAAAAGCATTGTTGGTTGCAAAAAATACAAATATTTAAAAAAAAATTATTTATTTTTCATTTGCATATTTCTTCTTTCTTGGTGTTAAAAGATTGTGTGTATGGGATGGGGGGGGGGGGGGTAGTACTTCAATTTTCTATATTTCTTGTAAAAGCATTATATTTGTACTGTCGTGGAAAAAAGTCCCACCTCCTGCTAACTGTTAACATATTGTCATAGGAGAAAGTTACTGCTACAGAACCATTGAAAACCATAGAAACCATTTCTTTATCCATTTCTTAATTAAACACACAATAATTTCAATTCGTTGACTGCAAAACTCACAGCGATATTAAAATCCAAAATTCGTGACTTACAACACTTGACCATGCAACTGAGCTACGAGTTATTGACGCATTTTTAATGCAAGGTATGTACCATCCACAAATTGAACATTATTAAAAATCAGTTTAAGACATTGCCACTCCGTTGGACATAAAATAGCAGCGTCTAGATTTTACGTTAAAGTTGTTTTCAAAATATGCTAGCGATCTACACTAGAGGACTGCATAGGCTGGAATAGCCGGGCCCTGGCTGACCTATAGAAAAAAGTTCGGTCCAGCCTGGAATAAAAGCTAAAATCACCGCCCGAGCTCGCGTCGCCTTCGACCAGAATGAATTTCTACAAATCATTGGGGGTTTTTTTTTTATGCCGATATGTTAAACAATTGTTTAGTACTAGAAGTTCTGGTCAAAAATATTTATTTTAGTCTTTTTTTCATGTTAATAATCTTCATTTTTATAGAAGTGCCCTAGATGTGATACTTTATTTTTTTTCTGTGAATCAATATTTGTAGGTAAATGTTTCACTTATCATTAATATCGTTAGTCCATATTCCATGTATTGATGATTTTGAAAATGCTATGCAGTAAAATCTTCTAAGACGGAATCACTTAGAAAAGAAAAAGAATGCGACATAGACAAGTTCTTTTTTTATGAGGCGAAAGACATTCTATTATTTTCCTATTATACCTTCAATTTTTAAAAGATAAAAAGCATTTAAACATTATATTAGGAGCCAATCTTTGTTTTTAATACGTTAAATACATTTTTCTGCACCATGAGTTTTTTTCATCATTTTGCTTCCTTAAATTATTATAAATCAAGATTTATTAAAGAAAAATGGTTCAAATTCGGAACACGTCATTTTTTGATTATTTTACATTAATTTTGTTTTAGCATATTTGAAAAAATATTTACTTTTGAAAATATGATTTTTTAAAAAATAAGCTATATCGTTTTTCAATTTATACTTTTAAAGTTATTATTTAAAAAAAAAAAAAAAAAAAAAAAAAAAATCTGGAAACAAATTTTATTTTCCTGCTTAAAAAAATGAAAAAAATTGAAATTTAATAAATAGTAGTATTTCGTGTTATAATAATTTTAAATCATCCTATTAAAAAATAGTAATAAGCATTTAAAAGAAATTAAAACTTCATGAGAAATTTTTGGATGTGAATTTGTTTGCGAGTTACATGGTAAGCCATCAAGAGAAAAAATCAAAATTCTAACTCAATATATTTTATACATATGTTTCCCGGACGCATAATTCACATATGCACATTCATTTAGCGACCAGCGCCAATTCTGATTCCTGATTGGCTGTTTATTTTAGTCTTCCGTGGAGAATTTCTACTGCCCATAAATATACCAATATCTGAACCAAATAAACCTAAAAGATAGTTATGCAAAAACTTAATTTCTAATTAAGATATAAATTATAATTTACAGGCGTCTAGCCCCTGAACTTTGCCTACAATTTCAGAAAACTTATCGTTCTATGTGAAGGCATATTGTTATTTGCTGTAACAAAAACGTATGTAATGGAGTTGTTTGGTAAGCGCAACGTGGATCTTACTGTGTAATGGTTATCGCATCCTTCTAGTGAACCCGAGATTGGGGGTTCTATTCCCACTTTTTGAGAATTTTATTTTATTTTAAAGAATTTTAAATAATTTTAAAAATCAATTTTTAATTTTATTTTATAATTTCTTTAATCAATTCTTGTTAATAAAGCTATTTTTTATATTTAATTTTATTTATTTATACAATTATTTTTATTATATTTTTATCTTTATTGATTTATTTTTAATTATACTAAAAGTTTCTTAAAATCGATTCTTGTTAATAAAATTTACTTTTTAATATTTTTTTTATTTATTTATACATTTATTTTTATTGATCTACTATTGGTTAATAAAATATATTTTTAAATCAATTTCTGTTACTGAAATTAGTTTTTAATTTTATTTATTTAAACAACTTTTTTTTATTGATTTACTAACAGCAAATAATATATTATTATTTTAATAAATACTTGTTAATTTACTATCAATTAATAAAATATAATTTCTTTAATCAATTCTTGTTAATAAAACTAATTTTTTATATTTAATTTTATTTATTTATACAATTATTTTTATTGATTTATTTTCAGTTAATCAAATATTATTTATTAAAGCGATTCTTTTTAATGAAGCTAAATTTTAAATATTCTTTATTCTTTTTTATTAATTTACATTCAATTAATAAAATAATTTTTTTAATCAGTTCTTCTTCATTAAACTAAATTTTAATATTTAATGTCATCTAAGTCTATATTTTATTAATTAAAATGAAAGATATATTTTAATGCAATAATAACATCGGAAAAAATTCATAAAAATATTTTTAATTTGCAATTATTATATTAATTGTTTTTTAATTATTAAAATGTGGCTTTTAGGTAATATTAAACATTAAATTTTAGTTTCATCTTAAAGAATAGGTCTAAAAAATGATGTTAATATATTATCTGACAGTAAATTTATAGAAATAAATTTTTGTAAAATTACAATTTAAAAATATCTTTCTATAATTTTAAATGATGTAATTAATGATTTAAAATATCTTTCATTTTGATTATTAAAACATAAACCTAACCCTATTAAACTTAATTTGATGAATAATTAATTTTAAAAATAATATTTTATTAACGGATAGTAAATTAATAAAAATTACTGTAAAAATAGATAAAAATAAATATTAATATTTATTTTCATTAACAAAAATTGAATGAAAAATTATCATATTTTATTAACGATAGTAAATCAATAAGAATAAATATATAGATAAGTTTGACAAATATTAAAAATTAATTAAATAATAAATAAAAAAAAATAATTGTATAAATAAATAAAATTAAATATTAAAAATATGTTTCATTAACAAGAATTGATTAAAGAAATAATATATTTTATTAATTGATAGTAAATTAATAAAAGTAATTGTATAAGTAAATAAAATTAAACACCAAAAATTAGTTCCATTAACAAGAATTTATTTAAAAATCATATTTTATTAGCTGTTAGTAAATCAACAAAAAAAGTTGTTTAAATAAATAAAATAAAAAATTAGTTTCATTAACAGAAATTTATTTTAAAATATATTTTATTAATCGAAAGTAGATCAATAAAAATAAATGTATAAAAAAATAAAATAAAATATTATTTAATATATATATTGAACTTATTTTGTAAAATAGTTTACTTTATTTGGCAATTCTGATATCTATTGAGTAAAATCTTAACTCATAACATGCTAGTTTTTTTTAAAAAAATAAGGTATAAAATTTGAAACCTTTTTACGTGCTTCTGTTCACCAGATAATGTTATTCTTAATGAACAAGGAAATTTTTCTTCGAAAACAAACGCGTTTTCAGTAACTCTAAAGTCGAAAATTGGTGGCAAAAGATTTATTATATTACCACCGTGATTTATAAAATAATTTCTCATTTCTGTCATAATAGGCCAGTCAAATTGTCATAAACAGATGCAAAAATTCTGCTAGAAGATTTTATGTTTTTAAACTGTTTATGGGGATGCTAGTAACAAGAATTAATGGTTTTCCAACAAAATATCTCGAGGCTAAATTTTGTGGAGCCAAAAAACCACAAAATTTTCGGACTTTTTTCAGTTTTTTGCCAATAACTCAAAAAATATAAAAAATTTTCGCACTATACTCAGTAACAAAAAGACAGAGCATTAAATTCTCTACAAATTTTATTATAAAACTGTTTTTCTAAAGCCATGTTTAAGCGCGCTACAGCTTTCTGAAAGTGACTCTTTTCTTCTAACTTTGTGGAAAAATTACAAAAATGAAAATTTGACACAAATTTTCATTATTTTATCCTCTTTAATGTAACTTACTTACATTATAGGTATTTGCATGATAACAATTGTAAAAAATTAAGAACATTGTAACTTTCTTTGTATCTAGAGCTTTAGTGGAGAACATTAATATTAGGTATTTAACTGATTGTAAGTAAAAAATACTTACGGTGACATTTTTATATCCCCTCCTTCTGGATAAATAATATTGTTAACATTTTCATAGTTGATCCCATTACATATTATACAAATTGTCGAGCATTTTAGTCTTAATTTATGAAAAGAACATGCTTTGCTGCACCTTTTTTTTACAGCTACATGACACAGCATGGAGAAAGGATTCAGGTTCCGGGTCTTGGCACATTTGAACTGGCTGAAAGAGATCGTCGGACCTGTGAGCCCACCCCCATTCTTTAGGAAGGATGTTGTTTCCTAGCCTAGGTTGTACCTAATGATAACATCGGAGAAAATGATGCTGCTCAGCCTCTTATGTTGGTGGTAGTCTTGCAAGATGAAGTTTGCTTTTTGTGGCAGATTTAGAAAATAGATGAAACCTTAAGGTGTTCAATTTCTGTGTAGTATCTATGCATCCACAGTACAGTACAACCTGGAATTTTTCTCCAACCTTGATGATTTTTTGACGGGTAGAACCTAATTTATTGAACACACAGGCTATTTCTCCAAGCTGATCATGATTTTTCAAAGTGTTACAAAACTTTGACTTCCTTTGCCCAAAAAGAGCGGATGTTGTATCGCATCCACTGATTGCATGAGTGAAAAGAACATTCTTGTAATTGTATAAGAACGACATGGTTGAAAACCATTTGGTTTTCGATATTACCTCTTCCTGGCTTTTGGAAAAATAGATTTTTGTGCTGATAGCTTAAGCTCATCATGATCACGAGAAGGTCAATATCTTCTCTGACAATTACGACGATTTCAAATGATTCGGCTCTTGAAATGGCTGAGATAACTATCATGACATCAGCTTCTTCTTTTGCCTACTCAACTTGAATTCTGTTATTTTGAAATTTTTAATTTCTTTTTAGCAATGAAATGAAGAAGCTCTTGTTTATGTCATTGGCTTCGTCAACGGATGGTGCGAGTCGATGAACTCTTTTCTCTCCACTTGTTACAGATTGATCTAGTTTTACACGACAAAAACAATGATACCATGCATCTTCAAGTCAGGTTTGCATCTGCTAATCAGATTCATGCTGAATACGTTATATTACTTTCTAGGACCATTCATCCTCACGTTTTTCTGCAGCTTTCAAAAATATAATTTTCGCTTCTAACTTCATTACTTTGTGAATCAAATTTCTCTTTGCGTAGAGCTTTTTTTATTGTTTTTCGTTGAAGTCATAGGGATTACCTTTTTCACATAAGAAGCAATTATCTTGAAACTTGACGAAAGTGCTCGATCTGAGGGACAACCTATAGTCTGTGTAGAACCCTCATCCCGATGAACATATACTGCTATCATTCTCTCATTCGCATATTTTTTCGGCAATCATCCTGCGTTCTAACTTCCTTGCTACTTTCCAAAAAGCTGATGAATATTACTTTTGATGAATATTACTTTGACACTGGACGCTATGTTCAAAGAGCTTGGCAAGTCCTTTCTGGCTCACAATGCGAGTATCACTATTTGAAGTCGTTTGGCAAATGAAACACAATTTTGGGTCGAACTCACTCATTTTTCATTACTGCACGAGAAGAGATACAATAAACTGAATAGCAGCATATTGGAAGAGTATGTCTTTATAAAAGAACTCTTGCATCTAAATGAAAACGGCTCGGAAAAGTCATGTGGCCGCAATCTCCCACCTAAATTCCCTTTTTTATCCATGGCCCTCCCTACCTTTGTAATTGTTTTTCTTGTAGGGATTCTAGAATTTTTGCTTCTTCTGCCTTCCTTTCTTAAAACTTTCATTTCTCATTCATCAATAGGTGTATTTAATTTTCATTGTTAGTGATGAAAAAAAAGTTTTTTGTGATGGAAGGCGAAAAATAGGTCACTTTTTGTAAAGTTAAAAAAGTGACATTTTCAAAAAACCATAGCGCGCTTAGTAATGGGTTTAGAAAAACGTTTTTATAACAAAATTTATAGAAAATTCAATGCTCTTTCTTTTTATAATTAAGTATGTTATGCAAAAAAATTATAATTTTTGAGTTATTGGCAAAAAACTGAAAAAAGTCCGAAATTTTTGTGGTTTTTTGGCTCCACAAAATTTAGCCTTGAGATATTTTGTTGGAAAACCATTAATTCTTGTTACTAGCATCCTCATAGACATTTTAAAAACATAAAATCTTCTAGCAAAATTTTTGCATCTATCGGTCCTTTTTTCTGACAATTTGACTGGACTATAACGCAAACAACAAAGAAAACACGAAGAAACATTTGCCATCAATAGCGAAATTCTTTCAACCTAAATCTAGATATATAATCTCTTTTACCCTCTTTGTTTCGAACAATCACAGGGTAGTATTTCGACTGGTCGCTAAATGAATGTGCATATGTGATATAAGCTTCGCGGACCCCTTAAAGTAACATTGCTTCTCTAATTATATGCATTTCTATTTGTATCTAATCCCTTAAAACCTGACGAATTATGTACAGGGGCATATTTCTGTGATTTTTACAAATATCAAAGTGCAATTTTTTTGTGTTTTATTCAGAAGTGGAGAAAGAATTTTTCTCTAATTCAGGGCTCCCAAATGGTCCTCCAACTGAACATAAGAAAAATTTTCGCTTTAAAATTTTCTTGCAAATTGCACAAAAACCACCTTCGGGGATTTATTTTAACAAAAAATGCTGTAGAAACCTACTATGAAATTTTCTGTTACAAAATATTGATCTTTAGTTCTCGGACCATTTGGGAGCCCTGCTAATTGGAAATTTTAGCCTAAAGGAGCCGTATAAAAGTTTTCTCAAACATATACCCCACGGAGTTGCAACATACCTCATCAAATTTTGCACTTTTTCAAACTGCGCAATCAGAAGTATATGTCTAAAGAGAATATTTAAGGAAATATACTATTGTTTCAATATTTATGAATCACTCTTTATGTATATATATATAGAAAGAGAGTCCCAAAAATACCGTTTAAAATCTGCACAACCGGGTTCCTCCTTTATAGTATTTAAAAATTGCCCGAAAAACTGTGCCTGTACGATCCATTGTTTAAGAGAAAAATACGAAAAACCAAACATGAAATCACAGCCGGTGCAAGGAAAAAACACAGTATTGCACGCATTAACAGTGTATTTGCATGTATTTCCAGACCATAATGTTTAAAAATTTTGCTGCGCCCAGTGGAATGACGGGATGACAGATTACAGGATAACCATACGAAAAATATTGTTAGGGGCTGTGCATACATAACGTTAGTATTTTAGGGGGAAGGGGGAATTTGGCATATAATATCGTAAGATATCTCTAGAGGGAGGGGAAGTTTGTCTCTGGATATAGATATCATTTTCGATACAAACAAAATAATCTCTTTTTATTTGCTACATGGTCTTGGGTTCAATAGTACGTTATCTTCTATTAGCCTGTTATCTATTTTATTAAAATAAAATGTCCTTATTAAAATCTCTAAATTATTATAAAATTGTTTAATTATAAAATATGGAATACCCCAAAGTTTAACATTCATATTCTTTTTCATATGAGTATGAATATATGATCACGGTTCGAGAGGTCATTTGTGAAGTATATTTGAATTGAAGCTTGTGTTTACAAATAAATAAAAGAGAAAGAATGATGTCCACTTGTTTTGTTGATAAAAATTTTTATCAACACAGCCACCTCCCCCCCCCCAAAAAAAAAAAAAAACACACACACACACACACCTCCTACGTTCGGAGTAAGTGCAACTAGATTTTATTACTGTCGAATGCATTATGTAACAAAAAGCTATCATAAAATGCTTTTAAATAGTAACTATTTCTTTTCAGTGTCATTTGATATAAAGTGACATTTTGTTGACGTCGCTTTTTTTGAATAAATAAAGTATGCGAAAAATAAATATAACCAGTTTTGTATATCTCTCCAAACAAACGAAATAAATTTTAAACATAAAAATATATCTATACTTTGATAACGATTTCATTACCAGGGGGGAGTGAGGATTCGAGGGATTATAACGTATGATTTCGAAAAGCGGGGGGGGGGGGGGTCCGAAATTTCCAAAAAGTTAATAACATTATATTTGCTTAACCCCCTTAGCTGTAAGATGCAGTCTTAGTATAGGCTCAACGGCGGCTTAACATCATTCCACGGCACGCGCATACATGACGAGGTATGCGCAACGAACGTTTCGAATGTCATCGTCAGAAATATATGCAAATACTTGTTGTTGAGATATCCAATACAGTGTTTTTTCCTTGCATCGGCTGTGACGTCATAGTTTGTCTTTCGCATTTTTTTCGTAAATTAAGGACCGTAAAGGTGCGGTCCTTAAAGCATTATTTATGTACTCTTAACAAGCAATTAGGCTGTGCAAAGTTTGGGAGGTACTATTTAGGGCACCCTGTATAGATAGATTGGTAGATAGATCTCTAGATAAAGATTTTAACTGGAAGTTTTTTTTTACTTTTTTTTAATCAGCATAAATCTGTAAAAATATTTCAGACGTTCCAATACAGAAGGAAATGGAATAGGTGGGTTTTCTTATGAAATCTACATAAAAAAGCTTATTTATTCTGTTTAAAATATGTCATCCCAATGTTTTGCTTGAAGTGTGATGAATAATTTATTGTATTAAAAAAATTCAACAGTATCTGCACCATGTATAAATCAAAGACTCCTAATCTTCCGTAAAATGTGAGTTAATATGAATTAATCTGTAAATTAATCTGTAAATATTTTATTACAAATATAAAGTAATGTTACAAAAAACACTGTTTCTGCCGTGTAAAATCTTTAAGGACAGTAAAATAAAAAAATTCAACATCAAAGAAACAAGTACTTAATATATTATGATCTATCTTTGTGTTTAACGACTGCGAATATTCTATATTTCATGGACATTATTAATTTTTTGTCACAGTTTGGGATTGGTTATGTCCCACTCATCGTCAAATGTTGATCTGAGTTCAGAAGCTGAAAGAAAATGACTTTCATTTTTATGAAGTAACCTCGCTATATTTCCCCATACTTTCTCAATAAGGTTTTGATCAAGTCTTCTGGGTTGCCGTTGTAAAACTTAACACTAGAACGCCCGGATGGAGTCTATTCGACTCCAATCATGTAACTAAATTTCAATTCGAACCAGAAAAATTTTCTTGAAATAATTTAAATTCAATCCGAGCAAATTTACGTTAAATAAATCAATTAAATAATTTTGAATAAAATTTCTGGTGAGAAATATTATTTTCAAACTTGGGTAAAATTTCCGGGCGTTCTAGTGTTAAATATTTTTGTTGTGGAACCAGTTTTGGCTCACAGATTATGTGCATAGGGGCTTTATTTTGCTGATAAATCCCTTCTCTTCCCAGAAGTGTTGCAGCAGATCAAAAATGATCCGAGAAATTTTTTAGATATGGATTTGAATAAACTTTTCATGAAAGAAATGAGAAAACACAACCGTTTAACGAAAAGCAGCCACATGACATAATGAATCCGCCCCTTAAATGTCGTTTGGAGAAAATTTCTTTTTCTTTTCTCAATTCAAGCCAATAATATTTCCAGCCGTCAGGACCATCTAAGTTTCATTTCTTTTCTTCGGAGTAAATAACCTGCAATCATTTGTTGTCCCAAGTCATCTCTTATCTTGCAATATGTTAACGTATGGTTTTGTGGCTAGTAAGTAAAGGAGGTTTGCACATTTTTCTTGCATATTGAAAATTTTCAGAACTATTAATTTTATTACATATTGTGTTCTTGGAACCTTTGAGCCCAGTCACTTGTGTAGCTTCTTTACTTGAGTAGTTTTCAGTTGATGTTTAGAATAGTTGATGTTACAAGCATAGCTGCCAACGTTTACACTTTTTTGATACCACTAAAATTTAATAGATATTTCTGACTTGTCTAATCGTGAGATTTTGACGATTAAATAAGACAATACTTACTATAAATTTTTAGTAATAATAAAAAAGCATAAACATTGGCAGCTACAGTTACAAAGCTTTTGGTCTGCCTATATCAATATTTCCCCCCATACTCGTTTTTTAGTCTTAAAAAATTCTTCAGTTTCCAGAAAATGATGACTGTTCATTCTTCCAAAAAGAGCATTTTTTCAAGCACCTGTGAAAGGAATCAATGGATTATTGTTTTCATGGATATGGATCGTTATTTTTGGAATACCCAGTATTAAAAGTAGCTCAGAAAATATTCATGCCTTACAAACAGTAAATATCCAATACATTCAAGATATACTTTAAAAATTTAGACACACATCTTATTTTTATTATTATTTAAAGCAATTTAAATTGAAAGTTATTTACATCTTCTACTAACCAAGCAACCTAATATGCTTAAATATTTTCAATTAAGTTTAAGAATTAAAACTCTTTTGTATTAAAAAAAAACCTAAGTTCAGAAATCCGATTTCAATAAATGATGTATCTTCGAAAAGGAAAATTAGAATATGCATAAAAATTAGTTTTGGAACTACTTTTTCCCTTTTTATGACAATCTAAAAACAGTCAATTTTATTTTTTTTAATTTTAAACATAAACTTTTCTTACTCTTTTTTTTATTTAGTTTTACGCATGTAATACAATATGAATTTTTGCATTATGTTCTAAAAATTATACGGGGAACGTTATAGCTGAGCACTACAAAAACTTACAGGTCTGTATTATTGTCATTAAATAAAAAATCCTGTAATTTGTCTCCGATCCCTTTTTATTTAAAGAAAAGAGGGAGAATTGACATAAACAGCTGTGACTCAGTTGAAAAAAAGCATAGCTTACAACATTCTTCTTTCTTTCCATCTAATTCAGTAATTTTGAAATCGAGTGTTATTTTTGCTACCTATATACAATTTAAAAATAGATCACACAATGACTTCGAAAAAATATATAACAAGAAATTTAAATTAAATTTTAAGGAAAAATCGTTTTTATTTCGTGTTTTAAATATAATTGATCATTTCTTATTAGTATTTTTTAAAAATAAGTGGTTAAATAATAGACCTAGCTGGATTTAGCTTATTATAATTAGCAAAAAAAATCTTATGCAAAGAGTGTTTTAACAAGCATTGTATTTTAGCAAAATGTTTCAAACAAGGGAAAATCTATTTTTAACCGACTTCCAAAAAGGAGAGGAGGTTATCTACTGTACAATTAATTCTTTCTGATTTTCTCTTTTAAAGCTGTCATGAAATCTTCTGCAAAAGAAAGTGAAATTATCTGACACAATTTCCAACTCATTTTTAAAGGTGAAAGCCTGACAGTTCGAGGGATTTGAAATTGAATTGAACTTTATATTTTTTTTATAAATAAATGACCGAGTTATAAGCAATTGTGGTCACATAACAAGTTTTACTCTTTTCTCAGAGTGTCACGTCCGCAAATTCGGTTCATATAGCCAACCTTGACAGTTTTTTCTGGAATATTTTTGCCTTTACCAAGAAATCGAAAATGTGTTTTGGTTACATAGTTTTTGAATAAGAACATTTGCCAATTTCATGCATTTTCGAAAAAAAGAAGAAAAACAACAGAAAGTAGCTCCTTTGGATTTGGCAATAGCCTTAAAAATATGTTTATATATCACCTTTATTTTGGAAACCTCTACTAATACATTTTTTTCTCATGTTAGCTGATTTTTCTAGCCTATTTTCAGTGGTATTACAATTCGTTTATACATATATTGTAAAGTCTGCAAATAAGAACTTTTGAACGCATACTCTGATTTTTATAACTATTTTATTGTTGGAATAATCTTATACTAATAATGGTCCTGTTTAAGTTTAATCAGGATTTTAAAAATGTTTATTTGATTAACTGTTTTTAGTCTATTTTCGATTCTTTAAGCTCTAACTTCAGTAAAAATTGATTAGTCGTCACACTTTTTTGATATGTTGTTAAAATGCACTATACTACAATAATATTGGTACTTTCGTATTATACGCTTCAGGTTGAATAAATACAGCCATTTACTTTTCAGCTCACAGGCTATCAAAGTCTGAGAGCTAATGTGCCCACAGGTTTAGAATGTACGTATGTACACAACACGATAACTCTTGATACTAAAAACCGATTTGCTCCACATCTTTTTCATAGATTCTTTCCGATAAGGTCCGCTTCTCTGATTAGTTTTGGGGATTCATTGGTTATGTACAAAGAGTGGGGGGGTAATCCCCAATTAATTTATATAAAAGTGTTTTTCCTGCAGAAATATTCAATTTGCTTTAAATTTGATATACCAATTTATTTTAATAAGAGCTTCCTTAATTAGATTCGAATGCTCATTGGCTGTATATATAGGAGGGAACAGGGGCTGCCCCCTTAATCTAACCTTTAACTGATGTTACCGATCTCATACATCACTGCTTTTTTTAATCTTTCTAGTTTAACTTGTAACTTTCAGTTTGAATACAAACACTACCGAAATTTTGATTCATTTTGAGTTTTAGTAACAATCGCCAGAGATTTTTGAATACGTGAATTTTAATTATCACAGCAATGTACATAAAGTTTAGTAAAAAAAACACCATCCTATGAGTTAATCATGCCTTTTATTCACCTTCCGATGGAGCGGTCTGTGAGACTGCTTCACAGTAGTTGTGTGATAATTTCTGTCACATTAGTTAAAGGTTAAATAAATGGGTTTTCATGCAGAATTATTTGTTCAATTTGACCAATTTCACTTCAATTTGGTATGCCTGTTTAATGTGATAAAGAGCTTCCCTGATTAAATTTAGATATTCACTGAATAAGTAAAAAGGAGGTAAAAGAGGACCAGTCCCGTCCCCTTAATTTAAATAAATGGGTTCTCAGGCAGAGTTATTCTATTTATAAAAAATTTGGTATACTGGTTTATCCTGTTAAGGAGCTTCCTTGATTAGGTTTCGATGTTCATTGGTTATGTATGAAGAGGGGAACGGGGGCATTACCCCCCCCCCTTACTTTTGATAAATGAGTTTTTCATGCAGAATTATTGATTTGCTTCAGATTTGATATATTGGTTTATTCCGAGAAGGCATTTCCTTGACTAGGTTTAGAGGTTTATTGGTTAAGTACAAAGAAGGAAGGGGGGGAGGGGAAATCTCCCCTGTTAGTTTAGATAAATGAGTTTTCATTCAGAACTATTCAATTTGCTTCAAAATATTTTTGCTATGTTCATTCTGATAAGGAGCGTCCCAGATTAGATTTGGATGTTCATTGGTTAAGTATAAAGAGAGGAAATGTGGGAACTAATACCCCCTTAATTTACCAAAATAGGTTTTTCAAGCAGAATTATCTAATTTGCTACAATTTAGTACACATATTTATTCTCATGAGGCGGTTCTCTGATTAGATTTGGATGTTCATTGGTTAAGTGTAAAGGAAGGAAATGGGGAGGAGCTAATCCAACTTAATTTCTCTTTTGAAGAGCATTTACTCTTTGAGAAAAAGGTATAATATATAATTAGTGTGAATAGCCTGTGAACGCAGTGCCATCAGCTGAACTGGGCACTTTTCTTTTTATTAACATTTTCCAACATTGTTGAAAAAGATTTATGACTTCGATTACTTTGTCTGTCATCTGTCTGTGCTCTAACTGGCGTAAATATAGTCGAATCACCTTAAAATTGATATATGTTTTTGATGGCATATTCAGTATTGAAAATTAAGTTACAGATTTTTTTTACAGGGACATAAAAAGAATTCCATTACATAACGACCTATGGGGAAAATTGTTTGCGGTTGTGTTACTCTCTATGAACAATAATTGCATTTTTGTAGTAATACTTGTTTATAATTAAACTTTTTTCGCATATTTCTTAATGTGTATTTAAATCCAACTGATCCTACTGAGGTATTCACAAAATAGCTGAAGTATATTTCCGTTTATTAATTGTAAGTGCTGTTGGGGAATATTCAATTGTGATATACATTTTCCTAATGGAAAATTTTTTTTAACATACTATATTTTAAAATATATAATTCGAACACAGGCCACACTCAAAAAATCAGCTATTTTTCTCGTTATTCGATAGTAATTGATGAAATTATGTTTTCAAATGTGTTATGTGTTTTACAGGTTTTTTTTTTTTTTTTTTTTTTTTTTTTTTTTTTTTTTTTTTTTTTTTTTTTTACTAAACATGGCGTAGCAGGTAATTATCATTTATTCTGGGCATATTGAATGTATTTTTTTCTTTGTCAAGTTCTTAATTTCCCCTCACTTGTATATTTTCCGAGCATTTTTTAGAAGAGTTAAAAACTATAGCTTTAAAAACTAATATAGTTAACTTATAATTTTGAAACTATCTGTAAATATCGATTAACTCAAAGCATTATTGTAATTGGTGATAGTGATTCACAGCGCAATGTATGAAAATTATGGATGTCATAAATAATATTACTGGTATTTAATATTTGACTGTGAGTCAATATCTTAGTGCTCATAATGAAATAGTGTGCCTTTTGTATTGTATTTTAGTGCATGCAATTGTCTGCGATTCATAATAGTTCGATGTCTAGTATTCATAATAGTTCAATATTAGTATAGTCTCCACTATAATTTAAAAATTTAAAACTTTGTAATCAAAAATTTTATGACAAAGGAAGGAGTACCTTCAATGTAAATTGCTTGAAAACTAAATCTCAATTTACTAATTTTATGTTTTTTTTTTTTTTTTTTTTTTTTTTAATAAATTTTAAGCATTATTCGTTAAAAATTTATCTTTATCGCGTGCAGCAAGATTATGGAAGATTTATCCAATTTCACTTAAAACAGTATAAATACAATTTGATATTTTTCAAAATTTTCCAGTTGCACTCTAGACCTTTGACATAAATTGCCAACGCTCTAGTCATAAATTTTTTTGTGTTTTTTTAGACTAATATCTCACAACAAATTTAAAGTTCCTTGAATAAATGAATTAAATGACAAAAATAACATAAAAATTTAACAGATGTGTTATCAAACTAAGTGCTTAAAAATGAAAAACATTTTAAAATCAGAGTAAAAAGGTTGCTATAAGTAGTGAAATCTTTAGATATTTTTTTAGTTTGTAGCCTGCGGCATGAAGCTAATACGAATGTATCGCTTTTAATAATTTGTATTTAAATACATAACTAATGTTTTTCAAATAAAAATAATTTTTTTTGTTGTTACAAGTAGCCTGAAAAAATATACTAAACGCAAAAACTCTATCTAATATTAAAGAAAAAAAAGGAGGGGAGATATTTTGTACAGAGGACAATATGTTCAAATAACATGGAAAGACTAGGTTGAAAAATTTTTTTTTTTCAATTATTAATTTATTTATTCACTTAAAAACATTCTCAATTCGTAGCAATTTATGAAGCATTTGTGTACTTGAAACGTTTTGTTATGTAATTTTAATAACTTTCATTATGCTATTTTAATATCGCTCAGAATTAATAGATAGAATGTTGTTCAATTTCAACTCCATAGTTTTAATTTAAAATTCATCAACAACTGCCAAATGAAACAGCGTTAAATCTAGAATAAAAACATTATATAGCGTGTTCAGTCACAATTTATTCGTAATTTACTTTGCATTTATGCACCGAAAAGGATTCCCAATTTTTTTAATGTTTAAATGAAATTCATCTAACACTTGCTGATTCATTGAAACGTTTTAAAAAGTCAACAAGTAAAGCGACTAAAACTTTAATTACGAATAATAACTACAAAAGTAGATCAATATCATATTCGTACTACTGCGTAACATCAGCAAGTGTAAAAGCATTTTACATCGTTTTATATAATGATGAAGTTAGATTTTTTAAGTTTAACTTTTATATTAATTTATTAATATGTAAGTAATAAAACTTTATTTAAAATGACAGATTATGAAAGAAAAAGTTTTGTTAAATAACTTTAGGTATAGATTTATTTTTTATTTTCTAATGTATGATTGCAAACATTTCAATATGTTGTGTTAATTATCTAAGATTTTAAAATTATTATTGCCTTTATAAGTATAAATTTATGTCTAAATTTCAGTCTCGAATACGCCTAAAAGTTTCATATTGATTATCATAACATGCAGTACTTCATCATTCGAATTTCAAAATTTTATCTTTTGTAATTAATTCTGAAAGAAAGTGAATGTCGTTTCTATAGAACTTCACAAAGAAATTACAAATATATATGAAATAGCTAAAAATTATGAGAAATTCAACTTTTCCTTTTTTAAAGATCGTGATTTAAGAAAGTTAGTTTGATTTCTATTGCTACAATTTTATGATAAACAGTATTCCTTTTTTGTTTACTGTTTTATATTTGTGTTATATACAATTTTATCTTTTAATTATTATCTTATCTTTTTACTATATTATCTTATCTTTTATCTTTCTTTATTAATTCTGAAAAAAAAAACATGAATGTCGGTTCTATAGAACTTCAAACAAATTATAAATATATATGAAATAGCTAAAAATTGTGAGAAATTTAACTTCTCCTTTCTTAAGGATCGTGATTTTATATTCATAGATTTAGAAAATCTCATATAAAGCACATTACAAGTTTAAATATACTTTAGTTTTTTTTTTCGATTACTTTTCCAGCACCGGGATTCGAACTAAGAGCCTAGCATTCACTACCGAGTTGCTTTAGCTCCAAGATATGATGTCTATACGCAAAATGCTCAAATTAAGGTTCTCTTTTTAAATTAATATCGTAAAAATGTACGGATGACATTGAAAAAATCAATTTAATTAAAATATTAGACTTTTTAAAAATTTATGATTTTTCGTGTGACACGAGGTATTCAACTGTAAGCACACAAAATTTGAAGTCTCTGACTTATACAGTTTTTCTGTACGGACTCTGTAACGGACGGCCAGACAGAGGACAGAGACGAATAGGGTTTCGTCAGGTGAACGAAACCCTAAAAAGATTAAATGAGGGAAAAGTGTATAAAATGTTTCTCATTTTTCATTTCAATGAAATGGCTAAAGACAAATATTTTAAATTTGCCATAGTTGCTACTTATTACCGTAATTTCGGGTGTATAAGCCGCGGAACAAACAATTCTTTTTGGACGCACACATCTTATTTAGTGATTGAACACAAATATTTACGGCGATCTAACTAGTTATATTTGTTTCTTAAAAAATTCTGGGTCGAAAATGAATTGTTTGATCTGGAGCTTATACACCCGAAATTACGGTAAATGTAAATGCTCCTAAGAACAATTTTAAAAAAACGAAATTTAAGAGGATGAAATAAACGAAAAGCATGCTGAATTACTATATCTATTGCCTTATTAAAGACAGCAATTTAAAATTTGACATGGTAGATACTTATAAAATCTGAATGCCTTGTAAGAGCAGTTTCTAAAAGAGTAGTGTTTTAATTCATAAAATTAACGAAAAGCATTTTAAATACTTTCTAAATTGCGATTTCTATTGAATCTCAGGAAATACGAAACTTATTTGAAAATTAATGTCGGCAAATTGATGATGACAGTCCCTGTTTCAACATAGATTATGTTTTGTGATTGTGCTACTATCACTTGGGCTAATAAACCGTTATACTAGAAGTTTAAAAAAAATTAAATATCAGATGAAAATTGAAATGATCGCAATAGTTTCAAAATGCATTCCAAATCATCATTTATTTTGAATTAGTTTTAGTTATTAATTTAAGCCTCATTTTCGCCTAATGCAGTGTAATAATGAAGAATATTCAAACTGTAGCTTAATTTGTATTTTTTTAATTACTCGTTGCTTTATAATTTCTTATAAAAATAGACACGCAAATATCACTTGGTTTATTTTAAATTTCACGCGAGAACAGCCGTGGGTTTTGCTAGTTTAAATTAAAGAAACTTTGACATTAAATAAGCCAAAAATATTATCTTTTAGAATTTAAAAATATTATCTTTTGGAATTATGGTAAAAAACAACTACAAAAAAGATTGAAGGTCGTTACTTTAATGTACGTTATCACAAAAATACCGAAAAGAAGACGCACACCCCTTGTTTTAAACATAAAGTCTCTGTGAATATCTTCTAGATTATGTGACTGTAAGCAGATTTTAACATTTAATCAGTGTAATTTATCTGTGTCACTAACAGAAACAGTTGATCCTCAAACGATAAACAAATGAGACTAAATGAAAGCAGGCTTTAAAAATTAATTCTGGGATATATTTATAGCAAATGTAGCTTTGGAGAAAAATTCATCAAGTACAAAAAATAAAAAGTTTATTACATCAAGCGATCTTTATCCTTTTCAAATTTATGTAAAATATCAAAAGGAAAAGAAATAAATAATCAAGTTATATATAATTAGGGTGTATAGAAGTTAATACGAATTTTTCGCCTTACATAATTTGCGAAACATTTTATAAATCATGCCATTGAACTCTGTGATTACAAATTCTGGTATTCAAATATTTTATAAATATTTCATTATCATAAAAATGGGTATCAAAATCTTTGTAAATTCCTCTGAGTGTATATACCTTGTATATATTTTGTTACGCCATGTAAATCTAATGATTATGGAAGATAAAATATTCCGAAGGATGATTAATTGATCAATAGAATGCTAAACATTTCAATCTAAGTTACAGCTTTTGTAAAAGACAATTCTTATTCAAGACATTTGTTAAGAAGGAAAAGCATTAAAGATAAGTTTCTTATATTATAATACGAACAAATTTTCTGTATGTATGTGGTTTGAGTATGTAAATTTTATCTCAAAAACAGCTCAAACGATTATGACAAAATTTTGCACCCTACCGTTTTCGGGCATGAGAAGACCAATGGGTTGGAACAGATGTGCGAGGAAATTCGATTAGGAGATCATTTTTGGGTCATTAAAGGTCAGGGTCCCATTAATTATATCTAAAAAATGGCTGGATCGGTTTTGACTTAATTTTGTGTCTAACCGTTTTCGGGTATGAGAAGACTATTGGGCTACGTCACAATTTGTGGATCATTTCGGCGTCATTATGAGTCAAACTAATATATCTAAAAAACGGCTCTAACGATTATCACTAAGCTTTATTCATTCTACCGCTTTGGATTATGAGAAGATTATTGCGCTAAGTCACATTAAATTCGATTTCTGGGTCACTGTTGGTCAGCCTAATTTTATTTCAAAAATTTTGGATTCTATCGTTCTCTTGCACAGTAATACTATTAGGCTATATCGCATGTTTAACAACAATCGATTAGGGGATCATTTTGGGTGATATTTTTTATGTATTATTTTTATTAATTTAAAAAAAAATTAAGTTAAAAACAACTTACAATAAAAAACTTACTTACGAGTATTTAATAAATAAAAGCATTTTTGTTCCTTTTTTTCATTTTCTTTTTATTTTCTTTGATTTTTTTATTTGTATATTAATTTATTTGAAAAAAAAATCAATAACAACTCATTTTTGCTTCATTTATAAAAAAGTTACATCTGGAAGAATACTGGAGAATATACATGAAATGTTACCATATTGATAATTGGAATAAGCAATGTCTTGACATCTTAATTTTACCGTTTAAACTGTAGATCATTTCATTCTTAGTAATTCAGATTATAATTTATTATGAAAAAAAATAACTGGTATTATTTTTGTCGAAAGGACATTTTAGATAAATATCCAAATTTGCGTTACTTTTTTAAAAAATTTGAAATATTTTAAAGAAAAAAATGTACCAAAACTATATTTAACAAAAAAAAAATTTCTTTTTTCATTTTTATAGCAATTACTTTTAAACAATCAATAACTCATTTTTTCTTTATTTATAAAAGAGGTGTGAAGCATTAAATCCAAGGTTTTAAATACCAGCTTAAAATAATACAAATTGTAGTACAACAGAATTTCTTCTTTTACGTCGTAATTTTTCTAACAGCCTAAAACGCCTCGAAGAAATTTACACAGAAGCTTGAAATCACAATGTCAAAATGTGTAAATTATTTTCCTCCAGGTGAGGTGAATCCTTCAGTAGCCGTCAAGACATAAAAGGACCTTTATGTATTTGTTTTCTTAAAGGGATACGATAAATCTTTTGAAATGAGCCATTTTCAACGTAAACTAAACACTCTTTCCATATGGTTTCTCTCACTAATACATCAACACAATGTATATCATGGTATGTAAGCACGATTTGTTGTTCAGAATCTACAGCATGTATCGCTAGATTTAGAACAAGAAAGCAACATAGTAGAAATTTTGCGTCGCACAAATACTTAATCAATTCAGTGTATTGGTTTCTTTCTTTAACTCTTTTGGATCCAACTTTTCCTTAAATTTACTTTAGGCGAAAATTACTTTTTAGTTTTAAATACCAGAATAACCTAGTTAATTACATAAAATGAAATTAACTGTTAACTAAAGAACATGTCAGTAGGTATTTTGCGTAGTATTAATATCACAAAACATGCTGCGAAAGAATTTTTGAAAAAGTTTAAAAAAATTATTATTACAATAGTTATTTTTTATTAGAACCGGATTAACCATTTAACTCATAAATATTCTTGAAAAAACTTTCAAATAATGGGTACTTTTTTTCATTTCTTTTACAGAATTTTTTTTAATCTTTTATCACGGGTGTTTCAAAGCTGAAATTTTTGCCTAAATGAATCAGAAAAATTCTCGGATTAAATAATGGAAAATTTACAATAAAAATTTACTGGTGAAAATAATAAATCATGATTCGAATGTGAACGCCCGTACGTGTTATGAGCAAATCATGATTAGCAAAAACAGGTTGCCGTAGTTATGACGTATGAGTGAAATGCACATAATAACTTTCCACTATTTTTTTTCTTTTATCATAGTTATTATTCGCTTTATATATCGGTCACATACTCTTCCTTTTTAGCAGAGTATTTTGGCAAGATATTAATTTTGTAAGAAACTAAAAATATTTTTAATCCTGTAGTATATAAGTGATTATGAACTTTTAAAAATATACACTTTGGCATTTTTATCTGCAAACTTCATATCGGGCATAAAAATATTTTTATTTATGCCTAAATTATCATGTTTATTTTTTTAGTGGTAATAACTAGTATCAGAACTATTGCAATTAATAACTGTTCCTGATTCTCAATTTTGAAAATTTAAAATCAAGACAAAAATATATCAGAAAAATGCGTACTTATAAACTTTTAAAAAATGCCAATTTAAAGAACTAAAAAATATATTAATGAATCCTTTAAATATACCATTAAACACAACATAAACTGCAACAGACGTATAAAATGTTTGTGCGTTTGTTTAATGTTTCAAAAATCTTACGGTGCTTTATAAGAAATTCCCATTTTATTTTTAGAAATTCGGTAAATGTTAAGTCTGAAACACTTGATATCAAAATTTAAGATTTTCAATAATAAATTAAAATATCAATAATAAGAATAAATCTTTAAAACGTTTCATATGATTACATTGTATTGAGTATCATATTTAGCTCCAAATTAATAATAATAAAAATAAAATAAAATAAATATTGATGGAAATACTGTAAGTGTTTATAATCAATAAAAAATTAAAAAAAAACAGAAGAATACAACATAGAATAAACACAGTTTCAAACGATTTTAATTTAATGTTTTTATCTTCTTTTAATGAAATCATAAATCATTCAGATTTTCAAACCTATGTTGCAAGTCTTATTTTCGAGCAACGGCAAATTAGTCACATCACAGTATCGTAAATGAAGATTAAACTATTTATCACTCATTCGTTTATTGACAAAATTGAAACGAATTGAATTAACGCATTGCAATTTAATTATTAAAACAATCATATTTCATACATTCACATAAAAAGCGTATAAAAAAACGAAAAAAAATAAAAAAATTAACATTAAACAACAACAAAATCATTTTTAAAAAATATTTAACTCATAATCATAAGATACAAATCTACTGGAATAAAAAGTTTAAATTAAATATGACCATAATATGACCTTATTTCATAAATATCCAGAATAATATCCATTTGTTTCAATCGAAATAATTGCGTAGAAAGTATTAAGCCTCCAGCTAATGCACTTATCTCATAAAGACATCCTAAGAGAGATGCTCAGAAATCTTGATCTGTTTGGCTGTTCAGTATAGTAAAAAAAGAAATGTTCAACTACCATTTTAAAATAAGACAGTTCATAGATAATTCCAACATATTTCTTGGTTCATTTATATCACAATTATAGTAAGACATTTTTGAATCTTAAATTAAGGCATCTGTTACATCTGAATTTTCAGATTAAGACACTTGATTGACTGAAACTATTTTTCAATCACATAATTTGTCTGAATTTAAGACGCTTCTATTTACAGTGCGTGTTTGTGGCGTCCCTGGTGGAAAACTCCATAACCACGAATATTAAATTCACTTCCCACAAAGGAATTTTGCTAAAATTTTTAAAATATGCTTTTGCTACAGTGAATTTTGCTTTTGATAAAAATGTTCATTAGATAACTTTTTTCTGCTAGTAGTGCACTTGTTAGTATATATTGTTACATTACTACAAAATATAAATTCAAACTTTGCCTATCTCTTCAAACTATAAAACAAGCTTCCGTCATGTCAAATTTAATTTTCTTTAAAAATTTTCACGTGATAATTTTTATGCCAAGAGCGTCGACAACCAGAAATGATATAATAATGGAATTATAAACTTATTTCACCAAGTTCTTCAGAATAAGCTTCTACCTTGTTCAAATTTATATTTGTTAAATATTTTCAAGTGATAAGATTTCTATACTTGTAGCGACATCTTAAGAAAATCTTATTTTATAAGCATGTCTCCAAATGAAAATTAGACAAGACAGGTTTAACTTTACTCATTTTTTATGCCGATAAGGCAACTGACATGGAATACAGCGATTGTGTAGAAATATATTTGTTACGTATTTTTCCATGATAAATTCGAACACGAGATGAGAATATTTCAACAGCTATGTCTTAGCCTTTATTTTATTCAAATGCAATTTTATTTTAGAATATTGAATTATCATGAAGCTTGTTTACATAATGAGGTTAACTTAGAAAATTTAATCTACATTTTGCGCACTTTTTTACGAAAAAAACTATAGCGTTGCGATTAGAGTTGCAAAAAGTCGGTTTATTCCAGGGTTTATTTCCAATAGACTAGGTTTATTCCCGGGTTTATTCCCAAAAAACCGAATTATTCCTAAAAATCCCGGGGTTTTTCCAGGTTTATTCCTAAAATCCCGGTTTATTCCCGGGTTTAAACCGGCTTTTTTCTAACCTTTGCAACGCTAGTTGCGATATACTTTTAAAAGGCTCTAATATATTTTACTTTAAAAAAAATTAAGTAAGTGTTATTTTACTAATTTTTCTTATTCTTTTTTCGATTAATGTTTTAATTTTGGAGATACACTGTATGGCTAAAGGTGACCGGTCACTTGCGATTGTTAAATATCTAGAAACATTTTGTTAAATATCTAGAAAAATATATGAGAAATTATTCTGAAACTCCAGGTGTGTAAACAAAATAAAACAGGTCATATATTTCCGCGAAGACGTTTTTTCTGAAACCCTATAGGGGGCCATTAACAAAATAATATATTTTGGCTATAGAATATATTTTGACTAACCCTGTCAAAACTAATATAGCAAAAGCGTGCAAAGTGTACATCATGACTAAATGGCTTGTTATAATAAACAGGGTTTATTTTAATGAGGATAGCATGTATTCTCGTAGAGAAAGTAAGGTTTTTATAAAAACAGTCCCAAATTTTGACATGTTATTTTTGCATGTTATTTGTAGATATCTTAATATAAAAAAATTTCTTTTCAGAAAATATAACAAACAGCATTGTACATAATGCGTTGAAGTGAAAATTAAAAAATAATAAAAATTGTATGAAAAATGAACAAGTTTACTAATTAATGTTTCATTAATGTTTCATAAAAGGAAACCAAATAGAAGAGCGTTACTTTAAATGTTAATTTTTATTTTATTTTTTCTATCAAAACGTTTTTAGAAAAAATAATGCACAGAGAAGTGAGACAAATAGATTGATAAAATTAGCTTACATACAGATTAACTAGTTTCATAATTTCATTTCGCGTACGTTGAAAAACGTTAAAAACTTACAAAATAAAGCTCTTCTCAGCTGAACGGCAAGCCAATACTTATGTCCTTAAATCCAAGGTTAACAATCTAAATTACAAACGAAACGTCTTAAA
This sequence comes from Maratus speculifer, assembly GCA_964019185.1. Lineage (NCBI taxonomy): Eukaryota > Metazoa > Arthropoda > Arachnida > Araneae > Salticidae > Maratus > Maratus speculifer. Next base: position 81,494,673 of record OZ025299.1, read on the forward strand.
ATGAGTATTCGGTGACAAATTTTTCTTTTCGTTTCCTTCTTAAGGAGCTTCAAAATAAAGTATTACGAAAAATAATGCTTGCTTAATAAAGTATTTTCTGAGTCATTTTATGTCGCTGCGCCTTTTATAAACACTTATTGAAAAAGCTTAATGTTTCATATTTACGTTACAAACAATCCTCTTTCAATGCGTAATTTGTAAAATCATATTAAAGAGAATATATGTAGAAAAGACATTTGTAAGTTTCACAAGGAAAAGGTTCAAGTAAAAATTTTATAAATTAAGATAACAACGCAGGTTTATGTGGGGGATTTTTTTTTCTTTTACAAAATTCTACCACGTGTCATAAAATTAAAAAAAAAAATATTTTAAAATTTTTAATAACTACTGAGTTCAAATAAATTAGTAGAAATTGACAAGTGTGAACATTTTATTAATTATAAATTTTCATTTATTAAATTAATCATCAGAAGCTGTTAAGTAAATGTGCTTTTATTTCTTTTTACAATAACGTCCCGTAATATAAAAGCACAAGTATCTTGGCTGTAACGTTTGCCAGTCTAAGCCGATTGATTATTTAGCCTTTCAGCTCCCACGTCCAATATACGGAAGAATTTTCGATTTTTTCATTCTTACTATTTTTAGTTAGCCTGAAAATAAGACAAAGATGTGTATTTTTTTATGTTATTATTATTTGGTTTCTATACTATCGCACATTATAATAAACATTAAGGCCTGGAACAAAAACTTCTTACACAAAACTTTCAAAGCTATTATACTAACGATAAATTGCGAAAAAAGACTCAAAACTCAACTTTCAGAAAATAAATGAAACACAAAACTTATACTTAGTGAGTTAAATAAAAATCACGAGAAATTTGGGAAATTATAAAAGTATCTGGCTATAATAGCAAGCGTTTATTAGATATCAACTCCTTCATTTGTTTTCTAAAAAGGCTAATTGAAAAAAAAAATATCAATCTAGACCACATTTTTATCTCGGTTTAATTGGTTGAACCAAGCATTAGGATTCCCACTAAGAATGACTAAAAAATTTCTTTGTATTCTGAATACAACATTTTTTGGAAAATGTAGCCAAATTTGGCGAACTTCTTTCATTTGGCGCCAAGTATGTGTTTTGGCATTCGTAAATATTGACAATTGATTTTTGGTCAAATGTAGCTAATATTTTTTTTCAAACATAGCACTGTAATTGCCTGTTGCCAATTTCTCGGCTTCATAACCATGACCAGTAGTTACTGAAAATGATTAATTAAATTTGTTCAAACGTGTGACTTCTGATAATCAAAAACAATAAGATAGAAAATTTAGTCAAAATCGTTTAAGTTATTTCGTAAAGAGAGTAAGCTTGACCTGCAGTGACGTCCAAAAGGGCCCACCATTATATTTTCCTCAAACATGGGATCCAGCCCTGTGTTCTTTTGAGGACGGTGAACGGTAAAATACCAAATTCAGTTGAAAATCGTTAGAGCCGTATTTTAGATAAAATTAGCTTGGCCCGTAGTGATCCAAAAATGACCCACTAAACGAAATTTCTCGAATATGAGATCGAACCCAATGATTGAGAGAGTCTCATACCGAAAACGATATAATACATAATTTAGTCATTATCGTTTAAGCTGTTTTTGGATACAATTAGCATAACCCGGACTCATTGTGATTCAAATAGACACACTAATCGAATTTTCTCGAACATGCGATCTAACCCAATACTTTTCTCGATTCGAAAACGATAGAATACAAATGTAATCAATTTCGTTAGATCCATTTCTAGATAAAATTTATTTGACGTAGTGATTCCAACTGATCGAAATTTTTCGAACATGTGGTTCAGTCCAGTGATCTTCTTGTACTCGAAAACATTTTAATATAAAATTTTCTCAATATCGTTTGAGCCATTTTTTTCGATACAATTACCTTGACCTGTATTTATAGTGACCAAAAATGTTTCACTAATCGAGATTCCTCGAACATGTAACTTAACGCAATGATCTTCTCGTACCCTAAAACGTATAATGCAATTTTTTTTTTCAAAATTATAGGAGATTTTTTTTATTCAATTAACTTGAATCGGACCCATTGTGATCTAAAATAACATACGTATTAATCGAATGTTCTTGAACATGCAACCTAGTTCATTGGTCTTCTTGAAACCGAAAACGAAAAAATGTAAAATTTATTCAAACTCGTTTGAGTCTTTTTTAGATAAAATTTTGTTTGACCTGCAGTAACCCCAAAATGACTCATGAATCGAAATTTCTATAACATATGGTCTTGCTATGATCTACTAATTTGTGGAAACCAGAAAAGAGAACATAGTAAAAGTCTACTCAATTTTCATAAAGATTTTAAACACATTGTTTTCATTAAAATAGCTAATAGATCCTACTGGTAGCTATGATTTCACTACTTGTGACTTCAAAAATAAGAAAAATTACTCTGCAGTGCCATATTTATACCTGCTAAAGAACTAAAATAAGCAGGCCAGGAAAATGAAACTCATTTTCAGTGACAATCATATTTTAGTTATGGAAAGTTATTTGTAAAATACAGAATTTGTTACCTATGTGTTTTATAACATGTATAAATATTAAAAATAAATTTAAAAAAGTGGAAAAAGATATTTGTACAGTATAGCAGAAGACCCTTTACTTCGCATTCACCACAGTGTGGCATGGGAGGAAAATGACAATCTAAAATTTAATTGCATGGTTGGTTTATTAGAGATGTATTGAATCTTAAAAATACTTCTAAAAATACTTTTTATTATAATGTAAAAAGAAATTGCATTCTATATCGTTTAATAGGAATTTTAATGTGTGGACTACAATTCCCGTATTTTGTGATAGTGTCCCAAGTAGGTACACGACATTTCGGCAAAAGAAAATGACAAATTATATTAAATTAACGTTCTTAATATAGAAACCCATGAAATATTTTACCTTTTACGAGACAAAATTTGACACAGTTCTGTAAACTTCCTGACATTATATTACAACGCAACCTAAAAAACATTGTCAATGTAATGCCCTTGAATTAACCCACCTTCAATCTTCTCTACATACTTCATGTTTCAATATTTATCCCTAAAAATATATTTACAACAATATTGTGTCTCGTAAAAACGTAATTAATAGATTTTGCTTCGCCCCTCATATCTTATTTATGAATTTCTTTAACAAGGACACTCGTTCAGAATAAAGAGGTATCTTAATGCTTAGAAAGTTTAGTATCAAATTGCATCTTACGACGTAAGATGCTTGTGCTGAACAAGGTTATTTTCGTAATCAAACAACAGTTAATCGAGTCTCATATTTGGATATCACTCATAAAAGATTACAATTTATAAAATAAAAAGGAAATGTTAATGAATTGTATAGTAATAGTTTTGTGGCATTTTCTGCATTTGCCGCATCTGCATCGGTAATTCTCGTTCTAACCCTTTAATCTACTGCATTAGGATCAACTTCAATTTTTTTCATGTATTTTTTTTTCAATGAAAAAACATTTCTATAATGAAAACTAAAGAATTTTCATAAAAAAATTTTTGGTCGTGAGAATTTTAATTCGCTGGAGATAATTAATTAAAATGGCATTTTAAAGTTCTCTCGGTAAACTATGCCTAAAATATTCGTGTAATAGAAAATTCACATGATATTTCAAATAAAATTTATATTCTTAAAAATGCTAAATAAACAAGAGAACACTTACAAGTTAACAATAAATAAAATGTTAAATTGACGTAGTTCTATTTTACACATGAAAAATGACTAAAATTTGAAAATTAAAAATTATTGAATATTGAAATTCGATTTTATTAATTAAATTTTAATTTAAAATAAAAAAGTCTGTATTAATTTAAACTTTTTTTAGGTTTCGATCATGTTAGCAGTCCCTTAGTTATGCGACATAAATATTTCAAACAATCTCTCAAGCAGTTCTCTCGCATCTCTACATATGTAATTTATGAATTTACATAATTCCTAGCACAGCAAAAAACAGCCGCTGCCACTACTTTTTCGATTTCCTATTAAAAAAAATGAAACTAAAAAGAAATTATTAGAAAAACATTACTAATACAATTTAGCAATTGCATTATAAAGCAGATAAAATGAATGGATAACTATACAGGCAATAATAAAGAAGAAATTTTTCTCCACCACCCAGTGCATTGGAAATATTTACAAGTAAGAATCAACCAAAACAGATTGATGAGGTCGAAACTTAATTTCGGTAACCTTCCTATTTCCGGCCAAAAAGAAAAACAAAAATTGCCAAATTTTTTTAAATAATTAATTTCCACGTATTAAAATAATATATATATAAATATACATAATTATTAATGATATACAGGGTGAGTCATAAATATCGAAACAATAGCTTATCTCCTTAACTATTGCCCTTAGATCCCTACTTTCAATTGCAAAAATTCATTAGAAAAGGTAAACTTTTTGATAAGATAATTTGCAACTCCATTGGGGGGTCTGTTTGAAAAAGTACGAAAATTTACTTTTTATATGGCTTACTTTTTATATTTTTAACTACACTGAAGTAAAAGACTATGTAGAAATTCACGGCTGGGCCGGCTATGATTAAGCTTTTTTTCCAGGCTGGTCTGGATTATGATTTTAACATTATTTCATGCAGGGCTGATCTTTTTCCCCTATGGGTCGGTTTAGGACCGGACCTACATATTTCGATCTATTCAGTTATTCAGTGCTAACGATCAACATGTTTTGAAAACAAGCTTCGATTTATATCAATACGCTGCTTTTTTATGTCCAAATAAGAGGCACGGTCTTAAATCGACATTTAATACGAACAATTTGTGGACGATCCCTCATTTGTTTTGAAAATGAGTCAAAAATTCTTCGTTTATAGTCATGGTGTAAATCACGAATTTTGGAGAATTTTGGATTTTAATATCTCTGTCAGGTTTTCAGATACGGAGATGAAATTTTTTTAATTCAATTTAGGAATGGATAAGGATTAATTTCCTAATTGGAATTTCGCTCTACGGGGGCCGTATAAAAATTTAATTTTCGTATTTTTTCAAAAAGACGCCCCCCCCCCCCATGGAGTTGCAACTTATCTTATCAGAAATTTCGCCTTTTTTTGTGAATTTTTGCAATTGGAAGTATGGGTCTAGAGGCAATATTTAAGGAGATAGCCTATTGTTTCGATATTTATGACTCACCCTGTATATTTATTAAACAGGTTTAGCTACTAATTAACTATGCATTTTTAGTAAATATACATATTAATTTAATTAATTATACGTGTGGCCCAAGTTAACTCTCTGTACCTTAGACCCACAACTTTATATTTTCATATAAAATAAAACGTAATTCATTAATCAACGACTCAGAAAGATTTTCTAGTTCTACAAATTTCATTTACTTAAAAAATATCTTAGTCTTATGTATACACACCTCGATTTATCTTTTATGATGATTTTTGTATATAATCATCTGTTATACTAAAATTTTCTCAAAGAGTAATAAAGATTTTCTGTTACTGTTATGTCTGCAGCTTTTAACGCTCACGTGAAAAAGTTTAGTTATATATGCATTACTTGCTTTATAATTTGCGTTCATGTCTTGAGTCAGTCATGACTAATAATTATAAACTACTTGTTGGGAGAAGGGGGGCACCGTAATACTTACCCATCCTTTATATGCATAATATAAAATATGAAAATAAAACATGTGTAAACTATTTGTATAATCCGTTACAATTCCAAAATAAAGTTTAAATATATTTTATGTTACATTTATTCTTTAAAAGAAATATTTCTGAAAATTCAGACTGAATGTTTCCAAATTCCTAAAAACGGTTCCGGATGACTACAGTTACTGAAATTTAATAGGGTTTGTGGCACTATTTTAATAAAATGCATACTAAATTTCAATCCTCTGTCTCAATTTGTTAGTAGATAAAGTGTTTAAAATCTTGGCTTGGTGTTGCCATAAACATTAAAAGTATAAACCTTAAGTAACCATTGTCCTCTTATGGACACGGGTATTTTCATCTGATGGTGAGCTGTTATTGTTTTAGCTCTAAACGCATCCTGCTTTTTTTATGGTGGTTTTTAGAAAGTGTATTATTTTAATTGTTAACTCTTAATCACTAATGCTTAAATTAATCTCCGCAATATTTTTCACTGATACTCTGCCGCATTTTCTTGGACTATTTATTTTAGCTTAATCTCAATCTCAATGCGCAATAAAAATTTCAAATATCCCCGTATAATATATGTGTGTGTGTTTGTATAATGCAAGTTCTAATGGACAAATGCTTCAAACAGAATGTAACACTTTAAAATTGAACAACTGTAAAAATAATATATATATATATATATATAATAAATATGTGGTATGAATATGAGAATATAACTTTTAACATTGGGTATTCGAACATGTGGATCAAATATGTTAAGAAATTCTATTGTCTCTTGAACCTTTAATTAATAACACAAAAGTACAGCGAATTTTTGGGATAAACTATTTAATAAACTGTTTCTATGTCTCTGAATGTTCTTTAACTACTTACCTGGGTGTTGTTTCTCCAATTTCAAGACTATATCTCACAGATCATTAGGAATGCAAAAATCAGGCTTGACGATAATTGAAATTATATAGGTCTTTTCTTGCATAATTGCTTATAAATACCACTTATTCTTTTTAAGTTACAAGTTTTCACAATTCTTCATATTTGAAATTTGTCAATAATTTATTTTTTTATAACTCAGGGAGGAAAAGAGGTAACAACTGTTTAATATTCTGGGCATCTTTTTGAGCACAAATAACACACAAGTCGATATTGTTATATGTTTCCTTTCATGAGATATATTTCTTTAAAAACTTGCATTTTGACAAATTTTTAGTACGTTTAAAATACATTTTTTTTTTCAAAATTTAGATATGTCCACAACATTTACATCAGTTGAAAAGCAAGCTGTAATTGTTTTCATTTATCTCTATTAGTTTAAAAATATATGTAAGTTATATATAACTTTTATTTTGCATAAATCTGGTTCTCGACATTCTCTAATTAAAACATTTTAAGATTTTTATTTGAAAATGTATTTAAGCTTCATTTTCTGCATAGAAAATATGTTGAAAATCAAAAATGTCCCGGCATCCCATGTTTCTCCTGATTCTGTGGAAACAAAATTATAACGACTACATTTTAGAAAAGCTTTAATAAAGTATATTATTTCTCCTTAAATACTATGTAAAAATTTTAAAGGGCATTTATTTAACTTTGCTTCGCAGTTTTCTAAATAAATTTATTAATACTTAAATTCCAAATATCTTCTAAATGACAGCATAATCCATTAAAATCACAGTTTCTAATATTATGTTTCAAAATGTTAACAAAATATTTCAACAACTTCACTTTAGAGCAAGAAGCGTATTTGAAAAATGCTACATATGATATGTTTTTTCTAAACAGTCAGATCTATGTTTATGATATCTCCGCGTACCCTCATCCGTGAAACTAATGAAAGGCAAGCGCTCGAAAAAAAGATTGAAAATACGTAGTTTTATGTTTATTTTTGGATTGCTTTCAGAAAACACTTTTCGAATTTTGCGGTAGGGCAAAATCCTTCAGATTGTTAAAATACTTTATCTATAGGTGTATACTTAAAGGCCCAATCATCAAAATTAGGAGCCCCAGACACACTTTTTTTTTTTCTATTCATATACTATCGTGTTTTTTCCCAAATACTGTACATGATAAGTATATAACCACGCATTACTGGATGGACAAATGTAACTGAAAAACAAGAACATTCGTGAGCAAGAATTCTATTATTATTAATATTGAAACTTCACCAGAAAAAATTTATTTATCTGCGTCGAATTTGACGCTAATTTAACATAAATTAAGGTTATCTATACTAATAAAAGAACAAAACGCTCTGTCTGTCTGTGTGTGTGTCTGTGTGTCTGCGATGCCTAGCAAAATCTACAGCACGTACGAAGCTCAAAATTTTTTTAGAGTAGCCCAATGTCTCTCCTGATGCACCTGAAGCTCAGAATTTCAAAATTCTATTTATTAACTGAGTAATTAATTAAAATCCAAAGCTCACTCTCATAAAAAATAGCCTTTTTTCGCTTTTTTTCCCTTTCATTTTCTTATGGTTGATTGGTTGCATAAAATTTTCGCAGAAATAATTAAAAAAGCTGGAACAGACCTTTAAAATTCATAGACTGGCAAACTGTCAGTTCAAATGAGGATTTTTTTTTTAATCACAGCTGCTGTACACCATGGAGAAAAAGATAGGTGGAGGCGAAGTAAACCGAAAAAAAGGTTTGCAATATTAAACCATTTATCGCTGAAATTTTAATGTCTCAAACAAAAGCACGAGGAAGGAATTTTGTATTAATAAAACGAATTGAAAGAAATGAATTACAGCTGAAGCATATTTTACGAAGAAATAGTAATTTTTTAAAATGTTTTTTTTTCTATTATATTATTTAGGTTAAAGTTAGGTTAAAGTTAAATTGCATTTATGTTATGGTTAGAATAAGGATATGTTACAATAAAGTGAAGGCTAGGTTACATTTCTGTTATATTTAATTTACGGTAGGGTACTGTTAAGTGGCTGTTAGGTTACAGACAGGTTCTGGTTACGGTACAAAAGTTTAAGGTTAGGAATTTATACACAGAGTGAACATTGCGCAAGATTTGATTAAAAATAACACTTACTTTTGTTAAATAGCTCTGAAATTATAATACTATATACCAATCTTTTAGCTACCATCGTGTATCGATTTCATTCATGGTATAGTCGGATTTAAGAGCGATATAATTAGTTTGAAATTCAAAATATTTCACTTGGGATTTGTATGTGAAAATAATAATTAGTTAAGTGACTTAACAGTGATTTTTACGGGTAAATATCAACTTTTTAACACGAAAATCATGCAATCGTTGGATACATATTCCCTCCCGCGTTTTCATTGCTCATTTTGAGTATTTTTAGAGCTTAATATTAGTTGTTGTTTTTAAAACCGATTTTTCACACAGTCAGTGTTTACGTATTTCAGACAATGCATTTCTGCATGTAACGAGTTAATGATAAAATCATACAAATTTCAAGTTCGTTTAATATTGTTAATACGGACCCGGGCAACGCCGGGCGGGTCAGCTAGTAATAACTATAAAAACTTAAGTAAGATCATTGTGCCGAAATATGATGATCGCTAAATGGGAATGTTCTTTTACTTAAAATCTTAATGGTAGAATCCTTCATAAATATTGCATAATGAGGCTTCCGATCTTAAGGAACAAAACCCGAAACATTTTTCTACATTTAAAACAATTTCTTTAAAAAATATTTCTCATTGAAATACACATCGCTAATTTTACAGCACCCCCATCTTTTCTAAATGCGACAAAAAATCCCGAAAGTGGGTCACAATTTTCCTATTTTAATTTCGAAGATCATATAGCCGCATGGATGTCAAGGGCTATAAAGTATGTTACATTTACCTGGGGTATAAGCTTAAGAATAGGCCACCAGTTTTTAAAATAAAGTTATAAAATATACTAAGTATTTAGGGTGGCTTGGTGACTTCGAATGCCTATTTGCGACGCAGTGATAGCTCTAAATTCGTTTAGACTCATATTAGATTAACAAAGTTTAGTTACATGGTATTTTTCCTATATTGTATTAAAATTACGTTTAGAGCAGATAACGTGTTTAATTAGGCTGTATTGATTTAATAAATTATGAATTTTAGCATGATCCTCAAGTAATACTTTCTAAAAAATAATTGCATAAATATGTATTTAAAATAATAAATATAGAAAAAACATGTCTTTAAAAAAAGGACATGAGAAAATCTGTGCATTTCCATAAATACGGGATTCGCATTCGCAATACTTTTATATGGTGAAAATTCAGAAATTTTTTATATAGATTGAAATCACTTAAATTATGTTTATTTTAATGTGATAAAGTAAGTTAATTTCACGAACATTATAACATTCGATAGCTTAAACGCCGAATCCACTTAAGGTATGCTGCAGCTAAAGTCCCCAATTTTTGTTTGCAGGTTTTTTTAAATATGATATTTTAAATCTGTTTTCATGCTGTTTTGAACACTGACACAAAAATTACTATAGTTGTAGACGGATTTCTTACGGCATTTCTACAGTCCTTGAATTTGAATACTAACAATCTTTTATTAAAGACATTTTTTTTGTTTTATTTTTCTTACATAAAACAGGTCAAAGAAAACTTTTGGAAAATATTGGTGTCTATATTCAGCGAACCATATAAATCTTTAAAAAAATTTGCCTACGACTGACGACATTTTTTGCCAGCTCTCAGGCCTAGTATTCAGAGAGTGATGGCTTAAAGAAAACTGACGCATGAGATTGAGTCTGGATGCGGTTCATTTCTCACTTAATGATGATGTTTCTAAAGTTTTTTTTTCTTCTTCAAAATGAAGAGAAACGAAACATGAAAGAAAAAGAGAAAAATAAAATAATAATTTTCAAAAAAAAAAATGTCAAAACCTTTCTAAAAGGATTCTGTTATATTCATATTTAGAACGCTACGTAAACTCAACAAGAACATTGAAATTAATTACAATATTTCGCATAGCTATCTTAGTTCGCTGGCGGTCATCCCAGATAACGTCAATGTAAAACAAACTTCTTTATAGTGAAACAACAATCCTTTTACTAAAAAGTAATTTATGAGAAAAAGAGTTTTTACTAATTACTTTTAGAATTGAAGCAATAGTGATTCCTTTATGTCTGATGCAGTTTTTTAAAACATGGAAGATGGCCGCTTTGAAGAAGAAGTAAATTAACGTATTCTTTGCATTTAGACCATGCTATTTCTATTTAAATATATATTAAATTAATAGTCTAAGCTATGAGATAATTTTTTATAACTAGTTATGTTTAGCGGTTTTTATAAAAGTATTCATCGTTCACTCATCAGTGCAGCTTGAAAAATCTATTTTAGTAATCAGCAATAATAAACAATCATGCTTCAGATGTAGATAATGAAATTCTTTCATACACTATCAAAATATTGTTATGTAATTTCATTTTCCCCCTTTACCGTAAAATGAGATATTTAAATAAACAAGTCAGAAACGTATAACATAGTTAAATAATCCTTTGAAACAATTACTGTCAGTCAACAGTAATGTATGCGAATTTTTTTGTACAGTCCTGTATATGATATTTAGAATTTTGTTCATACCATTAGCGTATGTTACATGTTAATTCAGTCAAAAATCGTAGAACACAGTTGAGAATCACCTTCAGCAATTACCTCTCACAATCGGTTCTCAATTTGAATTATTTTTCTCACCTGTATATAGAGGGGTTGGAGCATATAAGGCAGATTTTATTCTTCTTTCCAGTATTTTTTATGAATAATCTTCAAGAGATATTTTTATAAGATATGCAAAAGGAATATCGTGAAAGTTATTGATAAAAGATACTCATAAGAACAGTACAATTTGTTCTATATGCTCTGACCCCTGTATATATGATCAGAAGCTGAGGGACAAAATCTGGAGGCCAAAATGTTACAAGGAGAGAATCTTACTACCAGAAAATATTATTAAAATATCGCAACAATGAAAGAACATTCAGAAATTACATTTACTTTTGAACTTGTGAATCAGATTTCATGGACATCAAAACTATCTATTAGTTAAACCATATAAGTCGAGGGATTAGATAATAAAAATGTGTAAAAAAGAGAGATTTGAATTTTTCAAATATTCTATAATATACATTGCAAGTAAAATCTGCAGCAAACTTCGAGCAATTTGACCGTTTTAATAGAAAACGGCTATATAACCATGATTTATTTTTATCATAATGTTGTCAATAATATGGTGAAATGCGCTTAATAATATGACCAAGTGACCGTTACCTTTAAACCCTTAACTAATTTGCCTGTACGCCGTTCGGGCAAGACGAATTTGCTTAATTCATCATTTAAAGTTTTTTGACATCACTAATTTTTTTTAAAATACGATTTTATACTACTAAATTTCAGAAATGTTTAGACTAAATATTACGAATATTTAAGCTTAAAAAACTGGACCCACATTTTCAATTTATTGTACGTAAAAAAAGGAATCACTTAAGGGGTTTAAAGCGGTCTGATTGCTGGAGAGTTTGCTGCAAATTTTTAACGGTATATAACTTTCCAAAAATTACAACATATAGAAAAAAAATTTTAAATATTAAAATTCAAAATAACGAGATTTCTTTCTTTTTAAAACATATATCTGTGTATAAATTGACGATCTCAGATGATAAAATGGTAAGCGACACCATCGTCATTTTAAGAAAGTGAGCTGTAATGTTCCAAATCTTTATTTGCATTTCTTGTAAAATGATTCCCTCATCAATTAAAATCTCCATGAGTATTAGGTGTTTATATAGAAAGTTAACAGATGGTAGAGGATATTATTATCTCCAATCACGTGATTAGCCTTTTTTTCACTTTGTTACATATCATTTTTTTATAATCTGAGTTTTTCAATTTCTATGAAATTTCCAAATTTATTATATTAAAAATTTTTCAAATGTATACTATAAGCAAAGCAATATCGCTAAGAAAATTGGATCTTATTGAACGTTAACAGTATCTCTAACGAAGTATGATTGTATTAGATTAATTTATAACACAATTATTCAATCGGTAAATCAATCTGTTATAAAAGTATGATTTCATTTAACCGTATCTCTGGGAAAATAGGGTTTTATTGAACATTAGCAGTATCTCTAATAAAACAGGATTTTATTGAATATTAGCAGTACCTTTGAAAAAATAGGGTTTTACAGAACATTAACAGTATCTGTATGAAATTAGTTTAATTTTATTTAACATTAAAAATATATCTCAGAAAAGAGAATTTTATTGAAAATTTATAAGTCTGAAAACTAAGTTTTGAAATGATTACAAATCAATAAATCATTCGAGTTCTTTAAACAAACTTTGCAAACATTTACAGAACTTTGAAAAAAATGTAATGACATGGGAGATCTGGACTTTAGTTTAGAAAGGATGATATATCTTCTAAATACGCCGTGGGGAAAAGGGAGGGAGAGCACCTCGCTTAGATCTTTTTTCTAAAATTCAAATTTTGTACTTTCTCACACATTCACAAAAATATTTTTATTCACAGATACATATAATTAGCAAATATACTTATTCAGACACTTAATAATCGAATACAATTTGCTATCTTCATATAAAGAGAAGAAATTTAAAAACAATCTCAATAGCATTTGAAGCCGATTTCTCGCGAGTGGTAGCTGGAAAAAGGGGCCATATATCTATTATAACGATTGCTGATAACGGTGGCTGAGATATCTATTACAATTCAAGATGCATTAACATTAAAATTAAAAAAAACACTATTTAATTATTTGGAAGTTAATGGTTCAATTTCTTATGATTGTTCTGAAATCCAAATTCACTTCTTTCCGAAATATTCATGAAGTAATTTTTATTCGGTATTTTGTTTTTAATTTGGAGGTATTATTAACATTGGTTAATAATATTATGAGCATATTAACTATTTGCACATTAAAAGTGCATTTTTAACTTTAAATACTAAATATATTGGGAAAAATTATATATATATTAACTTCGATCTATTGCACAGAATACAAATTTATGGATACAATACAATAAGTTTGCTTATTTTTGTAAGAATAGCATGTAAATTCATAGAAATATAGAGGTTTTATAAAAAGCTCAAAAAAGAATTGTATGTTTTTAGCTTATATCATGAAGGGTTTTTAATTTAATTTAACGCCAGTTTCAGAAAAATTAGAAAAATGTAGAAACAATATAGTGCAATCGGAATATAAATATAGTAAATATTTTATTAAATATGTGCAGGTCTACACTGAGAAAAAAATATGGTTCTGGCACATAGAATCTAAGTAATTGCTCTAGAAAAAATAGTTCCATGTCATCCTTATAAATTTTAGTTCCATTTCTTAGAGAGTTCCAGAGTCTCTTACTAGGATTCAAGTACGTTTTCCGATATTTTTGTTGTCAAATTTATCTAAAAATCTCTTCAAATAGATGCGAACACAAGAGATTTGATTTAGTAACTATAATTATAGCTTAAGAAATCATTCCTAAAATCAAGCGATAATTTCTCGCTACTGAAACAGTTCAATGTCGTTTCGTCTCCTAGAAAAGAAGAGGCTAGAAATGTCAAGTCATTTCGCCTATTCAGCTTAGTTGTTTACCCTACTCGCATAGTTTGGACATCTATATTTCTAGTTTACGTATTTAGAAAGTGACTAACTATTCGTTCTAGTTGAAGGCGGTATATTTTTTTTCTCAGTGTACGAAATAAATTTTGTATGTGCATGCACAAAAAAGAACTTCCCATTTGGGTATTCAGGGACCGAAGAGGTTAAAACTCAAATAAGACGAAATCTACTTTTCAGAAATGGTATCCCTAAAATTGTTTTCCGTACATCCTGCGTAAGTGAGAGATCACTTATCAATTATCATAACAGTTTTTTTCCTATTTAGTATTCATTTAATTAAAGAGGATTCCGCATAATGTGAAAGTTATCCTATGGAGTTTCACATTGTTTAAATTCTCAAATTTTATAGGACAAAATGGAAAATTTATCATTTCAATTCCTGCGAATGCTACATTTGGAATTTAGCTCATTGAACTTAAAATAAGTATTCATTTATACATTTCATTATCTTTCGATCACTTTGATATTAAAAGTAACACCCTATATACATTTCTAAATTATTAATGGCTACTAATTTTTTTATAATTAGTGTGAAAATATCTTAAATAAAGACATTACTTGGCATAAAGCGAAATTTTATGCCAAATACAATTTATGCTTCTAATTAGAAGCAATTATTTAAAGCTTGTAGTTTTTTTCAGTACATAATTTATTATAAATCACAATTATTGTTTCCATGCATTAGAAAAAGTAGTTTATAGCTTTTGAGCTGTGATAATTAAAATTTTAAAGTCTGACAATTTTAAAAACTAAGTGAAAGAACCACCCGACCATAAATCCTTTCTATTTTAAATAAAAGAGACGAATATTTAAATCTTAACGAGATAATTTCATCGAAATTTCCCAATTCGACCAAAAGGCCGTAACTAAAATGTTTTACATCGATGTCATAATCTGAACTTAAATGTAACAAAAAATACAGGAGTGCTGATATTCCGCTGCAATTAAATCTAGTTGGATGTGGCAATCCCAAAACTTTCTTCTATCTCATACGTACACTTTAATATTTAAAAATATAGTTATACATGTTAATGCTTTAATAATTTTATTTCAATACTATACCAACTTTGATTTATATCTTAAATTTTCGCTTCAGTCAATTAATAGGAGTAAAAATGAGTTTCCGTCTCTGCACGAGCTAATGAACAATAGAATGATAGGCAGACTTTTTTTTCAAATTCAGGGAGGAACTACTTGCCATACACAAAAATAATCATACACAAAAAATTTAGTTCAGTTCTATGCATAACTTCATACACTTTTTAATGGCAAAATAATGAAAATGGCACAGACACCATGATTATAGCGACCCTTTTTAGCGGATATTTTTCAAATTCACGGAGGACCAACTAGCCATAGCCAAACACTTATGCAAAAAATTGGTTCAAATCTATGCATATCTTCAGTTTTTGATGGTAGAATGGCGACATGCGGACACACACACAGACACACGGACAGACAGACATTTGGTCAAAACATGTTTTTTTGGAATCTCTGACCACTAAATCGTGTAAAAAAGTCGAAAAAATTTCGATTACAATAATTTCTTCTATTGAAGATAGAAGAAAGTAAAAACATAGTATTATCCCCCCTAACCCAATTCAACTCCACCCGCATGTTTATATTTCAGGAATTATTTGCAAAATCCTACTCGCCAAGGATTCCTTTGTGTTAGCTAGCAAAACACAACAGATAGTGCTATTCCGATGGCCTTCGGTACGCAGCATTCTGGCTAACCAGTTTAAACTTTACTTTCCATTTAAAAACTTCGAATTCACATCAGAAATTCTGAAAGAAAAAATTTTACTTTAGGTAATCATGAAATGTCTGTCATTGAATAAAATAAACAATTCAATACACAGTTTCTGATGTAAATGTAAAATTTCAGGATTAAAAAAGATGCCAAATCTGACAACCCAGGCAGCATTTATAAGTTCGTCATTTCCGTCATATTTTTGAATAATCATTAAAAATAAAGACGTACTGGAGTTGCACTCCAGTACGATTCCGTGTCAATAAAGCACGACACAAACGGTATAAACAAAATAGATGAAATTTGTGCTTTTATAAAAACCGTCGGCTGTTTCAATATTTCCGTTCTTTCATTCATAATGTAAACATTAATATATTAAAAAAAAAACATATTTGTACAGTAATGCAACATGTAAATGTATTAGACTTTACTGCTTATGCATCTCTAAATAAACATTAAACTTACTTGATACATCCTACACTTTTTAACAAATATATCATTTTCATTTTTACAAAAACTGCATGCTATTATAATGATTACGTTATTTCATTCATAATGCATGCATGAATATTTAAAAAAGTTCAGTAATCCAACATGCAAAAGTAACGCCCATCGTTAAAACCTCCCCATTGTTGTAACGTGCACCATCGAAATAATGCGCAACAGTAAATTTATGCAAATGTAAATTAGTTTACATTCTACACGTTTTTAGCACTTTCCAATAAAGTTGAAAAGTACTTATCCATTCGGTTTCTCTATCCGTCTGTCCGTCTGTCCGCGCTCTAACTCACGTAAATATACTCGGGTTGCCATGAAATTTTAGGACATTATTGTAAATTTTGTTAATATATCCAACGCATTTACACATGCAAATGAAAACACTAAACTCATTTTTCTCCCAGTTCATATTTTTGTAACTTACTTGTTTAATAAATTCTAAGGTTTTTTTGCTAATTTAAATATTTTTGATTGGTTGGTTTGATTTTTTTATGCTTATACTCCATGGTATATTTAATATTTGTGTGCATGGATTTAACATTCAAGTTTATAATTATTTTTTAAAAGATATTAAAATTGAGAGTCTGTTGAATCTCCTTCATTTTTAAATATACACGAGAGAAAAAAATACTAAACGTAAAATCTGCTACATCTAAAAATCCATGCACAGTTTTACATGTTCTAATAAATGTGGAAAAAAATTGAAGCAAAAATATTCACATTTAAAAATGTAGTAGGGTTTTTATTTTTTTTTATTTAATTTTCAGTAAAATAAATAAACTACAAGATTTTTTAATTTTATTTAATTATTAGTATTAAGTATTGTGCCACTGAACATTATTACATTATTAATCAAAGTTGAAGCGATGGTTTCAAAGGTAGTATGTCCCCTTAAAGTTTATTGTTAATATATTGATTTCAATTTCTTGTTTCAAGGCTATTTTTGGATTTCCTCAATCCCATCATTCGCTACTAACGGTTCTGATCTCTTTTAAGTGAATGCCAAGGTTCTTCCTTCGGCATCTTGGATTGTCACGAAACTAAATAAACTATGACTAAGAAAAATCTGTCAGCGTCAACATTAATGTCGTGACTGGCCATACGATGTTCTGGAATTGCGTGACATACATGGAAATTTGTCATTTCTAGAATTCCGGAGGGTGGAAAATACCGGATATATTCCTAGGAATAAACCAGGTTTTCTTAGGGTTAAATAAAAGAAAATCTCGGGTGTTTTCACAGTTTTAGCTATAGAAATATTTACTTTTTTTATTAACCATTTGGAAATGGTTGTTGTTTTCGGTCGAGAATAGATATAACTGAGGCATAGGGAAATCCTTGTGGTGTCTTCGTTATTTATGTTCGCATATTATTGTTTGCAAAAAAATAATGTTTAATCCGTGGCGTTCGTAATATATGATTCTGTTATTACGTTAGCCACGTTTTGATGATCATAAAAATGATGTTTTTACTGATTTTTATTAACTCAAGGGGAAAGATTCAAACATTTTGCTTTGAACAATGGATGATCATAAAAATGATGTTTTTACTGATTTTTATTAACTCAAGGGGAAAGATTCAAACATTTTGCTTTGAACAATGGATGTACGTAATTTATTTTATTTTATTTTTCATAGCTATTTTTTTCTAGACTGAATGTAACCGAATAATCAAAATAATTTAATTTATTGAGGACGAGTTACATGTGATTAAAAATTACTTTCCTTTCGTATATAGAATTAGTACACTGTTAAAAATATCGTGAAAAATTAGGTCTGATTTTATATACTATCAATTTTCTTACAAATGAGAACGCCACATAAATGCCTATGGAGCATTCTAATTGGTCAGAAAATAGGTAGTCTTTAAAAACAGAGGCAATTTTTCCCGATATTTTTTTTTCTAAGAAATTTAGATTCCTTTTGTAAACAAAAGTTTAAGTTCTTAATTAATTGTACGACTAGTCAAAAAGAATCATTTTGCAAGGGACCGTTGTAATTTGTTAAATTACAAATTTTATTATTATTTTGGTTCTTTTAATCAATTTGGGACGAAAATCTTTTATGGAATTTTTAATCTCTTATCACCGGTTTTTAAATTTGGAAATTTGTTTCTAGATGAATCGGGAAAATGCGCGGATTAAATAAGGAAAAATTTACCATAAAATTTAATTAATGAGAATACTCAAGGATTCTGAGCATCTTATGCGCCACGTACACGAGTCGCTCGTCCCCAAGAGGTTAGTGATTTCAATATTTGTCTTGGTGAACAAAATATTTTTCACAAATATAAATAAAACCAATAACATAAGAATAGGAACATAGCACAGTGTACATGAAAACTAAATAAAAATACGCCTAACTGCAGATATATTACCGTAATTTCGGGTGTATAAGCCGCGGATCAAACAATTCTTTTTGGATCCAGAAATCTTATTTAGTGATTGAAGACAAATATTTACGGCGATCTAACTAGTTATATTTGTTTCTTAAAAAATTCTGGGTCGAAAAAGAATTGTTTGAGCTGCGGCTTATACACCCGAAATTACGGTAAGTAAGATAAATTAAAATAGCATAATTCTTAAATAAAGAGTGAGAGAGGTAGATAAGAGATTCATCTTGCCTGACATTGATATAAAGATCGCCCTTGTTCCTTGAATCAGACAGTGTAAAGAAAAAAGTAATAAACCTAATAGAAATCAATGCAAAAATACAATTCAAATCGCTAGAAAATAAATTAACAAAAATTACACAATTTTCATTTCTAAAGGAACGTTTGTATCCTCACTAAATCACAGCCGCTGTTGTTGTATAGATAATGAGTTTTAAAAAATTAGAAAATCTCAATGTGCAAAATTAATTATGAAAGTTTCGTGAATTAATTATGATTCTTTTTTACTTTTTAGAACAGTGCCTGAAATTTCTTCAAATTAAAAGTATCAAACTGAAAATACCCGATTTTGTTTATTTTCAGAATTCCTTCAAAATTTCCAATATTCTTAAAATTCCGAGTTTTTTCCCGTCCCTCAAACTCTTCACGTTTTTTGGAACTTTAGTTGTTTTGCATAGTATTAATGGTTTGGAAAAGAAAGAATATTTTCTAAATGGAGCCAAGTCTTATATTGAAACTGTTGCAAACATTAAAGCATTATTATTTTCAAATTCGTATTAAAGATTTGTTTTTTGTACAGGTTCGAAATTAGCGCGGTCTAGTGGGGTGACTTTGCAAGGTTTAAGGCTTTCCCTTATATGAAGACGCTAATTCATGTCACTTTCTCTTAAAAAGGTCTCCTTGAAGGGAATTCTACCTACAGAAATATAACTGCATTAAGCCGATGCTTAATACAGTTCCTAGTTCTGAATTTTTAAAGATAAATAAAATTTCTTAATATGAATAATTCTGACCTCATACTGGGGATCTAAAACATATATTAAATGTATAAAATCTGTTAGAGTTTTCAATTAAATAATGAAATTAGTTTTATCTATTTTCTGTTACGGAAGAAGATCAGATTGGATACCTTAGTATAGCTAAAATGAATAAATAATGGTGAATTCTTTTTAAATCTTACATTTATTTCAAAACTGCAAAACGACACTGGAATAATGTTTACAAACGCAAAAAAGATCTTCAATAAATGTTATTTAATAGTTTTCCCATTATTTAAAGGTTTTTCACCTAGCCGAAAGTTAATAAGTAAACAAAAAACATGTTTAGACATGTTTTTGTTTAGATCAAAGAGCAGAAAATCATTGAGAAAATCTTCTCTTGTACAGAACAGAGACAAACTGGACAAAGGCATTTTCCTATTCTGTATTCTAACAGGAAGTGGCTCTGCAATCGATTGCACTACTTTACAAGCATTACTGAATTTCATACGAATTCTGCGTGTGATACTGATATAAAAATACAATATGCACATTTCATTAAAAGTTCTTTTTCTATACGACCCTTTACCATATTTCCATGCATTAATTAAATTAATTAAATTAATTTAATTAGTTGGGGATCTAAAGTGTTGCTTTTAGGTACCATAATTTCGGGTGTATAAGCCGCGGCTCAAACAATTCTTTTTGGACCCAGAAATCTTATTTAGTGATTGAACAGAAATATTTACGGCGATCTAAGTAGTAACATTCATTTTTTTTTTTAATTCTGGGTCGAAAAAGAATTGTTTGATCCGCGGCTTATACACCCGAAATTACGGTAGCTTTCATTGCAAAAAGTAAAAAGCTACCTATTGCAGCCGTCCGGAGGAAAGCACTTCCAGAAAATTTTGGTATATTTTCACCGATCATGACCCCCAGACCCCAAAACCACCCTCCGTTCAAATGTTGACATATATATATATATTATATATACAGGGTGATTCAAAAAAGATGGGCAAAATTTTAAGAGGTGATAGTACACATCAAGACAAACAATATTTAAATAGGAAACCAAGGGTCCCAAAGTCTTCCGAAGGAGATAGGCGCCATTAAAGTTTAGGGTCCAAATTTTGAAATGATTATAAAAAACGGAAAAATCGGTCGATTCGTTTGCAGTTTCCACGAAAACTATTCTTTATGTCAGTATTGTCTTGAAAATAAATTATAAAGATGAATTTCGAAAAATGCCGATAGAGGGCGCTTTAGACTTTGGAGCAAGAATGGTTTTAGAGAAAACCGCAAACGAATTGACCAATTTTTTCTGTTTTTTTATAATCATTTGAAATTTGAACCTACCGACTCCCATTGAACACAGTTCAGTTTGCGCTACTTAACCACAGATTTTGAGATCAAAATTTAAGTTTATGTCAAAGCTTCTAAAAAAATTAGTGAGACGCAAAAAATAACGGTAAAAAAGAGTTGTTCGTTGCTCCAAAGTCTAAAGCGCCCTCTATCGGCATTTTTTTAAATTTATCTTTATAATTTATTTTCAAGACAATACTGACATAAAGAATAATTTTCGTGAAAACCGCAAACGAATCGACCGATTTTTCCGTTTTAGGTAGCTTTCATTACAAAAAGTAAAAAGCTACCTATTGCAGCCGTCCGGAGGAAAGCACTTCCGGAAAATTTTGGTATATTTGCACCGATCATGACCCCCAGACCCCAAAACCACCCTCCGTTCAAATGTTGACATATATATATATATATATATATATAACCATATATATATATATATATATATCTGATTTATGTCATGCGATAACTAACGTATTTATGAACCGATTTGAATGAAACTTGGTATGTACATAGTACATACAAATGTCTCGACCGAGTTCGTTGGCCAGCATCATCCGCCATTTTGTTTCAAAATGGCGGCTATTTTAAATTTTTTTAAAAATTTAAAATTTAAAATTCAATGCGAAAAAATTAAAAGTCGGAAAATATTTTTCTTTTACGTGTTAGAACTTAAAACAAAGATTCCAGAACACTTTTTATTTTGTCTATATCTTAAAAAATGATTGAGTTATAGCACTTTGAATTTTTCTTATGGCTGACATTTTGAAAGGATCTGATTTTTGTCACGTGATAACACGCGTATTTATGAGCCTATTTCAATGAAACTTGGTATGTACATAGTACATACAAATGTCTCGACCGAGTTCGTTGGCCAGCATCATCCGCCATTTTGTTTCAAAATGGTGGCCATTTTAAATTTTTAAAAAAATTTAAAATTTAAAATTAATTGCGAAAAAATCAAAATTTGAAAAATATTTTTCTTTTACGTTATATAACTTAAAACAACGATTCCAGAACACTTTTTATTTTGTCTATATCTTAAAAAATGATTGAGTTATAGCACTTTGAATTTTGCTTATGGCTGACATTTTGAAACGGTCTGATCTGAACGATCCACAATGTTGCTTTAAAATGGCATACACTTTATGATATCGTGGAATTTGGTGACTCTCTAAATCGCTTAAAATAAAACCAGGTTGAATAAAAGATGACTAATTTCTAAAAATTCCTATTAATATTCAGTCTTGACAAAAACTAGTATTCAATCTTATAAAATCAGTAATTTTATAAGATTATTTCCACTAATTTGAGCTTAGTATTTTTGAACAATATAACTTACTTTAAAATAAATAAATAAATATATAAGTATATGAAAGCTACCTCTTCCTCCCGGCATTGCCGGAAGGACTTTTTTAAAATCATTTCAAATTTTGGACCCTAAACTTTGATGACGCCTATCTCCTTCGGAAGAAGTTTGGGACCCTTAGTTTCCCATTTAATATTATTTGTCTTGATGTGTACTATCACCTCTTAAAATTTTGCCCATCTTTTTTGAATCACCCTGTATATAACCATATATATATATATATATATATATCTGATTTTTGTCATGCGATAACTATCGCATTTATGAACCGATTTGAATGAAACTTGGTATGTACATGGTACATACAAATGTCTCGACCGAGTTCGTTAGCCAGCATCATCCGCCATCTTGTTTCAAAATGGCGGCCATTTAAAATATTTTAAAAAATTTAAAATTTAAAATTAAATGCAAAAAAATTAAAAGTTGAAAAATATTTTTCTTTTATCTGTTAGAACTTAAAACAACGATTCCAGAACACTTTTTATTTTGTCTATATCTTAAAAAATGATTGAGTTATAGTACTTTGAATTTTTCTTATGGTTGACATTTTGAAACGATCTGATTTTTGTCACGTGACAACACACGTATTTTTGAATCGATTTGAATGAAACTCGGTATGTAGATAGTAGATGCAAATATCTCGACCGAGTTCGTTAGTCAGCATCATCCGCCATTTTGTTTCAAAATGGCGACCATTTAAATTTTTTTAAAAAATTTAAAATTTAAAATTAAATACGAAAAAATTAAAAGTTGAAAAATATTTTTCTTCTATGTGTTAGAACTTTAAACAACGATTCTATAACACTTTTTATTTTGTCTATATCTTAAAAAATGATTGAGTTATAGCACTTTGAATTTTTTCTATGGTTGACATTTTGAAACGATGTGATTTTTGTCACGCAAAAACAAGCGTATTTATGAATCGATTTGCATGTAACTTGGTGTGTACATGGTAAATTATGAGGCCTTGACCGAGTTCGTTAGCCAGTTCCATCCGCCATCTTGTTTCAAAATGGCGGCCATTTAAATTAAAAAAAAATTAAAATTTAAAATTAGGTACAAAAAAGTGAGAAGTTCAAAAAAGTTTTTCTTTTATTCATTTGACCTTGAAACAAAGATTCCAGAGCATTTTTGTTTCGTTTGTATCTGAAAAAAAGGCTGAGTTACAGCACTTTTTTAATTTCTAGGGTTTCTCACATTTTAAAATTATCTGATTTTCGTCACGTGATAACACGCATATTTATAAACCGATTTCGATGAAACTTGGTGCTTACATAGTACATATCGATATCTGGACCGAGTTTGTTGGCCAGTTCCATCCGCCATCTTGTTTCAAAATGACGGAATATTATTTTTTTAATTAAATTTTAAAATTAAGTGTAAAAAATAAGAAATTGAAAAAGATTTTTCTTTTGTGTGTTTGACCTTCATACAAAGATTCCAGAGCATTTTTTGTTTCATCTATATCTTAAAAAATGGCTGAGTTATAGCACTTTCAATTTCCAGTGTGGTTAATATTATGAAATGGTCTGAAATTTGTCCCGCGATAATACGCATATTTATAAGCTGATTTGGATATAACTCCGTGTGTACATAGTACATATCAATGTCTTGACCGAATTCACTGTCCAACTTCATTCGCCATCTAGTTTCAAAATGACGGCCATTTAAGTTTGTCAAAAATCTTTTAAATGTATAATGATGTACAAACCAAAAAAATTGAAATTGAAAAAAAGGTTCTTTTTAAAGTATTTATCTAAATAATGAATTCCGGAGTATTTTATGCTTTGTCTTAATTTTAAAAAACGCCTGAAATATAGCAGTTTGAATTTCTATTGTGGGTGACATTACAAAAAATCAATTTGTCCGCGACAGCACTCATATATTAATCGATTTCGATATGAGTGGCACGTGCACATGAATTAAGATTTCGACCAAGCTCACTGATTTGTTTTATACATCATGTTGCTTTGAACTGGAATATACTTCATTATATCGTGGAATTTGGCAACTCTCTAAATCGCTGAAAATGAAACCAGGTTGAATAAAATATGACTAATTTCTAAATACTCCTATTAATATTCAGTTTTGACAAAAACTAGCATTCAGTCTTATAAAATCGTGTTCCACTAATTTGAGCTTCGTATGTTTGAATAATATAACTTAATTTAAAATAAATAAATAAATAAATACGTATATGAAAGCTACCTCTTCCTCCCGGCATTGTCGGAAGGACTTTTATATTTCAAATAGAAGAAATAAAATCAACCATAGACAGAGAATCCGAAGAAATGACAGAAAACGTAAAATTTTTTTATGGATTGATATGTAAAAAAGAAGTATAGTCTTCTATAGAAGGTGCAGTGGCATAACCAGGATGGGTGCCCAAAATCAGTAATATTGTAAGGTTTTCTCCTTCAATCATAATAGAAAATATTCTTGTTACATAAGGCAATTAAAACTTTCAAAAATTACCAGTATTTAGAGCACTTGGGCAGCCACCCTGGCTACGCCACTTAAATGTTTGGATATCACCACACAAACTGTGCAGAACAAGAACCTCCCTTTAAGAATATAAAAGCTGTCCAAAGTCTAGATGCACTGTCTAGATGTAGTAAATTGGCAATGAACTTTTTAATGAGATTTCTTTCAACACAATTTAGCGATAAATTTAGGAGTTAATGTGCATATCTCCAAAACTATATAAGACATAAAAACGTATTTAATTCCAAAGCTGTATAACAACCTTGATTTACTACGGAAAGATACCATGTACACAAAAATGATAATTTCACGTAGAACTTTTTTTTTGGGGGGGGGGGGGGTATGGGGATGACTTTTAATATTTCTATGTCATGAAATATTCAGAATTATGTAATATTACTTTTACTAGACAAATCCACCAAGAACTATTCATTAAAAACTATATATGAAGAAACGACGCTAAATACAACTAGTGACAACTATTTGCTCCTGTGTGACGACTTTATGACCTAACCCTTTCCAGAACAAAAAAATTATGTTGCTAAAATTTTGAAATAAATGATTCACAGCATGCTTTGCAAAGGGAATTTTATGAAAAAAATTCAAAGCTTTTCATCACATATATTGGAAGAAATATACTCGTAACTTATAGGAAATCAGAACTGTCTAAAACTTAAAGAGAACGCGAACCTTTGTTTGAGCAAAAATCGAAAACTATCTTTTAACATATTATTTTCAGAATTTTCCGAGTCATTTGCGAAAAGTTGCATGCAGATGAGATTATTTCTCGCAAAGTTACACGCGTTTGAATTTTGTACACAAGCAATTTTTTGGCCATTTTACTTTAAATCTGATTTTTTAACGTTTTTAGATTTTTTAAATGTTCCAGTGTTTTATTTTTTGGTAAAA
The DNA here is from genome assembly GCA_964019185.1 of Maratus speculifer. Classification (NCBI taxonomy): domain Eukaryota; kingdom Metazoa; phylum Arthropoda; class Arachnida; order Araneae; family Salticidae; genus Maratus; species Maratus speculifer. The sequence goes on from OZ025299.1 coordinate 81,520,723, forward strand.
AATCATGAATTAATAAGGAAGAATCCCTATATTGCTTACAAAGAAATTAAACTCTGTATGCATTTTCAAATTTGACTTAAATTTGATTTTTAACATACTAAAATGCGAAATTTTGATAAAATCGACATAGAATTCAGAAAAAATTCTCTGAAAAATTAACTATTCAAAGGGTTAAAAAATCGATACACAGATTTTTTGCAATAGAGTTTTAAGTGATTAAAATGCAAAATAGAGGAAATATCTCAAAAATTAAAATGCATGGAACATTTTAAGTTTTTTTTTCTAAATCTTAATACGATTGGATATTTGTTTCAAAGTGTTCTGTATACATGTGGCGAAATGTATATTTGCGAAAAATTTCCATATCTCTATAATAAAAAAAAATAATAACATCCATTGTACCCTTAAATTTCACAAATTTTAAAAAAGATGACTATTTTACGTAAATATCTTTAGATATGATAGAAAACAATAATTGAAAGGTTTTAGTAATAAGAATTATACAGGGGTTGGACAAATATATGGAAACACCTTTAAAAAAACACGTTTCCTTGCGTAGTATTGTGTACGGTACCCGTTGTTATTCAAAACAGCTTGCAGTCTTCAAGGAATGGATAAATAGAGTTTCTGTATGTTTGCCAAGGGAATATTATACCATTATTCCTGCAAAACGGTGGCAAGTTCAGCTAACGATGTTGGCGGTGGATAGCGAGAACGCACTTTCCGCTCCAATGTAGACCACAAAGGTTCAATAATATTCAAGTCTGATGACTTTGGTGGCCTGGGGAGATGCGAAAATTCATCCGCGCGCTCAGAAAATCAGTCCTGGACAATGTGAGCTGTGTGAACGGGGACGTTGTCGTCTTGGAAGATAACATCATCATTGGGGAACAAAGCTTGTACCATTGGATGGACTTGATCGGCCAAAATGTTCACATAAGTCTGAGCAGTAATACGCCCTTACAGAGTTATCATGGGGTCAGAAGAGAACCACGATATGGCTGCCCAAACCATCACCGAACCTCAGCCATCTTTCACTCTTGGCGACAAGCAGTCTGTATTATAGGCTTGAGATGGCGTTCTCCAGACGTAAACTCGGCCAGAAGTGGGGAACAATGTGAAAGAAGACTCATCAGACCATATTACTCTCTTCCACTGCTCTATAGTCCAGTTTTTATGACTTAAACACCACTTTTTCCTGTTACAGGCATTAGCATTACTGATGGATGGCTTTTCAATTGCAACACGGCCAGCAATTCCCTATTTATGAAGCTTCCTTCTAATTGTTTTGGTACTCACAAGATTTGGTAACACGACATTAATTTCAGCAGTAACTTTTGCACCTGTGGACTGCTTATTTTTCGCGATAATCCTCCTTAATGATCGTCTGTCACGATCACTCAGCACACACTTTCGTCCGCGCTGTGATTTAGCGGATGATGTTTTTTCCGCATTTCAAATATGCGGAATAAATCTTCGACACAGTACTTCTTAAAACACTAAAAACCTCGGCTACCTTGCTTACGGAAGCACCCACCACACGTGCGCCAACAATTTGTCCACATTCGAAGTCTGTTAACTCTGACATAATGCAATGATAATCTCACATAACAGTGCTCCAACAACGACTGAACGGTGCAGCGATTTTACGAAGTTGTATAGGTGGCGACAGTAGGCGAAAACTCCAGTGCCATCAACATAGTTCATTATAATCAATCTTTCTTTTCAAACATGCATTTCAAAAGGTGTTTCCATGTTTTTGTCCAACCCCTGTACGTGTAAAACTAATGGTTTAGAAATAAGCTGATGAATAACAATGCGGGGCAACACCTTGTTCATTAATGCTTATTATATTGATAAAACTTGATGCACAGGTTCGATATAGAATAAAAATCCATAAAATACGTAAGATCGATTGAGGGGATCACCAATCATAGTAGACCAAGACCATTTTGAAAAGCAAAATGAGATAGTCCATTGAGAAGGTACATAAAATCTGTTTTATCCACTCCTGCAGTAATCCAAGCCTGTAAACATGTGACGTATGACAACATCAAAAGCCAAGGGGCACAAGTGACGAAAATTTAATTTGGACTAAATTGAGTTTAAAGATATTTTTTGTCAAATTTGAACATCAATAATAATGACTGAATTGAAATAGGAAACTGCCGCTTGTTTTGTTGTGGTCTTTGAACTCTTGTTTCTATAACTGTAAAAAAAATAAAGTAATTTTTTTTTATAATTAATCAACATTGATTATAATTCGGCAAAAGTAGTTTGTCTCTAGAGCACAGCACATAATTAGAAAATCAATTATATTTCTTTACCAGAAAAGAAAAAATCATATTTCCAGGTCGTGATTTTTTTTTTCAATTTTGTTACTTATACCCCTTGACTTCTGGAGTTCTCATATATGAGAAAGTATGTGAAAACAGACTTGTATAACTGAGGGAGTAGATAAAACAGATTTTATGCAGCTTCTAAATGGGCTATCTTTCTCTCTTTTATTTATTTATTTTTTTTTTCAAAATGGACTAGATGTACTATGGTTGAGATGAGCCCATTAATTTGTTTAATATATTTTTCTAAAGCATATATTAGTATATATCATTTTAAGAATAAGTACTTTATTAATCCATTCAAAGATTACAACGCAGTTTGTCAACTTTGTTACTTATGCTGGCATTCCTTAATAATAATTTACCAGTAATGTTGTTATTCTCACCTAAAATTTTCCGGGGATGCAACTAAAGCTAAAAAATTTACTGTTTTTCTGTTGTTGATTTCAGGCGTTTGTTGCTACTTATTTAGAGTTTCTTTCCGAAGAAATATACTCACTCTTATATTTGACAGCTTGATGCGATAATCACTGTATATATCACAGCTTGATATCATAAATATATTGCTTACTATCGTAAATTTAAGGATTTCATTCATCTTTTTTGAATGAAATCGTGTGATATGTTAATTATATTGCTTAAAATTAATGCACAGTGTACAGTTAGCGTTGTATATTTTTCTAATCTGTATTTATATTTATCATATTAAGAATAAATTCTTTATTGATTCCTTCAAAAATTACAAAGCAGTTTGTTAACTTTGTTACTTATGCTAACATTTCTTAATAATTATTTCCCGGTGATGTTGTTTTTCTCTCCTAAAATTTTCCTGGAATGCAACAAAAACTAAAATATTCACTATATTTTCTGTTGTCGTGTTCAAAAATTTGTTACTATTTATTTATAGTTTCTTTCCGAAAAAATGTACGCAATTACATTACATTTTGCAGCTTCATGTCATAAACATATTACTTACTATCATAAATTTCAGGATTTCATTCATCTATTTCAAATGAAATCGCGTGATATGCTAATTGTATTGTTTAAACTTAATGCGCAGGGTACAATTAATGTGATATATTTTTCTCATATCCATTTATATTTATCATTTGAAGAATAAATACTTTATTGATCCATTCAATGATAACAACACAGTTTGTCAACTTTGTTACTTTTGCAGACTTTTTGCTTCTATGGTTGTGAACTCCTCAATAAGTTTTATATATTTTTGAATTGCATATAATAATATATACAATTTTATGAATAAATACTTTATTAATCCATTTTAAGGTTCTAGCGCATATTGCCAATTTTAGTACTTTAGCTGACATTTGTTAATCATAATTTACCAATGGTGTTATTCGCCCCTAAAATTTCCAGGGATGCAGCAAAAGATAAGAACTTCACTATTTTTTCTGTTCTTGGTTTCAAGAATTTGTTTAGCAACAACTTATGTTAATTTACTGTTTCTTTCAAAGGAAATATCCTCCATCACATTATATTTGACAGCTTGATGCCATAAACACATTGCATGCTATCATAAATTTCAGGGTTTACTTCGTGTCTTTCAAACGAAATCGCGTGACAGGCTGAGATTTCTTTTACCAGATCTGTTGAAGGAATTCTTCCAGACAAAAGATTTTGCAGAAGTTATTCGCTTACTTTTGAAACATAGATATTTAACACTATGGAATTTTTTTTTTAGTTTTCGGGGGTAGGTGTAAAGGATTATTTTAACTTTAAAAAGTACAGTCAATCAAGGTAACTTTGCTCCATCTTTACGAAACTTTGATTCATTCTGCCATGGTGGAATCTTGACGAATTATTTCCAATGAACTGCCAAGTTCACACTAATGCTGTTATATACTAGGGGCGATCAAATGAAAAGGTACGAAACGCCCTAACTACCAAACCGGTTGAAATTTGAATATGCCGCTTTGGAATAAAGTAGTGAGACATCGAGAGATGCGATTGGAGTATCCAGCGTAGTTGTGAACATGCGTAGGCGCTTGTGCATGAAGGGGGAGAGAAGCAGACAGCAAGTGAGTTCCGTCCAATTGACGCGGCAGTGCCTGTGAGGCCATCATGGCTTTCCCATTGCAAAATCCGATGATTAAAGGGCAGCGAGGTGTTATCAGATTTCTCACTGCGTCAGACTTTGGTCAGACACCTTGCTGCGCTTTAATAATCTGATTTTGCAAAGGGGAAAGCCATGATGACCACACAGGCACTGCCGCGTCAATTGGATGGAACTCACTTGATAACTGCTTCTCTCCCATTTCATGCACAAGCACCTACGCATGTTCACAACTACGCTGGATACTCCAATCGCATTTCTCGATGCCTCACTACTTTATTCTAAAGCGGCATATTCAAGTTTCAACCGGTTTGGTAGTTAGGGCGTTTCGTACTTTTTCATTTGATCGCCCCTAGTATATATTATCATGTCCAAATATGGAGTTTGTGTCGAAAAACCTAATAAACTATATTTTGAAACAAAAATTTTGCCGTTTTCTGAAATGATGTAGCAGATTTAATCTTTTTCTCTCTCTTAGCCCAAAGTTACCCTGATAGGTCAAATTTACCCTGCTTGAATATAGCTGTTTAAATGTTAAAAATTAATGTCCGCTGGAACGTAAAATATATGAAAATAATTATTCTGTGTCCTGTGAATACGATAACAGACGCTATAGTATTTTTAAAAGCATTTGCAAAAAATTGCATTATAAGTACAACAGGGCTAAATAAACATCATATCCTTACATTAATTCTAACATTTTGTATCATAAATTATTGTTATATAGTTATAGAATAGAAATGGAATACATATAGAAATGGCAACGTATCACTATTTTCATATAGTGATCATCATCATCTTATTCAATCGCATGGTTTTCTGTCTTAAAGAAGACACAGGTTACAATTCGTCACTTGAGAATAAAAAGGTTCCATCTGTGTTTTTGAAAAAATTGACTTATTGATTTAGAAAGGTTCTTTTTGTATGTATGAAGGCATTTTTGCATCAAAATGATGTTATATATAATTTACATATGGCATTACAATCATGTTATGATATTAATTTAATCCAGAAATGCCTTCATAGATACAAATAGAACTTTTCTATATCGTTAAGTCCTTTTTATAAAAAAAGAAACAGACATAACCTTATTATTCTTAAGTGACGAATTGTGAAATAGTTGTGCGTTACCCCCCCCCCCCAGTTCCACACTGAATACGCCACTGGTTAAAACTATCAGTCAAAGTATAAATATCTAAAAATGCGATGTTTCTAAGAAATATTACCTATTATAATCTCTCCTATGTTAGAATTTTTGAAATAGTTTTGTAGATCTAAGCCGATCATGAGCCCTAGAAGCCAAAATCACTTCCAGTTAAAAATCTTATCTACCTATTTATCTATATGTATAAGTGAAACAAATATGACCATAGTTAAGCTTTGACAATTTTGGTTCGATATATAAAGCTGATTTTTTTTCTTTGTAAAGTCTTACAACTAAGTCTAATGCATATTAAGTAAATTTCTTTTTGTGAAATGAAATTTAATTCTTTTTATAAAACAATTTCCAAATAGTAGCTTGCTGGCACAAAGTGTTGCAAAGATGGCCCATATATCCATACATTAAAATCACTTTTAAAAGGTTTAGAAATACTCGTGTACGAAATCGTGTAAAAAATATAATGTTCAATTAAAAGAAAACATTTTATTACAAAGAAATTACTTTGAAAATGTGCCATTTGGAAGAAAAATTACCATACAATCAGAAGAAAAAAATTACCATTTATTTATTTGAAAAAATTACCAAAAACTACTATTTAATCAGATTGCATGCAAAAAGTATAGATAAAAATTTTGACCACATGTTTTGTCGCAAGTCCCTCACATTCTTCATGTACCTATCTTAAGCAGTGGTTACATAAATCCACCAAGGTGGCCACCTTAGGAACACGCATATGACCGCCATTTTCACTATGTAAAACTATTAATCTGATAAATTTACTAAAATAAAAATAAATGTGCTTAAAAAATAAGAAATGAACTTTCAAAAAATATTTCACAATTCAATATTCTGTGAAATTAAACATGTGTAAATTAAATAATCTCTTTAGCTGAAAATTAGAACAGCTTCTTCTAAAAAATGAAATGTCTGCATACAATGGCGACGTATTATATTAAACAATTCAAATTCAGCAGCTTGCTCTACACATGGATTATTTACGATGCAGTATCGCCATCTGCGATTAAAAACTATATTAATTTTTTGGGGGAGGTGGTCTATCTTAAGAACATTGGCCACTTTTGGATCATCATATAAATGTAATGAAAAAAATAGGGTTTGAAAATGAAAAAAAAAATCAAAACTTAGTCAATTCACGCAATATCAAATTCACTTAAATTTATTATAAATTTTCTTAATTTTATCTACTACTTTCGAATGAGAAGTTTTTGGATAGGATTAACTTTTATTTTAAAAAAATTAAAAAGGGGTGAAGAAGAAAAAATCTTATAATCTCGTCAATTCACAAGGTTCAATTCACGTCAATTCACATCCGCTTAAATTTATTATAAATCCTCATAATATAATCTACAACTTTTATACTGCTTAAATTTTTGATACGAACAGCTCTTATAGAAAAAATAGGGGACAGGGGAAGTTGTAGAGAAAAAAATCATACATATGTCAATCTGCTACAAAAGGCGATAAAAAGGTATTATTGGCGGAATGAAAATTTTTGACAACACCTCAATGCGGCACATAGGATTGCATTATTAAACACAGCGTGTCTCAATCAATAGAATGCGAAGAGAAAAATTGTCGTATTAAAAAAATTTAGAGAAATATGAAATTAAATATTCATCAAAAGTGGCCAGATGAAATTATTAAACCCCGTTTACTTCTAAACTTTATTTAGTTTTTGTTGGTGAAATTAATACTTAACTTCAAAATCTACCTGTGCCTGTAGTCCGATGGGCAGGGATTTTTTTAAATACATTCAAAATCAGAATTTAATCATGAAACATTTGGGCACTGGATAAAAAAGTATTTTGTGTCCTAACCAATCATTGTACTTTAAATAGATTAGCGATAAATTAAACATTTTTTAAATCTCTATTTTATTTAATTATTTTTCAATAAAATACTACTGAATACAAAAATTGATGCCCGTAAAATCTAGGGCTCTTGAGCAAGTTTTCCAAATATCTGCTAGTAGTTTTGTGCTGTCCACACTCGAACCCATTTATTAATACATCTATTACGAAATTCACATTTATTAATACATCTATTACGAAATTTCCTGTTTAATGTGACATATTTTTGGTGTTCTGTATTAAAAACCCTTTATTTTAGCACATTACACTGATAAACAAGGTTTCTGTTTCTAACTAAGTATGTGGTGAACATTATATTTTAGGTGGTGCCGTGAAAGAATATGTCATTAAAAAGTTTCCATCACACACAGATTTTTAAAAAATTCAAAATCTTGAAAATATGAATTTTGTAGTATTTATTCAACGCATATACCTTATGAAATTTATCATTTGGTATTTTAGTAATGACAAACTTTTAAATAAACACTTATAAAGCTTAAAATTAATATTTAAAACACGGAAATTATGCATTGTTTATAAAGTTTCTGAAAAATATAGAAGAATTTTAGTAAAAAGAAATGATATTAATGAGAAATTTCATACTTTATGTAGCAGTAAATGTCTTATCTGGGGCTGCTCTCTTATAGGTCATTGTTCCAAGTTATATTAACAATTTAAAGCAGACATTAAGCCACTTAAGAGACATTAAGCAAGAAGACATTACGCATAAATCATCTTTTCTTGAAAAAAAATGTCGAATATTTCTTATGTCAATCCCGATAAATAGATATCTTTGTATTGTTTTTCAGGAGATTCCAACCTTGCAATCTTGATCCAAGTATTTTTGAGTTTTTCTTTGATAAATTTAAATCTCTCACAAATTTTTTTAATTCTTTTTGAGTAATTAGGTGTAGTTCTTCATTTATGCCAGGAGAATAGTTCATATCGGATGTAGAGGAAGTTTTAGTTTCATCTATTTCCATTTCTACTGCTGTTTCGTCATATGTAAAATTCTTTGGAGGTTTCGGTATTTGTAAATCATCATTTTGTAATGCTGGTCACATTGCTGAATCTAAGTTCTGGTACTTATTTTATGTTTACTTCTGGCAGAGAATCCTTTAATTTTTGTAATACATTAGTAGCAGTCAGTTATGATCCTTCGGCATGCGCCATATGATGGGTATAGCAAAGGACATGCACTTTTTGTACCTTTCATCCACGCCCGGAGGCTTGTAGCGCATCGTGTACAACAAGAATGAGGTGCCTCTTTCTTATCTTGTTCATCTACTTTATATCCAAAGTACATATGATAGGCAGTCTTTATTAACGGCGTGAAAGCGCATCGATCTTTTTCAAAGTTAGCTTCCCGCACACATAGCAAAAACCATCCTCTAGACATGTTTTACATATTGTAGAGGAAAATAGGATAATTATAATCAAAATTTAATTAAAAAGTCTTACAGAACAAAGAAATAGTAGTACACTCGCACCGAAAGTTTCAACTGTCATGGATTTGAGTTAAAGTCAAATACTGTGAGGGTGGCTAGAGCTGTCTGTTCAAGGTCGATAACATGAAATTTATTTGGGGGACATCTGTTTCTACTCTCTTGTTGTATCTTCTATCGTTGTAATAAGAAACAGGAATGATTGTGTGAATCAAATACATGAAAGAGAATAATATAATATAATTATATTGCGTATACAATGCTTACATACTCCAAAAGGTATAAATGAATTTTTTTCAAAATTGGAGGGTGATAGAAAATTTTTACAAACATATTCTATTTCAGCAGCTTGAAATGTATAAGAAACACCCAACATATATAGAGAAACAGAAAATTCGTTAAAATTTGTTTATCAGTGTTATTACTATTTCAAACGAGCATTTTTTAAAAATGTTTTCGTCTAGAAGCTATTGAATTTCTTTTTGTTTTCATACTTGATTTGAAATTTGTGCGTGTATGTGTATTCAAAACATTACATTTAACATTTTAGTCAAAAATTAGAAATATAAGTTTATAATTGTGCCTTAGAGATATTAATGTGAAAATATCAGACTACTTTCCCAACAAAATATTGCGTAATTGTTTTTTTTATGTTAAGACAGCCATACTTCAAATTAAACTAAATATATATTTAAAAACCATTGAGTCAAAATTGTAATGACTTAAATAGTACATTTTTTTCTTTATTCAATGTTGAAAGTAAGATATTATATATATAAAACCCCTCCGTGTATGACGATTCCGGGGACAACCCATCCGCGAGAAAAAGAAATTTATTGCAACTGCGTCCACGTTAGGCTTAACTATTCCGAGCTGTTCACAAATATTCTAATTGTTCAACTTACGAAAATATACATGTGAAAGATTTTTTCATTACTCACTTTCTTTAAAACCTACAAAAACTATTTAATTATAATGTTTAAATTCTAAATAAAACAACCAGCAATTACGGAAAAAACAAACCAAACAAAAAATGTAAGCAAATCAATACTGTTGCCATTCAAGAATGACAAATTCCGTGATTGAATCTTTGGAATGACTCCTTTGTAACATCACGACTCAGGAATGATCGGGCGCGTTCGGGATCTATGCGCGCTAAACGCGCACGCTCAGGACTCAGGTACATGGAGTGGATCTTACAGCGGAATAGTACTCGGTAAAAACTCCTGAGCTTGCACGCGAAGCGCGTGTATCTCCCGAACACGTTCATTGTTTACTCTTTATTGTTGACATTTGTTTTCGATCTTATAGAGTGTTTTCTTTTAAGTATTAGCTAAAAAATGGTCCAAAATAGGAAATTTTTTTTATACATTTTAGATATTTTTATTATTTTCTTTCAGTATTTCTCGATATTTTTTGGCTGTAGTTTCACAATATAATCTTTTATAATTGATTTTTTTGCCTTACTTTATTCTTTTAAAAATTTATGTATTTACGATTTGTTCATTACAAACCCCATCATCCACCAGACAGTTTTGTTATAGTTTTAAATGCAAATTTCTGTTAAAATTTTCTTTTTTTTTTATAGATTTTTTTTTCTCCATGTTTAACCGCTGTATTTTTAAAAATTGTTTAAGCCTAAAGTGGCTAATTGACCACAGTTGTAATTTTTTATCATCCTTTTAAAAATGCAAACACGTCATTTTGACGGGCTGTCTTCTAGTTGAAAATAATTTTAATTAGTCGACCAAATTTTCCTTTTATGCTTCACTCTTTAGAAAGTAATTCGGGTAGATCATGTAAATTCTCTAAAATGAATTTCATTATGAATTTTATCCCAAAGTAATTAAGTTAAAGTAGTAGCCTTTGTTTATAAATAGATCTCCAACTCATCCAAAAAAAAGACATTCAATTTAGTATATTTCTGTGCAGGGCCCGATTATGACAATTTGGGGCCCTGGGCAAAGATAAATTAGGGGGCCCCTTTCGAATCATTGCAACGTTATTTAAATAGAACTCATAGTCATTTAAAGAAGACATAAACATATTTTTCGCACCTTAGATATAAACAGAAGAAAATTCTTAGCCCCGTCAATTCTAAATTAAATACTATCTATACTAATAAAAGAACAAAACGCTCTGTCTGTGTGTCCGTGTGTGTGTCTGTGTGTGTGTCTGCGATGGCTAGCAAAATCTACAGCATGTACCAAACTCAAAAATTTTTTGAGAGTAGCCCGAAATCTCTCCTGATGCACCTGAGCTTCAGAATTTCGAAATTCCAATTATTAACTGAGTAATTAATTAAAATCGAGAGGTCACTCTCATAAAAAATCATCTTTTTCCAATGTTGTACTCTTTCGTTTGTTTACGGTTGGTTGGTTGTGTAAAAATTTTCGCAGAAGTAATAAGAAAGCTGAGACAGAATTAAAGAAGCCCATAGAGGAATGAAATAAGTAGAGGTGAAGTAAAGCCTCAAAAGAGTTTTGCAATATGAAACCATTTATCGCTCAAATTTTAATGTGCCAAACAAAAGTACGTGGAAGGGATTTTGTATTATAAGACGAATTGAAAAAAATGAATTACAATTGAAGCATATTTTAAGAGGAAATAGCAAATTTTTAAAATGGTCTTTGTTCTATTATTATTTATTAAAATAAATGTTCGCTTTTAAAATGGAAGAAATTGGAAAATTAGCAATAATTAAATATCAAATTAATTCTTTTAAAATCATGTATGAAAACTTAAGTAATAAATATTAATCTAAAATATAGATTTCTGACTGCAGACGATTTTAATGTATTAACAAAAGAATGTTATATTTTCAAGCAAAACGTTAAAATAATTTTCTATATTGATATTTAAAACACATATGTTAAAATCTATACTAATAAAAGAACAAAACGCTCTGTCTGTCTGTGTGTGTGTCTGTGTGTCTGCGATGGTTAGTAAAATCTATTTGACGTACGAGGCTCAAAATTTTCATGAGAGTAGCCCAATATCTCTCCTGATGCATCTGAAGCTCAGAATTTCAAAATTCTATTTATTAACTGAGTAATTAATTAAATTCCAAAGCTCACTCTCATAAAAAATCGTCTTTTTTTGCTTTTTTCTCTTTCATTTTCTTATGGTTGATTGGTTTCATAAAATTTTCGCAAAAATAATTAAAAAAGCTAAGACAGACCTTTAAAATTCATAGAATGGCAAACTGTCAGTTTAAATGAGGATTTTTTTTTTTTAAATCACAGCTGCTGTACACCATGGAGAAAAAGATAGGTGGAGACGGAGTAAACCGAAAAAAAGGTTTGCAATATTAAACCATTTATCGCTGAAATTTTAATGTCTCAAACAAAAGCACGAGGCAGGAATTTTGTATTAATAAAACGAATTGAAAGAAATTAATTACAGCTGAAGCATATTTTACGTAGAAATAGCAATTTTTTAAAATAATTTTTTCTATTATATCATTTAGGTTAAAGTTAAATTGCATTTATGTTATGGTTAGAATAAGGATATGTTACACTAAAGTGAAGGCTAGGTTACATTTATCTTATATTTAATTTACAGTAGGGTACTATTAAGTCTCTGTTAGGTTACAGACAGGTTCTGTTTACGGTACAAAAGTTTAAGGTTAGGAATTTATACACAGAGTGAACATTACGCAAGATTTGATTAAAAATAACACTTACTTTTGTTAAATAGCTCTGAAATTATAATACTATATACCAATCTTTTAGCTACCATAGAGTATCGATTTCATTCATGGTATAGTCGGATTTAAGAGTGATATAATTAGTTTAAAATTCAAAATATTTCACTTGGGATTTGTATGTGAAAATAATAATTAGTTACGTGACTTAACAGTGATTTTTAAGGGTAAATATCAACTTTTTAACACGAAAATCACGCAATCGTTGGATATATATTTCCTCCCGCGTTTCTCATTGCTCATTTTGAGTATTTTTAGAGCTTAATGTTAGTTGTTGTTTTTAAAACCGATTTTTCACACAGTCAGTGGCTAAGTATTTCAGACAATGGATTTCTGCATGTAACGAGTTAATGATAAAATCATACAAATTTCAAGTTCGTTTAATATTGTTAATACGGACCCGGGCAACGCCGGGCGGATCAGCTAGTAATTTATAAAATTACCCCTTTTTTTACCTTAGTGCAGAACAAAACCCTTTTTTAAAGCTTTATCAAGTTGTTATATTGCTTTAAGATGAATTTAATAACTTCAACATATGGAAGAGTTGGAATAGGAAAAAGAAAGTAAATATTTTATAATTTAATGCATGGATTTGGGGCCCCCTTAAGGTCCGGGGCCCATGGGCAAAGTCCCGATTTGCCCATGCGGTAAAAAGGGCATGTTTCTGTGATATTGTTAAGTTCTCTCACATTCAACAATATTTTGTCAAATTTTAAGCTAGCTTTTTATTTGAGCTGGTTTTTCGGGAGAAATTTTCCTAACACCGAGTGTGATCAAAAATACCAAATTTTTACTGACAGTTCACAAAAAGTTGTTTGTGTAGATTATTTTTTTTCTCCTGTTTACCTTTAAGGCTCCTGTCCCTGCAAGCGAGGACTCTCGCGTGCTAATTCTAATCCTATGAGGAGGATCATTTTGTAACACATCGTTTGCATTTCGACATTTTAAAACATTTTTTTCGCGTTTGATAGTTGAGGTCCATTTCTACATATTTTCTTTTTTACTGTTTCGATTTTGGTTGTATATTTTTTTTAGAATGCAATTCTCATTTTCGGAACAGGTCTTGAAAATGGAAGCAAATTTATAAAAAATATCTGCAACAAAAATCGAAAAAGTATAAAAGGGGTGGTGTAGAGATGGACTTCAGCTATCTAATGCAATAAAAAATTATTTAAAAATGTATTAAAATGCAAAAGAGATATTAGAAAATAACCTCCCCATAAGATTAACATTAGCTCGGTCTTCGCATTCAGGGACAGGAACCTTAAATGCATGGTGTAACTTAAGAGTTGCATGTTCTCTCTCTCTCTCTTCTTTTTCATTTGCCGATTGGTACTGGTCTTTTGTGAGGTATTCTGTGCTACTTACGTGTGATAATATGCATATAAAGTCGTGAAGTCTGTTTTTATTCTGGTTTGTTGTCACGAGCAGATTTTATCAAATTTTAGTGATACTGCTTGCAATGTGCTCGATGGGCGTTTTTTCTCTATCTTCATAAAATTGTCTTTATTAATTCTGAAAAATAATAAAAGCAGTATAAAACTTATTATATAGTTAAATATTTTTTAACGTTTTCTCGTGTAAACTCTTTAAAGAAAGCATATAATAAAAATTGCCTTTTTTTTTTTTTTTTTTTTTTTTTTTTTTGTACAATTTTTGTTATGTAATTCAGGAGTGACATTATCTCATTATGTCCAAGAAAAACATAAATAAATTTTTTATCCATTTCTCTAATGGATAATTAACAAAAACAGACTCAAATATATAGTTTTACGAAAAAAAATGAAAAATCCTACATTAAAGGGTTAACTCAGTCAGAGACAGTTATTTTGGAATGGCTTTTCACAAGTTTGCCGACACAACAGAATCTAGCAGGAAAATAATGAAATAAAACGAAGATCAAAAATATACATTAATGGACTCAGTACATACAAAAAAAGCATGATTTATATCCTAATAGAACCTTGAATACGAGTTCTTATCAAATAATAGCCAGAAGCAGCGAATACAACAGCGGTTTAGTGATTTATTTATTCCAACAAATGGGCGTTAAGTTGTAAATACTAATCGGTTTTTCACGCAACTTTTGTAAATATTAATAGTATTTTCTCGCAACTTTTGCAGCTCTTCGTTTGGTTTGTTACTAAAATTCAAACCAAACGAAGAGCTGCAAAAGTTGCGAGAAAATACTAGATCATACTGTGATTAGACTGTGACTATATTATTTTTTAAATGACGCTTAATATATGAAAGAGGAACAGGGATGTCCAATACTTCGTCAAATACATTTTAGGTAGATTTCGTATGAAACACTACCTATTGCAATCGCACCAGTTTATATATCTATATCTAGATATATATATATATATATATATCACTTTTTTATGGACACGATAACTTCTATAATTCTTCATCAATCTTCACCAAACTGGTACATAAAATCAAAGGGGATAAAATCTCTGCTAAGTTCGTTAATGGGCAAAATCGGACCAAGGGGGTCGGAATGCATATTTCAGATGTGTATATTGCTGGGACGATTACTGTTTCTAAACCAATAGGAGACCGTCATTATCACGGTCAAGTACACGCCCACACAGTTTGATTGACAGGAACTCGTGGACAATTGATCGTGTGTGTTTATTATTTATCTGTACTCGGATTGTTTGAATTTGTACTCGGTAATTAAAAATTAAAGGTACGAAAGAATTTTTTTTTTTTCAAAATGACTGAATTTTATTTACTTCAATTAGAAATTATACTTCCTCTGATCCTGAAATAAATAAATAAATAAAAATTAAAGTAAGAATTTTGCTTATACGGATATTTTCGCAGAATACTTTTTTTCCCATTTGTTTAATATATATATAAATCATTTTGGAACGATATTTAGAATATTAAAAGGGTTTGAAATATTTTTTAAATGCCTTATTTATTAATAAAAGACAGCCTCCAATAATTAAAAAAAAAATCACCAACGGACTCTCGGCCCGCGATGGACTCGAACCCATATCCTCCGGTTTCAAGCTCGACGTTCTAACCATTCAGCCAGTCAGCTCACTTTCATCCGCAACAGATTATCGTTATAATTAGCACCGTCAATTGTCCACGAGTTCCTGTCAATCAAACTGTGTGGGCGTGTACTTGACCGTGATAATGACGCTCTCCTATTGGTTTAGAAACAGTAATCGTCCCAGCAATATACACATCTGAAATATGCGGTCGGAATAGGGGGCGTTTTTGTGAAAACCGAAAAAACGCCATAACTTCTTTATTAAAGTAGATGTCGAATCGGTTTAAAGTTTATATTACTTCTTAAAAATGGGCCAAAAGTTTATGCATGACAGATTTTTGATAAATTTAGAAGTGGGCTCTAGGGGCGAAAAAAACAGGGGTTTTGAGAGAAAAAAATTCATAACTTCGTCAATTTTCAAGATATCAAGTCCAACTAAATTTTTTGTAAATGTTCTTAAAATTATCTAAAACTTTTGTATTTACAAGTTTTTGATAGGATCAACTTTTACCCATGAAAAAAATTAAAAACGAAAAAAAAAGGGCGGTGAAAAAAGAGAAAAATCCATAACTCCGTCAATTTTTACGATATCAAATCTGATTAAATTTATTTTACATCTTCTTAAAAATATCTACAACTTTTATATTGACAAGTTTTTCATAGGACTAATTCGTATTGCAAAAAGAAATTAAACAAAAATAGCAGTTGGAGAAAAAAAAACCTCAAATCCAAACTGCTTATATTCTGACTCATTTTTAAATTCATTTTTGATTTTAAACGCATCCAAATGGTAGATCCTCTTATTTAAAAACTGTATAAAGCGACGCACTGGTCAATTTTCTGATAAAGACAGAATGCATTTCAAAAAAGGCTACCAAAAAGGGTATTTTGAACAGAATTTCCCAAAGTCATCGGGACTGAAAATTTAAGTTCAAATAAGAAATTGCGTTTTATTCTGACTCGTTTTTAAATCCATTTTTGTTCTCAAACGCATCCAATTTACAGATCATCTTATTCAGGAACTATAAAACGTGATGCGTTGGTCAGTTTTTTTATAAAGACGGAATATATTTCAAAAAAGGCTGCCAAAAAGGGTATTTTGAACAGAATTTTCCGAAAACATCGTGATTGAAAATTTAAAAAAGTGTTCAAATAAGAAATTGCGTTTTTTTCTGACTCGTTTTAATATCCATTTTTGCTCTCAAACGCATCCAATTTACAGATCCTCTTATTTAGGAACTATATAATGTGATGCATTGATCGGTTTTTTGATAAAGACAGAATATATCTCGAAAAAGGCTACCAAAAAGGGTATTTTGAACAGAATTTCCCGAAGTCTTCGTGATTTGAAAATTTAAGGAAGTTTTCACATAGCAAATTGCGTTTTTTATGATTCGTTTTAAAATCCATTTTCGCTCTCAAACGCATCCAATTTACAGATCCTCTTATTTAGGAACTATATACTGTGACGCATTGGCCATTTTTTTTGATAAAGATAGAATATATTTTTAAAAATGCTGTCAAAGTGAGTATTTCGCACAAAATTTTCCGAAGCAATCATGATTAAAGAATTAAGGATGTATTCAAACAACAAATCGGTTATTTTATGACTCATTTTTAAATTCAATTTTTTTCTCAAATGCATTCAACTGACAGTTTCTTGTTATTTAGGAACTGTATAATGTACTGTTTTGGTCAATTTTTGAAATAAATTCAGAATTTATTTCAAAATATGTTGTCAAAATGGGCATTTGAGCTGAATTTTTCTTAAGATGATTCTGATAAAACCAGTTTTTGCAGAAACATTAAATTAAAAATTTTTCATAAACGGCCAAATGAAGTTATTAAACTGGGTATCATATATATATATATATATATATATATATATATATATTTGTTGAAATGAGCACTCTTCGAAATCTACCTCCGCCTATAGGCCCAGCCGACAGGGACTTTCTAAAATGACGGATTTTGCTAAGTAATCTGCTCTTTCATTACCACGCAATCCAATGTGTGATTTTATCCAACCCAAATGAAAAACTTTGTTGCTAAAAAGCCTAAAATTAAAGAATATGTTATAAATCAATTTATCGGAGGGGAAAAGATTAGAAAGGGCATGTATTGAAGAAAGACTGTCAGAATAAATGTGAAATTCAGTATGCTCCGATTTACAACACCATTCAAGAGCTTGATCCAAGGCAGAAAGTATGATTTAGTATTTTCTCGCAACTTTTGCAGCTCTTCATTTGGTTTGTTACTAAAATTCACTCTAAATTTTTGTTGCTCAAAAAATTCTCAGATTTTATGGAAACTCCATTCTTATGCGTACAACTTATGTCAATGCATTTTTATGATGTAAATTTTGTTTATATAATTAAGTGCAATACTTACTGCAATTGTGTTATAATTTAGGAAAAAATATTAATAATTAACCAGTGCACTTAATTCACTCTAATAGTATGCGTAGTATAACTTTATAAGAATGTAAACTGATATATTAATGATTAATTTTTTTTTTTTTTTTTTTTTTTTCAGAAAAGTTTGTAAATCTTGTAAAAATCAGTTCCAGAATCACAGTGTTTTAGATGAAAATCTTTTAAATATTCAAGATAGATTAGGTTTGCCATGTTCCTGCCGAAAACCACAAAAAGAGCCACACAAAGTTTATGCCTGGACGCCTCCAGGGTTACCAGCTGACAAAGTAAGGAAAATGATTTACTATAAAAATAAACTTTAAATAAATTAATGCATCATTTGCTCATTACTTTTATCTTTAAATAAAGAGATCAGAAGGCAAAAGTGATACCACCAAGTGGGATAACTTTGGACTATTATGAGTATGACCACAGATAGAAAAAAGCTTAAATATGCTATATTTTCTACATCGCTTGAGTTATCGATAAGTTTTTGATCTCAAAATGCAGGTGAAAGCATTAGCTTGAGGCTGGCAGTTCATTCTACGTCATTCGGCAAGTTTCCGCCGGAGCAGCATCAGTCAAACAAAATCGTGTGAAAACAGTGTGAATTTAGCCCTAACGATTTTTGTCTGCCAAGCTATAAATTAATTCATTTGAACCTTTTTAAGTACGCATTATTATAATCTCATTAGTATAGGTAAAACTTTAATGTAGGATTATGCATTGTTTTTCCTGAGATATAAGAGAAAAACATTTTTCTCAGTTGCAGTAACTTTGGCCCAAAATTAAGTTTCCGCCGTAGCAGCATCAGTTAAACAAAATCGTGTTAAAACAGTGAGAATTTAGCTCTAACAATTTTTGTCTTCCAAGCTATAAATTAATTCATTTGAACCTTTTTAAGTACGCATTATTATAATCTCATTTGTATAGGTAAAATTCTAATGTAGGATTATGCATTGTTTTTCTTGAGATAAAAGAGAAAAACGTTTTTCTCAGTTGCGGTAACTTTGGCCCTATATTTTGGGTTAAGATTGACCCATCCAATTATCCTTTAAATTTTTATATATACTTGTTGTCAAATCATAAAAAGTGTTATATTTGAAGGGGATCTTTTTCTTATTTTGTTGAATTTAAGCATTGATGTTTTTGAGGTAATGGTTTTGTTTACTTTTGGTATACATAAAAAATTGTTTATTTTTGGCATATTTATGAAAATAGATATTTGTGCTAATAGAAACAGTATTTTTTTTTTTTTTTTTTTTTTTTGAAAATTTATTTGGTGTAATGATTCTAACTGAACCAAATAAGAAAGCTATTGACCAAGATGACTCTAACGTTGGGAATTTTGTAGTTGTGCTGTTTAATGGTAATAACTATCTTTTTTAAAATAGGGTTACATTGAAATCAAAAGAGGTTTGTGTTGTTGACTGCATGAAAAAGAAGTTAAAGTGTTAGCATTGGCCACTGCGACCGTATTCAGTAGTGTATGAATTGAACGATATTGTTGCAAGAATTAGTCTACCTAAACTTCTGTCTAAGAGGAACCAGTATTCAATTCCAGATCTGAACAATCCACTCTAAGCAATATTTATGTGTTTCATAATAAGTCTTATATTAAACTATATTCTAATTTACTGTCTTTTTACATGTTTACATTTCTTACACTCTCCCTAATTTACTGTTTTTTACATGTTTACACTTTCTACACTCTCTTCCCCGTCTTTTTAAATAGGGTAACATTGATCCTCATCATGCTTTAGACCCTATAACATTCGTCTTAAGACTTTGGCTAATATTAGTCCAATTCAAGGTATCATTCGCTCAAAACTTTCTAAAATACTTTTTGGTTAAAAAAAATCAACGTCGACAATTTTATGAAAATGATTTGTTCCGTATGTACATAGCAAAGAAAAAATTAACATGATATTCATTTTTTTAAAATATGATAAAAAAATGGAGATGCTTATCATACCCTGAAACTGAGAAATTTGGGCAAAATTTGCTCCAGTTGACGGTAAATGTTTCAATCATCATCTGAGAAAATTAAGTATAACGTTCCAAATATTTATTTGCGTTAATTGTCAAATGCTTCCTTTAATAAATAAAAGCTATATGAGTATTAAGTTTTTTCAACGTCCGTTGGTTATCTTCCATCATATAATTAACTATTTTTTCGTCTTATATCACTTTATCATCTGAAATCTTGAAATAAGATCTGGGTTTCTTGCTTTTCCTTTTCAACTTCAGGAGAAAATTAGATGGTTTTCGGCTACCATTCCTTTATTTGTCTAGATTGTATCATTTCGTTGCTTTAATGTCAAACAAACTATTTATAAAAAATGTTTTTACAGAATCACAATGCGATATATATCTAGTGTGTGGATTAATCGAAAACTGAGTTACAACTCTTTGCTATTGCATAAGCCTTCTATTTACAAATAAAGGAATTGCGTAGTATTAAACCCTTTTAACACTCTCCAATGTAGTTGTAAAGTGATTATAAATTCGGTTTGTCTGCCTGTCTGTCTATTTGTCTTCTTTCTGTCTGTGCATGGTTTAACTCGCGTAAATATACCCCGATTTCCATGCAATTGCTATGCGGTAATAAGTTTTACTATGGCATGTTCGGCATTGAAAATTAAGTATGTAGCATTTATAGTTAATTTACAGAGATACTTTCAATAATTCGGCTTCATTATGGACTATAAAAAAATCATTTACAATGTATTTTAATTATGTTACACTATTTAATCATATTTAAATATATATGTATCACAGAGTTGAATGTCAAAGGAGTACACACAAAAGAACTAAGTTACAGTACTGTCTCAGAGCGATAATTGCTACAAGTGCATTTTCAGTCAGGCTATGCGTTCTAAATGTAACTAATTTTTTGCCCATTATTCGGCATGAAGGAAAAACAGTGGTGAAGACCATGCAAAGCAGTGAGTCGATTGTCAGTTATAAATTTTAGTAGTAGTCTTCATCATTTTTGGTGGCAGATCCCTGATATTTAATAAGGCAAATGATATACTATAATAATGTTATGATGAAAATCGGCCCACTGCTGAGCATCTTACGATTCACTCATTCACTGCTCTCAACAAATTTCCGCCATCCCTATTTTATAGTCAGAAAAAAGATGGTGATTTCAGAAAATATGCAATTTATTGTTTTGGACAAATTTTAGGCATCACAGTTTTAGACTTCTCGATAGGGGTTTATTTACTTTATGTTGATTGAAGACAATATTAGTTTCACTGAATCGGTAAAATTTCAGATTCCACTGCTTTAAAATACCTGCAAAAAATTCTTTACTATGTGATAACTGAAAAAACACCATTTCACTGTTTTGCACAAATTTTAGCAGACATTATCAAATAGCACAGATTATTACCCATCGTTTCCAATTCGTGGAAGCCATTAAGAAATAGTTGTGAAAGAGTTGGTATCGAGAGCTCCCTAATTTGGAGAATATCTAAGCAAGATCCTGAGTAGCTAACTAAATAAACTAGACAGTGCCCTTTACTTGGAAATGGTTTGGCGGTTAATAGTACGGCTAGGCGAACATTTCTTACTGTGAGCAAACATTCAACTAACATTGGTTCAATCGATTTTTCAAGGTTGTTTTACAGTTTCCGGAAAAGATTTGTTTATTCTTTGTTGATTGAAAGAAATTCCCATTCCTCTGTTTTTGAGAATTTTCAGGTGTCAATTTTACACAGTTCTGTTGAAAGTTTCCTTTCCTCTATGGTGACTTCAGCGAAAAAGTAATATGCTCTTGCTCCGTAAGTGTCGTTTAGTATTTAGTTTGAATGTTTTGCCACAAATTTTATCTAAACAAAATTAAAATACCGTAATTTCGGGTGTATAAGCCGCGAATCAAACAATTCTTTTTCGACCCAGAATTTTTTTTAAAATGAATGTTACTACTTAGATCGCCGTAAATATTTGTGTTCAATCACTAAATAAGATTTCTGGGTCCAAAAAGAATTGTTTGATCCGCGGCTTATACACCCGAAATTACGGTAATTAATAAAATTTAACAAAAAATAACTTCGTTAATTTTAACAATTTATTTTAAATTATTACAGCTCATATTATATTTTTATATACAATAATACATAAAATAAGTACAAAATTTCATAATAGTTAAACGACTTGTTGACATGTAACAGCAAGTCTATAAATGTTTGAACAATTGACAATACTTCAAAGTTGCTTACTGTTACTTTATATTTCTTTTAGATTGATGAATATTTCGCTCAACTCCCTAACAACAAAGTCCCAAAGTGGAATACACCTGGTGAAAAGTACAGAGAAAAACAACTAATACTCCAGTTACCGAAACAAGATCTAGCCTTGGCATATTGTCGGAACTTGGACAGAATGCATAGCAAATCTTTCGAAGACTTTGTAAATATCAGAAATGAAATTGCATTAGACATAGCATATGTTAAAGAGTACCTAGATCGACAAAATGTAAGTGTAAAATTATAAACATTTCAAAAAAAAATTATTAACATATTGAAATGATTAATATGCATTTATATTAGGTACATAAATATGACACTGCCTTTCTGAGTAAATAAAATGCGCTTTTCTTTCTCAAAATAAAAGCAAAATTTATTCAATATGTGTACTTTATCACAAGCTACAAAATTCATCAACCACGTAAGAAATTCACTGCATTTCACAATGAAAGAATTATTGTTATTTTGAAGCAATCTAGTCATCTAGTCAATTTTATATTTCTTGAAAAAACAGGAGTCCTTCGCGAATTGGTGCTCTGCTTGGAGCAAAACAAACGGTAATATGAAGGACAAACATTAAAGGTTGGGACAAAACACATATATCCCAGCGAATTGCTTAATACTTTCTTGTAACATTAATCATTGATTCCTAGGCAGGATTACAACACTTCATTGTAGACTACGCCTTATTAGTTTTGCCGGAAGCTCGTCAAGGAGTTTAAGACCAGTCAAAAAAATGTAGACGTACATCGCTGTGTGT
Source organism: Maratus speculifer (assembly GCA_964019185.1). Lineage (NCBI taxonomy): Eukaryota > Metazoa > Arthropoda > Arachnida > Araneae > Salticidae > Maratus > Maratus speculifer. Next base: position 81,543,763 of record OZ025299.1, read on the forward strand.
GTTACTCACTTCGCTTTGCTCTTCGGATGTGTTTCTTCATATTACAATGTACTTTGCTTCATGGTGATAACTTTTTCTGGAAAGCGGTCCAGTTGTATGCAAAATTCAAAAATGGGCTTCAATGGATTATTTCAAAACAACCAGGGTTCTTCCATTGTGGAAATCACTTGACAGATCGACGCATGATGTAACTTCCTGATTGAGTGATTTGAATAAATATTGCAATCATTTTGAAAAGATTTTTCTTTCTTTACTATAAAAAGGCTGCAGGCAGCAGATAAAACAGCAGATAAAATTTTTAATTGTATATGTAATACAATGTATAACTAACTATCGTATTTCAAAGAAAGCTATACCACATGAGATATATAATGCCAAGATCATTTATACTAGGTTTATTTTAAATTTAATTTAAAAGTTTAACTTTTCTGTCTTTGAACATTTTGTCGCCCTAATTAAAAATTAAGGCTGTACACTGCTGGAAATTTATTTATGAAAACATGATTTTTTAACAAAATATTCAATAATATTCATTAAAAAATAATAAAACTTCATGGGATGTACATTGTATGCATAACAATGTGGAAAGTTTCTTTCAAAAATTATTAAATTTAATAAGAGTTCGGTTGGTGTGATATGAAAAAAAAAAAAAAAATGTAATCCACGTTTATATAAGACAGAGAAAAGGAGAATTCTTCAACTTTCATTGAAAGCCGGATTTCAATGTAGATTTATACTGATATATTTCTTCTTGTTACATCTAGAAAAATTAGGCAAATTTTATTTTCTTTGAGTTTGAGATAGTCGAAAATGAAATTCTAGTCCAGAGTTACTTCTGCATCAGAAACCGATGCTTTTGTAATATTTCGAGAATTTTCTTCGACGAAAAAAGATTTAATTTGCATGGTTTGAAGTATTACTGGGGGAGCCTCCGAAAAGAACCAGAATCTATATTCAGTTGAAATTTTATTGGCGGAAGTTTGATGAATTGTGCAATGATTGCTTATGATGGCAAAACTGATGTATTTTTAAACGGTAGCCTGAATTCTTTTAATTTGTTTTAAAAAATTCTTCCATTTGCACGGCAATGTTATAGTTTATATTACATCTTCATGCAAGACAATACAAGTATTCACATTTCAAATGCAATGGAAGATTGGTTTCATGAATAGAATTTTGTTCTTTTTTATCATCCAACTATTAGTCCTTATCCTAACCCCATAAAAAATGTTTGGAAATAGCTTGTGCGAATAGTTTATGCAAATGAGATGCAGTACACATCACTTGTATAATTAAAAGCCTCAATCTGTCAAAACTGGAAATTAATTGGTGAAAAATACATTCAGAATCTTCTTTTATCAATGCCATCTAAAACAAAAGAAACTCTGACGAATAAAGGCGGCTTTACTAACTATTAATTTCAATTAAATGTGATATGTCATAAATCATTTTTCATGTTTCTATATTACTGAAATCTAATTTTTGGCCTTATGTTTTATTTTTTTAATATGTTTGACATTTTATTTTTTATAATTTTTTTTTGTTGTTGTTGTTGTTGACCTGAGTCCGAAAGGCTAGAATGATTGCTGGAGCTTCCATTAACCCTAGAATGCCCGGACATTCTACTCAAATTTGATAATAATATTTCTTAGCAGAATTTTTATTCAGAATTATTTAATTGATTTATTTAACATAAATTTGCATGGTTTAAATTTAAATCATTCAAAGAAAAATTTTCTGGATGGAAGTGAAATTTAATCACATGGTTGGAGTCAAATCGACTCCTTTCGGGTGTTTTAGTGTTAAGATTGCGCCAATAGGGTTGGAAGTCAGACTTCTGTAGAAGAAGATGTTCGGCAAAGCTGCCAATAGATGACAACACCAAACAACGCCACCTGCTCAATTTAGATATGTCTCTGAAATTGAGGAAAAGATTTCTCCAGATATCTCTAATCAGGGTAACTTCTAAGACCGACCACAGGACTTTCAGAACCACTTTATTTAACGAGCGCGTACACTGCATACACTCGGTGAGACTTTCGTGATATCGAGCATCGAACCCAAGATCTTTCAGTCCGGAGTTTGATGAATGACCACTAGCCTACCACGGCTCTAAATTATTTGTTGTATATAGCATGTAAAATGTATAAAATTTCATATATTTTTAAGTAGCTATTATAGAAGTTTTTGGTAAAAAAAAACGTGTTTCCATAAATAAATTTCCACCAGTGTATTAAAGACGCGTTCAACACGTTAATTTTGTTAACACTTTTTCAGAACAGTGCTCTTCAACTTACTTCGTTGCGTAATTATCCAATTAAATGAGACAAAAATGTCTATTCTGAAATACTGACAACAAAATGGCCATGTTGCACATCTCATCAATTCATTCTTGGCAGCAGTATTGAATTTATCACTAATAAAAGAAAGATTATCAAAAAGCAAAAAACTCAGTAATGAAAAATTCTTTGTTTTAATATTCATTATGAAATAAAGATCAAGAAGCATTAAAATGGTTATTTGATTGAGTAGGTTTCATTCCATCTTCATTTGTTTTGTGTAGGTGAGCACGTTAATGGTTACGCACTTGGATTTGTTTAAATGACTTAAGTATAACAGGAAAATGCAAAAAGACAGAAGTGACTCACATTTTCATCACTTCCATATTATACTCAAACTTCATTTTTTCAATAGCAACACCCCATTTTAATAAGATATTTAAAATATTCGGTTCAAACTAAGCTTACCCATCAATTTTCAAGTCATTTGAATGATAAGTTTTTGAATTATAAAGATTCAAAACTTTATGTTTCTAATGTTAAATTACATTTTCATATTTTTTTAATATCTCCTGAAATTATACCCATGATGTGCTAATTTTTTATGTAGCAATAATAATAAAATACCCAAACATAAATACGTTGAATTTGCAATTTTCATAATTTCATGACATGAATTATGAAATTAATATGTTTCTTTTTATAACTCAGTATTTTAGTATGTATAAGTTTTTCCATTAAAAATTGACATTTATATATTTTTTGCTTTCCTTAAATTAAAATTCTTGAAAGTATAATAATAAAAAATCCCTGTCGGCATGGCCTATAGGCAGATATAGATTTCGAAGAGTTTTCATTTCAATAACAAAAAATAAAAAAAAAATGATTAGAGATAAACTCAGTTTAACTACTTTGTTTGGCCGCTTTTTAAAAAAAATTTAATTACATTTTTCTGTTTAGAACTGGTTTTATCAAAATCATCTTAAACGAAACTCGGCTCAACTATCCATTTTGGCAACATATTTTGAATTATATTCTGACTTTATAAAAAAATCGACCAATATACTCATTATATAGTTCCTAAATAGCAAAAAACTGTCAATTGAATTCGTTTGTGAGCAAAATTGAATTTAAAAATGAGTCATAAAATAACCAATTTGTTATTTGAATACATCCTCAATTCTTTAATCATGATCACGTTGGGAAATTTTTTTGCGAAGTGCCCACTTTGACAGTTTTTTAAAATATATATATTTAGCCTTTCTCAAAAATCGACGAATACGCATATTATATAGTTCCTAAATAACAAAAAACTGTCAATTGAATGCGTTTGAGAGCAAAATTGTATTTAAAAATGAATAATAAAATAACCAATTTGTTATTTGAATACATCCACAATTCTTTAATAAAGATCGCTTTGGGAAGTTTTGTGCAAAGTGCCCACATTGACAGATGTTTTTAAATATATATTTAGTATTTATAAAAAAAAAACTGACCAATACGGCACATTACACAGTTCCTAAATAACAAATAAAAAGAATATTGCCCAGTTAAACTGATGGCATTGAGCTCACAGGCTACGCATACTAATTGTACATTACAGCCTTGTATTTTCGTTAATTCTGTTCGAAAAAAAATTAAGAAGGGGAAACAGCCTCCCCTTTCTCTTTTTTTATACTTAATCATTTAACCACCTAAACTATCAAGGACATGATTTATCATATAAAAAATCTATATCCAAAATTCAGAGCAAATTGGATAATTCTCAATAAAAACCCATTTAGCATTTATATAATTTAAGAGGAGTTATTCCCCTCTTTTATACTTAACCATTAAACTTCCAAAACTATTCAGAGATTTGAACGAAATCTGACAATTCTGCTTGAAAAATCCATTTATACAAGTTAAGGAGGGGGGGGGGGCATTAGAACTCCCGTTCTCCTTGTTTATACTTATTCAATGAACACCTAATAACAGCCACGGACTCGCCTCATCAGAATGATCCTATATCTAAATTTTGAACGAAAACTGTTAATTCTGTATAAAAATCCCGTTTATATCAATTAAGGGGAGGGGCATGAGCCCCCCTTTCCCCCTGTTTATACTTATTCAATGAACACCTAATAACAGCCACGGTATCGCCTCATCAGAATGATCCCATATCTAAATTTTGAAGGAAAACTGTTAATTCTGTATAAAAATCCCGTTTATATCAATTAAGGGGAGGTGCATGAGCCCCCCGTTCCCCCTGTTTATACTTATTCAATGAACACCTGATAACAGTCACGGAATCGCCTCATCAAAATGATCCTATATCTAAATTTTGAACGAAAACTGTTAATTCTGCATGAAATTCCCCTTTATATCAATTAAGGGGAGGGGCATGAGCCCCCCGTTCCCCCTCTTATACATATCGAATGAACTCCAAAAACTAATCAGGGAAGCACCTTATCAGGATATACCTATATACAAAATTTCAAGTGGATCCGATATTTTTATCATGAGTTATCGCGTTACGCACGAACGAACGTACGAACGTACGAACATACATACAGAACGGACGGACACATAATCTCTCAGGCTATGATAGCCTGTGAGCTAAAAACTGCCAACTGGATGCGTTTGAGAGCAAAATGGAATTTAAAATGAGTCATAAAGTAACCAATTTGTATTTTGTATACATCCTCAATTCTTTCGTTTTGGGAAATTTTGTGCAAAATGCCCATTTCGGCGGCTTTTTTTGAAATATATTCTGCCTTTATCAAAAAACTGGCCAATCCGTCAGATTATGTACTTCCTAAATAAGAGGACCTGTAAATTGGATGGGTTTGAGAACAAAAATGGATTTAAAAATGACTCAGAAAAAACGCAATTTGTCATGCTTCGCTTATATGATCGCTTTGGGAAATTCTGTTCAAAATATCCTTTTTGACAGCCTTTTTAAAAATATATTCTGCCTTTATCAAAAAACTGGAAAATACGTCACATTATATAGTTCCTAAATAAGAGGATCTGCGATTTCGATGCGTTTAAAATCAAAAAAGAATTTAACAAGTTGGAAATTGCACGTGAAGCGTAGCAAATGAGGTGCGTTCGTACTATAAGTTGTAAAATATTCAGATCTTGCTGATATAGTAGAGCGTACTTTGGATACAGTATAGTGGTCGAAATCTTTGTGTTCCTGTAAATATGCAGGGAGTAATTTTTATTATTCTTCATTAACGTACACTCTTAATTCAAAAGAACGAATTTCGCACTCAATGAAGGAGCGAAATATTTTATCAAGGCTTTCACTCCTTCTTGAGAGAAACGCTATCGAAAAGGGGTGTTTTGCAGAAAAACTCGCTTGATAAACCATCATTATGGGAGCACAAGCAGAAAAACTCCTTTTTGAGAGAATTCCAAGCAGTGCGACCTGAGATGAATGTCATTGGTTGTAACCGGGTCATGTGATACATTGTTTGGCTTGGCGTTCGTTAGCGCCATGTTTTAAAAAGTGAATGAGATGTTTGACGCTTTGACGTTAATTCTAGTTGCATATATTAATGGCCAAAAGGATCCAAATAACGCATCCATAAAGAATAGAAATGATCAATCTTTACCCGCAAATAATAATAATAACAATAACAGGGCTCCCAAATGGTCCGCGAACTGAACATCAGAATTTTCTTAGAGAAATTTTCCTTTTAGATTTGTCTTTCAAATTGCCAAAAAACCACCTTTGGAAGTTGATTCTAGCGCAAACGTATCATGAAATTTTCTGTTAAAATTTACTGATGTTCAGTTCGCGGACCATTTGGGAGCCCTGCAATAAGAAGGAGAGTTTATCCTTTCACACGATAATACAAGCCTAATGGCAGAAAACAAGATGGAGGATGACCGGTTTTAGAAAATGAGGATTTTTCTCCTGCGGTATTTTCAGAGATTCCCCAGCATACGATTCCGAGGTAATTTTGTTGTATAAGACTTTTACATTGTATATATTATTTTGGCGTTAATTTTATTACTTTTAAACAGAAAATGTTAATCACTATGATTTTTTCCTATATATATATACATATATATATATATATAAATGCATTCTAAAATATTTTCTAAATTTCACATTTTGTTTTAGTATAATTACTTTTGGAAAATTCGGAACAATTTACGGCGATCTATAAAATACTCTTGAAAATATTATTTTCTTATATTCAAGCTGCATAATTATGTTGAAATTTACTTTATGTAAACAAATTTTTACATAAAGTTAAGTATTTACATTATTATTTATTAAGGTATTTTGCTAATCATACAGAGAAACATTTGTGGAACATAGATCCATAATAATTTTTATTATTTATTTATTTATTTATTTTAATCGGATATGAGCTCTATTTTTGTAAAAATATTCATTAAATAGTATACAAGTATTTATTAAATTATATTCACCTAGATGTGCACTAAAAGCTGAATTTTACATTTAAGCATTTGCAAATGTTCGTTTAAATAGAAAATAATCACATTCTCCTGACAGTGGTAAACTTTATTTAAAAATAAATTATAGATATGCATCTTTGTATGTATCTAAATGAACATAAATTATTAAATACTTGTATGGTTTGAATATTTTAATAAACGTAATACATATATCCTAAATAAATAATAACAATAAAAAGTTTTTATTTTTATATATTCTACATTCCACAAATATTTTTCAGTATCATAAAGTGAAATAAAGTAACATATAATAATATAAGAAACATAAAACGATATAAGAAACATACAAGAAATTATTATTTTTATATTAAAAGTAATAAGGCCAAGTAACGCTAAAATTATATATATAATGTATAAATACAACAAAATATCTCATTATAAAAAAGATAACAGAAAAACAATGCATCTTATGATTCTATGTTAGGAGAAAAATCTTGTCTTGATTTGAAGATTTTGCTTTCCAGTTTATCATTAAAAAAAAAAAAAAAAAAAAAAATCTGCATCATGATTAGATTAAAAAATATATGAAGGGTTTTGAAAAACAATTGTGCACGCGCGCAGGGTGGGAGGGGGGCAAAAATGTGGATTTGGGTGAAGTTTAATAGAAACAGTGATCTGCTAAAACATAGTATCTGACATGATATAAGTAAGTTTAGTTATATATTTTAAAAATTCGAGATTTAGCTTTTATAATCTAATATGTAAAACAGAAAATTAAAAAATTTTTACCATTAAATATGAATTTTAGTAGTATCACATACATGTTATATCTCAATGGATGAAATCGTTTCTAAAATTTCTCTCCAATTGTTACATTTATACGTATATAAATAGAAAAAACTAAAAATTAGCTTGAAATAAAAAAAAACAATGAAATATCTAAAACTAATTCCAATAAAAAACTATCTAAAACTAATAAAAAAAATTATTTATTAAAAAAAAGGGTTATTAAAGAAAAAAATTCTTTTTTTGTATTGAATATATTAAAAAATAAAATAAAAAGTACTAATTTCTAAAAATAATAGTAAAACACTCCTTTGGTAACTGTGATTTAGTCAAAAAGGAGTGAATAAATAGCTTCTCAAAAAGGAGTACAATTACTCCTTCTGTCGATTAATTTAGTCCAAAAAAGACTGAAAATAGCTTATCAAAAAGGAGTGAAATCGCTTATCAAAAAAGAATGAAATTAAACGCTCCGCAAGATGAATGAAATTCACTCCTATAGGATAAGTGCATCTTCAAAACCAGAAAGGAGCGAAAAATAGCTCCGTCCGAGTTAAAAACGCTGGATTTTTTTAACCCGGGAGAACGCGCGCTTACCAGGGTATGAATAATTTTAATTTTGCCACCAATAAAATCAAATTATAACAGTCACTTTATTAAGACGGAGACAATTCTTACAAATTTTGCGATAAAATAAGTTGAAGATTACTTAAAAAAAATTAGGGGTTACAACTGTAAAAACCATACGCACTCCGGGTCTTTTAGGCCCTGCGCGCGTCCTCCCGGGTTAAGAGAGTATATCTTATTCATAAAATGTGAAGTAGGTTAATATAATTAAAACACGCCCCAAACAATGTTTCCCCGTATAACATTATTTAGTGGAATACATTTGTGTGGCCCTGTAATTTAATAATAAATATTCTCTGCATCCCAGATTGTACAGAATGTAGATTTTAGTACATACATCATAGATTCATGTCAATTATATTATGTTCAAATGAGTGTAACACCATTAAAATGCATTTGAAACATTTTTTCCCATTGATCGTAATGTAACGGAATACTTTTGATTGTCCCTGTAATTGATCTATGCATCCGATTTTCATAACATTTGAAATGACTCGACAAAATTATGTAATAATTAAACGTTTTAAATTTCAAACGATTAAAATGCATTTGAAACTTTTTTTCCCATTGATTGTAATGTAACGGAATACTTTTGATTGTCCCTGTAACTGATCTATGCATCCGATTTTCATAACATTTGAAATGACTCGACAAAATTATGTAATAATTAAACGTTTTAAATTTCAAACGATTAAAATGCATTTGAAACTTTTTTTCCCATTGATTGTAATGTAACAGAATACTTTTGATTGTCCCTGTAGCTGATCTATGCATCCGATTTTCATAACATTTGAAATGACTCGACAAAATTATGTAATAAATATACGTTTTAAATTTCAAACGATTAAAATGCATTTGAAACTTTTTTCCCCATTGACGTAATGTAACGGAATCCTTTTGATTGTCCCTGTAATTATCTATCCATCCGATTTTCATAAAATTTGAAATGACTCGACAAAATTATGTAATAATTATATATTTTAAATTTCAAACGATTCGGTTGGATAGTTTTTCCGTTGTTATATGCGGACGGACAGACGGACAGACGGACGGACTGAGCGACAACAATAGGTGCTACGTATTTACATAATTTCGAACGCACCTAAAAATGAGTCAGAATATAAGCAGTTTGGACTTGAGGTTTTTTCCTCCAACTCCTATTTTTGTTTAATTTATTTTTGCTTTAAGAATTGGTCCTATGAAAAACGTGTTAGTATAAAAGTTGTAGATATTATTGAGACGATGTAAAATAAATTCAATTAGATTTGATTGCTTAAGAATTGAGTAGGTTATGGATTTTTTTTCTTTTTCCACCTCCCCTTTTTGTTTTCGTTTTTAATTTTTTTCATCAGTAAAAGTTGATCCTATCAAAAACTTGTAAATGCAAAAGTTTTAGACAATTTTAAGAACATTTATAAAAAATTTAGTTGGATTTGATATCTTAAGAATTGACGAAGTTATGAATTTGTTTTTCCCAAAAACCCTATTTTTTTCGCCCATTGAGCCCATTTTTAATTTAATCGAAATTCTGTCACGCATAAACTTTTAGCCCATTTCTTAGAAGTAATACACTGCTCAAACAATTAAAGGATATTTGAAGTTTTATATAAAATAAAGATATAAACGAATTTTTTTTGCCGAAAATAGAAGAAGAGAATCACAAATGCAAATGTTTCTGGTTTTCAAACTGTGGAGTATGCAAATTTTGAGTTCGACGTCAAAAACGTCGTTTCAGCGGCAGCGAATGAAATTTGACTTTCAACTGGATAAAAGAGAATGAAGACAAGGACGATCGGCATTCAGTGATTGCTTTGTTTCGATGAGTACGATGTCTCAGCGAAGTCATTTGACAGATTCAGAAGCTTGGAGAATTGTTGGTAGGTTAGAAGGGGGCCAAACTCAAGCCGAAGTAGCGCAAGCCATTGGAGTGTCACAAAGTGTCATTTCCAGGATCTGGAACCGTTTTTTGGAGAGTGGATGTGCAAGCCGAAGACCAGGGCAAGGTCGTAGACGGGCAACAACTCCCAATGAAGATCGGTATTTAGCGTTAACAGCTCGGAGACACCGAAACATGAACGCTAATCTTCTCCAACAAAACCTTCGCTCGGCTACAGGCACCACGATTTCAAATCAGACTGTCCGAAACCGGCTCCATGCTGTAGGTCTGTATGCTCGCCGACCGATGGTATGTGTTAGATTAACATCAAGGCATCGTCGCGACCGTAGGGAGTGGGCAACCGAGCATGTCAACTGGAGGAGAAATGAATGGAGCAATATTCTGTTTTCTGACGAGTCCCGTTTTTCTGTGCATCCGGATAATAGGCGTATTTTCATCTGGAGGGACCGTGGCAGTAGGAATAATCCTGCGTTCGTGCACGAAAGTGTCAGATATGGCGGTGGAGGAGGGTTGGTGTATGGTGGCATCTCCATTGACGGGCGCACTGACCTCTACATCATTCGAGATGGAGCTCTGACTGGTCGCCGATATAGGGATGAGATCCTCAGACCTATTGTAGTCCCTTACGCTGCAGCAATCGGAGATAACTTCATTTTAATGGACGATAACTGCAGGCCACATCGTGCAAACCTGGTGGAGGATTTCCTTTTCGAAGAAGGAATCGTTCGAATGGAATGGCCAGCGTGTTCTCCAGACATGAATCCAATCGAGCACGTTTGGGACGCTCTAAGAAGACGAGTTTCTGGCTGCCAACAACCCCCGCAAACTTTCCAAGAACTGGAAAGAGCTCTTCTGGAAGAGTGGAGCAGAATACCCCAACTCGTCATTAATAGCCTCATTGAGTCCATGCCTCAAAGGTGTTCAACGTTGCTGGCCGCCCGTGGAAACCATACCCCCTACTGAAAATGATTTTCTTTGAAGAAAACACCTTTTCTGATTCTTTTTTATCATATGCACAAATTGTGTTTTTTTCCTTTTGTACACAAATGCGCAATAAAATGCATTTTTTTCTGCCAAACATGTGTAATTTATTCTCTTATAACCTACTATGTCTGTCGACCATGTATCAATCAGCTAAAAAGTTTCCCAGATACAAAATCCACCTAAAACTGCAATATCCTTTAATTGTTTTGAGCAGTGTATAAACTGTAAACTGATTCGATATACCGTAATTTCGGGTGTATAAGCCGCAGATCAAACAATTCTTTTTCGACCCAGAATTTTTTAAGAAACAATTATAACTAGTTAGATCGCCGTAAATATTTGTCTTCAATCACTAAATAAGATTTCTGGGTCCAAAAAGAATTGTTTGATCCGCGGCTTATACACCCGAAATTACGGTATATTTTAATTAAGAAGTTATCGCGTTTTTTCGGTTTTCACAAAAATCCTCCCTATTTCCACCCCCTTGGTCCGATTTTGCCCATTAACGAACTCGACCGAGATTTTATGCCCCTTGATTTTATGAAAAAGTTTGAAGAAGATCTGAGCATAATTATGGAAGTTATCGTGTCTAGAAGAAAGTAATATACACCGATAGATAGATAGATAATGATTTTTACTGATAGTAGTTTTGGGGTCTAGAAGTCATGATCGGCGTAGATCTGCAAATTTTTTTCAGAAATTCCAACATGGGAGAGAATGCATTAGGTAGTATTTCATACGAAATACTACCTAAAAAATTTTCGGCTTCGAGTTTTCAAAGAATTTACTCTTTTTAGGTGTTAGAAATCTCGAAAAACACATTTTTACAGAATGTTTATCTGTGAGTGTGTCCGTATGTCTGTGCGTCTGTGTGTCCGTCCATATGTCCTCTTGACTGAAAGGTGTATTAAATTACGCATGAAATTGAACTAACCTTCTTATTAATCTTTTTGTCAATGGCACGGCAGACCCAATTAAAATTCGGATAGTCAGCTGGAAATGCTCGCTGTGATATGATTTTTGTGTTATTTTTCTTTCTTATCATCGAAAGTGTATAAAAGTATGGGATAGAATTGAAGCAAACTTTAGCTATACGTTCTTGATTACGGACGATTGTTCTGATTAATAAGTCGCACTTAAAAGTTGGGATATTCCTTCAAAAAAAAGTACTGTGATAGTTATTTGTGGGCGATTTTTTAGATTGTTTGCTGTTTAGGGGAAGAAATTATAAATATTTTTCTACGAAATTTTATATTTAGATTAATATCATAGGCCGAGATTTGTATAATATTTTGGACAAAACCAGCTTGAAGATGATGCTTAAAAGCAAATTTAAATGCTGTTTGGCTTTTCTTAGTTGTCATAGTAAAGTGTACGAAGTTATGGAAAGAATTAAATTAAACTTAATCTACGCATCTTTCTAATGATGAAATCAGGTTCTAATTGGATATGGTAATAATTATCTTAAAAAGTAGACAGCGATTTTTGTGAAATTTTCTCGGTTTTTTTTCTGTTTAAATGTTGAATTTCTGAGCATTTTTCGACGAAATTTTACATTTAAATGTACTGTCTTAAAAAACAGTTCTGCATAAAACTTTGAATAAAATTGCCGTGAATGTGACGTTGTGATAGCAAATTGTGTTCCATTTTCAGTATGGGCAAGATAGCTGTTGAAAAAAAAAATCACTCTAAATCACATGATTCTCCTATCTAGATTTAATCGCATATTCGTAAAAAGCATTTTTTTTTTCTTTTTCTGATATAATTACTTCTTTATTAGACTTCATTACGAAATACACGATCTCTTCCATGTCATTGAAACATTGATAAAAAATTGGAAGTATAATAGAAAAAAATAACAATAACAATTCTGTTAACTTCTCATGATCTGTCTCTAAAATTCGTAATTAAAAAAATTACGATTTTTGAAGTGTTAATATAAATAAGTTGAGCGAAAGTTTTGGGTTTGGCTACATCCAGCTAGTTAGATTATGTAAGGAAATCAAAATACTTCTAAACAAAAAATATTTCTATGAATTTAATAAGTTTTCTCGAAACAGCGAGATTGTTTGGAAGAATTTTATATATAGATGTAATGTTTTAAGTAAGAGTTTTGTATAAAATTTTGGGGAAACGGGCTTGAATGTGGCATTGCGATAGCAAGTTTTGTTTCATTTTCGGTACGGTCGAGATAACTATTGAAAAAAAATCACACTGAATTCACACAATTTTCCTATCTAGGTTTAATTTGAATATTCGTAAAAAAGCAAAATTTTTCACTTTTTATAATGTAATATCTGTTTATTAGCCTTCATTTCGATTTTCCCCCGCATGTTTTTGAAATAGTTATTGTAAAAAATTTGAAATATTAATATTAAAATAATGATCACAAATCTGCTATTTTTTTTTTCTAAAATTCGTAATTAAAAAACTTAACACTAGAACCGCGGCGACGGGTCATTTTGACCCGTATCATATGCATAGATGTTGATTCGCACCAAAAAACTCTTTATAAAATTAGCTAAATATAAGCTGGGCCAAAAAATAATTTCAATATATAATTTAAACAGTTTTAAATGAAAATTCCGGTGAGAAATATTTTTATAAAACTTGAACGAATTTTCCCGCGGTTCTAGTGTTAAGCTTTCTGAAGTATTAATATGTATGAGAAGAAATAAACTTTTGGAGCATACATGACATTTGATTATGAAGGGAAATGAAAATGACTCTGAACGAATTTTGAAAACGAAATACATTTCTTTAAATTTAATTTTTATTTTCGAAATAGCGATATTGTTTGGAATACAGTGCATTTATAGCTCAAGACAGAAATTTGAATCATACCAAAATCGTATAAATGGTTGTAATAATATGGTGAAACAAAGAAAATTATCCTTAATACAAATTAACTTCTTTTTAAACGATATCGTGAAAAAATTTCTTATTTATGCTTTCCATACTCATATTTTAATTATAAATTCATGAATGATGCTTTCAAAAGCGCATTTAATTAAACCTAAATTAATTATTTACTAGCTGGCGTAAACAACCTGGTGTGTTTTATTTGTTTTGCTCGTGATTTTTCGATATTTAAACGGAAAAAAAATAACTGTAATTTCATTCTATATTTAGAAATAATTATATTATTTTTTTTCCTAAATTTCTTATTGTAAATAAGAAATAATATTTCTGTGTAAATGATCTAGGAATTATGACATTTGAATTTTTTAAGTAATGTGATTTTGATGCAATTATGTATAAAAATAGTGACATACAGACAATAAATTTTATTAGTCGAGAGGATTTGAGGCAAAATCTAGTTTCCGTAGAGTAGGTTCTTATAATTGGCACCAAAATAATTAATGTGAACGCATGCCCTGTGAGTATAATAAGGCTCCGTGCTCAAATTTCTATATTTTATCACAATTTTATTAATTTGCATTTTTTTTTAAATCAGAAAATATCATTTATCCGAATCAAAATATTAAAAATCTATCAATTTTTTATTTTTATTTTTTTTTAATTTTAGTAAATGTTCAAGCAAGTTTAGTAATTTTTTTAAGGAGAATGCAAATCAAAAACCATTAAAACATTTATTCAAAATAATAATAAGAAGAAGAAAGGTATTTGTACAATATTTCAGATTGCAGATGATATCCCATTACTTACTTTTCTTTTTCATTTTTCAATAACAATGCAGTTATTTAATTGCTATCTTAAGAGAAACTTCACAAAAAATTTACAAAAAAATAATATCTTCAAAACGAAGTCAATTTTTAAATTCTACTAACTTATATTCTACCACCAAATCTTTGCGGATATCTAGTGTCAATTTCATTGCTCTGTGTTTCACATTCTAAAAGTTTTACTTATGAAATTCAAACAGCGAAACACCTTTTAATATAATTGATACTTTCTGTTTCACTTTCAAATTTGATATACTTTGAAAATTTCGTAAAATTGTTTAAATGACTTTGGTAACAAATTTAGTAATTTTTCAGGGACGTATTTGCGTGAAAATAAATTTACTATCTTATTCAATAATATTTTAATATTTCGGTGCTACTTAATTATGTAAATATGTAGCACCTATAGTCATCGCATCGTCCGTGTGTCTGTCTATCCGCACATAACGAAGCAAAAACTACCCAATCGAATCTTTTGAAATTTAAGGGGTTGTGCAAATTTAACGTTAACAATTAATTGCTAATTTTTGACCCCCTCCCCCCTTCGGATATCCTACCTTATCATCCCTCGAGCCTCCCCCTCCCCCCACACACCTCGGCAATGATATCTTTATCAAAGTATATACATATTTTTTTAATTTATTTCTTTTGTTTGGGATGATATACAAAACTAGTTTCACTTACTTTTTGAATACTTTATTGATTCAAATGAAGAGAAGTCTATAAAATATCACTTCATATCAAATAACACTAAAAAAATAATTACTATTTAAATGTATTTCATAACAGCTTTTTGTTACATAATGCATTCAACAGAAATAAAGTCTTGTTGCACTGCCCCGAACGGAGGAGGAGGGGGCAGATGAAAATTCTTATCAACAAAAGAAGTTGACAAGATTCTTTTTTTATTTATTTATTAGTAAACACAGCCTTTATTTCAAATATATTTCATATATGTTTTCTCGAACCGTGATTATGTATTTATACACATATGAAGAAGAATAGGAATGTCAAAAGTTTGGGTACTCCATATTTTATAATTGAATAATTTTATGATAATTCATGATTTTAATAATGACTTTGTATTTTCCTATAAATAGATATTAAAGTAAAAAAAAAAGATGGCATACTATTTTAAACCAAAAACCATGTTACAAATAAAAAGGGAAAATTATGGTTGCAAAAAAAATTATATCGATATCAAGAGACAACACCTCCCTCCCTCTAGAGATATCTAACGATATCATACACTAGACCCCTCCCCCCCTAAAATGATAATGTTACATATGCACAGCCCTAAAGTATACAATTGTTGAAAAATTTTGTCGAGTCATTTCTAATTTTATGAAAATCGGATGTATAGTTTAATTACAGGGACAGTCAAAAGTATTCCGTTACATTACAGCCAATGGCAAAAATAATTTTAAGTGCATTTTAATGTTGTTACACTCTTCTAGACATAATAAAATCGATATGCATCTATAAAACATACACTAAAATATACATTTTTTACAATCTGTGATGTAAAGAATATTTCTTATTACTTTACACGGCCACACAAAAGTATTCATTACGTAATGGTATAGGGGAAACATTGTTTGGAGCGTATTTAAATTATATTAAACTATTTCACATTTTAGGAAATTCATAAGCTTGCTGAAGTTTACTACAAGTTACTTCTCGTATAATAGAAAGGGGATAGTATTTATAGGGACATACAAAAGATTTCGGCTAATATAGTGTATTCGAAGTACTGTATACTATTACACTAAGATCTCAATATGTTTAAAACTTAGTTGTAGTCGAAACGCACTTTATTTGCTACGCTTGACATGCACTTTCCAACTTTTCTTTCCATGAAAATTAGAGTAAATTGAATTTGATTTCTTTGTTTCTAGAATTTGATTATAATTCTTTATTTTAGGAATGTGCCAAGTGTCGAGGGACTATGTTAAAAGGCGATGTCGCCGTTATAGCTCCGAAATTTGGAGAGAATGTTGCCTGGCATCCAGCCTGTTTTGTCTGTTGTGTTTGTGATGAACTTCTTGTAGATTTAACACATTGTGTTAAAGACAGAAAACTTTACTGTGAAAGGCATTATGCTGAACAAATCAAACCCCGTTGCACTGCTTGTGACGAGGTAAGTAATACAGGCTGTAGAAACTTTATTATCAAGAAATTTCTTTAAGTGGTTTATTAAATTAATGAATATTGCATCCTGTTTTTAAAAAAAAAGTATTTCAGTCAAAATATGTATCTGTCTTTCAAAATTATCTCATATCATTAATATTATTGAAATTTATAATAATTACTGTTGCTATTATTAACACTTTCCAACACAGTAGTTAAAATGTGTTTATGGATTGGGTTTGTTTGGTCGTCTGTCTAAATCACGAAATATAATTGAATTCCCATATAAAAAATACATGCTATTGACAATATTGACATACTAGTTACAATAGCATGATCGATATCAAAAATGAAGTATGTAAAAATTATAATTCGTTTAAAAAAGAACTCGAAAGAATTTCTTTTCATTACGATCTAACAGGGAAAATTATTTTCATAGTATTTTAACGAAGTTACAGTATTTCAACGAGATTAAAATTGATATGCATCACTGAAGTGAACTACAACATGCTTAAAATTGAATATAGAGTGCATAGCATTTGTCGTTCATTTAGGGCACAAAAAATGTTCATTTTGAATTTAGTGTCTAAGACCGATCATTAATGAAAGCGACTTTTTTAAATGTAACTGTTTTTTTTTCTTCGCATTTTACTTGGTGTATATAATTCTATAGATCATATACAGGACTACAAAAAAGACTTTGATTACATTTCAGTGTATTGACGAAAATTGCTGAAACGGAATTTTCGCTTATGCATCCTAATTCAACTAAATATTTGTATACCGTGTAGTATACAGGTTTTCCACTCTTAACGGTGGCTAGTGGCTAATTCCCAAACCGTTAGTCATAGACACATAATTCCAGTTACAAAAATGCTTTAAATGAGGCAAAGGAATATTTTAAAAGTGATTTGGATTAAGAAAAACATTTTTTTTTAAAGTTACGAAATTTAAATTTTTATACGGTCTTCCGGTTCTATAAGATATATTTAGTAAAATTTCCCTATTACTCTGACAAGTAAGACAGTAAAAATGTTCCGGTATTCTAAAATTAGGATTGACCAAATAATAGCTTTTTAAAGTGTCAGCATTTTTTTTTTTTTTTTTTTTTTTTTTTTTGCAAATTAGGTGTCATTCACAAATTTAGCTGAAATTTCATATAGTATCATTTCACAAGATATATTAAAAATGGGTGAGAGTAAAATTAACATTCCAATATAAACTTGTAATTTTTAATCGCTAATGTTTCTTAAATAAAATGACGAAGATTAACAGACTCAGGCTTTTACAAAATGAAATGAAATACAAAATTTTATTAAATTACGCTAGCCTGCAAAAACTGGGTTTTTAGCTTTTGATAATTAATTTTTATGTATTCTGTAACGCTGAATCTGAAATTGACCTTCATTTTATACCATCACGTCAAGATTTTTTGCCAGTCGTAAATTTTATAGATGAGAAAATAAAAAATACTGAAAATTTGATACTGTAAAATACAATGATTTTAAATATTGATAATTGATTTTATGTATTTTTTAACACTGAATCCGAAAAAGACCTTCATTTGTAACCATCACTTCCGGGTATTTTGCAAATTGTAAATTTCAAAGTTAAAAAATCCAAGGTTAAAATTGAACCTTCACATCAGACTCCTCAGCTATTTAGCTATAGGAATCTTAGTATAAGCATAAAATTGAATAAATTATTAAGTTAAAAAAAAAGTTTTACACCTGTTTTATAGCATCAGATTTTTGCTATATTTTTACTTTGATATTTATGATTTGCAAAAAAACTTCTAACGTGATGGTTAAAAATGAAAATCATTTTCATATTCAGTGCTAAAAAATACATAAAAATCAATTATCAAAAGTTAAAGAAAAGCCATCTCCCCTATTTTATAGTATCCGATTTTTGTTATTTCTTTACTTTGGCTGTTTATGATTTTCGAAATATCCTGACATACTTGTTAAAAATTAAGGTAATTTTCAGCAATTTTCTAAAAAAATGCATAAAAGTTAAGAACACAATCATCGCATTCTTGTGTTACCTAATCAAAAACTTTTTCTTACATTTCGTGGCGGTAATCTATCAGAATTTTTTTTTAATTATTATCCTATAAAAAAATTATAAATGATAACCACAGAAAATCATAATACTGTTAGATAGTCGTCGAATTTACGTCAATATGAACAATTTAATCGCGATTGGATAGTTGAAAGTAAGTTACGTTGAGAAACTTACATACGTTAGTTAAAGTTAAATAAAAACTTGTAGAAAAAACATATTTAAAAAAAGAAAACTAAAAAAGAAAGAGCCTCAAATCTTTTCAAAATAAAACATATGTTGAAATAGGATTGCTTTAGCCAGTCTGAAACTTAATAAAAGTTAATTCTATCGTAATTCTTGTACGATTTTTTCAAAGCGCAGATACACATGAAATTAGTTATTTGAATACTTTAAGCACTTGATATATGACCCTTCAAAACATAGCCGAACTCATTTGTATTCAAATGCAAAGAAGTGATATAAGTCGTAAATTTTTAAAGTTTCATAACTAGGTCAATTTTAATGTTATATGAACGGGCCTTTTCTTGTCTTACTTGTCAGTGTAACAGGAAAATTTTTGCTAAACATAACTTATAAGACCAAGACACTGTATGAAAATATAAATTTGTAATTTTTTAAGAAATGTTTTTATTGACCCGAATCGCTTTTAAAATATTTCTTTACCACATTTAAAACATTTTTGTAGCAGGAAATATATGTCTATGACTAGCGGTTTAAGAATAAACCTTTGACCACCGTTGAGAGCGGACACACTGCATATACAAATCTATAGGCCTTATATAGAACCACACAAATGAATTCCACTATTTTCTGACTATAGATGATAATTGCTGAAATTGGGTTTTCAAATGTATTTTGCGTTTTACAGATTGCTTTCTTAGACTTCATCTTTCGCCTTATTACGAGAAGAATTTTCTTCAAAACTGTGCAAAAAGTCGATTTTCTTTTCTTAATACTAAATAAAATTTTATTTAATTGCGAATATTTTGATATCGTGAATGTTTTGATTATTTTGCCAATTTAATGAAACAAAGCGCAGCTTTTAAGCAACGCGTAAAAAACCATTACTTCGGTGAATCAATGTATATATCCTTCTAAACATTTATGTTTCAATTATGATTTTTAATCATAAACATAAAACAAACTCGTGTAGAGACATAACATTTTATATATTTGTACTATTTATTTTTACACATACTCATTGTTGAGCATGATATAATGTGGTATTTTAATTTTTCGGCAACAACGTTTTCAGCAAAAACTTTTATTTCATTCATGAAAACAATGCTGATTTAAATTTTAATGAACAGCAACTTTTAATTAAAAACATGTTTTAACGAAATATTTGTGCATTGTGTCAGAAAACAACTCAACAATATTTCGACTGATACTTCATTCACAGTTCTGCTTTTTGAAAATTCATAGAAAAATAGTTGTTCACAACATAAATAATATGCGTGGTTATTTATTATTCATAATTTACAAACGCAAAGTGCTCCATTCTAGATTATAAAGGCAAAAGCAACATATTGTATCTTGTAATAAAAAGATGATGCTTCCTTCAACTTGAATTTTTCTCTTTAATTTATTAATTACTCTTCAATTTATTCCGAAAAACGTTCTTTATGTCTAGGAACTACAAAAACTAGCATATTTTCGAGATTTAGGGAGACCTTGAAATTGGTCAAAATATCGATTTTCTTTTTTTAATACTAACTGAAAACTTCTTTAATTGTGAATATTTTGTGACCTTATTTTTACCTAAACAAAAATTGTATTTCGAGATATTGAAAATTTTGCTAATAGATCCAGCTTATTGACCCATGCTAATGAAAACTTTAAACGGACTTTTCTCCCTGTTCCCATTTTTATAACTTTATTGTTCGATAAATACTAAGGTTTTTTGCTGATTTAGATAGAGGTTTGATTTTTTTTATTTGTTCTCCATTGTGAATTTAATGTTTTTATGCATGGATTTAACATCAAATTTAAAGTTATTTTTCAAATAATATTTAAATTGTGAGTTTGTTCAATTTCCCTCATCCTTCAATATACATGGGAGAAAAAAATCATATTAACACGTTCGCTGCCGATAACTCCGCCCTCTGTGTTAAATGAATGGGAACTTCACGCACTAGCGCGTGAGCGGCAGCGAATGTGTTAATTGTAAAATCCTATACACCTAAAAATCCATGCACAACTTTATGTAGTATATTCTATTGAATGTGAAAAACTTCGAAGCAAAAATTATTCATATTTATAAAAGTAGTAAGGATTTATAAAAAGTTATTTTTTTTAATTAAATTTCAGCAAAATAGGCTTTTTTACTATAAAAATATAGGCTGTTCTACTAGATTTTTTTTATTTATTAATTTTTTAGAATTAAGTATTGTGCCATCACAAATATTACAGTGTTATTCAAAATTGAAACAAAAGTTTCAAAGGTATTGTGTCCCCTTAAAGAAGCATTTATAAAAAAAAAAAGTTTCTTTTGCTGATACCGATTTTTTTTAAATACATCTGGGTACATTTTATAGTGTATTAATTATTTTTCTTAAGCAAAAATATAGATTTTCTGCATGCTATGAACTTTCGGGTAAACGTTTTTATATTAAACAAACATGTTTTACAACCAAAAATAAAAAATAACAGTATTAACATTATCATTAAAATGTACATTATTTTGTTACTCTTTCATGTATTTACTCAACTATGCAGCTAAAATTGTTTACCTGAGTATTGATAGTACCCTAAAAACGCACTCACAAAATGATACTAAACCAATAGAAGCTCTTTTTTAAATTTCTCCTTCGTATTTCAGTATTTAAATTTTTTTTTCGTTTTTTATAGGAGATTAAAGGTCGATGTTTTTACACGGTACGTCTGTACTTTTTCTATTTTGTTTTTAGTTGTTTTTTTTATAGTTTTGAAAGTAATAGGGTTAAAGAAGAACTATATTCTGTAACTAAAATTGAAAATGTAAATCAGCACCCGGTAATCTTATCGACCTCAGATGCTCCATGCAAAATAATCGTTTAAAAATACAGAAATGAGAACAAGAAATTTGAAAAGAATGCCCTAATTGGTTTAATATTAATATTACCAGCGTAGAATCTGAATTGTATCCTAAAATAACTCTGATAAAAGTCATTTCAAAAGAGCAGTAATTTTCTCATCTGATTAAAAATACGTTCAGATTGGGACTCGATCCCGGAACTCTTGGCTTTAATTGCCAAAGCTCTACCATTTGAACTAACTGGACGACACCCCAGTCAACACATTATTCTCTCAGAACAACCATTTGATGATAACATCTGAAATAGCATGACAGAATAAATCGTAAATAAAGGAACAATAATCACACATTTTTATTTATTTTAAATTAGATATTTGGTGTTTAAAATATTTTTAAAAAATGTTATTCCTGCAAAAACGGTTATTGCAATGTAACCAGGTATCTTAATTCCAGATAATTTTCATTTGCATGCATTATTAATAGTTATTTATTATTATTTTTTTAATCAGCTTAATGCCTTTTTAACCAGTCCAGCTTATCAATAAGGCCAAAACGAAATAAGTGATTACCCCTGAAGTTTCATGTAAATTAAATCCGAATTATTTCTAATTTCTTTATCAAAACTTGTTCTGATAAAATGCATTTTACTTTTTTTCCCTGTAAAGTTCAGTAGAATCTTAGTCTACTGTTATTTTATCATATGATTTTATATATTCCAGTCTGACATTCATTTCTTTCATTATGAGGGTTGGTAAAAATATCTGCATTTCATTCTCATTAATGTAATACTTTCTGCACTGTCCCCATTGATAAAATCCCCAGTATCACTAACAACCTCCCTAAGGACAGAAGAATACATAAAATATCCTCACCTGAAAAGAATATATCATTTTAATGTCATCGCTTATTTGATATCTAGTGACATTCCAGATACTGTGCTTAATGAAATGGATCGCTCGTTATTGAAATATATAAAGAGTGTAATAGATAAATACTTTTTTCATAAAAATAATTTTTAAAAGACCTTCATTCCTGTATTTAATTTTCTAATTATCTATTAATGAGTAAATGCAAAATAATGGATTTGAAAATCTTTTTTTTCTATATATATTAAAGTTTACATTAAAAGTTGAAGCAAAATCGAGTTTCTGTATGCATGCTTAAAATTTCAACTATGATTATTAGCTTTAAGAATGGAAATACTACATTAAAATTATTTATAATTAAGAATTATTAATGAGTAAAAATGTGTTATAAGTTAGTAATTGTATTTTTATTCTATATTGAGAAAAAGATTAATTATTGAAAAAGTTTGAGGGAAAATGAAATATTTCATTTGCTCGTTTAAACATGAAGTTCTCTCTTCACCCCCGTTTTCTATAAGTTTCTGATTATATATGCTGAGCATGAAAAACATTTTACTAATGACAATAAATTTAGTTCTGATTAAATCAAGAAAAGTACTGTTGTAATTCGTATAAGTTTACAATTGTACAAGATTTATTTTGTCAAAAGGAGTCATCAGCATGTTAAAAATTGCAACAACTTTAATTTTTTTTTTAATGGTAATACCTACTTTTGACACTGTGCAGACGATATACGATAAATACTTACCATTTCAGATGAAAATATCTTACTTTTATGTGAGATATTTTATTATTGAAAAAAAAATATCTTTTTCCAAAAGCAAAATAAGAACAGTTTTAAATACATGTAAATGAACATTTATAAAATTAGAATGTGACCACACGCCAATATGAATTAAATTTTGTGACATATGTAGATCAAACGATGAAAAAATGAAGCCGTGTGTTACTTTCGATATAAAATAAAACTTTTAGATAACAGTTTTTTGGACGTGAATGTTTAAAATTGTAAAATGAAATGTTTGCTTGCCCTTGATTATATTTTTCATACAAATATCTCGCAGTAGTATTTAGTCGTTGCAGGTGAGCATTTATCCGCATACACAGTATGGCTTTTCATAGTAAATCCATCGCACATTGCAATTTTATTAATGATATTTTCATCTTATTTTAAATAGTTTTCGCTATACTATCTCAAATTCCGGAATTTACCACTATAGGGCACTGCGAGGTACCTCATCGGCTACTGCATAGACATTTTACCATAGCTAGACTACACTTTAATGGCTGTAACAGTAATTTAGATACTTGACAGAAAATGGAATAAACCTGCGTAGAAAAAACATTTAATTTTCCTGCATTAAATTTTGTCTGATTTAAATTAAAATGAGCGTTAGCGAATTATTATATCATGCAACAAGAAAAAAAATTCAAGTGCCAAGCCTAGATTATGAAATACTTTCCAACACATTCAGAATAATGTAACAAAACTGCACCGTTTAATAAACTGTTATATTTAATTCAACAATGTTATGGAAATGCATTTTCTATTAGACAGGAAGTAATTTGTAGTAAACCTAAGCAACGTATATCAATTTTATTATATGTGAAATAGTTTAATATAATTAAAATGCCCCCCCCCCCCTATAATAATATGTAACAGAATTCTTTCCTGCGGCCCTGTGAATGAAAAATAAATATTCTTTGTTCGGCATGTTCTATAAAATGTACATTTTAGTGCCCTTCATAAAAACACATCAATTTCATTACATTTCGACGGGTGTAATAACATTAAAAAGCACTTGGAACTATTTTATCTAATCGGCCGTAATGTAACTGAATACATTTGACTTTCCGTGTATTTGAACTATATATCCTATTTTACTAAAATTTCAAATAATCAGACAAAATTCTGCTACAAATATATATTTAAAATTTTAAACGATTCAGTTGGGTAGTTTTTGAGCTGTTATATATGTGAACAGACTGGTTATAAAAATGTGAAACCCGTATAAATCTGACTTTTTCACAAAACATTTTTTTAAAGCCGAATATGAATAACCTATTTTTAACACTTTCCAACAAATTTGAAAATTGTTTATGCATTCGGTTTGTCTGTCCGCCTGCATATCTGTCTGCGTTCTAACTCCCATAAATATACTCGGATTTTCATGCAATTGATAAACCTTATTTAGGGTCAGACATGTTTGCTGTTGCATATGAAATATTTGGTATTAATAATTCATTTACAGAGGCACCCAAAAGAATTCCATTACATTATAGGTCTATGGAGAAAACTCATTTGCAGAGTATTTTAATGACATTATGCTATTGCATATGTATTGAAATAACTGATATAAATCATTGAATTTCACTACGATTACGTTAGACCAGCACATTTACAGTTTTTTTTATCCCTTTGCAGGAGCCCACAAAAGAAATATGTTACAATATAGCCTTTGAGTAATAATTGCTGGAAATACGTTTTCAATTTCGGCATGCGCTTTTAAATTTAATTGTTTTTAGATGCGTTCGTAATTATATAAATGCATAGCACCCGTCGTTGTCTGATCCGTCCGTCTGT
Organism: Maratus speculifer; assembly: GCA_964019185.1. NCBI lineage: Eukaryota > Metazoa > Arthropoda > Arachnida > Araneae > Salticidae > Maratus > Maratus speculifer. The sequence goes on from OZ025299.1 coordinate 81,569,101, forward strand.
CTGTTTGTCTACATATAACATCACTAAATCTACCCAACCGAATCGTTCGAATTTATATATATATATATATATATGTTGCAGAATTCTGTTGAGTCATTTCAAATTTTAGTAAAATCTTATATATAGTTGAAATACAGGCACAGTCAAAATTATTCCGTTACATTACGTCCGCTGGGATAAAATAGTCTCAAAAGCTTTTTTATGACGTCAAACCTGTTAAAACATAATGAAATTGATATGCATTTATGAAGGGAACTAAAATATACATTTTGTAGAATATAGCGCGCAAAGAATATTCATTTTTTAATTTTAAAATAATTGTTCACCATGAAATGTCTTTTCATAGCAGATATTTAATATTAAAGATTATATAACCGTTACAAATTACTTTAATAATTTGTTACATTAATTTTAAAGAATTAACCCTTACAGGGACAAAACACTTCCATCACTAAAATGTCGAAATGAATGAATGATGCCGGAATGTACAAGTAAATTTATTTGAAAATAAGTAAATTCTATATTTCACAGACATAAGAAAACGATATTTTTCTTATCACAGTTCTGGTTCAGTTGTGGTTTTGGGAATTAAAATTAAGGGATTTCATATATGTATTCCACTGTTCCTGAAAGAATAAAAACAAAAAATAATCATGTCTCCTGGCACACAGATTCATAGGAATGACGAATGCACGAATCTGTCAAACATTTTATTGTTTCACAGACACTGAAGAATTTTATTTATAAAATGCAAGAAGAAATTCAAAGATAAAAGGTTTAAAAAAAACTTTATCATTGATAATAAACGAAAAAATTTTATCAAATTCATAGAAACAAAATGTGAATTTTGGCACCAGTGAAACACAGTTTAATTTGCAGAAAATATCTGTAATTTTTTGCTGAAACATTTTTTCCCGTAAAAAATATGGATTTTGCCTGAAAAAATTATAAATGCCATTATTTTTTTCTTTGCAGAGAAAAACTGTTTTTCTAACAGTTTTTTTCTGTAAAAAATACATTTATTTTCTGTATATATTACCTTTTTTTTACAGAGCATGATCATCGTGAAAAAAATTGTACTTACTTTATTTTTCAAATGAAATTGTTTAGAAATTCAGCTGTGTTTTCAGCATTAACTCACAAGAATGAATTGCCCCTAAAAGGTTTAATGTACTTTTTACTCCGTTTTCGAACCCAAATTTTCAAACTTTGACCGCAATCCTATTTTTCACAATTGGTGTGTGAATTTTAAAGGTTTAGACGTTTTAATAATATTTTATCGATGAAGTGCCAAATCTTGCAGTTCTTTGTTTCACAAGTCAACGCAATATTCTTTGAATCATATGAATTGTTGAGATACATTGCTTAAAACTCGTTTCTTAAATACAATGCTATTAAAATTTTAAATGTTTTTCGCAGATTTCAATCATCTGAAATATAATCATGACTAAGGTTCATTAAATTCAAAATGAAAAAACTTTTTGAAAAGATACATACGGCAAAGTCGAAATGTGTGACCATATGGAGTTTGAACCATGGCCTTTATTTCATTTATAAAAATATTTTTAACCGATAAGCACAAGATAAAAGCTTATTATAAATCCTTTCCACTAATTAATGTAGATTTTCATAAAATTAAGGAAATAACATAAAAAGACAATCAAATAGAATTTTGCAATTCACCCTTCCTAAATAAGTATTTTTTTTTTTTTTTTTTTTTTTTTTTTTTTTTTTTTGCCCATTGTAAGCTCCTACGTTGGTTTTAAATAAATTTAAAGAAGAAATTACAGTTACAGTTTTATAGTACACGCTATTTAATAATCTAAAATATAACATAGTTAATTATAATTTAGTACAGCTATTGCAGGGTTCCTAAAGATTATGCTTATTAATTTCTTCTATCTTTACAAGAAGTATTGGATTCGTGAAAAATTTCGACTTAAAATTTTCGATGGATTTATACGTTTTAGAAGGCCCGCACTGTAAAAAAATATTCAAGAGGTTACTAAAAATTTTTTAGTAAATTTGTATTCCACAGAATTTTTTAATAACCATTACAAACTTTTTTTTGCAAGTGAAACAAACATTTCTTTTGTAAACTGAACAAAAGAATTTTTTGTATAACTAACTTAAAACTTTTTATTATGAGCCACCAAGCAAATTTTAGTAATAGCTCCAAAATTATTTTTAGTAACCATTACGTGTGCCCGAAGATTTTCGGCAAAGCCGCAATAGATGGCAGCACCCAACATTGCCACCTGCTCTATTTTGACATGTTTCTAAAGGGGAGGGAAAGTCCAGAGATCATTACCCATGGTAATTGCTACGACAGGATTTTCATAATCCCTTTATTTAACGAGTACACTGTAAAAAAAAAGTGTCGATCTACTAAAAAAAACTTTAGTGATCCTTGTAATTACTAAACAATTTTTAGTAATCTTAGTCGGTTACTAGAAAATCTGTAAGAATTACTAGAAAAAAGTTAGCAACGAATAGAGTTAACAGTTTTATATTTTTAATAGCTCTTACTAAAACTCAGTTGGTGTGGCCTTGATAGCATAGTGGTTATAGTAACGGACTCCAGGCTAAAAGGTTCCGGGTTCGAAACTTGCCACCGCCTAATACACCCCGAATGTTTGTAGTGTCTCGTTAATAAAGGGATTATGAAAATCCTGTCGGAGCAGTTAAGAATGTTTAGTGCTGCCATCTATTGCGGTTTTGCCGAAAATCTTCCGCTTCAGAAGTCTGGATGCAGCTCGAAGGAAGCTCCTCCGCTTCGGTTGCACGTAATGGTTATTAAAAGTAATTTTGGAGCTATTACTAAAATTTGCTTTGTGGCTCATACTAAAAATTTTTAAGTTAGTTATACAAAAAATTTTTTTGCTCAGTTTACAAAAGAAATGCTTGTTTCACTTGCAAAAAAAAGTTTGTAATGGTTACTAAAAAATTCTGTGGAATACAAATTTACTAAGAAATTTTTAGTAACCTCTTGATTTTTTTTTTTACAGTGTACTTACACTGCATACACTCCGTGCATATTTCGTGGTGGCGAGCATCGAACCCGGGACCTTTCAGCCTGGAGTTCGGTACTATGACCACTAGGCTATGACGGCCCCACCAAGTGCGTTTTAGTAATAGCTATTAAAAATATAAAACTATTAACTCTTATTCGTTACTAGCTTTTTTTTAGTAATTCTTACAGATTCTCTTGTAACCGAGTAAGATTACAAAAAAAATTTTTAGTAATTGCAAGGATTACTAAAATTTTTTTAGTAGATTGACCCTTTTTTTACAGTGCGGAACACGATTTACTGTTTTTTGAAAATGTTTGAATCTGCCACCCTGTCTCTCTGTCACTCTACGAGTCTGTATATGTGACAAAAATTTTGGGGCGCACTATCTCAAGAACTAAATCATGGAATTTCACAAAATTTTAGATTCTGTTAGACCTTGATATAAATTGGAGTTGATTAGTTTTTGCTGTATATGGCTCAAAATTTAGCACTGCTATTCCGCTTCATTTACAATTTTCACAATAGCTTTATCTCAAGAACTAATGCACGGATTTTCCTAACACTTTAGATTCAGTTAGTCCTTGATATAACATGGTGCTGACTATGTTTTGGTGCAAATCGCTTAACAGGTGGCACTGTCATGCTGTATTTTTTGTGATTAGCGGGATAGTTCTATTTCAAGAACTACTGCACAAATTTTTCTAAAACTTTAGATTCACTTAGTCCCTGATATAGATTAGGGTTATTTAGTTTTTGGTGTAAATGACCCTACACATGGTGCTGTTATGCTACATTTTACACACTTTCGCTGTAGCTATATCTCATGCGTGGATTTTCATCAATCTTCAGATTCAGTTTGTACCATAAAAAATTGATCCTGATTAGTTTTTAGTGTACATCACCCAACATGTAGAGCTGTTATGCAGATTTATTATTATCATTATTATTTTAGATCTTTCAATGGTTCTGCCTCAGTAACTAATGTACGCACTTTCATCAAACTTCAGATCCAGTTATAAATTGACATATGTTATTGCTGACTAGATTTTGGTTTAAACCGGTAGCGCTGCTATGCTGCATTTTTCAGCAAGTATTCAAATGCATAAGATAGAAGAAAGTTTTGGGGCTGTCTACCTGACTAGATTAATGTTACTTTTAAAACAAAAATCTTTTTGGTATTTCTTAAAAAAATTTCAGAAACCTTCCCCGATAGATCTTTTTGTTGGTTACTACTATTTAAACTTTTGCAGGAAAGTACTGTCATTCAAAAACAAACCAGTTGGAAGTCCGGCTGTTGACATGTGTTTTCAGCTTACAGGCTATCAAAGCCTGAGAGTTAATTTGCCTGAGGTTTATATGTACGTGCATATATAAGTATGTATGTATGTATAACTCTTAATTGAAATATCTTGCTACAAATTTTGAATATAGGTTCTTTCTGATAAGGCACTTCCCTGATTAGTTTTGGGGATTCATTGGTTAAATATAAAGGTGGGAGGCTCCTCCAAAATCCCCAAAGATGTATCAGCCTGTATATCAATGCTTTTTATATGAATGCATTTATTAAAAATGCCTAGAAGTAATTTTAACAATTTTAGAAACATTTAAATTCACTTAAAGGGTGTTCCTTAGTGTCTTCTACAGGCGACTTCAGAACTGAGGAGGTTATCCAGTTCAATGATACATATGTTTTGTTTTACAGCTGGCTTATATAAAGTAAGATCATTGTTTGGAGACGACACTGTAATAGCTGGCCGAAAGAATTAGCATACCGGGGACTAAAAAGAAAAAAAAATCAGAGATTCTAATTAATTTCAGATGATAAAAGAAGCTATTTTAGAAATCTTTCGATTCCTAACACAGATTCCCCTCTAATTGGCTCATATAAGCAGAAAAGATGGGAAATAGGTGCAAGTCCTTGAAATTTTAACGAAAATATTTTGGATGAAAACTCCTAGTTTTAAATACAGGGGTAAAAAAAATAGGGTATTCAGAGTCGTGCGAAGAAAAACTGTGCCGGGGGCAAAATTTTAATTTGACGCCCATCCTTCCTCACTTTTTCTTTGTAACATGCCACAAAATTGATAAAGCGCAGAAACAGAAATAAAGTCAGTTAAATAAATATTTTGCGTTTATTTTTTAACTTAAAAATGTGTTATTTTATAACAATTCAGAAATTCTAAGCAACTAAATAAGATGAGAGAATTTTGCAGTTAGATGCTACAGAGATTGCGATGTTTTGGATTTTTCTCAATCTTTCTCTCTATTTTTCTAGTCATTTTCAGCTGCTGTATTTGAGTTGAAAAAAAATGGAAAATTGGCAATTGCTAACAACGAGGTTAGAAACAAGACCGTCCCCAGAGAGAGAGAAAAAAAAATCCCCCAAAAATGATCCATAGCAAAAAAAGGACGTTGGTAATAAATTTGTCGTTCCCTCAATTTCCATACCTGGGGCTAACGCCGCTTTTTCGCATACAAAGCTGGGGTATCTCAGGGCAGGGGTGCCCAGAGAGGGGTTTGGTGACGCAAGATGCGTCATACAATTTAGTTTTTTTTTTTTTTTTGGGGGGGGGGGATTTTTAATATTTCAAAATTTAATTCCAGAAATGTTCCTATGTTTTCTTTCTTTAAATTCTAGATAAGGGGAGTAATAGCTCATTCTGCTATTCTCATTTCACTATCTCTTGTAGGTGCAGTAGATGATAAGTAGAATATAATTTACAATTTGTATTATGTTTGAGGGGAGGGAATGTTAAAGTATGAAGGGTTTTTTTTTTGGGGGGGGGGGCATTTGCGTCATTAGGTTTGGGGGGGGATGGTCACCATTGTCTCAGGGTATGAATCCGAGTGTAATATATTCCTCCCTTTATAAGCAGGAAGAAAATATTGAAATGAATTATTTGAAATTAAATTATTGCTTACTCTCTCTATGACCAACATATTAGTTTTCTGTTTTAAAATACGCTGTTTTACCGAAAAGAAAACGTTTCTGTTATTATTATAATATTGCGCAAATCCACAGTTGTATTCTTGTCTTGAAAGCCGCAGTTAACTCATTCGCCAAATCCATCGTTTTAAAATCAGTTTAGTGCTGCCCTCTATGTTACAAATTAAGAGTTAGAAGTCTTATTTTATTAAAATTGTTTTTAAACTTAATTAAAATATGTTGTTTAAAGTTTAAAAAGAAAGCTTGACCTGTACCGGCATAAATAAGTTTTAGTATAATAAAAATCTTCAAAACAATTTAAGTGCCACGTGTTTGTTTAGGTGAAAATCGCATATGTTTTCAGTTGCTTCTTTATGCCAGAGATTTCGTTGAAACAGCTGTCGGAGAAAGCATGAGGATATTGATCATGCTTTGTGTTGGAATGACTGTTACATTACTCATATGCAAATTTTATTTCAGAAGAAAATCAGCTGCAGTAAAAACAAGATTGGGTGCCAGATTCTGGATTGCCGAGGGATATTTTATCTTAGTTTAATTATCAAAAGTTTATTTATTTTTTTTTTTTTTTTAAATAATCCTAAATTTAATATGAAATTTTAGTTGTTAAATTGAGATAGATAAGCAGATTTTGTGACATAATTTGTAATAATGAGAAATTACCAATCATCATCGTTTGCTTCAAGCAGACGTCAAAGAATTGTCCAGGAAAATTTCAATAGCATGAGAAATGTAAGTAGATTCGCTTCGTTTTCTTTCCTTTTATGACATGATGTAAGTCATAACCACGACTTGAATTATTAATGAGGTATGACCATTTAATTTTATTATTTTTTAACTTAAATGAAATTAAACACCTTTGAAATACGTTTATCTTTATTATTTATTTATTTATTTTATTTTTGTGGTTATATATATATATATATGTGTGTGTGTGTGTGTGTGTGTGTATATTTTAATGCTATTAGTTTTTTAATGTATGTTGTAGAATTAATATAGTCAAATTAAATATTAAATAATCTAAAAACTTTAAATATTAAAGTGCTGAAAAAAAAGGGATAGTATATTTGTAGAATAAAGATGAAATATTAGAGATATTATGTATTAAAAATATTAGAAATTTTATGGAAATGCTGTGATATAAATATTTTGCTGACAATTTTGTTTAAATTGATCTTAATGAAATTTGACGCATATTTTACGAAAAATTTTCTTATATAATACAATTAATTGACATAGGCATTGGTGTTATTTATAAAAGCCGATTATCTTCATGAGAAATATAGGCCTTAGCCAGAGCGCCCTCCATGGGGGTCTTTCTAAGGGAACCTAGCTCGTATTTACGCAAGGTTTAAAAACAATTCGAAGAAAATGACGAAAATTCCGAACGATTAAGCCGACAGACGCGATTCGGTTCGAACCCAGCATCTCCCATCTACGAGAGCAGAGTCTCTCGGCCACAGGTGGGGCAAAATTACCTAAGTATTACAAATAAATATAAATATGTGAAAGGTGTCTGAACATTTGCATTCAGATAAGTAAAGACTTTAATGTATTCCAACAGTATTAAAAATCTAAAGGGACATTTGTACTTTTCATTTTCTCCATTCAAATTCATGGGGGGGGGGGGGGTGCTTTATAACATTAGATAGGCAAACAGGTATGAATTCGACTCCAACCAAAGGATCAAATGTCGATTCGAATTTGAAATTCCTTTATGATTTGTTATGTTTATTACGGCCAGTAATCAACATGAAGGATATGTACCCTAAGGGGAAGTGCCCTCAATGGGAATCTTTTTAAGGGAACCTAATCCGTATTTAACGCAAGGAAATCCAAGGCTTAATGAAAACTACGGAAAACTCGTAACGGTTGGGCCGACGGGAGCGATTGGGTTCGAACTCAGCACGTCCCTTCTAGCAGTTTCGATAGCAGAACTTCTCGTCCGCTGGTGGGGCCTATTCTTTTATGAAGTATGTTTAATGTAGAAAACAAAAAAATAAGCTAAATACAAAAAGTGAAATAGTTTTAAATAAAAATTTCCATGTAGATTATAAAGTTTCAGTAAAATTTTGAAGAGTTCTAATATCAAAATACTTGTAATATCTTTACAATGACGTTAATAAAATGAACGAATTTAAGTACGCCAAGATAATCTTTATCTGTATTTTAATAATAATCATGATAATCTTTTAAAATTTCAGAATAAGCACGAGATATGGTTATTAAATCTTTTGAAAATTTCTTATTTTACGATTTTTTCGCGAAAATAATTCATTGTGCTCTAGTGGTAATTAGATGTCTGCTCAGGCCGGAATTTCCAGGTCCAGCCCTTACAAAAATCAATTAAATCAAGCCTCATCCAGCCTGACTCAATTTCTATTTAAAAAAATATATCAGTCTTTTTTCTAAACATACAATTAAGATTATTTTAAAAAATACTGTTTACATATTTATTGGATAATTTTACAGTATATTTTGAAATTGCTATGTGTTCTCTAAACAGAAAATACACAGTAGCAACATTAATGATTATTTAGCCTCAGACGTTTCAACATTTAAAAAAGGATTCATTAAGAAAATTAATCTAGTTTAAAGTAAAATAAAACAAGAGGGTTAAACAACATGGTAGCTTTTGAAGCTGGATAATAAAAAGCAAATTCGTGAAACCATTTCTCTGTCATTTATTAAAGCTTTTCTCAACGCTTTCTGATACATTTCTAAATTAGTTTTTTTTTTTTTTCGGAAACATAAGATTGGCAGGTATTTGTATTCAAAAATTATATAATTGAACAACAATATCCATTTTTTGATAAAGTCAATACATCTTTGAAAAAATACTATCAAAGGTAGGTTTCTAATCGAATTTTCAGATGTGATATCACGAGAAAAGGGAAAAACCTACGGTAATGCAATAAGAATCTCTTATATCTCGGTAAATAATTTTATTTATCAAAAATGGGAAACGCTATTTGATTTCAAATTCCTTTAGTTGTCAGGCCTGTCAATTTTATGCCTTTTCAGTAAAAAAATGGGCCAGAAAATATCTCATTGTTGAGCAATAAATTTGAGAACTACGTTAAGATACATTTCCAAAGGATCTCTTGTATATCAGTAATTAATTTATTTTTCAAAAATGGAAAAGTTGACAGAAACATGTTTGACAGTTAACAGAAGTTCATTATCGTTATTAATATTTTTGCAATGCATATTACCTTACCTACACATTCTGAAAGGAATAAAGTTTAGTTCTGGCTCTGATAGATTTTGTAGGGGAAAAATAGAAGCCTGATCTTGGACCGGCACGAGTCTGTTGAAGAAATTAAAACCAGGCTCAGACATCATGTTACTGTCAGATGCAGATCTCTACGCTGTATATGTTACATTTCTGTATTGATGTTGTCAAACTAGCATCGGCTCGTGACACACATTTATACTTATTCTCATGAAAGTCACATTCATTGAAAATAGCTCATATTTTATCGGTAAAATTTTATAGCCGGTAGGCATGCTTAACTTTTTTTATCGACCCAGCCCGGCCTGGTACGTCTGTTCAATTTTTGATTTTTTCAAGATTTGGCCTGTTGGAAAAAAAATTCTATTTCTGCTGGACCAAGTATGGATCTAGTGCAGAGTAAGGGCCTGTGTAGCCATCTAGCTGGTATTGCGATGGCTCACCGATCTCAGGTTGAAGATCAAAATGTAAATGTCCCTTTATCGTGAAAACTATTAGTAGAAAGAAACTGTAAACATACGCATCCATATTTTTGACAATATTGTTTTTTATTTTGTATTATAAACTAATGTAGATTATAATTATAGTAGTTTTCATTATAAATTTATTGATAATTTTCATAATTAATAATATCTTTTCGAATCGAAAAATTGCCTGGAGATACATTTGGATGTATCTATTCTATCTGATTAAAAAGGAAATGTCCGATAATTTTTTTGATAATACGTAAAATATGTTTTGTTACGTTTATTGGACCATTCGTACCATTCCTCACACTTTGGCACCTCATACATCTATGAAAAGTTAAGAAAAAGTACATAATCTATACCTTTTCTCGTGCTTTTTTTTATCCAAACAATTCAAAAAAAATTGCCAAAAGTAAGTGTTACTATTGAAGAAAATCAAATTTGGTACAATTTTTAATATACAGGCGTCTCCTATTCACAGAATTGCTTTCCTATTTAGGAAGTAGACATAATTCCCAATTGAATGGTACCTCTCACATCTCTCTGCGATAATTTAATAATAATTATGTACGGGTGCTCTCTTTTTTATTTATATTATTATTTTGACAAATGTAATTTCGGGTAATGCCCAGCATACATGTCCTTTTTTAAAAATAGGTTAGTTATTTGTTTTTTCTTGACGTCGAAAGCCTATGAAACCACATCCTCAATTGGTATTTGGGGAAAAATATTATTCTCTCGACAATTCATGCCGGTAAAATTGCTAACCGTCTGGCCCATCAAAGTTACATGTGTATTTATCACTATATGTTACACCTTTCTGGTCTTGTTTTCAAGGCTTGCCTTCTTGTGCAAAAATTTAACCCTTTCAGGGTCGATGGTCCCACAGCATGATCACCTAATTTTAATTCAGAAACTTACAAATGTCATCAAGACTATTTTAATATTTTTTTCTTTTATAATAAAAGTTTAAAACGGTAAGTTTTTATTTTCTTAGAAATTCGGTTGAAAATTTTGGTGTGAGTGAATTAATTCACCGTTTTATGAACATGATTTTTCTGCCCCTAAAAGGGTTAGTTTCTTTCTTTTAATTTTTAAATAAAATTTTAAAATGCTTTATAATTTTTCTATTTAAAAAAATATTTTTACAAGTTTATAAGGTAGACTTAAAGAATCGAATGTATTTTCATTTTAATAAATATCCGAAAATTCGGCAAGGAAATAACTTTTTAAAAAAAATGACACAACAGGATTTATATGACATCTGTTGAGACATGTTTTATAAGGGTGTTTTATTATTATTATTATTATTTATTTTATTTTTTAACAGCTGTATTGAAATATAAGTACCCAATGAGAGACTTAATTATTTGTATCGTAAAAGAGATATATTAAGGGGGAATTATGATCGCAAACAACCTAATTTAGTTTAAAAGAGCTTATATTCTGTATAATAACTACCTGCTATCGAATAAATACAAAGTTTTTTTTTCCATATAACAATAATAAATATATAAATTTTTAAATAGAAATAAAAATATCGAAAAGCGAACGATAAATTTTAAAAGAATTCTCCCATTAATTTAGAATTAGCTTGCACATGTCTTCGCGTTACTAGCCAGGCTGTTAAGCAGGGCCTTGGCTATGACTAATTGGGGTTATATGACTAATTGGGGACCTGGACAAAGATAAATTAGGGGGCCCCTTTCGAATCATTGTAATGTGTTTCAAATAGAACTGGTGGTCGTTTATATGTGTATAGATAATGCATGAACATATTTTTGCACCTTGTTTATAAATAGAAGAAAATTCTTAGCTCCGTAAATTTTAATTAAATAGCTAAATTAACAAAAGTACTCAATTTTTTTTCCTTTGTACCGAACAAAACTCTTTTATATAACTTTAGCAATTTGTTGTATTTACTTTAAGATGAATTTAATTACTTCAACTTACGGAAGAATTGGAATGGGAAAAAGAAAGTAAATGTTTTATAATTTAATGTATGCATTTGGGGGCCCCTTAAGGTCTGGGGCCCATGAGCAAAATCCCGATTTGCCCATGCGGTAATAAGGGCCTGCTGTTAAGACAGAATTGCGTTGTGCACATCTCTCTTTTTTCACAGGTTTTTCTATACATTTATATAGTATCATATGATGAACAGTGTTCTTAATTTACAGACATCTTTTTTTTTTTCAAAATATATACCAGAGATTTTGAATAGTAACCTTCATTTTGTTTAATGCCAGCTATTACGTTATGAAATAAAACGAAAATTTCAGTAAATCATAGTACAAAACCGAGTTAAATTGGCAAAACGGTTTATAAACGTAAATAAATTCTTGACTTGGCAATAGATGGCGACACAAAACATTCCAAATCCATATTTTTTTCCAATGGAAAGAAATGTTTACTGTCGAATATAGCATACTTTTCAAATAGAACGTGCAATAATTTATCTAACCTAAGTATTAGCGTAAGAACTAGAAAAGTGAAAGTTTAGTGTGGGAAGGGTTTTCTAAAAATATTCAGTGCACATGAAGGACTTTGCGTAGGTTTCAATTTCAGAAGTGTAATTTACAAATTCATTTTATTGTCAAAAATTACATTACTATTGCGATGTGAATTCTGTTATTTAAGTATACTTGTATTTGCTTCGACAAATTTTCTTACTATAAATTTTCATTTACACAATTTTTTGAAATTTGGGCTAAAACGTTACATTGTTCTAACAGGTGGTGCGTAGTGGGAAAATTAAAATGCTTTATAAAACGTTCCTTTCGAGGTTTGTTTACATTTTTGATCGTCAGATTATAAGCGAACCTTCAGAAAGTCGGATGAAATCTAGGTATGTCTTTAATATGAGTTATTTACATTTATTTATATTTTTCTAGTTACGGTATACTTTTCATTAAAAATATATCAAGTATGTTAGTATAGTTAGTATTTTTTAAAATAAAATAATAAGGATTTTACAACGAAGAATGCATTGAGACATTTCTTTTCTTACATTTTAACCCTCTGGATCCTAAATTTTGAGATATTTTAATTCATATATCTTAATTCTCACCAAAAAATTAAAAATGTAATATTTGCTTTAATTAATAGGAAAACATTCCGTATTTATTAAATAATAAATACGGAACAGTAAACGTTACAGTAAATAAAACGAAATTAGCCATTGAAATTTCTGGTGTGAAATCAGATTTTCTGAACTACATAATTTCTAGAACGTGTTCTATTAAAGGGTTTAGCCACTTAACTGATCAATATTTTTGAAAAAAAAAAATAAAAAACTTTCAAATAATGCCTATTTTTGCGTCTTTTACAGAATTTTCAATCTTTTTCAAAAACAAAAATTTTTGCCTAATCAAATCAGAAAAAAAAAAAAAAATGTTCGCATTAAACAATGCAAAATTTACAATAAAAATTTACTGATGAGAATAATAAATCATGATTTGAGATCATTTGACCGTAACGTGTTACGGACAAATCATGATTAGCAAAAACGAATTAGCGAACCAGGAAAGCGGTTAATTCGCATATACATTGACAGACAAATAATAAGATAGTTAGACAGACATAAGTAGATAAAAAGATAGATAAATAGATAGAAGTGTGTATCTTAACCCCTTAACCCTTTCCGGCACGGGCAAAATCTGTTGTAAAATGAGAAATTATCGACTGACACCGGAATTCACAAACGAACTTTTTAGATATTTTAAAACCCTCTAATTTAAGCTTTTGTTGTAAAAGCAAAATTTTACTAAAATATTACTGGTGCAAGTTTGGAATTAAAATTCAGTATCTCATACCGGGCACAGTGTGCCGGAAAGGGTTAACTGGTTAATTCTTTTCCGTTCAATAAATTGAAAATAGCGGATTCACACCCCTATTATTTACCGTAATTTCGGGTGTATAAGCCGCAGATCAAACAATTCTTTTTCGACCCAGATTTTGTTTAAAAACAATTATAACTATTTAGATCGCCGTAAATATTTGTCTTCAATCACTAAATAAAATTTCTGGGTCAAAAAAGAATTGTTTGATCCGCGGCTTATACACCCGAAATTACGGTAAATAAAATATTCGTAAAATTTAGTCTAAACATTTCCACCTTTCAATAGTATGAGATTTTTTTTTTTAAATAATAGTGGTGTCAGAAAGCTTTAAATGATGAATTAAGCAAATTCGTCAAATAACCAGTTAAGAGGTTAAAGATTTTATATTATTTTCAATTGTAGTAAGTATAGAAATTGACTTAGGTATTTGTTCAACGTAAGTTATTATTTTGAAAGAAAACAGTGCTATATACCAGTTTCATTTTTTTAAACTCAAATTCTAAAATTCGGAATGTTATTAGAAAATTTTGCATTTTAGAGCAGTTAAAATTATGTTACTAACAATGTATAAGAAGATATTACAAATGATGGATAAACAAGCATTTCATTTATTTTGCAATTTTAAAGACAAGTATACATTGGTAAACAAATGTCAGGATTGTAGTTGGTTGAAAAAATATATAAATAATTTAATATAAGCTATAATGTTATCTTAAATATTTTTACAAATTTTATTTTAAACGTTGTAAATGAACTGTTAAAGTATTTTACAGTTTTAAAGACGAGTACACATTGATAAACAAATGTCAGGATTGTAGATGATTGTAAAGACATTTATAGATAAATAAATGTGTGTGCTACTGTTTTCTTAAATATTTTAAATGATTTTATTTTAAATATTATAACATAATAAATCCAGTCCAGCATAAATTATCGTTTTTGAGAGAAAATAGTGATGTACCAGTTTCATTTTTTTAGAAATTTTTGTAAGTTAGTATAATTAAGAGGCTACTTCATTCAAATGAAAAGACCCGTTCGCTGATACTAATCCTATGGAAGAAATTTATAAAAAATATCTCGGTTGCATTTTTTTTTAATTGAATAGCTGAGATCGATCTGTATGCAGGCCGTTTTGTACTTTTTTGATTTTGTTTACAGATATCTTTTATGAGGACGCTTTCATTTCCGGAACCAGTTTGGAAAATGAAAGAACCCTCATAAAAAATATCTGCAACCAAAATTGAAAAAGTAACAAACAGCGTGCATTCAGATCAATCTCAGCCATCCAATTAAAAAAATCATTTCAAAATATTGAAATGCAACCGAGATAGCGTTGTAAATTTCTTCCATAGGATTAGCATTAACGAACGGGTCTTTTCATTTGAATGAAAGTAGATCCTTAACAGTATTTTAATAACGATGTATGAGAAGATATTACAAACGATGAATAAAGATATATTTCATTTATTTTGCAGTTTTAAAGACGAGTATACATTGATAGAAAATGACAGGACTGACAGACGGTTAGAAAAACAGATGTCGATAAATAAATCGATAGATAGAAGCGTAATGTATCTGCGTGATATTTTAAATATAGTAAATATAATTAGAAATATGCCCAGCATAAGTTATAATTTTGAGAGAAAACTTTGTTTTACTAGTTTGCGTTTTATTTTATAAATATCAAACTCCAAAAATTAAAAAAAAAATAAGAGGAAAGTATTTTTTTTTCTTTTTTTGAGCCTCGGCTAGTGTGTGCTACATTGCTAAGAGAAGGATGCGTCCATGTATGACCCTTACGGGGATCTGAGACATATTTAAAAATATTTTTTATTTATTGAGTAAAAATTTTTTTAAAGTTTTGTGATGATTAACCATATCATTTGTAAACTAAATCACGTGATAAAACTTCGATAATTTTTTTAATTTAAAATTTATAAATCATGAAAAAGTGGAGTGATTTAAAATCGTTATAACTCAAAATATTGTTTGTAGAATTTAAATTTTTTTCCATTTAAATAAATAGAAATATATAAGCTTTAATATTGATTCAATATTAAAATAAATATAATAATTTAATTAAAAATTAAAAAATCTTAAAATAAATATTTTTAAAAAATCATATTTTCAACAGCAAATGGTTTTTTTTTTTTCAAATTTACTGAATTAAAATGAAAGAAAAGCAATTTAGAACGACACGTTCCAAGTTTGAACCATTTATCTTTATCAGTTCTTGACTTATAGCAATTTAAATCAGAAACAGTATGGAAAAAAACAATCATAAAGAAAAACGCATTTTTACAAGAAGCCGTTTTCATGGAAACCACTGCTTGAAAGGTAGATTTTGAAAAACAAAACAAAACAAAAATATATTTCCTGTTCCATTTAAAAAAATAGAAACAGAATTTAAACATCATTTTAAGCAGAAAAAAATTAATGCAATAAATTTGGGGGGAGGGAGAATTTGAAGATTTTTGTGTCTCGGACCCCCCTTAAAGAGGAAGTTACCCAAATTATCCTTTTTGTACAAGAAAACAAAAACCTGGAAATCTTGTTCGGTCCCAGACCGCGTTGCTATCCCAAATGTAACAAAATTTTGACTTTGGGCTGTTTGTTCAGGTAACTTACGGTCTTCACATTTGAGTACCAATATTTCCGAGCAATAGTCTTTGTGCTAAGGAATCGTAAAAATTGTAATAGTTTTCCGCGATTGTATAATGTGGAAATTACTATTTGGAAATGGGGTACTCAAAAATAAGAACCGTACGCACTCTTCATTTATATCAGTATAGTTCGATTTTAAGCCGCGAGTTCCCCGATGACACGGGTATTTTTAAATGTTATTATTTTCTTTACTTAATCGCAGATTCTTTGATAAAACAAGGCAAAGTGAATAGTTCGAAAATATTGATATCATCAAAACCTCACGAGCCGCAGTTGAAACAGTTTAGCTACTACTAAAGCAAATTTATGTATCATTTGCACGTATATTTCCTTATTCTTTCTTTCTTAACTGTTTAACATACTTTTAAACAAATTATTTTTAACATTCGTTATACTAAAAAATATGTAAATAATTTATCTTATTTAAAGCGTCATCAGTATCTTTGCGTGTCTCGGACAAATTGCACGCCTTCTTTTCAAATCTCACATATTAATTCACACGGTATTTTTAAAAGAAGGCATGAAATTTGTCCGAGACACGCCCCACAGTTCCGCCGGAATATGATTTTGCCCCTTTTTTAATATGATGCACCATACGTAGAAAGTTGAAATTGATAGTGAATATGCATCATGTCTCATAGTATTTCATGCAAAAAATTAAGGTGGTCATTCAGAAATTTCAGTTTATTTTTAATTAAAATGTACATTTAAAAACAGGAAAAATGTTAGGAAACTTGTTCTTCTGTTTAAAAAAATCTGAAAAAATTGTCAAGCATTCGTATGGTGGTTTTTTACATCCCTTATTATTTTCGTTGAAATCTGCTTAGTAGTTTCATCACAATGCGCTCTTTTCCAAAACAGGCATTTAGGGCCATCATTACCCACCATGGTCTTGAGATACAAACTTAAAACTGGAAAGAAATGAATTTCTTTTTATGGGCCATCGATCCATGTAGGACTCGATGTGGTTGACTCAAGGGCATATTTTACTGAGAAACCCGGCTATACCCTTTACCATATATTCAATGGTGTTACATAGCGTGCTGTATGGTAAAATCATATGATAATTGCCTGTACCATAAATTGTACAGTATACTATAGCATGAAGCATGGTAAAATTGTATGATAATTGTTTGTACAATTTATTCCCAAATTGTATGGTATTATGATTTTTGGAAATAATCATCTGTTGTACTAGAACTTACTCAAAAAGTATTCGAAACACTTTTGCGGTTTCAAACTAAAAATAATTCTAGACTATTTTAAGTTTGCAGCTTTCACTGGTAGTACGAGATCCGGTAATACAAATATATACCCTCATTTGTTATTTAATCGAGTTACACATCAAATAAAAGCTTATTTTATTTCCAATCCAACCGTACTAGGTTGCCTGCTTTCAAGTGGTGCCAACCATGGGATTGCTAGGTTTAAACAGGTAAGTAACTGGAGTTAATATACCCTCATTTGTTATTTAATCGAGTTACACATCAAATAAAAGCTCATTTTATTCCCAATCCAACCGTACTAGGTTGCCTGCGCTCAAGAGGTGCAAACCTTGGGGTTGCCAGGTTTAAACAGGTAAGTAACTGGAGTTAATATACCCTCATTTGTTATTTAATCGAGTTACACATCAAATAAAAGCTTATTTTATTCCCATTCCAACCGTACTAGGTTGCCTGCGCTCAAGTGGTGCAAACCTTGGGGTTGCCAGGTTTAAACAGGTAAGTAACTGGAGTTAATATACCCACATTTGTTAGTTAATCGAGTTACACATCAAATAAAATCTTATTTTATTCCCAATCCAACCGTACTAGGTTGCCTGGTTTCATGTGGTGCCAACCATGAGGTTGCTAAGTTTTAATAGGTAAGTAACTGGAGTTAATATACCCTCATTTGTTATTTAATCGAGTTACACATCAAATAAAAGCTTATTTTATTCCCAATCCAACCGTATTAGGTTGCCTTCTCTCAAGTGGTGCCAACCATGGGGTTGCCAGTTTTAAACAGGTAAGTAACTGGAGTTAATATACCCTCATTTGTTATTTAATCGAGTTATACATCAAATAAAAGCTTATTTTATTCCCAATCCAACCGTACTAGGTTGCCTGCACTCAAGTGGTGCCAACCATGGGGTTGCCAGGTTTAAACAGGTAAGCAACTGGAGTTAATATACCCTCATTTGTTATTTAATCGAGTAACACATCAAATAAAAGCTTATTTTATTTCCAATCCAACCGTACTAGGTTGCCTGCTATCAAATGTTGCCAACCATGGGGTTGTCAGGTTTAAATAGAAAAGTAACTGGAGTTAATATACCCTCATAAGTTACTTAATCGAGCTACATATAAAATAAAAGCATATTTTATTCCCAATCCAACCGTATTAGGTTGCCTGCTCTACAGTGATGCCAACCAGGGGTTGCCAGGTATAAAACAGGCAAGTAACCATTGTTAATATACCCCCATAAGTTATTTAATCGAGTTACACATCAAATAAAAGCTTATTTTATTCCCAATCCAACCGTACTAGATTGTCTTATCAAAAAGTGTGCTGAATCCATGGTTGCCTAGATTTAAGATGTTCAATTTTCTGCGCGACTGTTGAGAGTGACAGATAAGCGTTGCGCGCGCGATTCCATTTGTCAGACAGTTTCAATAATTCAAAACAAGAAAATTTTTATAACAGTTGGAGAACGCTGTTTTACTTACCATACTGTCGCTGATCATGTCGTGAAACCTGAAGAAGACTACGTATGTCAACATGAAGAGGCAGATATGGGGATAATGTTTCATATATCAAAAACGCCACCTAGTTCGAAAATATTGGTCAAAGTAAATGATACCGTTGTCTTGGTAATTTTACTGGCCACTATCCACAAAATTCCGCAAACTCAAATTTAGTCGGCGGGTTCATCAACAAAGAAAAGCAGTAAGAAAGATCTTGATTATATTAACTGTACTGAGCTTGCAATGAAATTAGGGCATATTTTATCCCTAAGTCTGCCGGCTTTTCATGCTTTTACTGGTTGTGATTACACAGCGGCTTTTTATAATAAAGGGAAAATCAAGCCTTTAAAAATATTTTTAAGACGAACGGATTTCCAGGAAATATTCGCATCATTGACAGATCCAGACGATGCAGCCCTAGAAGATAAAATTCAACCTGTTCAGGAATTTACTGTTCTTTTTATGATAATATCAATGACGCTAGATATCAGCCGTTCCAAAAAACATATTCAATGAACAAAGACAAAGAGCATTTCATTAGGAAGATTAACGGCATTGACTCCAATATGATGCAACCGTGCTGGATCTCATTGAAAGAGAAAATTTTGCGCACAATATATGTTAATTTTATGTGGCTTCGTGCAACCGATGCATGTTGCCTTAAAGTCAATCCTGAAGATTGTCATTGTGGATGGTTATTGGATGGTAATTTGAAGCCTAAGTGGTTTAAAGAGGACCCGACATCCTTACAAGTTAACGAAATATTAAATGAATCGAAAATCATAGAAAACGATGAAGATTCCTAATTAGATTGTGATATTGGCACTTCTGACGACTCTGAATCGCAATAAGTGTTTTATATAAAAATTTTGTATTTTACTATTGATAAATTTATGTATTAAAAAAAAATATTTACATTATTATGTGATATTTTATTTGATCTTTACCAGTATTTAATCCGTGCTTAAAATCTCGGAAAAATCTCCTTTTGAAGAGCCATATTTTCAACGGAAAACATATTTAATAATTATGTTTTGCTATATTGTCATATTTTCATAATTATGTATATAAATGAATGTATGAGTGAATAAAAAAATTGAAATCTTTGTTTATATTTACCCAATCAAAGTAATCTTTAAAAAGCACTCGCTGCATCTTTGTCTGTCAAATGGAATCGCGCGCGCAACGCTTCTCCGTCACTCTCAACAGTTGCGCAGAAAATTGAACATCTTAAATCTAGGAAACCATGGATTCAGCATACTTTTTGATGAGACAACCTAATACGGTTGGATTGGGAATAAAATAAGCTTTTATTTGATGTGTAATTCGATTAAGTAACTTATGAGGGTATATTGACTACGGTTATTTACCTGTTTATACCTGGCAACCCCTGGTTGGCACCACTTGAGAGCAGGCAACCTAGTACGGTTGGATTGGGAACAAAATAAGCTTTTATTTGATGTGTAACTCGATTAAATAACAAATGAGGGTATATTAACTCCAGTTACTTACCTGTTTAAACCTGGCAACCCCAAGGTTTACACCACTTGAGCGCAGGCAACCTAGTACGGTTGGATTGGGAATAAAATAAGCTTTTATTTGATGTGTAACTCGATTAAATAACAAATGAGGGTATATTAACTCCAGTTACTTACCTGTTTAAACCTGACAACCCCAAGGTTTGCACCACTTGAGCTCAGGCAACCTAGTACGGTTGGATTGGGAATAAAATAAGCTTTTATTTGATGTGTAACTCGATTAAATAATAAATGAGGGTATATTAACTCCAGTTACTTACCTATTTAAACCTAGCAACTCCATGGTTGGCACCACTTGAGAGCAGGCAACCAAGTACGGTTGGATTGGGAATAAAATAAGCTTTTATTTGGTGTGTAACTCGATTAAATAACAAATGAGGGTATATATTTGTATTACCGGATCTTAGACTATGGGCACATGAGAAGCGTCTTCAAAGTTTACTCACATAGGCATTGTTTGCTTTATAATTTGCACTCAAATCTTGAGTCAATCTTGACTGATTATGAACTCTCATAAGTAACTGTCACAATGTCATAACTGTCACAATGTCATAACTGTCACTGTAATTCAGTCATAACCTTGACTAACTATGACTGAATTATAGGCAAATTTCCAAAAGAAGAAACAAGATTTTCGGAATATAGATAGTGTCGGTCAAGCGTAATTTTCAGCAGCATTTTCGCCGAAAACTAAAATGAATTTTCGGTCGATCTCACATTGTAATAACATAAAAGAATTGTTGTATTATTTTGTTCTCACATATTTCATATACGTTAGTGTGTATGCATTATAAATAAAAAATCCTATGGGAGAAATAAAATGATTTACTAAAAATATATATTTGACATTTTTCCTATAAAATTCTAAGATCTATTAAGAAAGTCTGTGACACATTCTAAAAAAACTGCATTAAAAATTTCTCTGTTTTTTTTATGCTTATAATGACGTTTAAATCATGTTTCCATCATAATTAGAAGAGGAAATATATATTTTATAGTTTTACTTTGTTTTCAAAATCTAGTTTTCAAGCAATGGTTGTCACGGATATGACTTTTTGTAGTAATGAGTTTTTACTTCATGGTGGGTTTTATCACAATTTCTCAGATTTAAACTGTTATAACTCAAAAACCGTTAAAGATAAATTCTTTAAACTTGGATACTGTCTTTTTTATTATTTTACTTTAATTTTGATTCAGCAAATTGGAAAAAAATATTTACATTTGAAAATAGGATTTTTTAGAAATAAGTTACATCATTTTTTTTTTCAAACTTTTGCTTTAACTATTTTTATTTTTTTATTAATATTTTTAAAAAGGCTGAATATAAATTAAAATTTAAGTGTTTCTGTTTGTTTAACTGTAAAGAAACCTGAAATTCTACAAATAATATTTTGAGTTAAAATAGTTTTAAATTACCCCACTTTTTAAATGAACTTTAAATTTTAAATTAAAACAAATTCTGAGAAGTTTTATCATGTGATTTTGTTTCTAAATGATATTTTTAATCATCACAAAAAAAAAGAAAAAAAATCAAAATTTACCCATACATTTATCAATGTTTTAAGGGTGTAGTTCAATTATATATATGTTAAATTTAAGTTTTATTTATATTTTATTTATTTATTTATAGAGGAAGATTTTATGGAATATTTGCAGCAAGATGCTTGATGAATTATTTATATTGTTTTAAGGATAAACAGATCAATCGTTCGTAATTGAGTTCTTCTCGATAAATTTAAAACATATTTCATGCTCGAAAATTATTTTTAAAACTACACATTAGCAGTAAACTGAGATGCATTTTGTAAAAAAATTTCATTTGAAAGTTCATTTCGTCTCAAAATTCTTCATTCATATAGATGCCGTTAGATGGTACCAAAACAAAAGTTGTAGTCGGTCAACCCATAGAGCCAAATCGATAAAAAAAACTCTTGGTTTGAATTTTTTTTTTATGTTGTTAACTTATTATTTATAATTATAAACGAAAGTAAAAAATGTATTGCAAAATATTTTTAAAGACTTTAATAAACTTTTAAAAATACTTTTAAAGCAGAATTGGATATTAGCCTTTTTATTTATTTATTTATTTTTTAATGAATCACTCAGTTCATTTGTTTTTAGACTTGGAATATTTGGTTTTGAATGGCAACGGAGAAGCGTTCGTTTGTTTATATTGCTTATTATTGCTTATTTTTAATTTGGAACTTAATGTATTATAATTGAATATGATATACATGTTTTATAGAAAAATATGCTGAACAAACACTATTTCAAGTAGAAGAAATTATCATTTGGCTGTCACATGTTAGCATGTTTGCCATTAAGCCTAACATGGCGTTTAGCTACGGTCGATTCGCACACCAAAACGGTTCGTACCGGGGTGGTTACCTACACTTTTCTCCATTCAGACTTTATTATAAGTAGATTCTTATGTCAGCAAAATCTTTGTTTTAATTTCCTCCACATTTCTTGTTTTTCGTCATACTTTTCATTTACGAACCCACATTACCAAAATTGCTTCTTCTCTGTGTACTTTACCTTCCTGTATAGTTTGGCCCTTGAGTTCAGGGACAACCAGTATAAACACTGAAAAAAAAAATGATTTCTCAAAATTAAGTAAAATGTACTAAATTTTAAGTACTTCACATACTCAAAATTGCTCCGATCCAAATGAGCTCAAAACTGAGAAACACATGTAGTCGTTTTTGATTCCATGGTTGTGTTCAAATAAAAATCGCTAAAAATTGCCCCGTGAACTTACAAATAAAAATAAAAATGTACTGAAATTTATTTCTAGCTCAAAATTATTAACAATAAACGTTTAATCGATTATTTATAAAGAAAAATAACAAAATGTTTAGCAAAATACGCAAATCGAATATTTTTATGACACGAGCATTATTTGCAAGTACTTTTTAAATATTTCATAGTACTATGCATAATTTAATATTTACATTAATAAGCATCTTTTATGCAATCATGAATAAAATAAATAGATACAGGGCGCAACATTATCGTTTGTTTGGATTTGATGACATATGATATTCAAAATTGAGAAAGCAATGTTTTCATTTTTAATCCAAATATACTCAATTCGATATGAGAACATCGATGTTCTCGTTTTTTAGTACCGTAATTTCGGGTGTATAAGCCGCGGATCAAACAATTCTTTTTGGACCCAGAAATTTTATTTAGTGATTGAAAACAAATACTTACGGCGATCTAACTAGTTATATTTGTTTCTTAAAAAATTCTGGGTCGAAAAAGAATTGTTTGAGCTGCGGCTTATACACCCGAAATTACGGTACTTAGTTTTTTTCCGGGAATAGTTTTATAAGCTCCATTTTATACTGAAATGAAAATAATAGTCCCCTCTATACAGGGCTCCCAAATGGTCCGCGAACTGAACATCAAAATTTTTTTAGAGAAATTTTCTTTTTAGATTTTTCTTGCAAATTGTCAAGAAACCACGTTTGGAAGTTGATTCTAGCTCAAACGTATTATGGAATTTTCTGTTAAAAAATACTGATGTTCAGTTCGCGGACCATTTGGGAGCCCTGCCTCTATATGATTTCGCGATGACGGTTATACAGTACACATAAAATAAAGGATGCGTACAAGCATTCATTTTCCTTAGCAGTAAATTTAATCGCAATTTTCGTTTTATTTCATCAAAAAATTCCTCTGATTAAATTGCTGAAGTTTTCTCTTTAAAATTTCTGATACAAAAATAATATTATATATTGGACGTTCGGCCCGAATTGATTAACCGGAATTAATAATGTCCCACCCACTCCAGCTAATATTCCATTTTTGTCTTCCCTCTCTATGTTTTAATCATTAAATGCTCTTGCATTCACAAAATCACAAACGAACTATTCATATTATAAGACAAGTAAACAAAATAATTAAACAAAAAGTGACTGTCGTGCTAAATGTACTATTCTTCTATTGTCAATGTTGCTTTTGTAAGCATCTTCTCAAAGTCAGTTAAAGAATGGTCTTAATTGTAATAAAAAGAATGAAACACTAATTCTATTCGCTCTGTGACTTTACACAAAATCATTCATGGCAGAACAAAAAGAAAATATCGTATTAAATGATATTTGCGTTCTAAATTAATTTTCAAAGAAAATGTTAACACATTCAAATAATAAAATTTCCTTCGCGCAATAAAACGATAAATATTGTTGAAATTTTGTTTACGAGAATTATAAATGTGTATCTCTGTATGTAAGTCTGTATTTGATGAGTATCATCAATTGCTTTTAATTTTATATATTTAATGTGAAGGTTATTATATTATTTCAAGATGCTTCACTACATTTGACTATTTTATTTATTTATTTATTTACTTTTTAATAAAGCAAAGATGGGTAAAATATTTGATTGTTTCAAATATATTTGTGTTTAAAAAATAAATTCCAATTGCAAAATAAATTAGTTTGATACAATTTCTTTTCAATTATTAAAATTTCAATAAATATTTATCCTACAAAAATGCCTTCACGATAAAAAGTTATGTTATTTATTCATTTTCAATGTACATACTCTTTTAGGTACCAATAGAAATGTGAATTACAGAAAAGAGAAAGGTGTAATGAGATGTGTATATGCGAGTAGAAAATCCTAAAATAAAGGATAGTAATCACTAATAATGGATAATAATGATTTCATTGTTTTGTTATCTTCTGTTAAAAAGTTTAAATTTTAAAACTGAATTAAAAAAAAAATCTTACGGCTCAGTTGTGAAGAGATAAATAATTTCGGTTCAGTTTCAGAACTCATTAATAGAAGTTTAATACATTATCATATAAAAAAGACAGTTTCAAATTTTAAATAGATTATTTTGATGCAATAAATTTTTGCTATTTCTCTTTTTATTTTAAGAAAAAAAAATCCATTACTTAATGGCAACCTAAAATGTCCCCAGGAGAAATATAAGATAGTTTTCATGTTGTTGCACAATAAACATACAGTTTGAATCACTAAAAATTGAATGACATACAATCTAAGCTGTAAAATAAAATTTCCATACACATATCCATTAAAATGTTCACTTGATTTTTAATATATTTCCTATGCGTCAGTTTATAAAAGTAGCTGCAACAGAATTCCTACGCAAAGTACTGATCTCTGTATCTGGATAGATATTTTTTCATTAAATAAGGCAAATATTTCTAGAAAATTCTGGTAAAATGTCCTTGAAAGTACTTGAAGTGTACGGACCCTGTGTAAAATTTCAGGAAATAATCGAATATTTCAATCAATAGTTCATTATACACGCAATCTCGCATAATAAATTATGCGATTGGTTTTATTTTAATATAACCATTAGTTTTGGAAGAGCTTTTTCATGACTTATTATTCATGAAAATCAGGTTTTTCAAAGAACGCATACAAAGTTTCTATTTCACAAAATGATAAATGGGCAGAAATTATATCAAAGACCATATGAAAAATCTTTAGAACAAGTTGTATAATCTTGCTCGGGAAACAACTGGCACACAACCATGCGAAGACTGCAAGAAATAAGTTGCCCACTTCAAATGGCTATAGAATGCGTTCTAATGGTCTAAATGAGAACAAATTTGAACTACATATAATTCAAGTGATGCGCTTGACATTTACTAAAAAAATTACCAAAATTAAAAATAAAAAATTTTGCAGCTAGGGGCCGTTGCGATACACTTAAACACATTTAAACACTAGCGGTTAAATTTTGTAATATTAATTTTAATCATTTTTTTAGCAAATATCAAGCGTATCATTTGAATCATCTGTAATCGAAATTTGATCTCATTTGGAACAACAGAACGCATTGAAGAGCCCTATGAAGTGGGCAACTTATTTCTTACAATCTCCGCATGGTTGTGTGCCAGTAGTTTCCCGAGTACTGGAAATGTCGTATTCCACTGTACTGAAAATCTTATTGTGGATTTTGCATTTTTATTGACCAGTTTCGCTATTTTAATGTTATTTGTTATTTATGAAGCGAACTAAATATTTTAGGTGTATTACAGCGCCCCCTAGTGGCGAATTTTTTTAATGTCAATGCATCACTTAAATTATCTGCAGCTCAAATTTGATCTCTTTTGGACCAATAGAACGAATTTTAGAGTCCTCTCAAGTGGGCAACTTATTTCTTGGTCATCTTGTATTTTGGATTAGCCAACATATCAGTGCTTAATGTGCAAATTATCTCTTCGATAAAAATTAAGAAGAAATACAAATTTAATAATATAAAACACTTAAGCAATAAAATTTTAAATTATTTTAGGCCCTTAAACATGATGAGAAGTACTCATTCTTTTGAACCACTATATAACAGCTGTTCAGCTAAATTATTTTTTTATTGTTGAGTTTCTTTACATTATTTGGATGGGATTAGGATTCTAAATCATCAAAAGCCATTAACCTTCTTCTGTGGCGTTAAAAATACTTCACATGTAACTGTCACTACTCTGTCCGCTTCGTCTTGGCATTTAGCCTACGAAAGTAAATTATTATCAAGCAATCTTCCAAACTTGAGTAATTTTTCAGCAATTGCAAATGTGTTACTTTCTATCTTTGTAAATACTTGAAATTTTTAAATTGAAATATGATGGATTTACTAAACACTGTAATTTTCAATCGATAAGTTAAAAATTTCACATCTGATTTAAACATTTAAAAATAGATTAGACATTATTTATAAATCCGAAGACTTTGAAAAAATACTTTCTTAAAAGCAGTAATTATCGTTATAAAGGAAAATTTTAAATTTATATGTGAGTTTTTTTTCTATTCTGCCTGTTAAAGATAAAAATGAAGATTTGCAATGATAATAGTTCATTTTATGTTGTTACACGAAAATTTATTTCACTTGTAAAATTACTGTATATTCTGGGTATAATATGCATCTAAATTTTCAAACTTATTTATATGTTTTTAATTATATTTGCCGTATGAAAGTCACCTCTACCTTTTCAAAGAAGACTTTATGAGATACATAGAAAAAATAAAATAACAATTACTGTAAATCGTAATAATTATAATTTTGCACGCATTCTGAAGGCAAAAACTGGTTTTTTTTTTTCTTTTGGTAAGTAAACAGCATTTTTATTAAATTAGAAATCTTAGTTCTTACTATCATCTTTTTCCCTCTTAATTTTTCCTTTTTATAATTGCCATATAATGGACACTTGTAAATTTCCACCAATTTTTCTGCATTAAAAATACAGTAATTGTTTAGTAAATTACTTTGTTTGTTTATTTGTGGGACGGCCAATTATCTACGAGTGAGATATGGGCTTTAAAGGAGGGAATGCCCTCCATGGGGATCTTTCTAAGGAAACCTAATCGGTATTTACGCAAGGAGGTCCAAGAATCGAGGAAAACCACGGAAAACTCCGAACGCTTAGGCCGACGGCCGCGATTGGGTTCTACCAGTTTCGGCAAAACCTCACACTGGTGGGGCGTTTAGTAAGTTGCAACGGTTTTACTCTTATCTAATTATAATTTACAACCAAAACTGGCGGCTTTGCTCGCGTAATAGATGAAATATGTCAAGTGAAATATGTCTAATTTTTATTAGAAAAAATTATGCTTTTTGAAATAATTCAAAAATTACCAACTAAGCCACAGATTGACTAAACTTCATTATCACACTGCAGTAGGCAGAATTGAGACTTAAATTAATAAGAAGAAATAAAACTAACTCCAAATAAATGATAATTTAGAAGGTGTTTTGAAGCTTTTATGATCATTTCATATTCTCATTACAGAATTCATTTGAAGTTTTGAATTTTTTAGAAAATGTTCTTAGTCGTAATGCTCTTAGGCTTTTACACCTTAAAACTAACCATCATGTCAAATTTCAAGCGTCTTGGAAAACGGTCTTCAAACTTTCTGGAGGTAGTGGCACTAACATAAAATGTCTGTGTTGTAACAGAGACTAGCACCATTGTTTTGCCAACATTAATTTTGAAATGTGTTTGATATTTCCTAATATTCCATAAAAATGTAATTTAGAAAGTTTTTTAAAAATTTTGTTTTAGAATACCTTTTATTTTAAAGAAAAATAATTTTTATTGCAGGCCTAAATCATTCTTGTATTCCTAAAAAAAATGTAAATAATTAACAACTGCTTCCTAGTCCCGACAAAGTACCACTTCACACAGCACTTTAAGAATACATTAAAAAGTCATGCATATTAAAATTTGACAAAAAATATTACGTATATGGTTTTAAATTTATATAGATACATACAGGGTGAGTCATAAGTATCGAAACAATAAGCTATTTCCTTAAATATTGTCCCTAGACCCATACTTCCAATTGCAAAAATTCATTAAAAAAGGTGCCATATGTGATAACATAAGTTGCAACTCCACAAGGGGGATAATTGAAAAAATACGAAAATTAAATTTTTCTCGAGCCCCCGTAGGGTAAAAGTTCCAATTAGGAAAAAATTCCTCTTTCTTTCCTGAATTAAACACAAAAAATGGCATCTTCATATCTACAAAACACACAGCCAAATTATGGCCGTTTAAATAATTCGCCAGGTTTTAATGGATTAGACACAAACTGAAATGCGTGCAATTCAAGAAAAATTTTACTTTAATAATTCTAGGTATCATGCAAATAACATATTTATTGGGTTAGAATTTCGATTTGTTTTTCCTTTTTTGTGATGGTTAACCACATAATTTGCAAATAGAATCACATCATAAAATTTCCCTTAAAGTTGAAAAAAAATTAACTCATTAATATTTTTTTAAATACAATAATTTAAAATCGTTATAACTCGAAACATTATCCATCGGATTTCATTTTTTTTTTCATTTAATTAAAGGGGGAAATATATTTTCAGTTTAGTTTCAGCATTTTTTTCAAATATTAATTTTTAAAATATCAACAATATTTATTAAAAAAATTATGTAACTTATTGCTTCAAAAATCGTATGTTCAAAAGAAAATATTTTTCAAATTTACCAAAACAAAATTAATGTAATAAATAAATAAAAGGACAAGTTCCAACTATGCACCTTATTTCTTTATCGATTCTTGAGTGTTTCTGTTTATACAAGAAATTTAACACAAAACAAGGAAGTGGGGAGGAATAGAACACAGGGTGCGTAGTTATCAAGAAAATCAGAGGATTTTAATTCTTTTAGTATCAGAAATTCTTTAAAGTACTGGTTGTTACATCTGAAAAAGGATTTCTTTTTCGTTAAATAAAACAAATATTACATTATAAAAATTCTGGTAAAAGGTCCTTACAAGGTCCTTCCAGACTACGCACCCTGGAACAGGTCTGTAAAGGGAGAAATGCGACATGTAAAATTCCCACTTTTTTAATAAAATGAATGTAAATTGCTATCATGCAAACATTTTTACAGGATAATAATATTAGTTATAACATTGATAATATATTCATTTACTTCAATATGCAAATAAATTGAATAGATGATTTATTAATGTCATTTATGACTGACAATCTTGAATTTTCATTCCAGTCATGAAAACTCTGGAATTTTATGTTGTGGCGCATACATTATCAACCTACAATCTTTGTGTGATTGCATAACTAGCATATTTGTGTTTTATTGCTGTTCCCTATCTCCCTCTTAGTGAGGAAATATGGGACAAATTCTGAAACTTACAATTTCTTTAATTATATAATAACTTTTGCATGTTATGTTTCTATATTGCTCAGGGAGATTAAAAAGTGTTTCATCTTTTACTCTATATATTAGCATTTTTGTTTTTGTGTCAAACAAAATTTTCTTACTTTTCTAAAAAGTGTTCCACACCACACCACTCTCCTGTATTATTTGAATATCCATCAATTATTTAAAATAATGCTTTTTTATAACATGCCGATTAGGAGTTTTTTCATAACTTTAACCCTCACATCTTCAGGCATTTTATCGTCCTGGCGAGGCCATTAAAAAAAAATTTGTATTCTGGGACCTGGCCAGACCAGACTTGGGACCTTACTTTATTCGAAAGACTCGGCCAGGCCTTACATGTTTTTTTATTTCGAACTGGGAATGTCTTCCTTCTTCCTAGGTCTGCACGGGGCTAAATTTTCAGTTCCGGTCTCCACACAACCCGTATTAAAATCACCGTCTCTGATTGCTCTAATCCGTGCAAAAATAAGTAAAATTTGCCCAGCCCAAAAATTTTTACAAAAAATACATATATTTTTAAATCGTCATTATTTTACAATAAATACTTTAAAATTCATTTTTTTTTATAAAGGATAGTATATTTAAAGGAAAAAGAAAAATTAAATACAGTAATATAATTGAAGACGAATCTGCCTATTATGCAGTCCTGTCTTACACAGGAAAGATCCATGCAAAGTGAATACGATAATGACTGAGAAAAAAAATAGGAATTTATATCTCCTAAGAAAGGAACTTGTCTAAAGCGCATTTTTATCTTTTCCATGAGATTCTATCTTAAACGATTTTACTGTATAGCAAGCGATATTAAAAGAAAAAGTAAAACATTTACGTATACATAGAGATTCATTAATAAAACAAATATATCGCTGCTTGTTGCGCTTCTTTAAAAGTAAAAATTATAAACATGAAAAAAGAAATAGCTATAATAAGTATTTTTAGTCAGAACTCACCTATATGAAACAGTTTTTACCATCGATGTAAGAAACTATGTGAGGTCAGTGAGGTCGGACAAGGGCTATGATTTTAACTTTTTCAGACCAGGCCGAACTTTTTCCTATGTGTCAGTTTGGGACCGTACGTAGATGGGTCATTCCAAAAATAAAGGTCCTTTTGAGAAAATTTTTTTCAAAAATTTTTTCATTTAAAATGAAATAAAAATACCTTTGAGAGGGTTGTATGCATATTCAAGAGTAGAAATTGAATATCAGCAGCACACTCTTTTTCAAATATTTATCACTACACTTAGAAACACAGACACATTGGCTGAAAGATGTTCCCTGTGTTACCATATTTTAAATAATCTTCTCATTTTTTCATTTTAAAATAGAGAATTGCTTTTACAATATTAACACTTTGATATAAATGTTCTTTTTCAGTACCATATAGTTTTTTGTTTATGTATATATTTTTTCATGATATAGGCATATTATGTCCCCTGTGTTACCCTTTTTTGTATTCTCCCTGCATAAAACTTTACATAACTTGGTAAAAATTACTCTAATATAATAAAATTATAGTAAAACTTATTTATACATATTAGCCAGAGCATATTATAAAACTGATTTATTAGAAAGTTTTTTTTTTCTTTTGTTCTGGAAAAAGAAATGTCAGTAACACAGGGGACAATAAAGTAACAAAGGGGACATCCTAATTGAACATAAAAAATTTAACAAGCTTAAAAGTGTACTTATGTATTAATTAAAAATGTATTTCTGATGTAGACCAACAAATGCATTAAAAAACAGGATATTATGTTGTATTTCATTTTTAAACTTGGGTTTTTTGTCCCTTAACAACATGGTTACCAATATCATGGTAATACGGGGGACTAGTAACACAGGGGACAAAATGAAATAAATTATCACCCATGCATTACTATTTTCATAGAAACAATATAAAGTTAGATGGAATATTTTCTTTTAACTAAGACTTACAAATTAAATGCCAATAAACTAGAAAATTAATAATTAATCAAAATAAATCAATAATAACACAGGGGACACACAAAAAACACACCCACCTTCAAAAATCACCTTTACTTAGATAATATTCTTCAAAATTTAACAAATGAGGAAAATGACTACCTGGGATGAATGCTCACTCTAAAAGTACATGAATGACTACTGTTAACAGCATTTAGGTTGCAAATTCTTATTTTAATATTAAGAAAAAGGTGGCGGTAACACAGGGGACAAAAATTAAGGGACATGAATTTTTCTTATAAAATGAAAAAAAAAATATTTACAAAAAATATTTAAAGTATGTAGGGATAATATAAAGACTACAAAGACATAAAAAACATCCTGAAAGATAACTTAAACGATACATATAGTAAAAAAAATAAGGTTTAAAAATCAAAAATTGTTCTTAGGACATGGCTTTTTACAGGACACAATTATTAAGAAAGTTATTTGAATAACAATAAATGGAATTTATCTCAAATTTAAAAATTGCATTAAAGAAAAATATCTTTAAAATATATTTTCCTATATTTAAATTTAATTTTGAAAGAAAATTTTAGAAAATATAACAATACAAAGTGTCGGGACACCAAAGGGTGCTTTATTTTTGGAATGACCCAGATATTTCGACCGGTACTGACTTCTAGTGCACACTACCAGGATAATTTGAAAGCAGGTTTAGCATTAAGTCTTTACGCTGCTTTTTTTATGTCCAAATGTGAGGCACTATCTTAAATAGCCATTTAAAAACGGACAATATGTGGATGATCCCTATCTTGCTTTTAAAATGGGTCAAAAACTCTTCATTTAGAGGTATAGTTAAGTGGTGTAAGTTACGAATTTCGGAGAATTCTGGATTTTAATATCTCTGTAAAAATTATAGATATGAAGATGATTTTTTTTGTTGTTGTTGTTTAATTCAAAAATGGATAACGAATAATTTCGTAACTGGGAATTTAGCCCTACGAAGGCCGTATAAAAATTTAATTTTCGTATTCTTTCAAATAGACCCCCCCCCCCCCATGAACTTGTAATTTATGTCATCACATTTTGAACCTTTTTTTCTGAAACTTTGCAATTGGAAGTATGTGTCTAGGAGCAATATTCTAGCAGATAGCCTATTATTTCGATTCTTATGACTCACCATGTACATAATGGATTTATCTATAAATGTTGATATGCTTCTCAGCAAAATCATATTATCACACATCACAAAACAAAATGGAAGCGAAAATTAAATACGGTAAAGGGAAAATATCCTTCTGAATTGTTTTTTCTTTCACGGATATACTAATGCTATCTACCGATATATTGACGTATTAAATTCATGTAATCAAATTTTATTACAATGCAGTTCGATTGGTACTCTAAAGTATTGTCTAGGAATAAAGAGTTAAAAAGTATCAAACATGACATAAATAAATGTATTAAGAATTTTATACAGATACCATATAATTCATATTAATCAAAGAGCAGCAAGTAACCAGCACGATCACGCGTCGTATTGAAAGCATGGCTGATGACCTCCTTTATGATTTTTCTTTTTTCCCTATTCAAATGAAACCAGAGGTTTAATTAAATCAAAGAGTTTAATAATTAGCTGCATGTAGACTCATTTTGGTTCAAATTAAGTTTCTTTGACGTGACTAAAACCGAAAGATAAACCATAACTGTAATCTATATGAAGTAGTTACAATCCGTCAGCGTAATAATAATAAAAAAATGCAAAAATTTAAACTTGTTATTTTTCATGCTTTATTATGAAAGCTCATGACCTCCTTAGTCCTAGTTTTGCCTGTATGAGACACTAAAAACATCCTTTAAATGAATTTAAATGCTTCTAGAATTATTAAAATTACTTCTAGACTTTTTAAATAAATGCACGCAATATTATAAGTATTGCTGTACAGACTTATAAATCTTTGGAAAGATTTTTTTAGTCATTTTAAACTAGGTTTTGTAGTCCTGCGTAATATTTGTCTCAAGACTGAGGCATTTAAGACACGCTTCTAGTCTGGAACTAACCAAGTGAAAGAAATTTCCTTCGGTTTAATTTTTAGTTCTGTTGTTATTTTAACTTAAAAGATACATTGGAACATCGTGTATGTTTTTTTA
The DNA here is from genome assembly GCA_964019185.1 of Maratus speculifer. Lineage (NCBI taxonomy): Eukaryota > Metazoa > Arthropoda > Arachnida > Araneae > Salticidae > Maratus > Maratus speculifer. The sequence continues at coordinate 81,603,281 of OZ025299.1, forward strand.
TGCCCATTCATCAAACTGAACAGCCTGTGATATGTAACTAAATGGTTCATGTTTTTAGACACTTCCAGTGGCCCATGTTATTCAATTCTCCCGAATCCATTTAAGGCCACGGCTATAAACTGAGCGAAACGTCTGAGATCTGGGGCTTCCGCGATATTCCTGGATATTTCGCACTACCCGCGCATCGAGATGTAAAAGAAAAGATACTAACTCAGATAGACTTGTGTAAAAAAAGAGGGCACAGAATATGAGAAGGCGTTTTCTTGGCTAAGCAGTTTTTATGGGGGCAAAACGGGGAGAAATCGGCGTGCCACATTTGGCGAATCAGTATTATTAACATCTTAATAATTTCTTATGAATGCAGTATTTATCTCATCGTAAGAGAAGTTTTCTAGAATTAATTTAATCGATTAAATTATTTCTATTAACCATAAAATGAATAATATTTGCAAGCTAAGCACATGAGTTATGTATAATTGTGTATTTCATTTAAATATTTGAAATATTTCAGAAATATCTTGCAATTGTTTTAATGCTTACATTGATTTTCCACAGTTATTTATTTTAATATTCTTCGATTAATATTAACTTTTAAATTAATATGAATAATTGTTTTAAGCCGAAGCTCATTTGAAAACTACCCATGATATATGAGCTTGCTCGGAAATTTAGGTTTTAGCCCACAAATTTTTTTCCTGTAATTGTTTTGCCTATCACTTTTAACAGCAGGCGACCTTTAACGTCAGTGATATTTTAAAAAGCAGACATTTTTTTAAAAAAACTTTATTTAATTAATACCAGAAACATGCCTGAATGTGGGGACTTCGGAAGCAATTACTTTATAATTTTCATCCCAAAAAGATAGATTTTTTAAAAAAGAAAGTTTTATTTTCAAAATGCATGCTAGTCTGCTTGAAGTAGACAGACTGAGTTTTTTTTTCTTTCTTTCTTAGCTAGCAAGTTAAAAATTAGCCTCAATGCAATTTGTTTGTTTTGACGTGACTTTGCGGACTGATTTCCTAACTCTTTCTATATTATATAAAAAGAAAGAAAAAATTTATGCCTAAAATATGCAAGTTATCTCTCATAATATAACACAAAATATTTATATTCATGAAAATTTCCAATGAATCTGGAATCAGTACTTCAGTTTTTAAAAAAAATCTATTTAAATGGTAAATTGTAGTAATTCGTAGTCACCACGTTTTATCTTAGAGATTGCAATAATTTTTTCAGATTAAATAAGGTGAAAACTATTTTATAAATATATTGTTGAACTTTATACATCATGTCTAACCTAGTATGTCATACAGATATTTTAATGTCTCATGTGTTTATTTGACTTCGAAAAGAAGTAAAACACGTATCTCTAAATATCCTTTCTGTCAGTGCTTTTCTAGTTGATTAAATAACTTTTTGAACATAATTATAACATTAATTTAAGATTAATTTTTTGGATTCTTGGATTGAAAGTTTGCTAAACAATAAAAAAAATAATACTAATATGAGGCAAAAGTATTCATTTCTCAGAAAAATTATGAAAATTTTCGCATAGATATGTGATTCTAAGAAATTTTAAACAATAAAAATTTTTATACCAGATTTTTAATTTTTTTTTACACTTCGATGCTTTTATTTTGATTATAATGTCTATTTTATATAACAATAGGAGTTTGCGTACAGTTATACACTACAATATTTAAATAGAATTTTTCGCTTTATTTAATTTCAAAAAGTATTAAAAATTCTGAGATGAAGATTAGGTTGGAGTTAAAAAAACCCAAAATTGAGAAATCAAAATACAATACCACGCAAAATTTAATTCTTGCCCTCAATAATAAAACTACACACATTTTTCGAAATCAAATTTTGCCTTCCGGTACCTCCGGATCCCCCAATTTTTGTGAAATTAGCCAAAAAGGCTGTTGCAACATAAACATAAATTTGAAAAATAAAAAAAATCATACCACAGAAAAGTTATGTATGGAACGTACTATTATAGCTGCACAGTTTTTTCAAAATTAAGTTTTATCTTCCGGTACCCTTAGCACCCCCCCCCCCCAACTTTAGCGAAATTCATCAAAAAGGACTTGTGCAACTTGTAAATCGACATAAGCATAAAGTTGGAAAATAAAAATTTCATGGCTCGGAAAAATAGCGCATTGTTATATGGTAACCTGCACAGTTTTTTGAAATCTCATGATATCTTCCAGGGCCCCGGTCATTCGATATTTGAAAGAAATTGAAGTAAATTCCCTTTTATCTGTTGCATATGTATATTATCATGAATCACACAAGAAGCAATAATTAACCTTCGATTTATTCTGTTGAACTGATCCATGATATCAGACCAGATTGTGTTATCGTTAAAATTAATTAGGTGAATTAGTTCTCCAGCATCCGTCCGGGATGGCTCAGATGGAAGAGTATTGGAGGCTTCAGCAAATACATCTCTGGTTCGAATCCTGGCCCGGGCTTTTTTGATGCACTTAGAAATTTGCATCTGTTATGTGATGTATATTTGATTTCATTTCTTAAAAAAAATTTTTGTTTATTTGTTTTAAAATACTGAATGGTCGATAGCTGTAAAATATAATTTTTTTCTTTGAGATACTTATTTGATTTCCCTTAGTAATTAAAATTTCTGGTTCAAAACAGACTTCTTTTACATAAGGGGTTAAATTAAATTTATTCCACGAACTTTTGGATCGCAATGCGTAGATAAACCTCACACGATTAACAAAATATTTTCATAAATATACCTGAACATCGTATTTGAAACTATAAAATAAAACTATTACAAAAATAAAACAGTTTAAGGTCTTCAGAAAGGAATTTAAAATAATTATTTTGACATTTCTTTGTTTAAAACTACTAGGCTTTGACAGACATGGTGGTCAATTTCTCCAAACAAACCTTGAATTTTATTAAACACATCAGCGAATTTGAAATTGTTGTTTAAAGCAATATGAACCTTTATCTGCAAATGCCTTCTGCATTGTTGTAAAACAATATAAACGCCACTGCGCTATTATATTTTCTAATGCCTCCGACGAAATTTGTCTCAGAGTTACTAACCTCTCGAAGTTGGATCATTTACTGTATGATTTCGATAATTGATAAAAGCACAATATGCAATATACTAAAATCATTCCTGAAAAATTATCTAACGAACAATACAAGTTTTGTCGAAATCCGCCCAGAAGATATTTAACCCATTAATGCCTGAATTATTTTCTTCGTTAAAATTCAAATTTTGCATTTTCCCACCACTTTCAAAACAAGAATAACTTTTACCTTAATTTATCGAGGACTTTGTTTCGAGAAAGAAAGTATTTATTTATTCTCCTTTTTTACTGGTGTGAAATGCGCTTACTTGAATATTTTAAAACTGTCCCAAAAATGGGACGCCAGGCACTAATGGGTTAAAAAGATGTATCTTTAACAACCCTAATTACAAAATAATTGAACATTCCTCAGTAATTCTACAACTTAGCAGCGTAAAACACTATTCACTGCACTAAACCATCTCCGAAAGACGATCTAATTAATGCTACAAATCCCACCAAAATACGTTCAGTAGAACAATTTGAAAGGCTGATATTTCATAAACAGTTTCATCTGATTATAGAAATCCTCCTCCCATAATTATATTATGAAGCAATGTAGAAAGATATGCAATATACTAATACCGTCCTTGAAAAACTTCCCTTGAAAAATTATCTAACAATGTAAGTTTCATTGCAGTAATTTCAGCAGAATCCTTCTTGAAAAGGCTAATCATTCATAATCGGCTTCTCATAATAACAGACCTTTCCCTGTAATTCTATTACTAAGCAGTATACAGTGTGTCCCACCAAAATAAATCCAACATGATTTTGTACGTAAAGGGACAGGAATCAAACGAATGAGAATCAAATAAATATTATAGGAAAATTTACATACAAATACATATTTACAAGGAGTAACTCACTCCTTACCCATCTGGGCAGGAAAAAAATGAATGTATAAAAAAGTGGGGGGAGAAAGTGTCCCGTTGAAATAAAACCACTTCTGTTAACAGTCAATATATCTGCCATGTTCATATATGACTTCGAATGTATGATGCGGCATAGCATTTACCAATATCTAGAAGACAGTAGCATCAATATTACAACAAACTTCAATGATTGCAGCCTCCAGTTCCGCCACACACTTAAACTGTCTGCCATGGGCATCTACAGATCTACTGATGATACTCGTCTCATTTTCTTGATGGTTGAGATGAGCATACAGAACAGGCCATTCCATGACATGCACCCCATTATCCAAAAATAATTCCTAGGAGGGTTTTGTAAAGATTATGGGAGCATTGTTTTGCTGGAAAATCCAATTTAGTTTACCAATTCTCCTAGAAAATGACAGTAAATAGGTTTCTAGAATTTCTTGGTAATTGGCAGCCTGCAAGCGTTCTGAGTGAAAAGCCAGGTTAAGTTTATCATCATTGTCGAATTCTCCAAACACCATTAATAAGGCTTCGCCTACCAGCCTATGTTGAAAGCTATCTACAAGCAAAGCAGAGACGATGGAACCAAATATAAAAATCCTCAAAGGACTAGCGACATTTTGTTATGTTCTCAGATGAGAAAAAGATTAGTTTGGATACCTCAGAGAGCCTTTCTTCCATTGGTATGACATGAGAAAGAGAGAGGAATTTTTTCGGGCAAAATGACGGAGGCTTATTAATTGTATTGAGAAGCTTCGTTTGTGGTGGTACACTTAACTTTGCTTTTCCCTCAGACCGCATGTAGGCTACAGATTATCAAAAAGTGCTAGAAACCAAATATTTCCAAATGTAGAGATAATTGGTGGCTTAAGATGAATTTTCCAGCAGGAAAATGCCTCCATAACATTTACATAATCCAACTGGGAATGACTTTCGGATAATTGGGGACATGTCATGGAATGGCCTACCCTGTATCTTTTCGCAATCCCCATAAAAATATGTAGAATATCCTCAATAGAGCTTTAAATGCCACTGGCAGACATTTTAAGTCTGTGGTAGAACTGAACACCGCAATCATTGAGACCTGGGATAATATCGATGCTACTGTCGTCCAGGGATTGGTACACGATATGCCACATTGTATATTCCCAAGTCATGTGTAAGCATCGCGGATATATTGGTTATTAACAGTAGTAACTTTATTTAGGCAAGATACTCTCCCCCCTCTTTTTTTTATACATTCATTTTTGTTCCTGACCAAGTGGGGCAGGGAGTGAGTCACTCCTTGTAGATATTCATTTCTATATCGACTTTTTTAATATATTTGTTTTGCTCTCATGGAATTGTTTCGAGTCCAATTGTGTTTCAAAATCGCGGTTGCTTTAATTCGGTGAGATACACTGTAGAACAATATGTTATGTACTAAAACTTTTCCTGGATAATTACATAACTAACAGTGCAAATCTCACCAAAATCCATTCATTAAAGCATATACCATACTGACCCGAAATATGTTTTCAAAATTATTTCATTATACGCCACCATCAGTGAAAGCGAATATTTCTGTTCTCAGTGAGGGAATAACAAACTTATTGGCATATTTGCTGTTACTCTGACGCAATACTAGGCTAATATGTTTTAAGTTATAAGCAGGCGGATCGACCTTCTCATTTATATTTTATATGCAGGGTATGTGAAAAGTTCGTGCAAACTTAAAAAAATCACAATAAAAGAAGTAACGTTCTGAAAATATTTCGATTTACGCGAATATGATCAGAGGAACCTTGGCTTTTTTCCATGTATATAAAAATGATTTCAAAAGTAACCAAAAGAGGGCGCTTATACTGAGACGTTTTATCCAAATTAGACAAACACAAACAGACAATCAAACAAATCTCAATAACATGACACTGTGCATTTATTTTAAAGTAAAAGATGTTCAACATGACCAGCACTACAAGGTATTAGGAAAGTATGACGCGTCAGTACGCTTATTACAGCTGCGCGTAGCATGTCTTTATGAATGCTGCCGACTGTCCGTCGAATGGAGTCTCAGATCTAGCAGTTTTTGGGGAATCCCGGTACACACGAGACTTTAAGTATATCCACAACCAAAAATCCGCCGGAGTCAAGTCTGACGATTGTCAGGCCCAATCAAACTTACACTCTTATCAGTCGTTCTTAAATGAAAGTGTCCATCAGGACCGGCTTGACTTCAGGTTCAAACTGCGGAGGGACACCATTTTGCATGAAGGTTGGTTGGTTGGTTGGTTGGTTGGTGGGCAAGTACTGAGACGTATGCTACTACCCGTTAGGGAGGCTTTTGTCTCGAAACTCCAGGGTAAACACAAACTTAATCAGCCAGGGTCAAATCATGTACGACTCAGGCAGACGAGGGAAGAAAAAACAAAACAATAATAGGCCCACACAGGCTGTCAGCTAGAGCGGTCAAACAAGATGGGGAAGAGCCACACGTGAAAAGCGGATTAGGGCCGCAACACCATGAGGAGATGAGAGGGCCACAGCCATGATCTCGCTATAGCTCGAGGAAGCATGAAGGTGATCAGAGGTAACGCATGTCTTTCCTGCGATGAACGCGGTCACAAAAACGTAACACACAGTTTTGCAGTGACTCTACATATTTTTCAGCCGAATTCAGGATATAACTCTTCAAAAAAATAAAGGTCCCACAATGAAAGATGCGGAGAAACCACATAAACCAGTCATATGAAGAAAATGCAGTGACTTGGTAACTGCGGTAGCGCCCTCTTTCTGTGACTTTTGGAATTATATTTTTATGCATGGAAAAAATATATAATATCTCTTTGATCATATTCGCACAAATCGAAAATTTTTCCGAGAAATTCTTCTTTTATTGGATTTTTTAAAGTTTGTACGAAGTAGGACGCACACTGTATATAGCAGATAACTTTAATTATTTGACAAAAAACTTTTAAATTTCATCATTTTGCCTTTCTTAGCAAGAGCAGTAAAAAAATGTTAAATCAGTGGGTTTTCTTATTATTATGAATCAGTGTAACTGACACTATATAAATCAAAATCAAAACTAAATCTAGTGCTTCTGTAGCCACAGAAGTCTGCCATTAAATAAAACAAAGAATTGGGGCAATTTAATTTTAAAATTTGTGGTACCTAACACTAAATATGATGTTCATAATAAAACTCGTGCAACGTAGAATTAAAGAAATTTTAATAATAAACTTATGGTTAATAATGAACTTATTATTTTCAAGATATCCTTTATTCTAATGATGAAAAAATTCACTTATGTATCTACTTTAAATCTTCAACATTCGTTGAAGTATGATTTTTCTTGTTTGGGACACCTAATTTTGTAAATAAATCTTTCTGAATTAGATTTCTGTCTGCTTGACCGTGCTCTATCTCTAATGAATACATTCGGATTGCCATGTCATTTTCATATGTTCGTAATGTTTCGTTAAAAATGTTCAGCATTGAAAACAAAGTGTGTAGGATTTACAGATCATTTACAGGGAAACACACAAAATTCAGTTAAATTTGGTCTATGAGAAAACTATTTGTGCTTCATTTTTACATTCTTCTACGTTTACAAGAAGAAAGTATTGGATCTGTGAAAAATTTCGAAATCCAGTTTTTGACGGATTTTTACGTTTTAGAAATTAAAAAAAAAAAAACCATGTTTTCATAGCTGCCAACTTTTAACTAACCTTCCGTAATACCTGGATTACTTTGATCCAGGTTAACATCATTTCAAACCAGAAAATATATTTCATGAATCTTTATTTATTTAATTTCAAAATTGTTAGTGGAACATACTTAATTTCATTTCTTCAAAAAAATTCTGGTTCGAAACTCATTAAACCAGGGTCAAATTAACACACGTATTACGGATAATCTATGTCAGGTTGGCACCTATGTGTTCTTACAAAATGTCTGTCTGTATGTGACACAAATTTTGTGGGTGCTGTATCTCAAGACATAAAGCACAGATTTTTATAAAAAATTATATTAAGTTAGTCCATAATGTAAATTGATGTTGACTAGTTTTTGGTGTAAATCGCGTAATAAATGACGCTGCTATGCTGCACTTTTTACGATTTCCGCAACAACTCTAACTCAAGAACTAAAGCAAGAATTTTTACGAAACTTCAGATTCAGTTAATACTTGACATGAATTGATGCTGTTTATATTTTGATTAAAATCACCCTAGAGGTGACGCTGCTATGCTGTCTTTTGCACGATCACGGCAATAACTCTATCTCAAGAATTAATGGGCGGAGTGTCATCAGATTTCATATTCCGTTAATCCTTGATATAAAATTATTCTATTTAAGTTTTGGTGTGAGTCGCCCAACAGATGGCACTATTATGCTGAATTCTCCCGATTCCCCCAATAGCTCAAAAACTGATGTAATAATTTTATTCAAGCTACAGATTCAGGCATGCGTGATAAATATTATTGCTGATTATGTTTTTGTGTAAATCGCACAAAAAGTGCCATTTTTATGCTGCATTTTTATTACTTACGCTGCAATAATATTTTAAGAACTAATGCAGAAAATTTTATTCCTTTAGAATCTTCACGATGGGCATAAATAGATTGTCATATAATTTTGGCACTGTGATAGAAAATTTTGAAGTATTAACATGTATGAGATAGAAGAAAGTTTTGGAATTGCCACATCTGACTAGTTTAATTTTGTCATGATTGTTAAACGTTGTAAGTTTGACATGCATCACTAAGATGGGATGGACAAATACATGCTTTTTTAAGAGTACTGAATAAGTAACGTTTATAGTCTGTTTATAAAGTCGAACAAAAGAATTTCACATTTTGATAGATAGGGGAAAAATCAGTTGCGCTGCATTGTAAGGTTGTTGTGGATTTTCAAACAAAGAAATTAAACTGGATTAGTGACGTGAACTAAAGATGTTTCTATAGATTGTGGAGTGCATATCATTTGTCGCTCATTTACTGGATAGAAGATTTCGAATACAGGACTGGTTATCTACATTATAAAAAATGACAAACATGTCCGTGCTTAACGTTGTTTTTTTGTTTGTTTATTGAACAACATACATCTGATTTGTGTGCTCGACATGAAGCCTGCTTATAAATCATCGTCAATATTACAGGGACGGGATAGCACAAGGGAAATTTTAAAAACAAGAGATATAAAACCGGGGAGCTCCACACAAAGAGTGCGTGCAATAGAGCCAGTCGGATTCGTATCCCCAACCTCCTACGCTCGAAGGCAATTAGCGGCGTGGTGCTTTGACCAATCGGACACGGAGGCATCGCGTAATGTTGACGTTATTTTGATGCTGGTCAACGCCCTCTGAATACTAGGCTGATACAAAAATGGCGGCAGCCGAAGCGGATTTTTTTCTTAACATATGTATGGTCCCTTAAAACCCTTTCTGGCGAAGTGTGCCGGAATACCTAACTTTAATTCCAAACTTGCAATCGGCACCAATAATATTTTAATAAAATTTTGCTTTTGCAATGAAAGCTTAAATTAAGAAATTTTTAATTTCGAAAAAAAGTGGTTACTAAATTCCAGTGACAGTCGATAATTTCTCAATTTACTGACAGAAATTGCCTGTGCCGCAAAGGGTTAAATTAATACATCAGTATTTTTTGACAGATTTCTTCGATTTGTTTAATCTCAGATAAATAAAGCGGGAAAAAAATCTTAAAAATTATTTTTAATGAAATTCAAAGGACCGTACGCTGAGAAAAATCCTCCTTCATCATCCACCATTTTTGTATCAGTGCTCAGGCCACGTATTAAGGGAGGGGGGCATGTCTGCTGCAACTGCAGATGATAAAATTTTGCTTTTATTTTATTTTTTTCAATTTCTAAAAATCGCATATTTAATCTTTTACACGGTAGAATAGAAAAAATTGCAATTTATTTAAAAAAAATAATTTGTTTGAAAACTGTTGAACTGTTTACTATTTTTCTGTTTTCAAAAATAATTTTCAAGCATGATTTTTTTAAATCAATCTCTATCTTATGCAGATAGACGATTACGAAAGTCAAATCCGTTTGCATCAAAACAGTTAAGTATTTATTTCCCACTTATATTCCAAAACGAAATTATAACTTCATTAATAAGTAAGTCAAATAAAAGAATATAAATAAAACACAAATTTACGACACGTAACCAAACTACTTGCTTACACCATTGAAATTAATAAAGTCAAAATATTGCTGCTGTGAATCTCAAGCCGATTTCTTCGGCTGTTAACGGTAGGCATAAAGAAAGTGTCACTTTTAATATATTTCAAAATTTTATTTGAATACATAATTGCTATTTTTCATATAAAAATAATTTCCGTATCATGATTGGATAATATAAAAATATATACATTAAATAAATAAAGTATTAATTAAACGTAAAAAATCTATATATTTAATTATGATTTTTACCTACATTCTGTAATAAGGGAAAACCGGGTTGAATACCCTAGTAATCCATAATTGCTGTAAATGCGTTTTCCATTGTGGTATGTCTTTTTAAACTTAACTGTTCTTTAGTATATTAATGTGGCGTGTATCGATCATATACAGGACTGCACGACAGTACTTTCATGTATTACTGTGTATGGACAGAATTGCTGAAAATGGATTTTTATTGAGTTACGTGTTTTTAAATTTCTCATTTAGATACTTCGCATTTCATTGCATCGATTAAGGAAACTTCTTAATTAATTCTCTGTTACTGTTGGAAAGTGCTAGTGATTTTCTATGCCAGATGCATGATTTTTCACTCTTGTTAATATTATTCGCTCTATATATTAATATAAGATAACTGTAATGTAATTATAAGTTAAATGTATTAAATTATAGAAATATAATAACCTTGAATTTCTTTTCTTAAAATTCTAGTTCAAGAGCCGACAGCATAGAAACCTAAGGCAGCGAACACAACAAAAAAAATCTTTATTTTATGGAAGAGTAGAAATTGGAGAATTTAATTATCTTTGTCATCCGGAAGTGAAGTGGTGCATAAGCCAAAAATTAATACCACTAGTAGCTATCAAGTAGGTTTATCATTTTGCTTTCCTGTTCCCAGTTTTCCATGTTTTCATGCCTTTGATTGTACGACGAACACAATTATAAATCTACGAGGCAACCCCCAATGGTGTTAATTTTTGGCTTATGCACTACTTCACTTCCGGCAGACATGGATCGTTAGATTCCCCTATTTCTATTCTTCCATAAAATATTTTTTTTTTCTTGTGCTCGATACCTTAGGTTTTTGTGCGGTCGGTTCTTGGACTATCATACTACCCCAAATTTTCGATAAAATATACAAAGATATAGAAGAATATGCATAAAATTTCCCCTCATTTGTGTATTCGGATATTAGTTACGTGTTGTTTCGGTTTTCATCCGTTTACGTTTTATTTCTTTATTCTGGATGAAAATACAAAAATCAGATTTTTTTTAATTACATTCATAAAGGTAACGCAACATATATTTATTATAATTTTTGAAATACCATAGCCTCTAAATGTTCCGATATTTAGTACCACTATTTTCTCAAAAGAAAAAATGAGTTTATTTAATAACAGAAATTTGTATTAAATTTTACCATCTTTAAATAGTGTTGTTCAAAAATCGAAAAATTTAGCAGCTACTAATACTGTTAAAATGCACTAAGTCTAGCTATTCAAGCAATCGGTCATTTAAAATCTATCAAATGAAAATATAATTCAAACAAATAATTTCTTCATAAAATAAACTAAATATAAATCAAATAAATAAAAAATAAAAATATAATAGTTTTAAAAAATAATTCTAGTATGGAGTACTTTTATATAAGTAAACTCCCATCATAAAACTTTGCATGTCGACTACAGTAAATAATTGTCATTATTTTTTTATAAATATAATTCCATTTTTATGAAGATAAATAATACTGTTTTTCATTTAAAAAAATCTACAATTTTTACTTCAGTTTCTTCTATTTTAACCCATTAATACCCAAATTATTTTCTTCATTAAAAATGAAATTTTGGATTTCCCACCACTTTTAAAAGAAGAATAACTTGTATCTTAATTTATTGAGGAATTTGTCTTATGAAAAATAGTGTTTATTTATCATTCTATTTACTGGTGTGAAAAGTGCTTTCTTGCCCTTTTTTATAATCGTCCCTAAAAAGGGATGCTAGGCACTAATGGGTTAAAATTCCAAAATAGATGTTTGCTTACTGATTTTATTTTCAGACTAGTGCGTTGCATGTGTAGCAACAGTGTAAAAAAATGACAGAGGTTTCTTAATATACGAAAGTGTACAATAATCAGGAAAATATATAATAATCTTTTTCGTGTCACTCACAGTTCCAAAAAGTGTTCTTTTATCTTTTGAAACCGCACGAAACAATTTATTTTCGAAATTTAAAGAAGAATTTAGAAAAATAAATTTTTATTGGCTACCGTAATTTTCAGAAACATTTGCTGGTAGCTTGTACAGTGTATTAATCAGTTCTTTGTGCCCGGAAAATCAATTTTACGGATTCTATCAATTTTCAAGTAAATATTCTTGACTGTATAAATGAATTGTTGCATGCAAGTGTAACAAATTAGTGTTAATTTTTATATTAATGTTAATGCTGTATATTTGTCTGTTAAACATGTTTTCTGAATATCAAAATACATTTTTTTAGATTAATTTATGACACGATTTTCAATCGGTAAATTAATTATAAGAGACGTAAATTTTCCATGTGGGTGAAAAAAGTCCGGGCCAGGATTCGAACCAGGGATGTATTGGCTGAAGCCGCCAATGCTCTTCCAACTGTGCCATCCAACTGAGCCATCCCGGACACGAACACTGGAGGACTATTTCACCCAAATAACCTCAAAGATCATACAACCTGGTCTGATAATGGATCAGCTCAACAGAATAAATCGAAGGTCAACCCATATGGAAAATTTACATCTCTTATAATTAATTTACCGATTGAAAAATCGTGTCATAAATTAATCTAGTGTAATTTCGTATGCAGCGTTTTCTGCAGTTTCCATATATTGACCTTCGATTTATTCTGTTGAGCTGATCCATAGCATCAGACCAGATTATATGATCGTTGAGGTTATTTGGGTGAAATAGTCCTCCAGTGTCCGTGTCCGGGATGGCTCAGTTGGAAGAGCATTGGCGGCTTCAGCCAATACATTCCTGGTTCAAATCCTGGCCCGGACTTTTTTCACCCACATGGAAAATTTACGTCTCTTACATTATTTTGTTTTTTATTTATTGAAGCTATTCAGAGCCGCCTGTAGCTCATTCTAATAACTGAAATGACACAGTTTTAAAAATGGAGTAAATGGTAAAAAAAGATTCTAACAACAAAAAATAAATTATTTCTAACCACCGCCGATAGGTGGAAATTTGGTTCTGTACATTAAAAGAAAACATAAGAAACAGACAAAATTAATAATTTAGATAAAATGACATCTTTTATTCAACATATTCCCTTTCCCAACGAGGAATTCGACCACATTCGATGTGACTATCATTCTCTTGCACAACACCTTGCATTCTTTGTACAACATTTTCAATGGCCGAGAGTAACATACCACATGGAATAGCCCTTACATCTTGCATTATGTTGTCTTTTTAAGCTACTCAGATTTGTTACCCCCAGGATAGACTTGCGATTTCAAATAACCCCAGAGCCAAAAATCGCATAGAGTTAATTCCGGAGACCGGAGACAACGATTTATTACTCTTTAGTAAGTGAAGTGATCGCGCAACAGCTGCTATACTTTTGCACCAATATGTGGTAGTGTATCATCCTGCATAAAAATTATCTGACCCAGACATTGTCTCTGTTGGAGTTGTGGAATGACAAAATTAGTCAACATATTATGATACCTTTCTGCGTTAAAAGTACACGTCATTGGTCCTATCGCAGTAAAGTTGTCAAAAAAAGAATGGTCGAAGGATGAATTCGGCTGTAAAGCCACACCAAACAGTAAGCTTTGATGAATTTAACGGAGTTTCTTGTTCTGTATGAGGTTGTTCAGTTTAGTGTCCCAAATTCTACAGTTACGAGTATTAACAGACCATTCAAATTAAAATGGGCTATATCTCCCCATAAAATTCTTCATGGGAAAGCATCATCGATTTCCCTTCTTGTACGGAATGTCAGAGCAAATTTCAGTCATTAATCGTAATCATTGGGTTGAAGTTGTTGCAAGCAGTTGGTCTTGTATGGACAGTAGTGGAGAATTCTCCGCAAGAAGTTATAAAATTAAATTTTCGTTTTTAGAAATTTAAAATTTAATTTATATATTCGCTAATTTTTTTTAAATTTTGGATTTTCAAAAAAAAAAAATAAAATTTTGAATTTTGTTATCTAATTTGATTTGAACATTTTTAATTTGATTAAAATAAATAACTTCCTTTTATAATTATTTTAAAATTAAATTGTTGGTGCTACCATCGATGCAAGAATTTATTAATTATAAATTAACAAATTGGATTTTTTAATTAAAGTATAAGTTGTTTTGTAACAAACATTAAACGAAACCCTCTGTACTATCTGCGACACTTACCCATTTGTCTTTAACCACCCCGTTGGAATTTTTTTTCAAATTATAAATGTCAAAGTTAAAATGTAGCGAAAATCAGATACAATAAAACAGATGTAAAACTTTTTAATTTAATTTAATTTTGTTTAATTCAATAATTTATTCATTTTTTGGCTTATACTGGGATTATTACAGCTAAATAGCTGAGGGGTTCGATGACATGCGTGAAGAGGTTCAGTTTTAACATCGAACATTTTAACTTTGAAATTAACAATTTGCGAAAATTTTGACGGTTAAAAAAGAAGCATATTACCAATTGGAAATCTATTCATGGCATAACAAAAAAGTACAAAATATATAAGCAATGATTTGCGCATGCTACTAAAAAACAGTTAAATAATGGGTATATCTTATGGAACATAAGTATATAGTGTAATCATGTTGAAATAACAAAATGACTGTATTTTTACTAATGGAACAGAAATCGTGCTGCCCTTTATCGTTTAATGAATCATTTAATGACCTTTCAAAATATCTACTGGAAAAGATTTATTTCTCGCTCTATCTTAAAATAATACATGTAAAGATTACTACACAAGAATGTATTTAAAAAAACATATTGGGTATTAAAAATAGATATATAAATATTAATAATTAATAGTGAGTTAAGCTTTAAGACAGTAACTGTATTTTGTTTATATAGCTGATGAATTAAATATATATACATATATTCCTGAGAATATATAAAGTAAAATAAGTAAATATTTATTAAATAATAACATTTAATAGTGGATCAAGCAAAAAACAGTAATTGTATTAAGTTAAATAACTGATGATTTAAAATGATATATACGCGTATACTATATACCAGTACATAAAATTAAATATGTAAATTAGTAAATATGTAAAATTACGATATGGATGATTCATTATGAGTATTTATACAATATTACAGCAGATTAATGTACTAAAATCTCTGCCACAATAGTACATAATCACTTAAATAAATAAAATAAATAAATTATGTTGCTCATTAAATATAAATTAATAATTTAAAATGTTGAAAATGATAAATAACAATTAAAAGTTATCTCAAACTTGCATAAAATTTAAAATATATAATTATAGGGAAGAGGTGAGAAAACTGTGATATATTTATAGTAGCGATCCTGAAAGCCCTACGCATCACTTTATTGGACTTTCGCAATCAAATACCTGAATCTCAGCCTCAATTTCATTATGTGCACAATATGCTAACAGCTGGGATGCGCGAGTTCTTAATTTTTTAACACTTTCCAACATAGTTGAAAAGTTTTTATCATTTTGGTTTGCTTGTCTACTGTCTGTCAGTCGTCTGTCCGTGCTCTAACTCTCATAAATACGTTCAGATTGCTATGTAATTGCTATTTGATAATGATGTTTATTATGGAATGTTTACTATTAAAAATGAAGAATTTAGCATGTATTTCATAGTTAACTCAAAAAATAAAAAAAAAAAAAAAAAAAAAAAAAACTCCGTTACATTACGGTTAATAGGAGAAAAACGTTTGTGATATATTTTAATGATGTTATATTATTACAAATATAAAAACATAATTAAACTGATATGAATTTCTGACGTGCACAAAAGCAGGCTTTTTGTAGAATATGGAGCGCAAAACATTTATCATTCATTTACAGGGTCAAACAAAAGGATTAGATTACATACTGGCCTACGGGAAAAATTGTTTATAGCGTATTTTAATTATTTGACACTATTTTGAAAATAAGAAAAATGATATACTTCAGTAATGATGTTCACTACAATATTCTTGCTATAGAATATTATTTGTGGATAGTTGAAAATAGATATAAAAATTGAAGAACAATGGACGACCTCTCAAAAGGCGCAGTTGAATATATGTAAAATGGAGGAATAATGATGAGGTCAGCTAATTATTTGTGCTATTATCATTTTTTCCCTCTTTCTCTCTGATCTTGCAAGTAAAATAGGTTTCTTTGCCTGAAAATAACAAAAATGCAGTGTGACAATAAATAGTTTGAAGTTTGAAAGAACTTTACGCAATATATTTTAAACGCATATTTTTTTCAAAAGAAGCGACTAACTTAGAGAATAGTGATTAAAAAAATTTAAATTGCTATTACTGATCATACGTAGATTTTGACTGATGAACAGAACTTAATTTTTATTTATATTTTTCCCTCGAAACTTTGTTTTTTAAGAAGTTACTTTTTTAATATGTTACTACTTTGAGTTATGACTAGATCTTTTTTCATTCCTTTGTATCATAAAATGTGTTACAATTTTTTTATTTTCAGAAATAAAATTTGCAAATAAAATAAAATAAACTCTGAGTGTATTTTTATAATCTAAATTAAATAGTTAATTTTCACTTCAGTTTTGTATTAAAGATTAATTCCTAGAAAAGCCTTACACGTAACACATAAGCTAGACTTTACAAATGTGAAAAATGCCAATGAAATTCTATCATATATTTTATTTTAAACCATAAATTGCTTGAAGTATAGTTATTTATTAATTTTGGAATCTATGCAGTTATGTATTTTAAATCATATGCATAATTAAATGTCTTACAAACTTGGCGACTCTTTTGGCGGTCTTCCCAATGAGATTTGAAAAGCAAACCTGTGAAAATTTATTTTTCACCGTCAACCGTGTTGAGGCGGGAAGTTCATCACTTTTGTGTCAAACTGCTTTTGTGATACACTAGATTAAGACTTAATACATAGGAGATTAACATTTAAGTATGTCTGAAGACGGAGAAGTGAAGAAAGTCAAGAAAACTAAAAAGAAAACTACCAAAGTTACCGTTGACAGTGAAGATGGCCCTGTGGAAATTACTGAAGAAAAGACAGAGGTAAAGGAATTTTTTAAATAAGATACTTAATTGCAGGAATGTTTCTGAATAAGTCAACATTCCACTCAGATTAGTCTAAAATAGCTTTCCAGCTACAACTAACATAAATTGAGATGCATTTTTAAGTGATTGAACGAAATTTTAGACTATTTTATGAGTTAATTTATGTATTTATTAATCAGTAGGAAAGTGCCCCCTCATTTCGTAGATGCAGTTAGTGTTTATACTCCTCAAATCATTATCAAACGCAGATTAGATATTTTTAAAAATGAGCTTTAAGAAAAATTATCCCTTTATAAAAAAAAAAAAAAGTAAAGTTTTAAAAATTATAACTTTTTGAAATATTTTGCAAGTTTGGTCATCATACATGCAAATTAAAATGAAAAGAAAAGGGCACTGTGGAAATTGCAGGTAAAAACTGAGATAAAGGAATTTATTAAATAGAACAATTAATTGCAAGGATAATTATAAATTAGTATTAGTTTAAAATGAACTTTAAAATGAACTTTTAGTCACACGTAAGAATATATTTCTAAAAGTTTGTTTTGAATCGTATATAATGTTTATGAGGTCAGCATCTATTTTCTATGCAAATAAAAAAAAAACGCACAACGATGAATGAGGTATCTTACGAAAAGATTTAGAAGAGACGTTTTATATAGTATACTCACATTTCGTTGAAACACTATTCGAATAAAAAGTTTAATTAATTAAAATTTAATGAAAAAAAGGTATTAGGAAATAATACGAAAGATTGCAGTATAAATGTCTCGGACTTGTCAGCTGTCTTAAGAATATTTTAAGAGTAAATTTCTTGGTTTGAAAGGTTGAATTTATCAACCAACAGTAAAATTAACACACCATATAAATATAGCAGAAATTAGTCCCGTGGAAGTTGCAGAAGAAAAGGTCATTGGAAAATAATTTATTAAACGAGTCAATTAAAATAGTATTTTTGGACTTGATCATTAGGCCACTCAAATGTCTAGGCTTTTAGCTATATTTGGGAAAATTAAAAGATATTTGTAAACAATTTTTCAATACCATTTTAAAAATTAATTTCGGTTTTGAATTTATCAATAAATAAATTGGCACATCACACAAAAGTAAAAGAAAAAGACCCCGTAATGCAGAAAAAGAGACCAGGAGGAATAAGTATATAAGATAAGCTGTTAATTGAATAATATTTTTTTTAATTAGACCACCCCCTCATTCATATAACGCAAAAATAGACTTATGACTATACATAAAATAAATACAAAATAGTTCTACAATCTTATTCTAAATTTTGGAATACCTTTAAAATACATTTTTGTTTTAGAATTATTGGTCTATACAGATTTTAAAAACTAATTTCTGTTATAAACTTATAAATCAACAAGAAAATTGCACAAAAATAAACATTAAATAAAAGTAAAAGAAAAAATCATCGTGAATATTGCTGAGGAAAATATCATGATAAAGGAATTTGTTAAGTTCTGCAATTAATTACAATACAATTTTTGAACTAAACCATTATACTATTCTAATAAGATTAAACTGATATCCAGTTGCACGTGATTTCATTTCTTTTTCCTTCCATTTTTAACAACGTACGAATAAATCCAAACATCATAATTAATAGCAATCTAGAACCGGGCAACACAGTAACAAAAGTGATAAGATAAATAGCGAAACAGCCATAAAAATCAAAGTATTATTAGGTAAATTTTTGCATGAGGCGATCAAGCGACTTCCGCCCCGGCAGATAGGGGCCTGGTCTGCAGTACAATAATAATAATAATAATAATAATAATAATAATAATAATAATAATAATAATAATTAGCAAAAATACATTTTTAAATGTTTGATCATAATATTAGAATAAATTTCTGCTTTAAATTTACCAATCCGTTCTGTTATTTACAGTTAAGACATCGCATAAATGACTTTCTCATTTCAGTCTTTTACTTAATTAAACATAAAAGTTATTTATACTTTGTATGTATATATATAACATTTAGCTCCTGACCAATGTTGCCAGTCTACTCCTTTGAAAATTAAAATTGGTTGATTTCCATTATTTTTTTTCAATTAGAAATAACATTTATTCTATTTTCGCTTTATTTGTTATATCATTAAATAATATGAATAATAGTGTTTTAACAACCTGTTAACAATCACTCAAGCTGAATTTTTTTTTAAGTAGCTGAATGGTATAACTGCGCTTTCTGAAACATAATAACCCTAAATCTAAATCTCTTTCTAAATCTAAAAACATTTTTTTTTTTAATTTGAGTAATTTTTGAGAAAATTTATAAATTCAAAATTTCTTACCTTTTTTTCTTTACTTTTATAATTGATTATTAAAAATGTTCTCTTATTTAACAAAAACAAAAGGAATAGGTTTTTAATCATATTTTTTAATAAATAATAAGTTTTTTTTTTTTTTTTTTTTTTTTTTTTTTTTTTTTAAGTTTAACCCATTTTTATCATAGACGCATAGACGCGTCCATTTTAGATTTTCTTTTCAGCATTTCCAAAACCAAACAGAAAAATTTCGAAAGAAGAATTTGTACTCCCAGCAGCAATGTACAACACAAGCAATATATAAACAATTACATCAAAATGTCGTATTAAATAAAACAAAAATTATAATTCAGAATTTCTGGTATGAATTCTGAATTTCTGAATAAAAATGAAATTCCTTAAGTGCGCACTTCGTATGCAAATGGGTTAAAATCTAAAATAGCCAAGAGGGCCCATTGACAACCTAATATTAAACCAATGGCAACGTTCTTTTTTTAATTTCTGGTTTTCATTTGAATATATTTAATTGGAATTTTTGCATTGAATATCTGGGGTCAATCTAACCTGACCCTTTTTGATTCTCTTGATTGATTGTTTTATGAGGTCAACCGTGTGTTTTAAAACGGGTTCCGACTGTGAAAGTATCCACATGTAAAACAGCTGCAACCAAAGTCGAAAATGTACAAAGTACAGTCGTGGGAAAAAGTAAACACCCGCTATTAACACTGCAAAAAATTATTTTTTAAGAAAGTTACTGGGATCAAACGATGAAATAAAGACTACTTTTAAGTGATGTATATAAGATTTGCTTAGGAGGGCATCCAGTGTTGCCAGCGGGCTATACTTTTTAAATTCAGGTTGTTTGATTCCCACCATTTTTTCAGTAGCGTATGACTCATCATACTCTGATATTATTTAATCTGTAATTAAATAATATCACTATTTCTACTTCAAAAAAAGTGGTGGGAGTCAAGCTATACGAATTTATCAAAAAGTAGCCCACTGGCAACACTGAAGACATCTACTTATCAAAACAAACCCACTTTTTTAATATAATACCCAAGTTTGACATCATCAAGAAATTGTACATCGTTCAATTTTCCTATATCTAAATTTTAATGAAATTCGTGTGATTAGTTTACAGAAAATAATTATTTTAAAATGAACATATTTTAGGGGTTGTTCCAAACTGAAATTCCGTATTCGATTTTTGAAATGCTACAGAATAACTATGTCACTTCTATTAACATTTTATTTCTTGCCAATAGTAACATTTCACTCGGTTGTTTAAATAAAATGAGTAAAATATTTTTTTCAAATTATACATCATAGACGGCCCCTTAAACCATCATTTTGAAGTCTTATAATCATAACTCGAAAACTACTTGGAATAAATGTTCTAAAATGAGAATTTTCAGAGTGCAGGACGTAATAAATATAAATCGATCAAAAATTGTAGGTTGCATTTCATACTTTTTTCGAATATTTATTTCATAATTCAAATTTTTTACTAAATTTTTAGAATTACTAATTCAGTGTATTGTTTTGGAGATTTTAGTATTATAACTACGTATAAGAATTATCACGTTAGTATTATAATTTCAAAAGCTATTAATAAAAATACGAAAATGTAATTTAACTTTAGAAGCTTCAAATTTTAAATGTCTATAATTCAAAAACTTAGCATCCAGATGATTTGATGCTTCATTGCTACTCGTAGTTTGAACCGAAGATTTAAAATATTATGTCAAAATTGGGTGTTGCCATTGAAAAAACAAATTTTGATTTAATTTTGATTTGTAACTGACCCGTAAGTAAATTTTATTTACACAATTTCAAAGTAGACTTTATTTTAAATCATTTGGTACCCGTAATCTTCTACTATCATATTTAGTTCCAGAGTTAGTAGAGGGTGTTTATTTTATTTTATTTTTTTCCATGACTTTGAAAAGATTGTCAACAATCCCAGATATATTATGCAAAGAGAGAAATAAATAAAATATTAAATTTAAGCGAAAACTTTGAAAAGAATAGATTGCCATAGGTTTAATATTTGCGAGCAAGCGTCTTCGCGTTACTACTGCAGGCTGTTGAGGAAAAAGAAATTTAGGGCACGATTTGGAGTATTCTCTTAGGCCTATGAAAAAATCATCGGGCATAAGAGAGCTAGAAAATTATATTTTTGGAAATATAGCTGATGTTTTGTTTTTCTTGAATGCAATAGGAATATAATGTGAAATAAATATTATGTGTAGAAATTCGCAAAAATCAAGTGTTATTCTGGACGTGAGGGGAGGTCTTTATTTAAAACAAATTTTACAAAGTTTCAGCAACATGTTTTTTTTTTTCAGATATTTGTGATAGTTTATTTTTTCACTCTTATAATTAATAGTAAGATGGATTTATCACCTCTTCGATTTATCATAAATAAAATGCCAGTAAAATTAAAAAAAAATAAACCTCAGTTATGATTTGGGAAATTATCTTGAATCCATGAAAAAATCATCCAGCATAGAAAAGCTGGAAAATTTCATTTTGTTAAAGTGTATCAGAGGTTTATTTATTTATTTATTTATTTATTTACTGGAGATTTCAGATTGTTGCATAAAAAAAATATTTATTTTACTTTGCGTTTTATTTTACTTTTATTTTATTTTACTTTTATTTTATTTATGTTTATTTTTCATCCTTGAAGAGTGTCTGAAATAATTTTGTATTATTCAAATTATTAACGAAGTTACAACCTCTTCAACGTCCGTCTTCCCAATTTTCAATATGTAAAACTATAAATTTGCTTTTTAAAAAATATATAAAACAATATTTTCCAAAACGTAGTGCAAATTACCGTTCAAACCTATTATCGAAAGTATAGTCGGGTTTGAAAGGGAACCGTTTTTCGGTGAACTAATACAATGTTTTAAAAAAAGTAAATGTTAAATATTTTCTCAAGACTTAAAAATTGAAAATCAAAAGCTTCATCTATAAGTCAATTTTCAAACAAGCGCCATTTTGTTTGATATGGATCAATTTAAATGGATATAGGCTCATGACCCTTCAAATTTAAATGATTTCTACAAAAATATCATTTTGTTTTTCAGATGACTATATGATGCATAATCCTGCAACACGCAAAATTCTAACATTACTTTATAAAATTGGTGGCAACAAGCTGCCACAAATTTTATCGAGTAATTAAGACTATATAATGGAGTAATTTAAGCTGATATTACTGTTGCCATATTATACACTAGTGCAACGTAACGCCAATCATTTCGGTTAAGTTTCTCTATAAAATGGAGGTAGCAATGCTGCCACCAATTTTATGGAGTAACGTTACAACAATTTTTTTTTTTTTTTTTTTTTTTTTTGATTTGAAATATTGCGATTTGAAATAAGGATACCGCAATCATTTTTTATATTTTTAACGCAAAAAATTGTCTAAATATCGGCAGAAATGTGCTTGTTTTTAGTGTGGAAAATTCGTTTTTGCTTAATTGTCTGATCATTGAGTGAAAATTTCTTTAGCACCTAATTTTTAACACTTCACAAAAAAGTTGAAAAGTGTTTATGATTTCGGTTTGTCTGACTGTCTGGCCGTCTGTCTGCACTCTAACTCTCGTAAATATATGCGGATCACCCTGAAACTTTTGGAAATTATTACATTTACCATAGCATGAACACTATTGCAAATAAAATTTCTTCACGATTAGTTTATTTACAGGGACAGTCAAAAGTTTTCAGTTACATTACGGCCTACGGAGAAAAATCATTTCAAATAAACTTTAAAGATCTTACACCCTGTCAAACATATTAAAATTTATATGCATCCTGTGAAATATGCGGTGAAAATAATGGTTATTATTAATTTACAAGGCCTCGCAAAAGAATTCCATTACATAATGGTAAAAGAGGGAATTGTTTGCATCGTACTTTAATCATATTGAACTATTTCATATGTACTAAAATTGATATAAATCGCTGAAGCTTAATATAAATTATTTTACTCAAAATACAAAGAGCATAGCATTTACAGGAACACACAAAAGATTTCAAATGGTATATTCTATCTAAAGTGCTGTATATTATCTATGATGGCTGATGGATGGATCAAATTAAATTTTAGTTATGATATGCGCTTTTAAGTTTCCCTAAATTAATGCACATTAAATTGTGTGTATAAATGGTATACTTGATATACCGGGCTACACAAAAGAGCTCCTAAAATTTAGTGAATATGAGCGTAATTTATTTAAAGGTGGTTTTTAAATAAGTTATGTATTTTTAAGCTGAACTGCATTCAGTTTACTAAGAAATGTTTCTAGAATATAGATAAAAGTATATACAGAACCACACAAAGAATTGGATACATGTTTGCCTATGAATCATAATTTCTGGAAATGTGATTTCAGTAGTTTTAAGAATATTTTAGTTTGAACTAAATTTTAGTTAAATATTTGCATGTAATAAAGGTACTAGATAAACTACAGGGCTGAACTAAAGTATTCAAATATGTTTCTGTCTATTTGTATGAATTTCTGAAAGAGAAACTAAAACCCGGTAGGCGTTTTCTTGCTAAACTAAATTTCCCCATTATATATTATATATCAATCGACAGATCAGATACAAGGCTGTTCAAAAGTATTGGAATACATATTTGGCTATGGACAATAGCACCTTATTTCCCTAAATAACGAATTTTTGTTAAAGACTTCAGGAACTGTTGGAAAGCGTTTCATTATCTATACTTAATGCATTATTTTTCTCTTTTGTTATATTTGCAAAGTACAATATTTCTTAATGCAAAATATGTGCAACCGTCTGCAGTAAGATTTATGAGTAAAAATTTGAAAACTTATTTATTTATTTTGTGGAAGAATATTTATTTATAATTAAACTTAGAATATCAATGTCACATCAGATTATTTGATGATGTTCATAGTTGTTGTTGTTTTTTTACTTCTATAGTTACTTGTAAAAATTGCTCTCTTATTCAACAAAGAAGAAAATAACAAAAAAATAATTGAAATTTTAAAATAAAAATTCAAGTTAAAATTTTTAAATTAAAGAAAAAATATTCCTCATGTATGATTTGTAAAGTTAGCTTGTATTTGTAAAAATGGCAACAAGGATAGGAGAGCTAGAAAATGATGTATTGTTGAAGGATATCAGAGGTTTAGATTTCCTTTAATGCAATATGAATAATCCTATGTATTCATAACTTTCTTATCTTAAATTAACTATTGAATCAAGCATGTAGCTCTTACTAGTTTGTTTATAGGAAAATATAAAATCAAAACATTCAAAATTTGTCACCAGGACAACGTCGGAAATAATGAACGAATTGAACCCTTTTAGGGACAATATATTGATTTTGCAAGTGTCTTAGATTAATTCGTAAATCAAGTATGTTGCACTGATATGTTCATTTATAGGGCACGCGAAAGTTCTGTATAGCACTTATTGATTAGTTTGAGCTATTTTACAAGCTGTGGGTGACAACAAAATTTTAAAATTTTTCATGTAATTGTCTCATTTTTATTCAATTTTATTTGGTAAGCCTTATTTAATATTTCCTTGCAGATTACTTTTTTCGCCAAAATAACAAACTTAGAAGAAATGATACTAATTTGTTTAGTTTGTATTAAATCTCATGTATGTATCTTAATGTAAAAAAATAAAGAAATCAACTTAGTCTTCCGGCTGGGCTGGAAAAAAACTTTTTTAAAAAACAATAACAGTCATATGAACCCTTAAATCTAAGACAATGACTTTGATACAACAAAAGAATTTCTTCACAGCATAGTTTTCCAGTATATTTTTATATACTCTAATTATGATTTCAAGCCTCTTTTATGTAATACATCATGGCGTCTTCGACGAAAGAGATGTAATCCGGTAGGTGTCTCAATGTTAGCTCTCCCTTTGTTGTCTGCCGAAATCCTCTTTTCAGAAGTAATTGACGACAATACAAAACAGAGCTCTCTTTCTGCTCCTGCTCCATCTTGGTATTTTGCCACAAAAGTGACAGTTCAATAAAATGCGAAACAAAGCCTGCTTAGATGTAAAAAACGAGCAGGAGAAGCAACATATTTTTTTTATCTAATCGGAAAATAAACGTGGCTAATTATCCCTGTAAATAAGTGGTTTTCAATCATTTAATTTTATTTCTCGTGGAAGAGGAAGTATCTTCTTGCAAATGTCAAACATTAGAATCTGTTTTTGCGAAATGTTTATAAATTTTTAAATGAAATTTCGAAAAACAAATAACTTTTTCGAAATTTGCTCCTCAAAAGAATAGTTAGGTGATACACTCCGATTTTATTTTTGCATTTATTGTAAATCTGGCCAAGATATAAAAATGTCCTATAGAATTTGGACTGATATTGATAGGCAAAAAAGTTATACTTGGTTGAATTTTTAAATATTTTAGAGCTTTCGTTCCTACCCTTTATTCATTGAAATAAGCTTCTCTTTTTTTTTTCTTTGTTATAGTGTATCATACGTCTTTACATAGATTTTCCTTCATTAAACCTGCTTTTAATTAATCTAATTAATAATATCTATAAAATCTTTATTCTATATAGGATGCTCACTACTGTGGTTCTAAACTACTAATTTTTAAACAATTAATTTTAGAGATATTGTTCAGATTGAAAAAAAATCAAATGATGTTCTACATTGTGTTAACACATCCAGTGCCACGTCAGTCGCCGGTAATTGACAGTATAAAATACGATATTAAATTTTACTTTGCAAATAATTACTTTACAAATAAGTTTTAAGTAATTTCAGGGTTGTATCATGAATGTTGTATATTTCTCAGCAAAAATTTGTAATGGGTATTATTAAAACACAGTAAACGTAAAAAAAAAGTTTGGTTGTCTTTCACAGGTATCACAAAATGTGGCAATTTGATGAGTTAATTTTCTGGCCACTCCTCTACCAAATTATGACGAATTTTCTTCGTTACATAGTTTCCAATATTGTCGCACTTTAGAGACTTTTACACTTTTTTTTAACCAATACGGGAAATGGTTGTTTTCGGTTTTGAACAGACCTCATGATGTCCGCATTTTATTTTTTATACCATTTTTAACCTCCGTGATCCTTTAGCTTTTCTTCTCTTATCACGACTCTAGCGAAAACCAAGTTGGGGAGAAAAAAAATCAAAAATTGAAACCGGACAAATTTTAAAAGAAAATGGGTTAAATCAAAGATACCGAAAAGCGGGAAGGGTAGGCTCGTGGTCCGAAGCTGCTGAACGATCGCAGCTGCGTCGAGCTTATTATTGTTAAACGACTAGCTGACTACTTGCATTGGATAAACTCGGATCTGAATGTTGTAAACTTTCGACATCTGAATCTGAATCTAACATGCCAAATTGATTAGAATTTCATTTTCCAAATGGCTGCTGTAATTTGTTAAATTTTTTTTTTATTTTTTTGTGTGTGATTGTGTAACAAAAAGACAGATAAAATAGACTTGGCACGCAAAGTGTTAACAGTCATTTACGTTGTAGTTGTTTTTGGTAAAAGTTGCGAAATTTAAATTTTTATACCATTCTTTTTTTTTTTTTTCCATTCTCTAACAAGTGTAACAACAAACCTTACTTTTTTTTTACTTCCAAATTTACTGAGTTAGGATTTAGGATCGGATAGAACATAGAGAATTTTTCCTAAAAATAGGACAAAGGGATGGATAGAACCCAGCGACTGTATAAAAAATTTAATTTCGCAATTTGTCGCAAACGATTGCTTTGAAGTAAATAGTTTTCAATATGATGCAGAACATCATCTAAAACATTTTGTTATTGGAATTATGCCTCTAATTCTAATGGCTTACAAATTATCTGTGCTAAAATGGTAAGGGGGGGACAACTTCCATAGTGTAAAAGAATTTTGAAATGTCAGTAACTTTCAAGGATTTAATGAAGGCATACCAAATTAAACTTATATGGCACATTATAAAAAAAAAGCGAGAAGATTATTACAGTAAAAATTGTACGGCGTACTTATAAAAACCTTATTATAGTCAAAAATTCCATTAGCTATAATTTTTTGTTTATAAGACAAATTTCGTACGCAGTTTTTCATATTTACATCAAAGTCTGAGAAAGAAATCGAAATGTGTCAATTACTTAATTCTCCTTTTCAGAAAAAAAAAATAAAAACTAAATTAAATTACATTAGATTAATTTTGAAACACGATTTGGGTGAAATAGTCCTCCAGTGTTCGTGTCCGGGATAGCTCAGTTGGTAGAGCATTGGCAGCTTCAGCCAAAACATCCCTGGTTCGAATCCTGGCCCGGACTTTTTTCACCCAAAAATGAAAAATGGAAAAATTACATCTGTTATAAATTAAATTAATCGTCAGAATAAAATTCCTTCTTGAATCTTTGGTGACAAAAATGTTTTTCTACTCTTTTCTTTCTATTATTTATAGTTTTAAAATTATCAAATTGTAATTTACAGTATTAATTATATAGGAAAATATTTTTTTCTCGAATTTGAGAAATTATTACTAATATTTACTATTATTTAATATTATAAACTTAATTTATATTAAAGCTTGTTATGCAACAGTGTAAAACTTTCTCACTAGAAAGCCCGTATTAATACATTCACTAAGCTATAGTTCACTATGTTTAGGTGCAATATAAGCAATATTTAAATTAATATAACTCTAAAGATTTAATGAATTTTTAATACATAGAACAATAATTCATAATTTCAAGGTTAACATTATATATGCGATTACGTATTTTTAGACTACATTGAAAGAATTATCTATTTTTTAATATGTAAAAAAAACAACATTACATTTTTACCTGACTGCAAAGAAGGGCTATGTGTTTCACGCGTGTCTGGGTATGTATGTATGTGGATTTCTTTATACCCTCAATACATCCCAACGGCTTGATGGATTTTAATGAATGATGTCTCTATCGATTCGTCTTAACCGTCCAATGGTTATAGTCCAGGTGTTGTTTTCATAAATTCAAAATCACGGTCGTAAAATACAAAATGGCAGTAAAGATGAAAAAATACGCAAAAAGTTTGAGTGTCATATCATTGGATAGATCTTTCAGAAAGAAGGCGAAATATATATTTGAATTGAAATTTGAATGAAATACAGGGTCATGAAAAATCGAAGCGAATGGAAAATATAACAAATATCTCGGCAATTAATTATACGATCGACTTCATTATTTATGCAAAATTTATATTTTTTTTATTGATTTTTATTCACTCCTTAAAATAAACAATTTCGTAAATTTTTATATGCTTTTCATAGAACAAATATTTCAACAGTCTGAATAAAATACTTCCGAATAATCTTGGTTACTGATATTCAATAGGTTTCTTTAAATTATTACATACTAAGCACACACTAAATTTCAAATCTCTATTTCAAATTGTTCGGGAGATAAAGCGTTTACAGACACACAGAAACACAGACGCACGGCTTTTTTTTTTTCTTTCTTTACTTATGTTTTTCGGAATTTCTAGTATCCGAAACGTGTAAATCCCTCAAAAAAATTGTTCGACTTTTGAAACAATTACAAGACTTACCCTATATTATGTATGATGTGTAAGTAATAAAAGATACGGTATCATTACATGAGTGGAAGTCAAGCGTAAACTAGTTACATTTTTGGAATTCTGACCCCCATCAGGAATCAAATACTACCATTTAAGAAATTGTGCACAATATTTTTACCGTTCAAGATAAATGAAATTTACGATTTATTTTTGCAACAGAAAAAAAAAATATATATGTGTGGCACTCGGGGACTGCCGCGGTAAAGCTATTGCATAGCATTTTTTATCAACTTATGCAAAAATACCGCGTCAATGTCTGCTGAAGTCTATCTAAGGATACCACGCCGAAGTCTGCCAAACTCAAACGTCGTTAGCCGGAGTGTTAGGATTTTTTCTCGTTACGGAATTCCTAGATTCGGTCGCCGCGCTCAAAGCCCAGGATAATAGCTATGCAATAGCTTAATAAATTACCAAACAAAATTTGGTCGCGCTACGAAAATTAGATCGCGAGTTATAAGCATTTTAAATTTTTCGACCCTCACGGTTGGGGGGTCTCCTGTCACCAAAAATTAACACTGTCTCATAAAAAATTACCAAACAAAATTTGGCCGCGCTACGAAAATTAGATCGCGAGTTATAAGCATTTTAAATTTTTCGACCCTCACCGTGAGGGTCTCCTGTCACCAAAAATTAACAATATCTCATAATAAATTACCAAACAATATTTAGCCGAGCTACGAAAATTAGATCGCGAGTTATAAGCCTTTTAAGTTTTTCGACCCTCACCGTGGGGGGGTCTCCTTTCACCAAAAATTAACAGTCTCATATTAAATTACCAAACAAAATTTGCCCGCGCTAGGAAAATTAGATCGTGAGTTATAAGCGTTTTAAATTTTTCGACCCTCACCGTGGGGGGGGAGGGGTCTAATGTCCCCAAAAATTAACACTGTCTCTAAATAAATTACCAAACAAAATTTGGCCGCGCTACGAAAATTAGATCGCGAGTTATAAGCCTTTTAAGTTACTCGACCCTCACCGTGGGGGGTCTCCTGTCACCAAAAATTAACAGTCTCATATTAAATTACCAAACAAAATTTGGCCGCGCTACGAAAATTAGATCGTGAGTTATAAGCATTTTAAATTTTTCGACCCTCACCGTTGGGGGTCTAATGTCTCCAAAAATTAACACTATCTCATAATAAATTACCAAACAAAATTTGGCCGCGCTACGAAAATTAGATCGCGAGTTATAAGCATTTCAAATTTTTCGACCCTCACCGTGGGGGGTTTCCTGTCACCAAAATTTAACTGTCTCATATTAAATTACCAAACAAAATTTGGCCGCGCTACGAAAATTAGATCGTGAGTTATAAGCATTTTAAATTTTTCGACCCTCACCGTGGGGGGGTCTAATGTCGCCAAAAATTAACACTGTCTCATAATAAATTACCAAACAAAATTTGGCCGCGCTAGGAAAATTAGATCGCGAGTTATAAGCATTTTTAATTTTTCGACCCTCACCGTGGGGTGTCTTCTGTCACCAACAATTAACACTGTCTCATAATAAACTACCAAACAAAATTTGGCCGCGCTACGAAAATTAGATAGCGAGTTATAAGCATTTTAAATTTTTCGACCCTCACCGTGGGGGGGGGGTCTAATGTCCCCAAAAATTAACACTGCCTCATAATAAATTACCAAACAAAATTTGGCCGCGCTACGAAAATTAGATCGCGAGTTATAAGCATTTTAAATTTTTCGACCCTCACCGTGGGGGTTCTAATGTCCCCAAAAATTAACACTGCCTCATAATAAATTACCAAACAAAATTTGGCCGCGCTAAAAAAATTAGATCGCGAGTTATAAGCATTTTAAGTTTTTCGACCCTCACCGTGAGGGGTCTCCTGTGACCAAAAATTAACAGTCTCATATTAAATTACCAAACAAAATTTGGCCGCGCTACGAAAATTAGATAGCGAGTTATAAGCATTTTAAATTTTTCGACCCTCACCGTGGGGGGGGTCTAATGTTCCCAAAAATTAACACTGCCTCATAATAAATTACCAAACAAAATTTGGCCGCGCTACGAAAATTAGATCGTGAGTTATAAGCATTTTAAATTTTTCGACCCTCACCGTGGGGGTTCTAATGTCCCCAAAAATTAACACTGCCTCATAATAAATTACCAAACAAAATTTGGCCGCGTTAAAAAAATTAGATCGCGAGTTATAAGCATTTTAAATTTTTCGACCCTCATCGTGGGGGGTCTCCTGTCACCAAAAATTAACAGTCTCATATTAAATTACCAAACAAAATTTGGCCGCGCTACGAAAATTAGATCGTGAGTTATAAGCATTTTAAATTTTTCGACCCTCACCGTGGGGGTTCTAATGTCCCCAAAAATTAACACTGCCTCATAATAAATTACCAAACAAAATTTGGCCGCGTTAAAAAAATTAGATCGCGAGTTATAAGCATTTTAAATTTTTCGACCCTCATCGTGGGGGGTCTCCTGTCACCAAAAATTAACAGTCTCATATTAAATTACCAAACAAAATTTGGCCGCGCTACGAAAATTAGATCGTGAGTTATAAGCATTTTAAATTTTTCGACCCTCACCGTGGGGGTTCTAATGTCCCCAAAAATTAACACTGCCTCATAATAAATTACCGAACAAAATTTGGCCGCGCGAAAAAAATTAGATCGCGAGTTATAAGCATATAAATTTTTTCGATCCTCACCGTGGGGGGTCTCTTGTCACCAAAAATTAACACTGTCTTATAATAAATTACCAAATAATATTTTGCCAAGCTACGAAAATTAGATCGCGAGTTATAAGCATTTTAAATTTTTCGACCCTCACCGTTAGGGTCTCCTGTCACCAGAAATTAACAATATCTCATAATAAATTACCAAACAAAATTTGGCCGCGCTACGAAAATTAGATCGCGAGTTATAAGCATTTTAAATTTTTTGACCCTCACCGTGGGGGGTCTCCTGTCACCAAAAATTAACACTGACTCATAATAAATTACCAAACAAAATTTGGCCGAGCTACGAAAATTAGATCGCGAGTTATAAGCATTTTAAATTTTTCGATCCTCACGGTGGGGGGTCTCCTGTCACCAAAATAAATAAAACCACCAAAATAAACACTGTCTCTTAATAAATTACCAAACAAAATTTGGCCGCGCTATGAAAATTAGATCATAAGAAACATAAGTTTGAGACTTGATATCCTAATATCTGAAAAATACCACGTCAGCCGAAGTCTACCGAAGGATACCGTCCCGAAGTTTTCCGAACGGAAACGACGTTAGCCGAGTGTTAGGTTTTTTCGTTACGGATGTGTTAGGATTTTTCGCGTTACGGAATTTTTGGATTCGGTCTCCGCGCTCAAAGCCCGCGATAAAAGCTATGCAATAGCTTAAAACTCAGTTGCAAGAAATAATTGTGGATTGTGAAATACTTCGACGAAATAAAAAATTAAATTTCAAAAAATCGAAACCCAACTCCGCAAAAAGCTAAAAAGAGGGAATAAAAATTTAAATTACAAAAATCAGAAAACCCGACTGCATAAAAAGCTCATTAAAAGGAGGAAAACAAGATGACTTAAGAAAATAGCAGAGTGTACAATGGAAATCCTTTTTATTTGAATAATTACAGTCGGAGGCATAATTTTTAGGTATCAACTGCGGCTCCTGCTTTCTACATGCTTGCCTCTGACTGCAATTACTCAAATAAAAAGGATTTCCATTACACACTCTACTATTTTCATACTTCATCATTAATTTCATAATTCAAAATTTATAACATAAAATTATAAAAATAGCAAATTCGATGTATTTGTGTTTGGGTACTTTAGTATTATTACTACATAAAAAATTAGCACATTAGGAATATCATTTTAGAAGATAGTAAAAATAATTTAAAGATGTAATTTAACTTTAGAAGAAGAAAATTTAAATGTTTATTATTCAAAACCTTATTCAAATAATTTGAAATTTAATTTCTGGGCGTAGTTTGAATCGAAGATTTAAAATATTTTGTTAAAATTGGGTATTGCTATTGAAAAAAAAAAGTTTGGGTTCTTTTTAATTTGTACATTCCCTTCTAAGCAAGTATATACATAATTTAAAAGTAGACTCTATTTCTAATCATTTGGCATCAGAAACTTTCTTCTACGATAATTTGTTGAGGACTTAGTTGGGGATGTTTACTTTTTTCCTCACGACTGTACAATCATGTGCTAATGCTCCATTTTAAATGAAACGTGACGTCACACTTATATATTATTGACGTTAAATTTAATTTTTTAGAAACACTTTTTTTTTTTCAAATAAAGCAATCGGGGGATAATAGTCAAGTACTGTGTTTCTTTTAACCTCTTCAGACCTGAGGTACACAAATCTGTACTTCCATTCTTTTCCTCATAAATATTAAACTGTTCGAATTTTTTGCATTTTTACTTTACTTCTATAAAGCTGAATGTTTTTTGCTTTAAAGCAAAACCAATAAATGTCAGCACTGATGAATATTACCTCATAAAATAAATATTCTTTTCATCTGAGTTTCGAAAGTACCTTCAAGACATTGTGGCCAAGAAAGTAAGAAATATTCATAATGGTTTAACTTAAATGCTTTACAAAAAAAAAAAAAAAAAAAAAAAAAAAATGAGGATTTGCTGATCATTTATTTGTTTAAGGACCTTAATTTTGTTACTGATTTTATATTACATATATATATATTATTTTATATACTGATTTTATTTTTGTTGAAATTTATATTACTGATAGTTAAACTGATGTTTTAAGGGGATTAGTACTTTTATATCCATATTTGTAAACCCAAATTACCAGTCTCCTAAAGTACTGATTTCATAAAAATGACTCTTTCTGTCATCTATGGTGTCATTTCGATTATGCAAAAGCAATAAATATATATTTGTAGAGTTATTTTATGCTCAGGTCTGAAGAGGTTAACGCAAAGAATAGAACCCTTTCACAAACGCAGTAAAACCGCACTCTGATTGAATAATTTGTAACATTTTTCGAAATTTTAAAGTCTCATGTACTTAAGGGAATACAGTACCTTGAAATTGGTCGAACAGTTTTATGTATTATATTCTAATAAAAGTGGAAAAAATCGAAGAAAAAATATTCATATTTATAAAAGTAGTAGAAATTTTTTAAAAGTAAATTTTTTTTATTTAAGTTTCAGTAAAATAGGCTGCTTTGCGAGATTTACTTATATTTTTATTTAATTTTAAGTATTAAGTATTGTTCTACCACATATATTACCATTATAGTATTATTCAAAATTTAAAAAAAATGTTTCAAAGGTACTGTGTCCCCTTAAGGGTCTTTTTGAACTATTTATTCCTTATGCCACAAAAAATCAGGCTCTTAAATCATGACTTGATAAATTTTATGATGGAAAAAGCTCTTCGTACGACAATTTATTTATTCATTTATTCATTTATTTATTTATTTATTTTAATATTTTATGTGCTGACTGACTAATGGGACATCCTTTAACCTCAGCACATTTAAACAAATTATTTAATATTCCAATAAATCAATACGGACTATCAAACCTTTTATATTATCATCGAATTTCATAGAAAAATCTGTTTTATTGTTTTATTGGTTAGATGTGCTTTTTGTAAGTCACTCTTCCTTACATAAAGTTTTGAATAACAGTGTTATTTTTTAAAAAAACGAAAACTTTTGACATGTTTACAAGATTGTACTTAAAATGGTATGTAATTTAATATATTTGGAATTGAAATTATTTTAAATATTTGATTATACGCTCAAAATACTTTAGAAAACTTTTTATACCAAACTGTATAGTCGCCAAAACAAAAGAGAGCGAAGAGAGCACCACATACATTTTATTCATCAAATTTTACCTGGAAAAAGAAAATACACATTCGACTAAAAAATATGTCTTCTTTTATTTTTGTATAAAAAATAAACTTAGGGATCGTCTCCATACTGAAATTGTTTCAAACTCAAAAGTTTTCAACGTGAACACTCAGTTTTTAAAACATATTTGGTATTTTTGGTAAATTTGACATTCAGATACCAACCACAGATTATGAATGCTTGAAGTGGGAATCGTTGCATGGACTGCATTTCAGGTAGTTTTTAGAGCATAATTTTAAAACTTCTGAGAAGAATGAGTTGGAATTTTCGATTTTCATAAACCAGGTATCTGGAAATTGATTTCGATTAAAATTTTACTCGATACAATTCAGTTTTTGTTTTTCAAAAATCAATTTTAAATTATATATGTTTCCGAAATTAGTTTTCACAAAATATATGAATTGTGACTTAAGATTTTTTTTTTTAATATATTATTAGGAGCTTTAAATATGTAAATCCTAAACTACAGCTCATTCCACTACTTTTTAATTAAGCTTCAACATCTATCAATACTGAAATATACTTTATAGTGATTAAAAAATAATTTAATATTAGGAGCTGTGAATATTAAACTTTCATAATTCCTATTATTTGACTGAATTAAATTTCTGTTCGGTATCGAAAGTATAGTTTATCGATAAAAAGTTAAAAAAGCTGTCAAAATTGTGTGTTCGTCATGGAACGTTTAGAAGTTGGTACAATTTCATTATGAATGCTTTTTCAATATGAAAGCTCCTAATTTTTTTTAATAAAAATTTTAAAAAGACATAATTCCCAGTAAATAGCGATTTCCGTTTGTTTTTGGAATAATTTATTACTTAAAATGTTTGGGGTGCATTTTCTTCCATTATACATTCAAAAATAAGCACATAAAGTTCTAGCTATGTAAAACTATACAGAATTCAACTCAAGGCGAATCTGCCAATTTCCAGCACTTTAGTACAAAGTGACTGACATGAATTGAAATATACGTCATTTTAAATTTCTTTTCATTTGTAACTAACTTATGCCACCACTCAGATCTATAAATATCTCTTTAGTTTACCTTTCTTTTGCTACATCTATTTTTTCATTCACTCATTTTGCACCTAAATTTAGAAATCGAATCCAGTCACTTGTGTTATCGTTATTTTGTGTCATTATAAGTACCTCACTGGGATTTCAGAAGAGGTTTTACATTTAATTATATTTAAACATTCGCATTCACGTATAGTTAAAGTAATATGATCAGAATAATGTATACGTATGTTGAACTACATTATTCTTATTATTATTGCAATAAAGGCTATGTATAATAGTTTCATTCTTTATTGAATGTATATCCAGTATAAAACAAAGGAGGTTATTTTACATTTACATACTAAAACAGTCGCATTCACGTAATTAAAATAATGTGATCAGAATGGTGTACACGGATGTTCAACTACATTCATATTACCGTATTTATTCGTGTATAGGGCGCACACGTGTATAAGGCGCACCCCTACTTTACAAGTAAAAATGGCGCTTTCTTAAAATCTCGTATATAACGCGCACCATAAATTTGATACGCTAATGAAGAATGACCAAATGAATTTCGGTAAAAAAAAAAGTCGAAACAAACATTACACCAGACCAGAAAACAAGACGAAAATGCATTTTTAGACTTCGGGTTGTAAAGGAATGACGAGAAATAGGAATGAGTGAAGGTAAAGGGAATTGCTAATTAGCGTTTAGATAATGTCATTAGCTCTGTTGTATAAAAAACTGCAAGGAATGAAATAAATATGCAGTAATACTTCAATTATGTAATATTTTCCGAGTTTTTATATCTTCTTTGAATAATTTCTTGTTTCATACGTATATCGTTCGACTGCATCCGACAGTAAAAAATTATTCCGTGTATAAGGCGCACTTAGGAGTTTTGCCTTAATTTTTTGGAAAAAAGGTGCGCCTTATACACGAGTAAATATGGTATTATTATTATTATTTTATTTATGTATTTATTTTTGCATTAAAAGCTATGGATAATAGTTGCATTCTATGTTGAATGCATCCAGTGTAAACACATATGTACACACAGGGCACATGTATCACATATATGTAACACGTGTACACCACAGAAAGGTGTACACATATATTAAACCTCACTCAATTTTGCACTTGTAGCAGTGGTACTTTTAAGAATTAAATGTTTTTATATGGAATTAGACTTACTTAATAATCTCGTCTATTTTAGCCTTTTCGGGTCCGATTTTTTTTTTTTGGGGGGGGGGGGAGGTGGAAGGGATTACTTTTATGTTAATAACATTAACACTAGCTATCCCAGTAGATTAATTAGAGTTTAACGAATACTTCATTGTCTCAAACATAATGAATGTTGTTGTTTTGCGTACTGTTCATTTCAAATTCATATGACAAACAGCTAAGAAAAAGTTTTTGAAGATGTTTGGAAAATATTAAATTACAACAAGATTTAACTGTTATTGCAACTTTGTACCACTTTTTGCGCTTTACTATACATAATTTTTTAAAGAAAGTACCCTGTATTTTAAAATTAAAAAGTGAAATATGGGTTTAAAATGAAAGAATAACAAACGATGCAAAGAGAATTAAGCAAATATTTATTATTGTTATTACTAAATGCCAAACCGTTAATCTAAACATATATAAAATAATTTGCTCTGACTGACTGATAATCAATCTACAGCCCAAAGTACTGAACCTACAAGCATAAAAATTAGGAAAAATAGATTTCTCATTAAGTAAGCGTGCACTAAGATAGTATTTTTGAAAATTTCCCCCCTAAGGGGGTCAAATGGGGGGAGGTAAAAATTACTGAACATCTTGCTATATCTCAGCAGCTGTTTTAGGTAGGAGTGTGAAATTCCATAATTAAAATCTACTAAAAAAACAATTAAACACATATTTCATCAATTTTATAATCCACCCCTTAAGGGGGTCAAAAGAGGGGTCGAAAATTTTAGAAAAAATTTCTCATCTCAGCAGCCGTTTTTCGTAGAAGCGTGCAGAAAATAAATCTATTAAAAATAATTAAACATGTATTTCAGCGAATTTAAAATTTCCACCCCTGAGTACGGCAAAAGTGACGCCCTAAATTTTCTATATCTTCTTAACCTATCATGTCATATATCATCTTAAAGCCCACGAACAACTCTTTGAGATTAAGGACCTTTCTTATCTCCTCCTCAATCCGGACCCCAGGGCGGGAGAAAATTTTTAACTTTTTTGAAATCGCAGAGTTTTTATCATTTAAAATTGATTTTTTTACGAAGCCCTCCGATAAATATTATTGATAATATATGGAAATTTTATAAATAGGGGGAAGGGGTGGAAATTTTAAGGGAAGCACAATAGTTGAAACCCTGGTTGCACTTTTCCAACGTTTGCCGACACCCCTCATGTGACATATCTTTGGAAAGCTCTGTGACCACTGTTTCATATTATACACCTACCGAGTCCTTCCCTTCACTTTGCCCATCACGAGAGGTACCCTTACGTACTCGAGTAAAAGGTCTTCAAATTATGAAAAAAATATGCTACTGTTTTTAAATGACGTAGTAAAAATCAATAAAAAAAATATTGATCCCACTTATCATCGTTTTAATTCCTGTTTTTACATCGGGCGTGCTTTTAACTCTGATTTCTTTGGTTGTTTTGCTTCCGATTGCCAAAAAATTCTAATTTTCGATGCTTAAGCTCCCTTATTTTTTTAAACTTAGTCGCGCGCCTTTTCTACTTTTTGCAACCAGGTCACGCTTTCACAAGATTTTTCCACTATTGTGGCTCACTTATAGCCCCCCTTTGGTATGTTGTTTTTTAAATCCGTCTGTTTTTATTGGTCATGTATTTAATAAAATCGATTTCATAAGCATTTAAACACAATGGTTTTTATAAACAATTGTAGAAAACTTCGACTGTTGATTCGCGGAAATAATCGATAACTGTATCTTTTACGACGGCAATTTTTTTCGATTGGTAAATTTTCGAGAATTGCCCATCACTAGCCATATTCCAGCAGTAACTTTAAGTAAAAGCGTGAAATTCACGATAACAAACCTTCAAAGTAATTATTAAACATTTATTTCTCCGATTTTAGAAATTTCCTTCGCCCTCCAAAATAGTTTGTGGGTGATTGTGAACTTTCATGTCATTCCACTATGCTTCAGCAGGAGTTTTAGAGAGAGTAATGAATTTGGTTATAATTACTCTACTACATCTAACTTTAAAACGTATTTTATCTATTTTAGAAATTCCCACCTAAGACGTTTAATGGGGAGATTGTACTTTTAGACATTTCTCCATATCTCTACTGCAGTTTTAGGTAAAACCGCGAATTTCAAAGTAGCAAATCAACTAAAACATAGTTAAACATAGTGATTTTAGAGTTATTTTGTCTATTATATCGCCAACATCAATTTTGAACTGGATAATGTGAGATTATATGAATAAGACAACAGTTATAGATATTTGATTATATATTACATCTTTTAGGTGCGTTCGTAATTATGTAAATACGAAGCACCTATATAATAGTCGGTCAGTCCGTTCGTCGATCTGTCTGTGCGCCTATAACAGAGCAAAAACTACTCAGCCGAATCGTTTGAAATTTAAATTGTATATGTTTTGCATAATTTTGCAGAGTCATTTCAAATTATATGAAAATCGTGTGTATGGTTTAATAATAGGGAAAATCAAAAGTATTCCGTTACATTAAGGCCAATGAGAAAAAATAGTTTCAAGTGCGTTTTAATAATGTTACACTCTTTCGAACATAAAAATAATGATATGCATCTATGAAGTATGTACTAAAATATACATTCTATACAATGTGTGGTAGAAAAAATATTTTTTATTAATTTACATAGCCATACAAAAGTATTCCATTGCGTAATAGTATAGGAATTGCGTAATAGTAGAGGAAAATTGTTTGGAGCTCATTTTCATTATTAAAATATTCTACAATTTACGAAATTGATGTACGTTCCTGAGGTTTACTACAAGCTTTTTTCTGTATAACAGAAAGTAAATAATACTTACAGGGACGCACAAATGTTACCGGCTACTATACTGTATCCGAAGTACTGCATACTATTTCACCAATATCTAAATATTTTTTAAACTTCGTGATAGCACGAATGCACCTCATTTGCAACACTTGACCTGCAATTTCCAACTTTTTTTTAATTTTTACTGGATGCATTTCGTTTGATTCAAGATTCTTTTAGAGAAACCGACCAGCATAGCGGATGAACGCTGCTAGTGTTGTCATATATAAATACATAGAAGCTTACTAACACTGCTATATGTATTAAGTAACAAAAGTATTTTTAAAACGAAATAATACTCAATTAAAAATTATGTACCATTAAACCTGCTCATTATTCGTACATTTTTTATTATCTTTTAGTTCTGATTACAGGATATTGTGTACAGTGTAGTTTGTGAAATTTTCTGCAAAGGGCTTTTTTATATACCTAGAACTTTGCAAATTATAAGCTAAAAACTTGACAAAATTCGGGACTGTTTTTATGAAAACCTTAATTTCTATACAAGTGTACACACTATCTCCTTAAAAATGAACACAGTTTATTACAATAAGCAATTTATTCAAAATCTACAGTTTGAACGCTTTTGCTACATTAATTTGGACAGGGTTATCCAAAAGATATTCATTTTTTTTTTCAATTTATTTGCGGTCCCCTATGGGGTACCGATAAAAAAATCTTCTCGGGAATATATGATCTGTACTATGTAGTTTATACACCTGAAGTTTCAGAAAAATTCCTCATGGATTTTTCTAGATATTTAACGAAACGTCAAAAAACCCAAGAGGCCGGTCACCTTTGGACATATAGTGTATAAAGTGAAAACAGAACCATTATTTAAGATTACTTCAGTGTATGTCTCTGTCTGTCAGCCATTTTACTCATAAACTATGGAACGTGGAAAGTTCAGATGGAGGAAGTAATATAGATATTGATCCACATATTTACGAATTATTAAACATTCGCAAATATATTTAGGAAAAATGTAGATGGGCTAATTAAATTAAGAATAAGATGCAAAAAATAAGATCTCACTTGAGAAAAAATGCTTTCTTTGTATACTGTGTGGGGTATTGTGTTAAAGTTTTTGTAATGCTAAACTCAAAAATACATTTCTTTTAATTTTAGATATTATATTTTCAGAGATATTGTCGAAAATGTATTATCGTTGAAATATGTTCCCTCAGTCATTTCCGAATCAACTGAAACTAAAATTATAAAAATATTAAAGGTAGTCGACGTTAGTTTAAACTTTGCAGCAAAAAATATAGCGATTTCCCTAGGTCACACAGTTTTTGAGAAAAACGCATTTCTCCGAAACAGACAAATTTCAATCCAGCAAAGATGTCGGAGAATACTGGAGGTACTTATTGAAGCAAAAGTATAAAAGCATTCTTGGTAATGATTTTCAAAGAAAATTGTCATTATTTAGCCGAGATATTAACTCTTAAATACACGGATGGTTTGGACATACATGATAGAGGTGGCGTACTCTATGTACCATTGGCTTTTAAAGCTTAGATAACAATTTTTAATAATATATTTGTACAACGCAATGCCCAGTAGCAGTATAAAGCAAAAAAAAAAAAACATCAAAATTGTTAAAAACAGAATAATTCAATTTTAAATAATCTGATAAATACTGTTTTTCTCGCAATTAGATTGCATGTGAGTGGATCGCCTCCCGTGTCTTCAAATGTTAATTAAAATCCAATCTGGAAAAATGCGGCATGGATTAAGGCAGAGTTGCAATTTTGCGGCTTTCCTTCAAAGCGCACTTAGCACAATGCCCAGTTTAAACTTTAAACAAGTTTTTTTAGTACCAGAACTTTCATAATGTATCTGACAATGATCCCCCCCCCCCCTTCAATAAGTAAACCAAATATCTCTTAACGAAAATTCTGGTAAAAAATGCTTAAAAGTCCTTGAAATGCATGAAACCTATACAATACTGAATTTAGTTTTATAAAATGTCATATAAAGTTTAATCTTGCGTTACATTTATTGTCAGTTCTGAATTAAGTTCAGCAAATAATAATGAGATTTAAAAAAAGAGATATACAGAATAGAAATATTTGATATTATTTAGGCTTCATATCTCGTTGAACTTTTATGGTACTTAGTGCACTTATTTATACTTTTCTAGTATATGCATCTATGTTCAACCTTGTGTTGTATAGTTTTTTTTACAAAGTCTTATTATTCATTCAGCAACGATTTTTTAATAATACAATTAATAATTCATATATTTTTTGTACGGAACTGTCTAAGTGCTAGTAACACTCGCATTTGCTCGTTTATTAAATTAACAGTTAGAAAATAAAAATAGTTTATCCTAAAATGCACAAAATCATACATAATTTATCTGAAAAATATTAACAAAAATATATAAAGATATCCTTTATATACAGGGTGTCCGAAAAGTCTGGAAACGGTCGAATAACTCGAAAAATACATATGAGATTGAAAAGCGTAAATATACGTGTTAAATATTTTTAAATAAGCTACTCAGTGATACCAAATTTGACCTTCGTAACCGATCCCCTGGAGGTCATAGGGGGTCCAACTTTGAAATCTTAAATTATAACCCCCATTTTTTATTGCAGATTCGGATTCTACGGACAAAAATACGTAACTTTTGTATTTGATGTTTATTTCGAATCCTCGTTTATCACGGTGTAATTGAGCATATTAAATCGATACATATTTCGGCTTTTCCAACGGGATTTTCCCTAATCGAAACTAATTGGGGAGAA
This sequence comes from Maratus speculifer, assembly GCA_964019185.1. Lineage (NCBI taxonomy): Eukaryota > Metazoa > Arthropoda > Arachnida > Araneae > Salticidae > Maratus > Maratus speculifer. The sequence continues at coordinate 81,646,265 of OZ025299.1, forward strand.
TTTATGACATCAAATTCCTCGTCTTTTGCAATAATAGCGTTTCCTAAAAATCACCCGTGCCGATTATTTCGGTAGTGCTACACAGTTAAAAATTTGATCCATTTGCTGTAGCGTCACTCCACAGCTTTTATAGAATATCTCTTTCATGACCAATGAGAATGTTCCATAACACAGTAAAGTACACTGTAAAAAATTGACCCTTTTGCTGCATCGTCACTCCACAGCTTTTATAGAAAACGATTACTTCACTGTGTTATGGAGCATCCTCATTGGTCACAAAAGAGATATTCTATAACAGCTGTGGAGTGACGCTGCAGCAAATGGGTTAAATTTTTAACAGTGTAGCACTATTGAAATAATCGCCACGGGTGATTTTCAGGAAACGCTATTCCTACAAAAGACGAAGAATTTGACGTCAAAAATTCTGCCCAATCAGTTTCGATTAGGGAAAATCCCGTTGGAAAAGCGGGAATATGTATCGATTTAATATGCTCGATTACACCGTGATAAACGAAGATTTGAAATAAACATCAAATACGAAAGTTACGTATTTTTGTCCGTAGAATCCGAATCTGCAATAAAAAATGGGGGTTATAATTTAAAATTTCAAAGTTGGACCCCCTCTGACCCCTAGGAGGTCGGTTTCGAAGGTCAAATTTGGTATCACTGAGTAGCTTATTTAAAAATATTTAACACATATATTTACGTTTTTCAATCTCATATGTATTTCTCGAGTTATTCGGCCGTTTCCAGACTTTTCGGACACCCTGTATATACCGGGTATCCCAAAAATGACTGATGGATTTTAAAATTCAATAACTTGCAAACGGTGACAGCTATTTAAAAAAAATTGCGGGAGGGTTATGTATAATGTCAGGAGTTTTCTTACCGTAACTTTTGATTTTAGTTCGAATTTCAAACAATAGATGGCGCTGACGGCAATCGAAACCCAGGTCGACGCCGTAACTGACCTCACTCAGCACTGATCACTTGGCCTTCAATCGCCGTCAGCGCCATCTATTGTTTGAAATTCGAACTAAAATCAAAAATCACGGTAAAAAGCTCCTGACATTATACATAACCTTCCTGCAAAAATTTTTTAAATAGCTGTCACCGTTTGCAAGTGATTGAATGTTAAAATCCATCAGTCATTTTTGGGACACCCGGTATATATATAACGATATTTTTACTGGTTTTTCTTGCGGAGTAGAATAGTTTCTATCGTTTTAAATAAATATTTTACAAAAAGCTGTTTTGGTAAAAAGGGGGCAAAATTTGGCGTCTTTTCAGACATTTTTTAATGAATGGTATGGTTGAAACTACTTACATCTGAGATTTCATCGTATGTCTTTCATTTTCAAAAAGCAACAACTTAAACCTGAAATAACTTATTAAATATGTAGTCATCAATCATCCATTTAAAAATACATAAAATCTTGTAATACTAGGATAAAGTGCGAACAGATGCATCAGTTTTACTTTTCTTCTTGCAAAATGTACAAAAAACTAAAAAACGACAAACTACCCGGCTCCAGAAATCATTAATCTATTTCTTTAGAATCTAATTTCTATGTTAAACAAATTAAGATAACCCTTTAATAATGTAGGCATAATTAGTTTTTCAAGCGTCAATTTAACATGTTTTATGTGCAGAGTGCCACACAGAAAAAGAAGTTAGGCTGTTCTTTTTTTTTTTTTTTTTTTTTTTTTCATGGAAATCACATTTTACTTTCTCGGTCTACTTAAAAGAAAAATAAATAGCAGTAAATTTACAAAAATTATATATATGAGTAAATTGTGAAAAGTTTAATGAAAATGCAAAAATTTAAGCTCAAAAATAAACATTAAAACAAAAACATTTGAAATTTCATGATTGGATAGCATAATTACTGGAAACAGTAGATAGCATAATTAGAAAAAAGACATAAATAACGTGTTTCTATTCAGGCGAACATCGCAATTTGCTCTTAATGTAAGTATTAGTTTGATTCTATTTAGGCCTAGTCTTTTTATTTTTGGTTTTTTTTCTAATTCTTTTATTTTCTATTTTCATTCATCGACAATCACACTACGTTGCGAGTGTAAAGTGAGAATGTTTCGTACAGCTATGCATGATTTATGCATGACATATTTTGCATTTCATGCACAGAATCCAGTCCTTTAGTCTGTTTCTTGATAAGACTCCAGACACTCAGCACATTCAGAATCATCAAATTTCAATCAAATACTGTCATCAGAATCCATAAGAGGAATACCTTAGCCACTGCCGGAATTTCATTCATATTTCAGTTTCTTCATCAATTGAGGTGTCTTTTCAAGTTGATCTTTCCCTTTCTTTTTTTACACATTTTATTTCCGCCAAGCAGTTATTCTTTAATACTTTCTCGTTTCTTTTGCTTTTTATTTCCTTACTCTTTTTTCCTTGTTTATAAAATGTGTGCTTGTAATATTTGGAGCCTTTTGCTTTCTTTTACTTGACTGTATGGGTCTTACGACCATTAAAATAAGAGATACTTTGTTTAATAGCTTATATGGTGACAATTGTAAAAAACTACGTTTTTCTTATTCATATATGGTGAATCAATATTGTTGATCAGAATATTTTGAAAAGTAAAAGAATGCGCTGAATTATGTGATTTTATATATAAGTTCTACTGAAATAATAGTGATGAATTTATTGAACCAAAAAAAATGCATTTTACGGCATCTGTCCCATAGAAGCAGGAAAGATGCGGTGCAACAGTTTATGCCATGTGAACGACGAGGGAGAAGGAAAGCACGTCTGTATTTTACAAAGATCTTACACAGATCAACAGTTGCAATTGGTTGGGGATTATATTTCTGCTTATAGAATTATTATAATGATTTTAGCAATATACCACGCAGGCTTGAAGAATAAAAACTGCCATAAAGATGTAAATACAGACAATTAAGCAGTGGGAACGCCAGCAAATCAGCACATAACACACAGCACAAAGGAACCCAACAAACTTCTTAATTTGAATTAGGGACCTGTAGTGTCGCCTCACAATCTCTGCGGCATCTGTCCCACCACAGCGCACAGTCGGGTGTTTTGATGATCTCGGTGGATAAAATCCAAATTTCCTATTATCTCAGAATTTAACGAAACCACGTATACTGGTAGCTGAATGTCTCTATTTTTGAGATCCGTGCATGTTTTGTCAAAAAATCCGAGGTGTCGATTAATTATGACCATAAAGAAGACAGTTCTGTAGTTAGCTTGAGGGAATTTCAATAGTACCATTAGCTTCCTCTAAATTTGAAAGCACGTCGTTACTATTCTGATTATTTGAAAGCACATGTTTGCTGAACATATGTCACAAATTTGTCAAGGTCAGATTTAACTCATTTTTGTTTGAAAATAAGTGATACTGAACGCGCTTAACCACTTTTGGTTGTGATTTAGGATAATCCACGATGTTGTTTACAAATGTCATCTTGATTTTGACTTATTAAAAAAGCAAATAAAGCCCTTGTAAGAATGTTTAAAGATAGATAACCAAAGATTGGAAATGCACAAATAAAGTATGAAAAGGTAGCAAACAGCCATTTCGAATCTACTATCGAGATTCTTCATCAGTGCAAGACTCAGCGAGCTAGAAAAAGCAAAACTGAACAAAGAGACTCAGAAACGCAGGCTTATATACCCGTTACGGTACGATCCCGCCAAAAGAAAAGCAACCAATGAGAAGAAAGCAGCATGAATAACTCGGTGGACAAGTAGAGACATCTACCAAAGAACAAACAAAACAAACTCTAAAAAGCGAAAAAAAATTAATTAAATTAAAGATTTCCAAATGCTTGTAAAATAAGGAGCATTTAAAGGAGCATAAAAGATATGTCAAAAATAAGGAGCTTCAACGCTCTTCTATTGCTCAACATTGTTGGTCTTCACAACATAAATTTAACTTTTCTTCAGCCACCATTATCCATAAGTGTCCTTCAATTTTTTTATCTTAATTTTGGGGGAAGCTTACCACATCATTAAAAATTCTCACTTCTTAGTCAATGATTTATCAAGTACTTCTTATTTCCAAGCATTTCGAAATCTTTAATTTAAGGCTTTTTTTAATTCGCTTTTTAGTTTTAGTTTTTTTCCTTCTTTGGTAGATGTCTCTACTTGTCCGCCGAGCTGTTCATGCTGCTTTCTTCTCATTGGTTGCTTTTCTTTTGGCGGGATCGTTCCCGTAACGGGTATATAAGTTTGCATTTCTCTGTCTCTTTGCTCAGTTTTGCTTTTTCTAGCTCGCTTGCACTGATGAATTTTTTCTCGATAATAGATTCGAAACGGCTGTTTGCTACCTTTACATGCTTTATTTGTGCATTTTTAGTCGTTGTTTTTCTACCTTTTAACGTATTATTCAGCATTTTCAGCAATAAGCATTTTTTTAAATCAAAGTGCAATTGCTATAGTACTAGCAAAAGCCGTGCTTTGTTTGGATTCGCGAAGCATTATTTCATAAGATAAATATTTGAAAGGAACATTACTTTTTTATATTATTTTCGCATTTTTATCAAGCAAAAACATTATCTCATGTTTTGGCGCATTTAAATTTTAGAAATGTAAATTCAGCCAAATAACTAAGAATTTCCTCGGAATTTTTTATTTATGATATAACTAGGCATGAGATTTCCGCTTTTTTGGACACCAGTATAATCTTAGAGAAAATGTTGTTCTCTTAAATCGCAAAAATGTTTCGATTAAAGAATATAGCATTTTCTCTAAGATTTTACTGGTGCGGTAAAAAGCGGAAATCTCACTTCTGGATATAACGCTGGTATAAATAAAAATATTTTTTTTTAACTAAAAGTTTTAAAGATGTTTTTACATTTTCCAATGGCCAGTAACGGCGTTCGTTCTAGCCAATAAGTGTTCTTTTTCTCGACATTTTTAAATTACTAATACATTCCAGAAATTATTTATAAACGTAGTTAATATATTTAATTTGGTTGAATTAAATTATTCTTCAATCAATTAAAATATTCTTAAATTATTCTTTAATCTTTCATTTCGAATACCAGATTAAGAAACTTACCAAATTTAACAAAATATTCACTTTAAATACCAAATATAAGAATTAATTTTACTTGTTTACGATTGTTTTTGTTGCCACTTTACCAAAGTAAGTACCTAAATAAATAAATCATAATGTAATTCTTTTAAAATCCGTAAGTATAAACTGCGTAAATAATTTTGGCAGAATAATGAAAATATATTTTATTTAATATATTAATCATGATTCTATCTATAATTACTAACCCCATAGTTTATTTTCCTTCTTAAAATAAAAAGATACGGGTTCAATTTTTTATTTGCAAACGATTTTGGCGGAATAATGAAAATATATTTTATTTAATTAATTAATCATGATTCTATCTATAATTACTAACCCCATGGTTTATTTTAATTCTGAAAATAAAAAGATACGCGTTCAATTTTTTATTTACAAAAATGCGTCCATAATAGAAAAACATATAGAATAAATTAATTATTAAAATAAAATTTTTTAAAGGTCATTCTGTAAAAAAAAAATAACATTCTGCAAATCTACATATCATAATTTATTCTTATGTTTAATTTCAAGTCAAAATACTGAATAGATTTTTTATAAAGTGTACGACAAACTGTAACTTGAGTGGCCTAGTAGAGGATTCGCTTCGCTCATCCTAATTAATAACTAAAGAAATCTTCTGCAAATGTTTGCAAATCATTATGTTATTAATAATAAACAAGCTTTATATTTACTTGCAGTTTAAGTATTTATGTTCAGTTCAAATCTTTCAGGTCAATTTTAAACCACTTTTAGTTTTAATTATCTGATTGAACTGAATCTTTAAATATATATGTAGTTTTAATAGCAATAAAATATTATTATAATTTGAAAAGCGTATAAGTTATACTTTTCTTACAGGGCTACACAATAGTTTAGTTTAAATCTTGCAAGTTAATTTTAGATCTGTTTCAGTTATTTGCTTGGGCTGAAACTTTATTTATATATTTCAAAGAAATATTATTTTAATTTAGGGAACGTAACAGTTATGCTTTTTTGCAGGGCTGCATAAAAAATTAGTTGAAAACTTGCAAGGCAATTTTAAACTATTTTCAATCACCTGATCGTGCTGAAATTTTGCCTACGTGTGTTTTACCGATGACAATTCGGTTTAACTATAATTCGACGAGCATAGAAATTATACATTTTTACAGGGTATCACAGAAGATCGCAGAAAGATTGTTGATAATAAACAGAAAATTTAAATAAATTTCAACAAAATTACCATAGGTTATTGAGATACGCAATAGCATTTTTTAACTGAAAATACAAATATGTGTAGCAGTTGTATTTCTGTAGCAGGGACACATAAAAAATTCATATACATTACCGTCTATAAGCAGAAACATTATTTAAAATTGAGTAAAATTTACATAGGTTATTTATTTAAAAAACAGCATTTTTTCAACCGAAAATAATTTGGGTAGCATTCTTATTTTTTACATGACCACATAAAACATAAGGTTTTTTTATATGATTTTATATTAACATTAATTTTTTTTAACAACGGGATGATTGAATAAATTTCTAGCGCAATTCTGAGTAGACACAGACGCACAAAAATAATGTTAACTTACATGAGTGCATTATTATTATTATTATTATTATTATTATTATTATTATTATTATTATTATTATTATTTTACTTAATGGCATTTTTTAGAATTCATTATATTTTTCTTTTCAGACATTATTGTTAAATAAACCAAATATTTATCACAATTTGAATATTTTATTATGAATAAATTTGAATAAAATGCAAAAACTAATTAATAGATCTCAGGAGTCTTACCTTTTATTTGGGGGTGGAATTGAGCAACATGTCACATTTAATATTTTCTCAGTCCCTATAAAATATAAATGCATAAAATTTTTAATATAAACAACTTAATATCTCTTCTATTAAAAGTAATTCTTTTTTAATTCTATATTGAAATTTTATTTTTTATGTGTAATTTTTATGGTAAATTTAAAATTATTTTTTTACTTGCATCCACTGCGCGCAAGATTGTAGCAAATCTATTGGTTCAAGAGTCCCCCAAAATATTGATAATGATGTAAAACTAAAATATCTTGAACGTATGCTTCATTTGTAAGCAATTTATTTATTTAAAATTAGCAATTTTTTAAAAAAGTGGGTTTTTTTCAAAATGTTATAATTTAAATTTAAATTTCAAATAAATAAATAAATAAATTGCTCACAAATGAAGTATACAATGAAGATACATTAGTTTTACATCATTAACAATACTTTTGGGGGTTCTTGAACCAATAGTTTTGCTACAATCCTGCGCGCTGTGGATGCAACTCAAAAAATATTTTTAAATTTTTCCTTAAAATTAAACATAAAAAATGCAATAAAATTCCATTATGGAATATTAAAAAATATATTTCAAATAGAAGAAACATTAAGTTGTATATATCAAAAATTTTATGCATTTATGTTTCATAGGGACTGAGAAAAAAAGGTAAATGTAACATATTGCTAAATTGTATCGCCCGGTAGAAAGTGAGACCCCTTAATAATTTTGTCCACATAGATCGTTAAATCAACCCACTGTGCGGCATCTGCCCCTATAGCATTCAAGCCATAACTCCATTCTAAAAGTAGCAGGATAAAACGAGTTTAAGCAATGTTGTTTTCAACATTCCAACTAAGTTTCTTTTCTATAATTTTCTTTACTACTGTCGTAATTAAGTCTTCTTCAAGGACCATATAGATACTTATTTCTATAGAAACTTTGAAAATCTCAAATCGGACTTCTGTATTTTTTCTTAAAAATAATTTGTCATTGCATAGATACTTTAAATTCAAATTTTCCTTGCCCAGTTTTAAAAAAACATGCTAAAAAAGTATGCAGTCTCTTCTATTTCGGAGCCAGTTTCAAAAGCGAAAAGTATTCTTATTAAAAAAATCTACAACCAAAATAAAAACAATAACCCTTAACTATGGTAAGACAAAAATTGTCGCATAACTATAGTGCAACCACTTGATGAAAAATAAAATGCTGCATTAACTTTCAAAATACTATTTCCGTAGTAAACGTTATATACAGTGCTATCATAATTAAACTCTAGATCTTCAAAATTCTCGATGATAGTAAGAGGACTTCAAATGAAATAAAATTTAATCAGTATTCATAATTAAACTGAAAGCTACAAGCTAAACTGTGAAACATAAATAAAGCAGCGGTCTATGATACCACTAACAGTAATTGAGGTTTAAAAAAGTACTGGATAAAGATGGATCTCAGCTATCATATCAAAAAACAAGTTTAAAAATATTGAAATGCGAACGAAAAATTTGAAAAAAAAAATGCTGTCGTTGGTTTAACATTACCTTGTGAGTATCTTCGCGTAAATATCGTGTAAGTATCAATTTGACTATCAGGAGCTAAATTCAGAAAACAAACCCCTTTATGCTGCAAACAGTGTTGGATTACATGCTTTTTTTTTTAATTTATTGATATAAATCACACTAAAGAGAATGTTTTATATTTCTGATATTTTTGGCAAGCAGTTTCAATTCTGCATGCTGTTTGCCAAATTGTGACATCATCTTCAAAATGTGATCTAGTTGTAACTTATGCCATAATCTTACGTAGCAAATTTTTTTCTCAATTTAAATAAAAAATACACGTGCAATGTTTCATGCCAAAAATGTTCAGTGAACTCATCTTATTATTATTTTTTTTTTTACATCTACTTTTTGAGGCATTTTTTCTCTTTTATCAACATAAAACATTGTATTATCTTTCAAATTTAAGCTGCAAAGTTTTTTATTACTGTTTATTTAGTACAGATACAGAGTGGCCCAAAACATTTCTTCCAGATTAACCCTTGTCATCTCGCTCTTAGTAAAATCACGATCATGGAGATAGAATAGTAGTATATCTATCTATCATATCTATCCTCATGATCACGATCTATCTCACGTGGTGTCTGAGAGACACATATGGAGTTTTATGTGCATAGATTAATTTTTTTTCTAAAGTAAAAACATCTGGATTATTCTATGAAAAACTAGGGACAAAGATTATAGAGGTCAGAGCAAGGTCACACGAATGTGCACTTTTGCATGATGGCAGAAAAAAAGTCAGTAATGTCTAGCAGACACCTAGCGTACCGAGAAGTGTTAAGCATCAAGTTCTATGATCAATTTCTTAATTTTTTCGAATGTAAATTTATTTTTTTATTATGTAATATATCCCTAGTATATATCAAGGCAGTTTTTTAAACTTAAAAATTCCAATGTTTACTGCAAGATTAGAATGCATCTTGCTCCATCTATATATTTAAAACACCTGGCTGTTTTTTTAGTCATCAGCCCTGGGCTTTCTACTGGCCCGATTTTGATAATTATTTTTTTAAATGAAAGCTTTTTATGGGTAGATTTGCCCATTCTGGTTAATTTTTAATATATTTCCATTTTTATATTTTATTTTTAATTTTAAAAGCGTTTTCGTGACATTTCTTCTAAACAGTGGCAACAGGTTAAGCTTTTCTCACTATAATAAAAATTTATTTTGCTTTATTACTTTCCACCAATCAGGAACTTAATCTAATCGGTGAATGTGTAATCGCATTTCAAAGACAAAAAATAATGGTTTTCGTAAAAATTAATCCAAATAAAATGATTGCACATAATTATTCACTAATCGCGGTACAATACACAGATTATTTACTGAATAATATTATTAAGTATTATGTAAATAAAATAACATAGAATAAACTTTAATAAAATATAATATCTAAAGCGAAATTTTATCGATGGAGAAAATGTCGTCATTCAAAATCCAGATAAATTTGTTCCTTGAATATAATATACAGCTCATATTCAAAATATTAGAATAATTGAGAAAAAGTAATAAGAAAAAATTATTTGTCATTTATTTATTTTTATACTAAGTAAATGCAATTAAATTTCTTATAAATTAAATCTGGAATGTTTAGATAAGATTTTAACATTTATAAAATATAAAATACAGCACAATAAATTAGGTATACAGCTTCCTTAAACACACCAGAATATTAGAATAAAATTTAGATTGGTTCAAAATATTAGAATATTTTATTTTACGCAACAATATTACCTTATGAATATGAAGTAAATGGTAGTTAATATTTTGTAGCATCCCCTTTAGCTTTCATAACAGCGTACAATCGATCTTGCATACTATATACAAGGTGTTTACAAACATTTCTATCAATATTAGCCCAAATAGACTTTATACGTGCCACTAACTCAGTTTTACATGAAGGAGGATTTTCTTGAAGTTTTTTCTTCATTATACACCATAAGTTTTCGATGGGATTAAGATCTAGCGAATTTGGTGGCCAAGGAAGTACCTTAATGTTGCGTTGGCGGAACCAATTCTTAGTTGACACCGAGGTATGCGGGGACGCTAAATCTTGTTGAAAGATGAAATCATCTTCAAATAAATCTTCTGATGATGGAATCATGTAATATTCTAAAATTTCTTGATATATCAGAGAGTTAACCTTTTCGTAGACGATGCATAACTTTCCAGGTCCTTCTGCACTCATACAACCCCAAACCATGACACTAGCAGCAAATTTTACGGAACGTTTAAGGCATTCTTTATCAAATGATTCTTGCTTCATTCTCCAAACTCGAATACCTTGATTACCATATGAAACACAAAACATACTTTCATCACTAAATAATATATTTTTCCAATCTTCATTGCTCCATAAACGTCTTGATTTATACCAATTCAATCTTATACGCTTTTGTCTTGCAGTCATGAGAGGTTTTGTTTTCGGTACACGAGATTCAAATTTAAATTTATGGAGACGTCTTAATGTTGTCGATGTAGAAACTTCAACTCCTTCTTTTTTCCATTTTCGGTGCAAGAATCGCACACTTTTAAAACGGTTTTTCTTAACTATACGCTTCAGTTTCCTGTCATCTCTAGTAAATGTTTTTGGTTTTCGGCCACCATTTTGGCGATTATTTTGAAATTTTCCAATTTTTGAATATTGTGTTAGTATTTTACTAACGCTCGATTGCGAACAATGTAAATAATTCGGTATAAAACATTGATTTTTACCGTGCGATACAAATCAACCATACGAAGTTTAGTAGATTCAGGAATATCACTCACACGGCCCATTTCAAGACGAAAAAGAAACAAACTGCAAAAAAGAATACTGATTTTAAATAAAATAGTCTGAATTTAATCAATGATGCCACCAGTTAAGAATTGGTAATAATTAAAGGAGAATTAATGTGAAATATTCTAATTTTTTGAACCACTTGAATAAATATTCTAATATTTTGACTTTTCAAAATAATTTTTTTTGCAATTAATCTTTTTAAAAATGATATTAAATTTAAGATAACAAGTAAGTTTAATCAACAATAAGTTCTTAATAAAAATATAGTTTGCATATTTTCATTAAAAGACATTAAATTACCAAACGATATTTTCAATTTCTAAAAAAAAGGTAATTATTCTAATATTTTGAATATGAGCTGTATATTGTTATAGCCGTGTCAGTGATGATGTCATATTCACTGACTTTTATTCCTGCATCTAAATAAACGGAACTTCTATATATATAAAGGTCCGTGGTGTGCAGAAATGAAAATATTTTATAAATTGCGCCATTTCAATTTAATTATAATAAATATTTTATGAAACTAAAGAATTTTTAAATAACTGCATAATTCAGGCTTTTATTTCGGAAAAGATGAGTGTTTCTGAAGATGTAAATGATGTCATATAAGAAGAAAAAAATAATTAAACCTGTGATGTGCCGTTATTACGATATTTCTATTTTACATAATATCAAAAATTAATTAAAATCATTTTGTTGTATTAAGATATTATTTAAAATAAAAATAAATAAAATGTTTTCTGCAAATCAGCAACAAACACAAAAATTTTATTCTTTTTAATAACAAAGATATCGTGTTTCTTTTCGTTGCCATAACAATAAATTTAATTTTGACAAGCTCATTGAGGCTACAAACCAATAAATAAATTAAATGTATTGCAAGTGCTGGAAATGTGAAGTGGGTTGGTTATGGAGTTTAGTAACTCCCTGTTTCTATTATAATTAAAATGTTTTATTGATATTATAATTATTGTACAGTTACCAAGCAATATTTAAACGGAAAAAAAATTATGCAGATATTTTTGAATTCGTCTTTCTGAGGTATTATATTAACTTCCTAAATAATTTGGTATTTATATAATGTTTAAGGTTTAGAAACTGCATTAAAAAAGATTAGTAGCTGAAGTCCAACATAACAATTTATGAGTTGTTTTCCTTACTTTTTGTTATTTTTTGTTATTTTCTGAAGTTTGTGTATCTTCATCATGAAAAGTTATGTTATCCTTATTTTAAGAGGTGGCAGTTGTTTATTTCGCTCAGTATCTTATTGTGTATATAAAACTGATAGATATCCTATCTAATATATATTCTTTTCCGTCGAATTTTGACGGGTGAAGCTAGTAATTCTTAAAAGAATTGCCGTAGGAAAGTTTAGGTCCCTCTGTTGGTTTCTTCGTAACTAATAAAGATGATGGAATCTAACCAATAGTCTCTGAAAAAATCATATGTTTTTATATCTTTCTAAACTTTCTCTGCGTTTTTCATTCACGAAATTGCAACGTTGTTCAATATTTCCGCTTAAAAGTATTTGTAAAAAATGAGCACTGACATCGCCAGTATTTTATTGTTAGCACAATATGGATTTATCGTTAATATAGCAGTTTTAGAAAACTTGTGTATGAAAATTTCCAGGACATTGGTGAGCAAATATTTTTTTTATAAGTAACACATTTAATCTATCAAAACGGATGCACAATACTTGATTTAATCGTCTTAAAATACTGATGTTATTAAGCAAAAAGGAGCAAGTATTATGTCACTTCCATGCACTTTTCTTAATACTCCTTGTAAACACTTATTGGGAACTTGTGATTGGTTTTAGTCTTTATAGAAATAAAACAACTGTGCTTATTTAAACTGCGTAACTTAAATATACATTATGTATAAAAAAAATCCCGGAATTTATCATGTAAAAACACACATAAAAGATGTCTTTTTTCTGTAATTTAGGACCACTGAACTGAGTTATAACGTGGAGTTTGGACGTCATCGCTAATTTAGTATGTTCACAGCAGCTGTTTTTCCAAACCTTCATTTGAGTGCTCTGCGATTTATACAATGGAAAACAAAGTTTAGCAAAATAAATTGTGGTCCGAAATTTGTGTTTCAAGCACAATTTTGTGTTCTGAATCACTGAAAATGTTCCAGAAGACCTATGGTGAATCATTCATGTCAAAAACACAAACATATGAATGGTATGTACCATATAAATGGTATAAAATATTCAAAGAGGATTGAGAAGTGGTAGTTGATTTTCTTCGATCTAGTTCATATAATTAACATCTACGAAGGACTCAAACATCGATATAATCAAAAAGCTGGTGTACGAAAATTGTCATAATGAGTCATAGAGAGTTGGCTCAAGAAGTGAACATATCTTTTAAGTCAGCTCATAACGTTATGACTAATACTTTCAGAATTTTATTCTTATGTTGTGCAATTGTATTTACCAAAAAACTCAACATAACTTTTAAGTCTGCTCATAATGTTATGACTAATACTTTCGGAATTTTATTCTGATGTTGTACAAGGGTTTTTATCGAAAAACTCAACGAATGTCATTGACCCAGCATCGAACACGCCTCCAATGGCTCCTTGTGACTTTTTTCTATTCCGGAAGTTAATAATTACTACTTCGAAAAAAGCAAGTTTAATCGAATAAGAACATTAAAAGAATTTTCGCTGAAGATATTAAAGGCAATACCCCAATCTGCCAATGCAAAATGTATACTGGATTGAGTCTTGCGATAGGATAATTGTATTGACTCGATGGTGTCTACTTTGAAGGTGACAAAATTAATTTTGATGAATAAATCAATTTTTTCTTTTTTTTAACGATTCCTGGTACTATTTATGCAGAATATAAAATTAAACGACAAGAAATCAAAAACATCTTACCTAGCAAAAAGGACAATGGATAAATGGTGTAAATACACCTGCAGTCGGCCAGTTCCCGATAGCTTGAGAATTTGAAGGAAATAATAAGCTTATAGAATATTTTTCCGAGAATTTCAAAGTTTTTACAACTTCATTCTGCATGAAAATGACTGATGCCTTACATTAGTTTGTTAAAACTTATGAAGTAGAAGTAAAAGATAAGTCAATAACTGTCGTCAGTAAAATGAAAGCTTTTGCTGCAATTTGTTGAAGGTAAGCAGGTTGAGTTAAATTGTATAAGTATTTTCAGTTTCAAAATTAACAGTAATCATATAACTATTTGCAGTTTATTTTTGTTGGTATGTAACCTTTTGAATACAATTTTTAAAGCCTGAATATATCTAATATTTTAAATATAAGAGAACGTCGACTACTATAACACATTTTTCATAATGTTTTTTGTGTTCTATACGGTGATTTAGTTCTATTATCCATAGTAGTATTTTAAAATAATGGGACTACATCCGATATTGTCCATAGCACCTTTCTTATGTGCATCGAAAAATCGAAAAAAAGGAATAATGAACTCCTTCATATTTTATGAATATCTGGTAAACATCTTTTCATTTTTGGCCACAGAGGAACAGTACTTTTTTTTTTCTTTTTTTATCTAAATTTCGTCAAAAAAGGCGAAAAATGCATAAAAATTGCTTGTTTCATAGTTTCCTATTATTTCGCCAAATCAACAAGGAAACGTGAAAGATTATAATAGATAAATATTACAGCGATGTAATTAAATATTAGTGTAGCAGAGGTCTCCAGTTTTGAAACAATAAGTTCAACGTTCAAATCCAACCAATCCTATTCTGTTAGAAATTTATATATCTATATTAATGTGGATAAGAAAACGTCTGACAAAAAATATAACCATTAAATCACAAGATCATCAAAATTACATAAATCAACCATTAATAATAATTTGATTGAAAAAACATACCCAATATTAACATATACAAAAACATATACAACATACTAAATGCACTAATTAAATGAAAGAAAAGAGTAAAAACAAATACAGAAGGTATACAATGCGTCCAAAAAATTTACAGACAATCATTTGTTCGGATCAATGACGAGTCAACTAAACGAGTGAAATAGACGAGATAAATTATGAAAATATATAATGGTTAAATAAAAACAATAAAATACTCAAACAAATTTAGCAGCCATAGATTTAATGTAAAAAAATATAGACAAAAACACACTGTTGCAAAAGTTTATAGACAATCAGTGTTAAAAGTTGTTTTGAGTACGGATATCCAAAATCTGCATATTCCAAGGTCATGTACTTGTGATACAATAGTTTTCTGGAATAAAATTGAATCTTTCTTTCAATTTACAACTGATTGCAAAGATGCCTCGCAAGGTCCAGTTTTCCAAAATAGGGAATTTTAGAAATCTATCTTTTAAAGACTCCTGGATAGAAAGTCGTGAACAATTCAAGAAAGTTTTGACGCGGAATGATTGATATTTATCGAATTCTGTCATGAGTGACAATTTGAAGCACAATCACGTTCTAGATGACCAAAGAAAACAACTAAACGATAAAACAGAGAAATTTCGAGATTAATTTCAACCCAGAACCTACGGTCAATTTATATAGAAGTGAACGTTCCAGTACCAATAATCCACGGTTCATCGACAACTGCTGGCAAGTACATTTCTTGGATTTTCGTAAAATGCGTCATTCACCAAAGTTTACAAATCGGAATAAAGACTCTCGTGTTAAATGTACACGATATCACAGGAATTGATTAGATGAGTGGTTAGGTATTCTTGTGAGTGATGGAAAGAAATTCAATTTACATGGTCCCGAAGGTTGCGTATATTATTGGCACGATATTCGCAAAAAACCCCGAACTTGTTTTAGTAGCCAAGAAGGAGAGGGGCTCACTCATGGCGTGGGGAGCATTTTCATATGATGGAACAACCCAAACTGCTTTTTTGAAAAGTTCCGAATATTACCAGAAAAGACTTGAAGTACAGTTACTTCAATTTGAATTGTTGCAAGGAGAGGGGGGGTGGATGTACCAATAAAGCTTCTTATCTTATGTCCAGGAGTGTGGCATAAAATCATTACTCCATTCTCGTTACAGTGTTCTCTATCAATTCTTGCCATGTGGCCCATGAAAAGACTTGAAGTACAGTTACTTCAATTTGAATTGTTGCAAGGAGAGGGAGGGTGGATGTACCAATAAAGCTTCTTATCTTATGTCCAGGAGTGTGGCATAAAATCATTACTCCATTCTCGTTACAATGTTCTCTATCAATTCTTACCATGTGGCCCATGAGTTCAGAGACATACTGAATATATCGTCGGTACCATGTCAAACTATCCAATGTGAAAATAGTGGGTTACTTTTTTTTAAATTCAGATTTCTTGATTGGCACCACTTTTTTGAAATAGAAAAATTCGCCTTTTTAACCGACTTCAAGGAGGAGGTTATGATTTCGACCTGTATGTATTTGTTGTTCACGCATAACTTTCGTAAATATGAACCGATTTTGATAATTATTTTTTTGTTTGAAAGCGTATGGGGCCCATGTGGTCCCATTCAAATTTCATAAAAATCTGTTGATAAGAACTTTTTAAAAAATTAAAACATTAAAATTCAATATCTTTTCGAAGCAATCGACCAATTAGAAACGTTCATTTTTCATGTTTTTAAGTTACACTTACATAGACACACGATCTTTTCAAAGTGTGAAATCCTAACTGGACAAGGTTCACATTTATTAACAGTGTACACTGTAAAAAAAATTGACCCTTTTGCTGCATAATTACTCCCCCGCTTTTATAGAATATCTCTCTCTTGACCCATGAGAATTCTCCACGATAGGTTGAAGTAATTGATTTCTATAAAAGCGGTGGATTGACGATGCAGCAAAAGGGCCAAATTTTTTACAGTGTACACTGTAAAAATTTTGATCCTTTTGTTGTATCGTCACTCCCCCGCTTTTATAGAATATCTCTCCTTTGACCCATGAGAATGCTCCGTGATACATTGTTAAAAATTTACCCATTTGCTGCAGCGTCACACCACAGCTTTTATAGAATATGTCTTTTATGACCAATAAGAATGCTCCATAACACAGTAAAGTAATCGTTTACTATAAAAGCGGTGGACTGATGATGCAGCAAAAGGCTCAAAGTTTTTGTAGTGTAATGGGGACAAAAGCGTCTGTAAAAGAAATATTTGGGAATAAAATGCTGTCACTCTCTTATAGAGGCAGCCAGGTATAGGTAATGAGTTTCAGATTCCTCCTCGAATACGCCACCGCTCATTTCCGATTACAGTGTCACTGTAAAAAATGTGACCCTTTTGCTCCATCGTCACTCCCCTGCTTTTGTAGAATATCTCTCTTTTGACCCATGAGAATGCTTCGTAATTGGGTGAAGTAATCGTTTTCTATAAAAGCAATAGAGTGATGATATAGCAAAAGTGTCAAATTTTTTACAGTGTAGGATTCCTCGATATGAATATGACGACACATGTAGCACAGTATATAATTGGTTGAAACGATTCTGGACAAAAACGAGTCACCAAGCATCTTGTTTAGCGGGCAATTTTCGTCAATCTTGTTACCTTCTCATACGAGTACAATCGAATTCTTCCAGGAAATCATCATCAAATTCCATAATAAAAAAAAATGCCTGGCAATGCTATGCACTGTTAAAAATTTGCAACTTTTGCTGCATCGTCACTCCATCGCTTTTATAGAATATCTTTATTTTTATCAATGAGAATTCTTCATAATGCATTTAACTAATCGTTTTCTATATAAGCGGTGAAGTGATAATACACTTTTAAAAATCTGCTGCATTTTGTTGCAACGCACTCCGCCGCTTGTATATAATGTCTCTACTGCGACCTATGAGAATGCTCCTTAATACAGTCAAGTAACCGTTTTCTATACAAGCGCTGGAGTGCGTAGCAAAAAAATGCAGCAGATTTTTAACAGTGTACAGCAAAAGTTTCAAATTTTTAACAGTGTAGTTGGGACAAAAGCGTCTGTAAAAAAATATTTGGGAATCAAATGCTGTCACTCTCTTATAGAGGCAGCCAGGTATTGGTTATGAGTTTCAGATTCCTCGTCGAATCGACACTGCTCATTTCCGATGCCATTACTGCCTGTATAGGTATTAGATTGTTGCTGTTTATCGATTGAAGCATAGTGCGATTTTTGCTAAAATCTTTCTTTTTACTTTTTCTGAGTGAAGGGGGAGTAATTTTGACTGACTACACTAGAAAAGCATTTTACTATACATTAATATATGAAGTCATTTTGCTAGGTGCTCATATATGGAAGCACTATGTCGCGCTCTTATGTGTAAGGAACTTTACTTGATGGATTGTCACCTTTTGATACCCACTTTCGATGACCGTAGGATTCGATGCAGACTAAGATTTCATAAATGCGGTAGCTTTTCGAAGTGGAAGATCTCGTCTGAAAAAGTTACCATACAAAGAAATTCTTAAGATTCACAACGATACTAACCGATATTGTAAGTGGTTTCAGAAAAGTTGACAATCAAACAGTGACAAGTAAACTGAATACATCAGAACTTAGCAAAGTGCGTGCATTAGTAATGCATTGCAAAGAGCTATCGTGTGCCAGTACACATAATTATGTATTACGGTATGCATAACTAAAAAGTAGGAAATAAAATAAGCTTTTTAAGAAAAAAATATCAACCGACTTCAAAAAAGCGCTAAAAAGAATTAAATAATTCTTTAAAATTCTCTAATGACAAAACGTTATCCAATAAGCACACATCGGATATCAGGTACCGGCATAAAAAACGGTTAAATTTAATATGTATAATTTAATATCCACCAAACATAGATTTTAGAGATAATATTATTTTACAAGAGATGAATTGACATATTTATGATTTATTTTATGAATATATACATATAAAAAGTAATGAATTACTTTTTGAAGTTGGTGCCAAACTATTTGATGTCTATTAAGAATTGTAGCTAAATTATGCTTAGTAACATAAATAAAATGGGGATAATCATTATCGATTGTGATTGTTTGGCACCAACTTCAAAAAGTAATTCATTACTTTTTATATGTATATATTCATAAAATAAATCATAAATATGTCAATTCATCTCTTGTAAAATAATATTATCTCTAAAATCTATGTTTGGTGGATATTAAATTATACATATTAAATTTAACCGTTTTTTATGCCGGTACCTGATATCCGATGTGTGCTTATTGGATAACGTTTTGTCATTAGAGAATTTTAAAGAATTATTTAATTCTTTTTAGCGCTTTTTTGAAGTCGGTTGATATTTTTTTCTTAAAAAGCTTATTTTATTAACCTTATTTAAACACCATTTTATTTAGGAAGAAAACAAGGGGAATTTTGCCATTTCAAAGAGTGGTGCCAATAAAGAAATCTAAATTTTAAAAAAGTATTCCTCGATTTTCATATTGGATAGTTTGAGATGGTACCTACGATATATTCAATAGATGAATTTAAATTATCTATCTATGATTATATAAAATAGTTTGTCCTGACTGATAATCAATGTACAGCCTAAACTGCTGAACCCAAAAGCATGAAAATTAGGGAAAATATATTTACTATGATGTAAGCGTACACTAAGAGGGGATTTTTCTTTAATTCCTCCTCTTTTCGGGTTAAATTGGGGGACGAAAATTATTGAACATCTTGATGTATCTCAGCAGTCGTTATAGGTATGAACGTAAAATTCCAGATTATAAATCTACTAAAAAAATAATTGAACACATATTTCAGCAATTTTACAAATTCCCCCATAAGGAGGTCGAAAAGTTGTAACGTAAAATTGCAGAAAAATAAAAAATTATTTAAATTATTTAAAAAATAATTAAACATGTGTTTCAGTTATTTTAAAATTTCCACCACTGAAGAGGGCTAAAATGGGAGTCGAAAATTTTCAAACCTTTTTTTGTACCCGTCATGTCATATGTCATATTAAAACACTTGAAACACTCTTTCAGATTATGGACCTTTCATTTCTCCTTCCCAATTTGGACCTCCGGCAGAGGCAAATTTCGAACTTTTTTGAAATCTAAGTGTTTTTATCATTTTAAATCGGATTTTTTTGCGGAGATCTCTAATAAATATTATTTATAATATATGAAAATTTTAGAGAGAGAAAGAGGAGTGTGATTTCCGGGGGGGGAGGGCATAATAGTTGAAACCCTGGGGTGTACTTTTTCAACTTTTGCCGACACCAATCATGTGACATAGTATTGTAAAGCTTTGTGACTAATACTCTATGTTATACACAGGCCCGTAACCAGACGGGGGGCAGGTGGGGCTGAGCCCCCTCTAACGATTTCTTTATTTTCTATTTTTTTTTAACACAATGCACATTTTAACTTTCCTCAAAAAAAAAAAAAAAAAAAAAAAAAACAAGAATTTTTTTTTAGATTTTTTAATGGGAATAAGTGGGAATACGCCAAAAATTTTGCATTCGGAACCCTATTAGATTAGTTGTTTTCTGTTATCTTGCTAACGGTATAATGCGATTCTCGAAACGCACTCTAAAGGAACATTTCTATCCCCTGAAAAAAATTAAGTCCAGATGCACTAACTGGTCACCACATGTGTTAGCACATCGTTATATTTTCAAAGCAACGATCTTACACAGGGTGAATGGAAATGGACACATGTTGTTAAAGTTGACCGATAATTAATCAAGCAATGGTCAAAGTCTTGACTAAGACATAGTCATTAAAAAACTATGTTTCTAAATTTTAATAGCTTGCCTGTTGACAATACGTAGGGGGAACTGGGGGACATTGATACAGCTTTTTTCAACAAAAATTTTTGGTGTCAAGAAAGCAGAAATTTCAAGTTATTTTTCTATGTGATGTCAGCAAAACCTGTGTAGTGTGTTATAAAAATATACAATCGTTGTTTTATATATTATTTTTGCATGTAATTTTAAAAAAATCAATAAAAGTAATTTGTATCAATGTGCCCCATCCCCGGGGCAGATTGATACATTTTGACACGTCTGGGAAAAATGGAGACAAAATAACACCAATGCATATTTTTCATAGAAAAATAGTTAGCAAACCATTTTATATATATTTATAGACATTAAAATCGCACACAGTTTACTTGTAAGCGATATTAAAGCAATTAAAATGAAATGTATAATGACCTGATGTTCTAGCTGTTCCTTGTCTGTTAGTTAGCTGTGGTAACTTTGTCATATCTGGCAATTTAACCCCAGAATTATCTTCTTTCTTAGGAAAGGTGAAAGAATTACCAGGTTTTCTGTTTATAAATCGATTTACAAACAGAAAATAAAGGATAATTATATTAAAAATTATGTTTATAATTTAATTATCCGGTACTGTTCTGTAGCTTGTTTCTCTTACTTAACATTTCTCATGTCGATAATACTTTTTTCGCTGGAGAATCGATATAAATTTAAGATTTGCCAGGCTGCCGCCCAATTCTTTAGTTAATTCTACTAGCACTAGATATTGTGTAAGTTTGTACTTCTTCTGTTTGCAAAAATACTATAAAATGTTCCAATATAAAGAAATTAGAGCTATTTCACTTCAATAAAAACTAATAGCAGAAATTTTTGACGAAAAATGGTTTAATTAAGGAGTGTATGGTAAAAAATAATAATAAAAGGTTTAAAAAAAATGAACTAGAAAAGGATTTAGGTTGTATCAATGTGAACCGACAAAGACTGTATCAATGTGCCCCATACAGCCATTTTGAACAAAATGAGTCGCAAATCCAACACTTCATAATTTATCTCACAATAAAGAATGAGGAATTGATAAAGAGTAGCTTTACTTGCCAGGGAGGGTATTCTTTTCGGTTGAAAATGCTGGAACAGTTTTATAATACCATTTCAATTGTGCAACTGAAATTTACTTTTGATCTACAGAAACAATGAATCACCCATCCCTTTCCATCAAACTATTGAATCATTCCAAAACTTTCTATATGTTGTTAATTTCACTAGTATCACCTTTTGAAGCCGTTGTGAAATTTCCTGTAATGACCCTGTGTGCTGTACAGGGGGTGTATCAATGTGCCCCAAGTATCAATGTACCCCAGTTCCCCCTATTTATCAGTAGATTTAGTTAATGATGAAATATCACTTGGAAACTAGAATGCTTGAAAATTAGAAAGCTAAAAATTGTCAATTTATACACGTGGAGTAAAACAAATTATTGTTTGAAAACCAGTAATTGTTTCGTGTTATGGGGGTTGGCAGAGATTAGGGAAAAATATTTAAAAAAGTAAAAAAAGGATTTTTTTTTTTTTTGGTTGGTTTTTAAATTTTCGTTTAATTTTTTGTGTTCAATGAAAAGTTTTTTTTTTCAATTTGTCATATAACTTTAAAAATATTAAGCAAAAAAGCATGAGTTAAGTTTATTATAATATTATGACAAAAATATCTTCAATTATTATCTTCATTTATTTCAAGTGTAAATCTGCTACATTTTAACACATTTACAGAATAATTTTTATTTATAAAGGCATAAAATTAGAAGATTTGGTTATTCAGTCTCGAAGAATAATAATGTAATCTGTGTAATTTTTTTATAAGCTTGTTTTCCAATCTAAAAAAGCCACTTTTTGACATATTCGTGAAATAATTTTATTTATAAAGATATTTGCATGCATTTAGACTATAAGAAATCAAACAGAATTTTATATTTTTTGTAACAGAAAAGTAATCTGTCAAAAAATTATGGCAGATTTGACGTCCGTTGATTTTTATGGCATTTAATGACAAAATACTAGTCGTCGAGTAATAAATGACTATAACGCATGATGTATGGAATTTATGAGAAAACGGAAAACAGTATTCAATTCTTAGAAGTCTGAATGTGAGAAGATGAAATTTTTAAACAGATGGAAAGAAAATCATTTCTTGAATGCATCATGAATATTATTGAGTGAAAAGAAAATACTTTTTAAGATCAATTGAAACGGGAAAACACCTGATAATAAACAGTCAACTTACATATAATGAAGGTTGTTCATATAAAAATAAAATCACGATCTTTTTTTTTTTTTTTTAACAACACCGTTATTAATTCCTTGGAGACGAGCGACTAGAGGTTTGCAAGGACGCGCCGCGGGCTTGTCCCGCGGCGCGTACCCGGCCCAGCGGAATTGTTTCGAATTTTCTAACGGGCCGGGAGATTTAGAATAGTTTTTTCAACTTGCCGGGCCGGCAAAAAAATTGGGCGGGCTAGACGTGCCGATAAAAAAAAATTTGGGGCCTGTCGGCCCGTTCTGAAGATTTAAGCGGAAACGATAAAATATGAGCTATTTTCAACGAAAATGGTTTTAACGAGAATAAGTATAAATATGCGTCACGAGCCATACTAGTGTCACAAGCCGTACTAGTTTGACAACATCAATATAAAAATGCATAGAGTAGAGATCGGCATCGGAGAGCTGCATTGTGTGTAACCCGTTTCAATATTTTTTTTATTATTTGCTTGATTCATTCCGGGCCGAGATCAAGCTTGCATTATTTTTCTACATATAGACTGGCTGGACCGGAACTAGACTTAATTGTTCTCAAGATCTGTAGGGCAGAAAACATGATTTGTAAAATTATTAACAGCAATAAAGAACTTATGTTAGCTTAATCTTTGGATATATACTTCTTGATGGTTTTTAAATTAATTTCTCAATAATGCGATAGTTTGACACATTTTCTGATTAATTTTAAATTGTAAAAGTATAAAAGTGATAAGCCTAACTATTGAAGAGATTTGGAATTGAATAGCGTTTTTCATTTTTGGTAAATAAAATACTTGTATAACCTTGTTGAGATATAATAGTTTCTCAAATGATTGTAGGTTTTACTCCCTTCAGATGCTATCGCTTTCGGAAATTCTATTCAAAGCACTAATTATGAGAATATTTTATTTGCTTGCAGTATTCTTAAATTGCTTGCATCAAAATGTGGATAACGCCATTCGATTATATAGTTTCTGAATAAAGATACCTGCTAATCTTATGCGTTTCTGAGAAAAAATGAATTTAGAAATGTATCAGAAAGAGGCTTCTTTGAATTTAAGAATGAATTTGGATTTAAAATCTTTAATAAAATGATATAGAAATATTTTATAAATCTTCTTTTATTAAACAGCTTCAAAAGTAACGATGTTTTTAGCTTTCTTTCTTTTTCTTTTATTCTAAGCCATAGTTTGAGTTTGAGTGAACAATGCCTTGAGGTCTATAGCTACAAATGGCTGTTACCTCGAATGATCTATATACCACAGAAACAAGTACAGAACACTTTTATTATTACAAGAAATCCAGTACATACATTTTTAATACACATCACAGGGACAACACCCGCACACCCATGCCGCTAGCTGGACTCGAACCAGGGTCCAGCGGTGTGGGAGGAGCTCACGCTACCGACCACGCCACTGGATCGGCATTCTAAGCCATATTAATTTCTTAATGAATTTTTATTCGAATGTTGAAAGTCCATATCATTCCAAAAAAATCTGCATTTTTTAGAAATCGTAGAAATTTTAACGGGACAAAACGGCCGGGCCGAACTTTTGACTTTTACAACGGGCCGGGCCTGGAAATTCCGGCCCGTGCAGACCTCTACGAGCGACCCATGTACGTCTACCAAAAAGTGCTCAGAATCCTTGTTTATATACATCAGTAAAATTTTACTGTAAAGTTTGCCTTGTTAAATCAGAGCATTTTCTCGATTTAATAATACACAAATTTGTTTGTAAAAACCTGTGACAAAACATTAAAAATTCCTTAAAAGGCTACTGTCTCTAAGGGGCAAAGTCCAGATATGTTTGAAAAATATGAAATTAATATACATTTGAAAAAGTGATTCATGTTTGAAATTATATAATTATACGCAGAATTCTAAATGTAATTATTGTGAATTCTTAAGCAGTTGGTTTTATAAATCCTATTTTTAATAAATAAGGTCAGGCAAAATTAGTTTTAAAGAGAAACTTTTATCATCACTAAATTAAATCATATTTAGAACAGCCGTGACTTTAAAATGATCTAATAATTCAGAAGAAAACTAAATATCAATAAAACTAAATAAACTTTCATATTTTATATTATGAATAATATAAAATATGAAAGTAAAACATGTGTAAACTATTTATAAAATGCATCGCAAATCCAAAACAAAATTTAAACGTATATTTAAATATTTTTAATATACATAGTAATGCTTTATCAATGAATTGCTGATGAACCCATTTCGACAAATTATATAAAAAGACAAAATACTCAAGTAGTACCGGATTGCATAAAAGAAACATCCTTATAACTCCAAAAATAATAATCATATCAACTCACAATTTACAGCGTCGGATTAAGCGTCTCATTTCCAATCAAAATATATCTATGAATTAAAATTTGAATGAAATACAGAGTCATGAAAAATCGAAGAATGTGGAAAACAGGATTACAGATATCTCGGCAACTAATGATACGATTGACTTCGTTCTTTATGCAAAATTTGTGTTATTTTATTGCCTTTTACGTTCACTCCTCAAAATAAAAAATTTTGAAAACTTTTATATACCTTTCATCAGAACGAATTTTTTGAGAGTCGTAAAAAAATAGTTCCAGATAATCGAGGTTACTGATATTAAATAGGCTTCGTCCCATTCTTACATACTAAGTACATACAAAATTTCAAGTCTCTATCTCAATTTGTTCGGGAGATAGTGCAATTACAGACAGAGGGACGGAAGGCAATTTTTTTTTCTAAAAATATGTTTTTGGAATCTGGAATATCTAAAACGTGCTAATCGGTCAAAATTTTTTTTTTCGATTTCTTAAAACGATAGCAAGACTTACCCTATACTACCTATGATAGGTAAGTAAAAATGTTACAAAAATGGTAAAATTAAATTTTTTAAACTAAATATTAAATCGTAAAAAATCTCATAGATAATTGGATGGGCATCTATTGGATACTTATATTGTACTTGGCTTCACTTGCATAGAGATCAAAAATCAAATTAGTGTACATAAAAATAAATAAAATACGCATACTCTTAATTTCTTATTAATTATTATGTAAAAAAATATATATTTTTTACTTTGCAATAGTTTTTTAATTTTTTTTAAATTTTTATAAAAAAGAAAAAATATATATTTATTTTCCGATGATCATGAAGTATTTTGCATTTAATTATTTCCTTTTAAAAAAGCTACGCTAGAGACAGGTTTCACTTTAGACGGATTCCTGTATAAGCAGGTCCATTTTATCAATTTTTGCTATATTTAGTTTGCTTAAGATATGGATTGTTAAAATATGTTAGCCCTCCAAAAAATTTCAGAGCCCCCCCCTGGCATGACTCGCTGGTTACGGCCCTGGTTATACATCGTCCGAGCCCCTCCACCCACTTTTTTCTCCACGATTGGCATTTTTCTAAATTTAGCCGACATCTTCATGTGATATATCATTGGTAAGGCCTGTAACCACTTATTCATATTATACATTTCCTTTGCCCCTCCTGGGGGGTACGTTTAACGTATTTAAGCAAAATGTCTTCTAATGATAGCAAAACTATGGAACTGAACTTAAATAACGCAGAAAAAATCAATAAAAAATATTGATCCCATTCATCATCATTTTAGTTCCTGTTTTTGCCACAAAGGAAGCTTTTAGTTTTTATTTATTTGGCTATTTTGGTACTAATTGCCAAAGAATTCTAATTTTTGATACTTAAAGTCCTTTATCTTTTTATACATACATACATCTTTTTATACTCGCGCCTTTTCTTTCTTTTCTTTTCTTTTTTCTCCAAGATGGGCATTTTTCTAAATTTAGCCGACACCTTCATGTGATATGTCATTGGTAAGCCCTGTAATCACTTATTCATATTATACATTTCCTTTGCCCCTCCTGAGGGGTACGTTTAACGTATTTAAGCAAAATGTCTTCTAATGATACCAAAACTATGGAACTTAAATAACGTTTTTTTTCTTTTTTCTCTATGGGGGCATTTTTCTAAATTTAGCCGACACCTTCATGCGATATATCATTAGTAAACCCTATAACCACTTATTTATATTCTACTAGGGAACGCTCTCACATGACTTTTCCACTAATATGGCTTCCTTATAGCATGAATTTTTTTTTAATTCCCTCTGTTTTTAGCTTCCACGTATTTACTTAAACCAACATGTATTTTAGCTGTTTCAGAAATTCCCGCCTAAGAGGGTTTAATGGGTGGTCATACTTCATATTTCGATATATCTCTGCAGTGGTTAGCGCGAAATTGAAGATAGCAAATCTACTAAAAAATAGTTAAACATAGATATTTTAAAGCTATTTTGTCTATTACGTCGTCAATATGTATTTTGAACCGGGTAATGTGAGATTTTATGAATAAGACAACGATTATGGCTATTTGATTAGATATTAAGTTTTTAATTTTTATTAGATACATTTTGTTTGATACAAGATTCTTTAAAAAAAAACGATCAGCGTAGCAGGCGAAGGCTACTAGTATATGTATAAACTTTCTGGACACGTGTTGAGAAAATCAAGTGAAGTCACTCCAGTTTTATTTATTTTTTTCCTTTTTTGAGAATCAGAGAAAGAGAGATAGAAAGAAGGCGAGAGGTCATGTTTTTATTTTCCAAAGTATTTAAACCTGACAAATGAAAATTCAAAAATATAGACGAATAATTAAAAGGATGAGGGAGGACCAACACCAAAGAGTCAGTATTTTTTGTTTTTTATTTAAAAATATGAATTTATTTTATTTTTTCATTTTTTTTTCATATTTTTTTCAATTTTTTTTTCTAAAATGATATAATTAACAAATGGAAAAATTATATTTGTAAGAAAAAAAATTCTCTTTCTCTGTTTTATTTATTTTTTTAATTAATTTATTTATTTAATGACCTTTTCTTTATTAACAAAAATGCAAAAAATACATTCTGCCTTTAATATTTGAAAATATTCAAAGTTTACAGTTGGAGATAAATCGTAATTGACTGGCCCAGTGAGAAATATAAAAACTTAAAATTTCCCAGAGCATTGTTTATTCCCAAACAAAAAGAAATCTTAAAATTGTTACTATTTTTCGCTTGTAATAGCAGAGATATAAAATTCCATCTTGATGCATTATGGTAATAGTAGTTTAAGGACAGTTTCTTCAAATAAAATAAATCTTAGAAAACTGTCTTTTAAACACAATTTTTATTTTTTTAATATACAGCGAAAATTCAGGTTGAAGAAAATTCTGTCGGATGAAATTTATTTAGATATTCTTGATAAAAATAATTCTGGGCGAATATTTATAGGGACTATAGGCTCCGTAAAACTGGCAGGGTAAATAAATAAAAAAGGGAATATGTTTTGACTAGCATACAAATTATTAAAATGCCTAGTTTCACAGAAAAAAGAAAATATCACCATTTTCGAATAGTCACCATCAGTGACAATTCAATACAAACATTAGTGAAAAGACACGGTAGGTTGATTGTGTTTATGACGGCCAAATATGAACACGAGGGATAGAGGTACTAAGGGGATATGCCCTCCGTAAGTCTTTTTAAGAGAACCGAACCCGTATTTATGCAAGGAAGTCAAGCTTCGAGGAAAACCACGTAAAACTCCGAACGGTCAGGCCGACGGGCGCGATTGGATTCGAACCCAGCACCTCCCGTCTACCAGTTTCGAGAGCAGAACCACTCAAACACTGGTGGAGCCGTGTAAAGTGACCATAAAGTATCAGTAAGCGTAGTCATTGCAGTGTTTTTCGAGGTTACAATTATTTAATGCATTAATTAAGGAATGTTTTTATGACTCCAACGTACCGTTATTTCGGGTGTATAAGCCGCAGATCAAACAATTCTTTTTCGACCCAGAATTTTCTAAGAAACAAATATAACTAGCTTAAATCGCCGTAAATATTTATCTTCAATCACTAAATAAGATTTCTGGGTCCAAAAAGAATTGTTTGATCCGCGGCTTATACACCCGAAATTACAGTAAGTTTCTTATTCAAATCAAATCATTCATTTTTCTCACTCATGAAGCTTATTTTCAAAAAAAAAAAAAATTGTGCCGGAATCAGGAAAATTTCTCACTTTCATTGTATTTATTTATTTTTATTTATTTATTTATTTATTTGGTTATCTTTCTTTTAATTTGTTCTTTTTTTTTTTATTATTTTAGACAGCTAAATGAAAACAGAGTTTGGGAATTTATTGCTTCAAATAATTATTTAAAAGTTAAAATTTACTGCCGTTTATAAAGAATAGATTTCTTTACAAGTAGATGTTTTAATCAGTATTAAGTTGTTTCGAATCAGAATTATGATAAAAGAAACTTATGCATGTGTGAATTATACATGCTAGAATAATACTTTTGAACGGAGCTGCATCTAGGGGGATGTCGTAGGGGGGGGGGAGATCAGCCCTCATTAAAACATTTTGAGCCTTCCCTCGAAAAGATTCCAAAGCCACTAAGTGAATTTCTGTTGCGAAAATCCAAATGAAATTCTGTTCAAAAATCTAATTTAGTTTTGAGCCACTTTCACAATTTTGCAGAAATACTAAATTATAATTAAAATGAGTGTTTCAACGTTTCTACATCCTATTTATACATATGAAGCTAACATCATGCTTAATTTTGCACTAGTTATACACTCAAACTTTCCATCATCCTATACTTTTCTTAGCATAAAATGAAGTTATTTCAACAGTTTAATAAGAAACATAGTACCTATAATGTGAATATGCATTAATTTATCTTTCTGCGTTAGAGAGAGAAAAAAAAATTATGACCCCCCCTCCCTTCCCCGCCTACATTTTCTTGAGCCCCCCCCCCCCCGCCCTATTATTCACTTCTAGATAAGGCCCTGCTTTTAAAAAGGGCAGAGTATTTTGATAGCAAGTTTAATAAATATACTAAAATGTTTATGCATTGCATTTAGAAAAAAATAAGATCACAAGAAGATATATTTTTGCGTCATATCAAGCAATTAATACGCACTCAATCATCTACCTGTTTACAAAAAAAAGTTTTTACTAAGTTGCTCATTCATCACTTCTTAATCAATGGTACTCTTGTTCAAAATTTCAACCAGCTTGGTTAAATTTCTAAACTACCTATAACAGCTGCCAAGAAATGATTCTTGCAAATGATTATTCATATTAACTCCCTTTATTTATGCCAAGAAAGTGTAAACTTATCAGCTAAGATCTGTAACTTTTCAACTGGTGTTTTTATCTCTATTTGTCAAGATATATTTTTTTCATTTTTATCATCGATCAAAATTCAAATCTGTTTTTATTTATGAGAAATCATAACATTCATAATAATACTACCTGGTGTTAAATTTAAATAAATATATTTCTAAACACTCATGTTCACTTGTAGCACTAAACTCAACAAGCAAATGCAACATTTGTATACTACTAAAATTATTATTTTGTTTCAGCTAATATGATTTTAAGCATAGATAACCGAGAATTGATGATTTAGGTACCGGTACTCAAAATATACATTTTCAGTTAATAAATATGAGTAAATTACTAAAATCAGATTATAGATTCTCCTATGAATCTTTTGACATTTGGAACATTATTCTCCACTTTATTAGGGATGAGCATGGAATTTTTATTTCTTTATTTTTACTTTATGGTTTTGACATCTGGATCATATAGAAATCAAAGCATTTTGCAAATCTAATCAAATATCTGTAGTAAAATTCCTGTCTGTCATTTCTAATTATATTCATAATGTTTCCATCCAAATAATTTAAACTGTCACTTCATCAAAATTTTAGCCGTATTACTATATTAATTTTTTCTATAATCTTTTCCTCCATTAATAAACAAATTTATTGCATCATAACGCGGGGATTAAATTGGACTTTCCATTGCTTATTTAAACTCCCTCCTTATTTTAGAAAGAACTTAGCTCAGGACACATCCCCCCCCCCTCAATTTACCGACTGGTATATTGTTCCTCACGCAAACTTGCCTTAAAAATTTCGCAAGTAGTGTTCTACTCGAAACTTAAAATTTCATTTAAGGTCAACCAGAAACCCGCCCAAAACCAGAAAAATAATTTCTTCAAATGGATACCCGACATACTTTAACCTGAATATGACAGGAACCCGAAGCAGAAGAAATTAATCCATATTTTAATAGTGTTATTGAAAAAAAAGTTCAATAATTATATATCTAATATCCATTTTATCAATTGTATTGAAATATGAAAATATATATACTCTTTACTAATCAAATATATAGTTTAATTGGAAAAGTATTCTTGACTTCGAAAAATTGGACCACCACGAAAGAAGCCTGACCGGAAAGTGTCAAATCTGAACCCGAAACTTCCAAACTTGAAAAAAATAAACTTATTCCGATTAGAATCTGTTCCTCAATGAAAACATTATAATTTATTTGATCCGACCTGAAGCATGGGTCGAGTCGGGCTGGTATAAAATTGCTTGACCCTATGCAAAATTCTGAACCAATCAATTTCCTCCTTGTTACCTTCTCTATAACTGCAGATTCTTATTTTCACTAATAAAAAGAGGAAGTTTATGAATTATTAAGGGTTATCCAAGGAAGAGGATGGGGGTCTTTATGCTAGCTTTTAAATATCATCATCTCTCTGTTTTTTTTTTTTTTTTTTTTTTTTTTTTTTTTAATTCTTTAAGAAATTTCGAACAAATAGCTGCATTTATTCACTGGAATCATAATATTTGCACAAATAGGGCAGAACTAAAGGCAAATAAGGTATTCTCAATGTAGCTTTACGAAATAATGCTCGTTTCACTTTTGTTAATTAAAAGAAATGGTGATAGATTTGTATACATGACAACCTTTCACTTCTCCTAGTCACTAGTCACTCTACTTCTTAATTTTCTCTTATATGAATGGAAGCTGATTAATCAGTCATTATAAAAACGACGAAAAATGATCTCTTCAAATTAGGAAGCACATTGGTTGTAAAGTTGATCAGTGACAAGGAAAAAATTGTTCATGAGATATTTATTTTTAGTCCAAATCTACGCTACCGCTCCATCAATATGCAACCTTTTTGCATCGTAACTACGCAGATTATTATTGGTTGTAACTCCCTCTCCTTTTTGTGTTATAAACATCTCCGCGTGTCATCCACTTCCTTTTTGTCACCACTTCTATATTTCTAACTATTTTTTTCACTCCTATTTTTCACTAGAAAGGTTATTTATAAACCCATTAATGAACCACAAGCTAAATTATTTATATCTATTTGAATGAAGGTTTTCTTTACAATTGTTTTTACTCTTCACGTATTCATCTTAAAACATTTTCCTTTTTAAAAAATTCTAATAAAATAAATTTGTTTCAAATTTTATTAACCCTAAAACAAGCGAAATAACTACATCTAAGTGTATGAAACAATATGTTATTAGTATTTTTTATGAAACATTCATGGTAACCGTCGAAAACCTCAGGGATGAGATTTCCGCTTTTTTGCACACCAGTAAAATCTTAGAGAAAATGCTATATTATTTAATCGGAACATTTATGTGTTTTAACAGAACAACATTTTTTCTAAGATTATACTGGTGTCCAAAAAAGCGGAAATCTCATCCCTAAAACCTGGAAAAACTTAATTAACAAAGAAAAATATTAATGAATCATTCGTAATATTTTCAGCAACCACGCTGTAAAGAAGCAAGTAGCGGAAATTCAAGGTATATAAAACTCCCTTAACGTATTTTTACGCAATAACGTTGCGTGTGATTCACTCTCGTTAATAAAAGCCAAACAATTGTGATACATTTGGACAGATGACAATCCGTTTCACCTCTCCGACTCCTCAATTTTCTCCTGAATGAATGAGAACTGATTAATCCGTCCGTTATAAAAAATGATCTCATCGAAGTGTGAAGCACCATTGGGTGTAATGTTGGGTGATGGTGAGAAAAGAAATTTTCAGGGGATATTTATTTTTAGTCCGAATCCGTTTCCGTCCTTGATTAACCTCTTTTCAGGGTCTGTCGGCCTTGCCATAAATTCTCTCGCACGCTAATCTTTGCCTCCAAAATAACCTCTGCCCACGGTTCCTCCTAAAGGCGATCTCTTCTGACTCAATATGCTATTTACTTAGTTGCTTAGATCTTAGGTCAGACGCATCGTGCAGCGAGAGACAACAATTAAGTAATGTGCTCTTTATTTATCTTTGTTTATCTTTCAAATATTTATTTATTTATTTATTTTCGAAGTCTAACAAGGTCAGTCCAGGCATTGTTCTTTTTACCTATTGTGTATGTAAAAATCGATTTGTCAAAGTCACTTAATCAGAGGTAGAAATTGGACTGTTATGGAACTTATATTGTAACTATATAATTCTGATACAAAATTTATTTCTTATGTTTTATAGACATTAATATTCGTGAGTAAACTTTTATCATAATTGTGTTGATATTCGAGTAAAATAATTGCGCTCTTTAAGTAGAATGGTCATAAAAACTTTCAATTTGTAAGATTATATTCTCAAGTTCTTTTATATTTCTTGCCACTAACTGACTTTGAAAAATTCTGGTCACATATCAAAATATATTTTCTGTCATTTATTACTGCAGCTGAATTTATTAATATTTATTTTTATTTTGATCCAATTTGTCATTGCATATTTTTTATGCCAATCATTTTATATTTTGATTGTTTAAAATAGTTTTTATATGGGCAACTTTTTATTCTAACGACATTGAATTTGAAATTAAAATAACTATATTTTTAAATATAACAATCTTGAAATTTTCATTTTCATAATATTTTACTTTCATGTATTTTTCTTCCTAATATCTGAATAAAAAATTTAATTTACTTGAAAATTATACTGCCACATATCTATAAAATTTAATCCAATTATTTTTTATATCATTCATTGTTCAAACAAAATTTATTAATTTTTTATATCATTCATTGTTCAAGCGAAATTTATCACTTTTTTCTATTGTTATTATTTTTCTGGAATACATTCAAGATTTATATTTTTTATTTTAATATGACAATATCTTTCAATTTGAAATAATGAAAATTTTTAATATTATTGATATATAGATACATATATATATATATGTGTGTGTGTGTTGCGTGTGCGTATATATTAAATATCTCAGCACATTATATTTAAAGAAAGCTAACGGCTTTATTTTTCCCTAAAAGTAATAGTTTTTAATTTCTTTTCAATTATTCAAAATTAATTACACATTTTTGCAAATTATTTTTCTTAAGCGTTTAATATATTTTACATCTGCTTTGAAAATAAGGAAACAAACATTTTCAGGTAAATGTAAATTATGATAATATAAATCAGAAAGAGTAATTAATGAAAAGAAAAATAAACATTTCTTTTAAAAATCTTGCATAGATTTCATTTCTTACTTTCTTTTGTTTATTTATTTATTTATTTATTTATTTATTTGTATCATGAAAAGATATATATTTTTTTTACAATTAAATATCAAATATTATGTTGCGTTATTTTAGCATAATTTTTAATAGAACATATATAGCATCATTAATACAACATATATAATATAATCAATTATCATTTTCAATCATTTTCCATTTTTTCAAAGTTTTAATCAATTTTTACGACATTAATTTCGATTTATGTAATTCATCTGTATAGCTTAAAAATCATGTTTATCAGAAATGTTAATTATATTTTTCTAAAAGAAATCGAATAAATTGTAATCAATAATTTTGTCTTTCTATTCATTCTTTATGTAAATCATTTGCTTCAAAGACAGCATATTTTTTAAAATTTAAAACCAAAGTATAATCTGAAAATAATATGTAATACAATATATTAAATTATAGTAGTTATTTGATCCATTTTACGTTAAATAGTAAGAACTAATGTCATATATCCATGAACAAACTATGTTTCAATTAACTGCATTTTGGAGAGATTATTATAATTTATGAAACCCCATCTATATTACTTAAAAGCATCTTAATTCATAATTTAATGTTTTTAACATAAATTCTGTAACCAATAATGTTTTACTCCTTATTATTTTCTTTAATCAGTTATTCGCTTCAAAAGCAGTTTTTAATTTTTAAAATGTAAAATCAAAAGTACAATCTGATGTAATTTGTAATAAAACATATCAAAGTAAAATAATAATGTGACATATTTTATAACAAACAATACATAAATATACAATGGTTAATAAACAATGTTTAACCGTTTAATGCTCATGGTAGCGCTGATGTTATCATCAGTGTTTCCCATTTAGTGATTTTCTTATTCACATGTTTCGTATTCACACCAGAAATATAAAATAGTAATTTTTTCTTTATATAATATCAGACAGTTCGTTATTAAATAAACTGAAATTTACTATTCAGATTTTCCGCTATTAACTCCTTTTTTTATATAATAAGTCTTCCAGTAAAAACAAATATTTTTTCTTATAAAAGCGAAATTTTATTTTACAATAGGTTAAATTAATATCGCAGATTTGCGACCTTAATTTGATATATTGCTAATTTGCTTTTTTATTTAAACCTTTCATATGCAAAGTTATTCTGATATAGACAAAATGTAGAAATGTTTGTTTGCCGCCAGAAATTACGAACAAATTATTTTAAAAATAAATACTTCTTCTAGTAAAAATAAATACTTTTTCTTATAGAATCAAAATTTTATTCTCTGATGGGCTAAATTAATACCGCATTTTTGCGACCTCATTTGATGTATTCAATTTAAAAATAAGTACTTTTTCTTATAAAGCAAAATTTTATTCAAATTTCTAATATAATTGTAACTATTAGCGATTAAAATTAAACAGAATAAATAAATGATATGCCGTTGCCTTTGAAAGCGATAAAAGTTATCTTTTACCAAATTAATAATACTATATTTCGTATTCTTTTCTTTCATGGATTATTTGCTTCAAAAAGTGTTTTTTTTTTTTTTTTTTTTTTTTTTTTTTTGTAAAATCGCAAATATAATATCAAATATAGACATAATATAAAATATTAAGGGAATTTAATGTAGTCTATAATAAAGTATACATAACGAGCATTAATCATTCTTTTAATAAACAATATATCAATAAATATCAAGGCATTCCTGATATTATTATGATCAATACTGTTGCTGGAAAAATGTTTTTTTTTTTTCTTCGAAGAAGGGGAGAAGAGGTACACTTTTCAATTTTAATGGAGTGTATTAAGGATATTGAATACAACGTCAATTATAATTGCTCTATATTCGATATACTATAGTAATTTTAGTAATAATATATTTATTGTACTAAAAATTTCTCCAAAATGAAATAAATAATTTTCTAAAAATAACTAAACATAGGCTATAACAATATAAATAAACATTTCAATAAAACAATTTCCAGAGAGGTGGAGGGTTGAACCTCGTAAACCGAGCTTGGCTACGACCCTAATTATGATTTATTCAATCCCTTTTGTTTGAATTGTATACTAATTTATAAATAAAGTTATTTTCATATTTAAACAGAATTTCTCCATAACCCTTTGAGAGAGGAAGTACTTATGTTGCTAAAATAGTGAACTGATGGACTCCCAGCAGAACTTGCGAACAGAAATGATTTGTAAATAAATAACTGTTTTTCTTGACATTAAGTACATAAGCAATTTTTTAAATTATTCTGGAGATGAAATTTCAAAATAAACGTTATAAATAATATTCCCCCGTTCCATTAATACCATATTTCGTATCATTTTATTTAATGAGTTATTTGCTACAAAACATTGCAATACTTTAAAATGTAAAATCGAAAATTATATGTTTTATGTAGCAAACGTAATTTTTTTTCGTTACAAGTAAAATAAATCATTTTTCTTTGGAATTATTATTATCATTATTATTATTTTACGTTTTACCCCGCGTTATTGTTTTAAAAAATGCCTCTTCTGTATTTACGCCAAAAAAGTGATAAGAAAATTATTAGTGAAGAATGGAGGAAATCAATTTATTATTATTAGTAGTATTATTTTACGTTTTACCCCGCGTTTTTGTAAAAAATAGTGCCTTTTCTGTATTTAAGGAAAAGAAGTAGTAAGAAAATTATCAATGAAGGGTGGAGGAAATCAACATCAAAATATGAAGGTCAGACAGATGACAGAAATGCCATTACTTTTATCTCCACTTAAGTCTTCTACACGCATAAATTTTGGCGTCGTTATCGTAAATCAAGATAAATCACTGTCATTTTGTAAAAAGTTTTATTTAAACATATGTCCGAAAGCAATTGTATATACACTGCTCAAAACAATCAAAGGATTATTGAAGTTGCGAATGGAACTTGTGGCTGGAGAATTATTTAGATGATTGATAAGTGATCTACAGACGTAGTAGGATATATGAGAAAAAAATTACACATTCTTGGTTGGAAAAAATGCAATATAATGAGCATTTGAATACAAAAGGTAAAAACAAAATTTGTGCTTATGATAAAAAGAAGGAATGAAAGAAAAGAAAATCGTTCCTTCAAATAAAAAGGATTTTTAAGTAGGAGGTGTGGTTTCTCCCGATGGTCAGCAATGTTGAACAGCTTTGAAGCATGGAGTCAATGAAACCATTAATGAGGAGCTGGGATATTCTGTCTCTCACCTCCAGAAGAATTTTTTCCAATTCTTGGAGAGTTTGTGGGAGTGGTATGCGGCCAGCACCTGGTCTGCCTAGAATGGCCCAAACATGCTCAATTGGATTCATATACGAAAAACACGCTGGCCATTCCATTCGCATAATGTCTTCCATGAAAATGAAATCATTCAACAAGTGAGCATAATGTGGCCTGTAACTGTCATCCATTAAAATGAAGTCATCTCCAATTGCTTCAACGTAATGGACCAAAATATGTCTGAGGATCTCATCCCTATACCGCGGACCAGTCAGAACTTCATTCGAATGGTATCAAGGCTGGTGCATCCATCAATGGAGATACCAGAATGACCATAATTCCCGCAACACCAAATCTGACAAGTTCTTTTCATGAATGCAGGTTTGTTTCTTTCCCTCCAGATGAAAATACGGTTATTATCAGAATGAACAAAGAAACGGACTCATCAGAAACAAGAATATTGCAACATTCATTTCTCCTCCTGTTCACATGCTCTATTGTCCACTCCCTGCAGGCATCATGGTGCCTTCTTCCGCCAATATACAGACCTACAGCGTGGAGCCAGTTTCGGATAGTTTGAGTTGAAATTGTGGTGCCAGTAGCCGACCGAAAGTGCTGTTGAAGAAGAGTGTTATACATATTTTGGTGTCTCCGAGCTGTTAAGTCTTATATATCGATCTTCATTGGGCTTTGTTTCAAGTCAATGATCTTGCTGTGGTCTTCGGCCTGCATTTTCAGTCTCCAAAAAATGTTCCATAATGAAAATCACCCTTAGTGAAACTCAAGTGGTTTCTGCAACTTCAGCTTGTGATCCCCCCACTCCTAACCAACCAATAACTCTCAAAGCTCCTGATTCGGTCAAATGACTTCATTGACGTATCGCATTCAGGGAAACAAAGCACTTATTGGATGTCGATCAATGTATCCCATTTTGTGTTTCAATTAGTTGAAAGCCAAACTTTATTCTACGCAGCCAAAGCGTCGTTTTTGAGGTCAAATTTTAAATTTGTATACTCCGAAGTTTGAAAAAAGAGAAAAATTTGCATTTGTGACTCTGTTCGTCCATTTTCTGAAAAAAAAAATCGCTTATACCGTTATTTTTATGCTATTTTTCAATATCCTTTAATTGGTTTGAGCAGCGTCTTTACTATCTTTTTTTTTTTTACATAAATGTGTGATAAAGGGCATAGCCGGATAAGCATTGAAAACATGACTTTCAATCAAATTTCTTGATTTTTTGCCCAGGTGTATCTACATATCTGACAATCCATTTCCCCTATTATTAGCTTATAAATATTGATATTTTATGAGATAAAAACGTTTTTCCAATTTTTTAAAAACCTTCTTTTCTCAAAAACTACTGTACCGAATTATATGTGATTTATTGAGGTTATATAGACATTAAAGATGCATAACTGGTAAGGTTTGTATAATTTTCTGATTATAAAAAGTGTATGAAAAAGCAATTAAAAATTTTTGAAAAATGAAAATCATACCTTGTAGTTTTCGGAAAATTACCATTTTCTAGTAAAACATTCCTCTTATGTGCCCATGTATTATATATAAAAGCTGTAAGTTTGCGTTGGGTACTACATATAAATATTTACAAAAGTATCTATAAAATTAATTAAAATTCATTTAAAGCGTTACTTTGGGCGGAGCTACGCAATTTTGAAATCCGAAGATTCTCTGGAATGTATACTTACAGAATTGGTGTATTTTAAATTTTAATGAACACATGAGCATCATTCTTGACGCTGACGATACTGTTTCGATAACAAAATTTTTTGTTGGTGTCACTTACAAAAACAAGGAAGAATATTTTTGTCATAAAAACTAACTACATTCTTCGATATCGAAATGTAACAACAGTGATCACAGCCAATTTAAATGAAAATGGCTTTCATCAGTTTTTATAAAGATAAACTATAGTTAGTAGTTTCAAGCTTTTTAACCGAGCGATGGGCTCTGATTACCATCATGTTAAACGTTTATGTCTAAGTAATGGTTAACCGCCGCGATCAGAAACTAATGTAATGAATGATTTCTATTTCTTTTGATGTTATCTAAGAATGATAATTCGAAATGTGATTGTTAAGGAAGTTTCTTGAAAAAACTCGTGGATACAGAAAAAAAATATATTTTTTTAATTTTTATGTATAAAATAATGTAGTATATTATCAAGTGTCAGCTGTTTTTTTTTCCTCATAAAAGTCACTGTTCTTGACAGTGAGGCCTAAAGCACTGAAACCGACTATGTATTTGCATGTAATATTATAATATATTTGCATAAAATTAGCTATTTCTTTTCAATATTTTATCTTCTGTTAATTTTTCCACTATTCTTTTTTGGACTATATTTATTTAAAAAAGCATTTTTTATCTCATCAAACATAAAACGGTTCAAAATTGTAGAAATATATTTTTCAATACAAAATATCATCCAGTGCTGTCAGCTTTCTTTTTTTCCTTTAACTCACATTATGAACCTTTCGGTAATATTTATCATCGGATTAAATAGCTTTAGAAATCTGCTATCAGAAAAAAAAGTTATTATTAGCATACATCTTGATTAAAAAATTGTCTGTTACTACCCAATCCTGATGATATCGCAGAATTAAAGGAGTGCATTAGGCCCCAATTCTTGTTTTATTACATTTTTATTTGATTTGCGTTGCAAAGGAAAAAAAACTGAACTACTTACTCATTATTACCTTTCATTAAAAGTGGTAAGAATGTTCGAATAAAAATCATTATAGTAACTGTCGTAATAGTTGAATATCGAAAAGTGCTGTTGTTTTCCAATTGAAAATATTTTTCAGAATATTGTAGAAACCATCCAATAGAAACCATCAGTTTTCGACTTCGAAATAATATGGACTGAGTTGAAAATCATGACCTATACTATAATGAAATCTAAAATACATCAGTTGACACATTTTCTATTGACATTGTTCCAAAGATTCTTCGGATCTCAAAGTTCAGTAGCTCCGCCCAAAGTAACGCCTTTAAATGAATTTTAATTAATTTTATACATACTTTTGTAAATATTTATATGTAGTACCCAACGCAAACTTACAGCTTTTATATATAATATATGGGTACATATGAGAAATTTTTTACAAGAAAATGGTAATTTTCCGACAACTATAAGATATGATTTTTATCTTTCAAAAATATTTAATCGTTTTTTCACACACTTTTTATAATCAGAAAATTATATAAAACTTACCAGTTATGCATCTTTAATGTCTATATAAACTCAATAAGTCACATCTAATTCGGTAGAGTAGTTTTTGAGAAAACGAGGCTTTTAAAAAATCGAAAAAACATTTTTATGTCTTAAAATAGTAATATTTATAAGCTGATAATAGGGGAAATACATTATCAGATATGCAGATACACCTGGGAAAAAAATCGAGAAATTTGATTGAAAGGCATGTTTCCAATGCTTATCCGGCTATGCCCTTTATTTACCCCTTCAGAAAGAGCACCATTTACAGTAAAATTTTAATTATGTATTGTACATTTCGCCTTGTGTTCACAAAATATTTTTCATGCATACTACTATTAGTTAAGGCAAAGATCTACTGGTATGATTCTTTCAGTTGCTGAAAATTGTAAGATAAGTAAAAATTAAATAGTTTTATTACACTGTTTACATGTTTCGACTCTATCCAAGCCATTATCAAAACAAACAAGAATATATATTCTGAAATTTCACGATTACATCATACATCGTTCGGTTTTAGAAAATTCTTATTTGTTTTGGCAATAGTTTGTATCGTATGGAGCCGAAACATGTAAGCAGTCTAATAAAACCTTTTAAAAATGTTTTTAATGCTTTTTATTTATGTTTTTAGCAACTGAAAGAAGTATGTTATTGCAAGATGTTTTAATTTGTTATATAATTACGACTGGTGCTAATATATATACAGGGTGTATCTAAACTACTGGGCAAAACTTTAAGGGGTGATAGTACACATCAAAACAAATAATATTGAATGTGAAACTAAGGGTCCCAAACGTCTTCCGAAGAAGATAGGCGCCATAAAAGTTTAGGGTCCAAAATTTGAAATGATTATAAAAAACGGGAAAATTGATCGATTCGTTTGAGGTTTTCACTAAAACTATTCTTTATGTCTGTGTTGTCTTGAAAATAAATTATAAAGATAAATTTAAAAAAATGTCGATGGAGGGCGCTTTAGACTTTGGAGTAACGAACAACTATTTTTTACCGTTATTTTTTGCATCTCATTAAATTTTTTTTAGAAATTTAGACATAAACTTAAATTTTGAGCTCAAAATCTGTGGTTAAGAAGCGCAAACTGAACTGTGTTCTATGGGAGTGGATAGGTTCAAATTTTAAATGATTATAAAAAGTAGAAAAATTGGTCAGTTGATTTGCGGTTTTCACTAAAATTATTCTTTATGTCAGTATTGTCTTTAAAATAAATTATACAGATAAATTTCAAAAAATGTCGATAGAGGGCGCTTTAGACTTTGGAGTAACGTACAACTATTTTTTACCGTTATTTTTTGCATCTCATAAATTCTTTTAGAAGCTTAGACATAAACTTAAATTTTGAGCTGAAAATCTGTATCGTTGAGAGTGGCTAAGTAGCGCAAACTGAACTGTGTTCAATGGGGGTGGGAAGGTTCAATTTTCAAATGATTATAGAAAATGGAAAAATTGGTCGATTTGTTTGCGGTTTTCTCTAAAACCATTCTTTATGTCAGTATTTCCTTGAAAATAAATTTTAAAGATAAGTTTCAAAAAATTCCGTTAGAGGGCGCCTTAAAATTTAGAGTAACCCACAACAAATTTTAACTGTTATGTTTTGTATCTAATTAAATGCTCGCAAAAGCTTAGACTTAAATTTTGAGCTCAAGTTCTGAATCGTAGGGAGGGATTAAGAAGCGCAAACTGAACTGTGTTCAGGAGTTAAAATGTTACCCTGCCCAGCCTACGAACACAGTTCAATTTTTCGCTACTTAATTACTCACAACGATTCAGATTTTTAGCTCAAAATTTAAGTCTGAGCTTTTAAAACATTTATTTAGATTAAAAAAAAAAATAACAGTTAAAAATTGTTGTTGGTTACTGTAAAGTTTAAGGCGCCCCCTAACGGAATTTTTTGAAATTTACCTTTAAAATTTATTTTCAAGGAAATTCTGACATAAAGAATGGTTTTAGAGAAAGCCACAAGCGAATCGACCAATTTTTCCGTTTCGTATAATCATTTGAAATTTGAACCTTCCCACCCCCATTGAAGACAGTTCAGTTTGCTCTACTTAACCATTCTCAACGATTCAGATTTTCAGCTCAAAATTTAAGTTTATGTCTTAGTTTCTAAAAAAATTTAATGAGATGCAAAAAATAACGGTAAAAAATAGTTGTACGTTACTCCAAAGTCTAAAGCGCCTTCTATCGACATTTTTTGAAATTTATCTTTAAAATTTATTTTCAAGACAATACTGACTAAAAGAATAGTTTTAGTGAAAACTGCAAATCAATTG
Organism: Maratus speculifer; assembly: GCA_964019185.1. Classification (NCBI taxonomy): domain Eukaryota; kingdom Metazoa; phylum Arthropoda; class Arachnida; order Araneae; family Salticidae; genus Maratus; species Maratus speculifer. The sequence continues at coordinate 81,689,596 of OZ025299.1, forward strand.
ACCAATTATTATGTTTTTTATAATCATTTGAAATTTCAACCTACCCACTCCCACTGAACACAGTTCTGTTTGCGCTACTTAACCACAGATTTTGAGCTCAAAATTTAAATGTATGTCTAAACTTCTAAAAAAATTAATGAGATGCAAAAAATAACGGTAAAAAATAGTTGTTCGTTACTCCAAAGTCTAAAGCGCCCTCTATCGGCATTTTTTGAAATTTATCTTTATAATTTATTTTCAAGACAACACTGACGTAAAGCATAGTTTTAGTGAAAACCGCAAACGAATCGACCTATTTTTCCGTTTTTTATAATCATTTCAAATTTTGGACCCTAAACTGTGATGACGCTTTTCTCCTTCGGAAGACGTTTGGGACCCTTAGTTTCCTATTTAATATTATTGGTCTTGATGTGTACTATCACCCCTTAAAGTTTTGCCCAGTAGTTTAGATACACCCTGTATATAACATACGCACCCCATACCTGATGTAAACGTTCCACCCGCCCTGAAAGTGATAAAATAAATGTAAGAAACTTTGATCAATTGAAAGTATTACCGTAATTTCGGGTGTATAAATCGCAGATCAAGCAATTCTTTTTCGACCCAGAATTTTTTAAGAGACAAATATAACTAGTTAGATCGCCGTAAATATTTGTCTTCAATCACTAAATAAGATTTCTGGGCCCAAAAAGAATTGTTTGATCCTCGGCTTATACACCCAAAATTACGGTAAGTTATTTATTTTTAAAAAATGTTATATGATTGCTTTTAAAATATATTCAGGCTGTTCACAAATTATATTCGGCATTTCCTTACCTCTTAACTTTTGATATAAGAGCATTACGAAAAACATTACTACATATTCGTAAAGTACAACTAAGAGAGTTTTTATAACAACATAAGCAATGTTAAATATTCTCTGCGAATTTATGCTGCAACCTAACAGCTTTACGTTGTGGAAGGGTAAGGCAAGGTAATTTAAACTGGCAAAGCAAACTATTGTTATCAAAAACTATCTACTTTTCTGCTCATAATTCAGTAAAAACTTTTGATAAATTTGAAAAAATTTTAAATTAACAATTATTTGATTATAAGGTTATTTGATTGATAACGTTTTAAGTTGCAACTTTATGGATATGTAACTTTGTTTTTTGTTATTAAGAAAACTTTTGAATTGTACTTCCCGAAAATGTAATATTAATTTTTGTTGTGTTCTTAAACAAAAGTTATGAGGTAAAGAAACAACAACAATAACTTATAGTTTCCTTGAATATGTGTATCTATATCATATATCACTTTGTTTGTTAATCAGTCTTTTTTTTTTCAGTTTTTCTCAGCTTTGATTGATTGAGCGTTAATATTGGCTAAAAAATCAGTGATTTTGGTAGGTTAGTGGAAAATTCGGGGAAAGTAATCATGTGGTTGAAATTGGTCTATACTGAACTTTAGTTGATGGTTGATAGAATGAACATTAGTTGTGGGTTGTTTTGTCGCAACAATAACTTTTATAATATCGTGGTAGAAAATAAAGATGTATCCCAAATTACATTTTATGTCAACTAGCTCCGGTCTCTTCTACACTTCGTTTTAACCAGCCGGTTGACAGGTGGGGCCTGTGACACCCAAAAATGTATGTTTTTCAATGCAATGTTTTTTTCAACCCCTTTTGTTGGGTTAACTGTGCCTTGGATCCAAAACATCCTTTTTTTGTTTATCACTATTGCCAAACAATAATTTTCTTTTAACAATTCTCTTGCAAGTGTTCTAAAAATCTAACAAAGATTTATTGCTTGAAAGCAGTGATAATATAAAAGCAACTGCTCCGGCTCCCAGCATTCAGCGTTATTATCAGTAGATGAATTTTCGATTAATATTAATATAACCCAAAAATACTGTTATTTTTACAAATAATGCTCGTAAACTCTCTGACATTTTGACAGCATATCTGCCATGAAAAGCTTCAGACCAATAATTCAACCACAAACCGCAAAGTTATCTAATTTTTTTTTTTTCGTATAGTAATATTACTCTTATTTCATTGCTGAAATTTATTTAAAGTTCGGCCTTTAAATAATTCGAAGATTAAATAAAGAAATTCTTAGTAACTCAAAGTCGAGTTGTTGGAAACCTCTGTTTTACAGCATTAACCGCTTGATGGTATTAAATCGGATATATCCATTTTTCCCCTTCTTCATCGTATAAAAATTTTAAAATTGGACAATTGCCGGAAAAACTGTAGAAAAATTCAAACATGTTCTAAAAAATCTAAAGTTATGCTTAAAAATTTTTATCCCGTTATTCAATGAATAAAAATTAAGCACTCAGTCGTGTGAAAAATATTACCTCATTCAACTAGTAAATTTATCATTTCTGTTTGATTTTTAGCACTTTAGTACTTGTAAATTTTAGTTGTACTTATTTGCTTTTTTCGATCCTACAGCTTATTTTCTCCGGAGAATACACAAAAGCTATGTCCAAGGATTGGCATTCTGGCCATTTCTGCTGCTGGCAGTGTGATGAAACACTGACGGGTCAGAGGTATGTTTTACGAGACGACCATCCATATTGCACCAGATGTTACGAACAAGTCTTCTCTAATACTTGTGACGAATGTGGAAAAACTATTGGAATTGATTCCAAGGTATGCTGTTTAATTATATAACTGTAATAATAACGAAACATTTTTACTCTATGCCGGAATTGAAGAAATTGTATGCCAGCGAATCACTTGTTAACACTATTTTCGAAGAGTAATCTTTACCCTATTTAAAAATATGATTTGTAAAAATTTTCAAATAATAAATAATAGGAAAATCCATATACATATATAATATTAGCAATTGGTCCGCTCTAGAGCGACTTTTGTCCCTATTCTATGTTATAACAGTACAAAATTAAGACATAATTCAAAATGCAATTATTGGCTTTGGAGATCAGCAGTTATTTTCAATGTCTATCCGATGTTCTTAATGATATTTCTGGCAATTTTTCTTTTTTTTTATATCTATACAAAATCTTTGACTAAGATATAATCTTTCTTTAGATACCTAAATATTAATATTTAGATTAAAATGATTAGATCTAAATATTAATGTTTAACTAAATGCATTTTTATAGGATAAAATTAGTACTCAAGCATATTTCATTAAAAAAAAATTCCACATACTTTTCTGCATGTGTGTTTCATGAACATATATGCTTATGTAACATATCCATATACATTTGTTTAAAACCATTAATAAAACTTTGAAATAGAAAAGACAATCACACACATACACACACAAAAGATTTCTTGGTAAAACTATTAACCCTTTGAGATCTGGTGTATAAATTCCATCAAAATTCCAAATGCCACATTGGCACCAGTATTTTGAAAGGAAAAAAAAAAGGTTAACGATATACGCGAAAAAAAAAAATGCATTAAACCTTTTTCAAATAAATTTGGTTGAATTTTCTGGTGCCGTTGTGACATATTGAAATGAAAATTATGTGGTAGAAAATTCTACCATCAGAGCTCAAAGGGTTAAAATGAAACTGATAAAGGATTAACTCTCTTTATTTTAAATTTCTTCATAATATGTAAGTTATTTTCTCAACCTTTGAAAAAAATCGAGAAAAAGTAGTTATAAACTTCCAAATTAGTCATATTTTGCAATATATCCGGTAAACACTATTATGTGCTGCAATGCGTTTTTCAAATTAAAATTATTGGATATACACGGAAAGTGGAATCTTAAATTTCGTGCGTCAATATATGAAAACAATTTTTTGTACATACAGCTGCTTATTTTTCTCACTCAATATGAAATTTCAAACATTCTTTTAAAATAATTCCCGTGCTTTTTAATATGATTCTTGTTACAAAAACATAATACTTATATAATTTTGAAATTTTTTGTGAATATTTAACGGATTTTGAATCTTTTTCTACAAAGCAGGAAGGTATATGCCATAAGGTATACAGTCTGATCCCCCCCCCCCTTTTCCGCCAAAAAAGGGAGAGAGAGAGAGAATATCTCATACATTTCAATCACCGAATTGGCCTAGTTTATAGAGGAAAATTAACCATTCTATTCGTAATTATGTTTTCTTTAAGGGAGTTTTTAAAAAGATAAGCTTAGAAGGTCATCTTCATATGGAAATTGTACCAAACTTTAAAATCTTCAGTATAAGCATGTAATTTTGATAACATTTTAATGTTAATTTTGATATTTTGGTAAATTTTATCTTGCGATACCAAAAGAGAATTTATTCAATGAAGTAGTTATCAAAACATGGCGAATTAAATTTTAGTACACCTAATGTTATATTTACTTTTAGTAGTTGCAAAGCAATCTACAATTCTGGTAGTTCTCAAAATATAATATAACTATTTGGCGGAGTGAGCTGTAATTTTATATTGGTATATTTTAAACATTTGAAAATCGATTTCTATTACAATATTTCTAGGTTACTAATCCCCTTTTTTTTTTTATTAATTTCAATATACAAATATTAAAGGTCCTTCATCCTTCTTTACGGTCGTTTTCGGCGGGGGGGGGGGGGGGGGGGGAGGTACCCAAAATGCACTTAACATAAAATAAAATAAACAGAAAATAAAAAATGCTTTATTTTAAATTATACAAAAATAAGGGGGAAAGCTGACTCAGTCACCTTTTCTTCTTGAAAATGAACGCCTGTACGTTTGAAAGATTTCGGGGTATATAACATCTTTGTAAATCATTTTTAAACAACTTTTAAGTAATTTTATGTATGTTTTATCTTTTTACTAGTAACAAGGAGAAAATTCCTTCACGATACTAGTTTTTAATACAGCATTTTTATTAAATATTCATAGATTACCATTCATGGGGGGGGGGGGGGGGGTGAAAATTGATTACAGTATACATATGCAAGGGGACCTTTTAATGTCTAGACGGTTGTTTTCGGGGTCCCCAAAATGCACTTAACATGTAAACAGAATTTTTTTTAAAAAATGCTTTATTTTAAATTATACGAAAGTAACTAACGAAAATATCGAAAAGCATGCAAATAAAGATTTCCTGACATAAATAAAATAAACTTTAATAATGAACCCCAATCTTTCATTACTACATGAAATAGCTAAAAAGAGTACCTGCGGGGAAAATAATGTTATTCAAAATTCATTTATGTATAAATTACATAATGAAATATCAGTAGGAAATCATATCCTTGAAAAACGCCTCCACCCCTCATTATCTTTTACCATATTCCGTGCTGTTGTATTAGGTGATACAAGAGAAAGAGAAGTGAAAATTAATCTTATTTGAATATAATTAACTTATTTCTTGCCTCTGGTCGCTATAAATGCAAAAGAAAAATGTATTGAATCCGCACTAATTCATTTTATTTTGAATACGGCTATCATACAGTTATATATAAAAAAAATATTTATATTTAATTAATATTTTACTCGCTGGCAACATTATCAACACAAAAAAATGTTGAGTAACATATCGATCATCCGCAAGAAAAATGACATATCTCGCAAAATTTTTTACGTTTTATTATACTAATAGGTCTGTCATAAGTGCGCTTTTGTATACAAAAATATTTATAAACATAGTTATACGAAAAATCCCTTTACTATACTGTATACCCTTTCGTGACCACATAAGGGGATGTACTGTGTGGGGAGGTAAAATTATCCAACCCTTCAAACATCATCCTACGTCTTCATTATTAACGTTTTTATGGTTTTAAACATTTTTTTTAACTCCTTGATGTAGAGCTAAATACTATAATTGCATGTTATAGTAAAATAAAGCATATTTTCTGTTGCCTCTTCTGTGAAATTTACTTTTGTGGAGATGTGTCACTTTTCTTGCGGGTGAGTAATATGTTCATTCCTATCTACATTAAATTGTAGTAAGATTTCCATATGTGGAAACGTAAAAAATTTCTAAATTAAAATTCCATTTATGCACAATTGCATAACAGGGGTTAAATAAAAATGCCATCTGACATTTTTCTATCAAAACATGAATTTGACTATAGTAGAAGCCTATTCTAAAGATTTATTTTTTAATAAAAGCATAATTGATCCTTTATTTAAATTTAGTTATCCTACGTGATGCTATAATGGCAAACGAAAATTGTGTCGCATCTCTGTTATCTATTTTTTAATTCAGTTTAGTTTTCATATAATAATGGTCAGCTTAAAAAATCACTTTTACTTAAAATTGATTAATCCTCTAACGCCCATGATAACATATATGTTACCAAGAGAATTCCGAATTTAATGAATTTTTTAATTCGGATATTATAAATACACACCAGAAATTTAAAATAGCAATATATGAATTATTTAACAACAAGCATTCAGTATTTAAATAAAGTAAAATTTATTCTTGAAATTTTTTTAGTGTGAATTCAGATTCTCTGATCTACGGAATTTTTAGAACTTATTCTACCATGGTAATTAGAAGGTTAACCCATTTTTTTGTGAGATAACGCTATAAATACAAAAGAAAATTTTGTTTAATTTGTATTACCTATTTTTATATTGAGTACGGTCGTCATGCAGAGAGATCTTTTAAAAAGGAACAATTTTATTTAACACATTCGCTGCCGGTCACGTTATCGAAGTAAAATAAAGTTGAATTAAAATATTTCTATCTGGTAGTATGAATGCCTCATAGGAAAAGGAGAAAAATTCATTTTATTAAAATTCTACCTATGCAATTTTCCAGTGCAAACAAATTGTTATTTTTTTATCACTGATTAAATTTGACAATGGCAGAAACTTATTCTGTAGATTTCAACAAAATTCATTCGAGGGAAGTGGGTTTGACACTAGAACAGCCGGAAAGTTTACCCGAGTATTCTAAAAACCAGAAATTGCATTTACAATTTTTCAACTTATTTATTTAACTTATTTTAAAGTGATACATATTGAACTTATTTTAGAAAAATATTACTGGTTCGAATCGAAATATTTTTATTTGGCAGCGGTCAAAATAGCCTCTACGGCGGTTCCAGTGTTAAAATGGGTACTTTTTTTTTAAGCCGTAGTTGTGCATAAAGATAAATGAAGCATCTTAAGTTAAATAAATATCATAGAAAATATGTCTTTAAAAAGTAATTGGTGATAAAGTGCTATGCATCTAAATTTTCTGCGTTTTTCTATAAAATATTTATAAATAATACACCACATATTTTCATATGCGATACATATTTAGGATATGCCGCAATAAGCCTTTGTAATATATATAAATTTCGCATAACATAATGGAACTAAAATACATTTTGAGCAATTAAAAACTATAAACGGTAGTGTAATTGAATTTTTTTGTGTGACCCTGTAAAAAAATATAAATGCTATACACATCGTCAAGAAAAAATATTGTTGAGATTTGTAACAAAATACTAAAATTATATTATCATCAGAATTCTATAAGTTTATCTTTTAAGCATTTCAAAAACCATTGCATAAATAAGTATAAATTCATAAATTGAATAAATTCATAAAACCGTTTCATAAAATCGGTACATAATTCGCTTCATAAAATTGTTGCATTAAGAATTTATACAGGGGTTGGACAAAAATATGGAAACACCTTAAAAAACACGTTTCCTTGCCTAGTATTGTGTACGGTACCCGTTGTTATTCAAATCAACTTGCAGTCTTCTCGGAATGGATAAATACAGTTTCTGTATGTTTGCCAAAGGAATATTGTACTATTATTCCTGCAAAACGGTGGCAAGTTCAGCTAACGATGTGGGCGGTGGATAGCGAGAACGCACTTTTCGCTCCAATGTAGACCACAAAGGTTCAATAATATTCAAGTCTGATGACTTTGGTGGCCTGGGGAGATGCGAAAATTCATCCTCGTGCTCAGAAAACCAGTCCTGGACAATGTGAGCTGTGTGGACGGGGACGTTGTCGTCTTGGAAGATATCATCATCATTGGGGAACAAAGCTTGTACCATTGGATGGACTTGATCGGCCAAAATGTTCAGATAAGTCTGAGCAGTAATACGCCCTTACAGAGTTATCATGGGGCCAGAAGAGAACCACGATATGGCTGCCCAAACCATCACCGAACCCCCGCCATGTTTCACTCTTGGCAACAAGCACTCTGTATTATGGGCTTGAGATGGCGTTCTCCAGACGTAAACTGGGCCAGAAGTGGGGACCAATGTAAAAGAAGACTCATCAGACCATATTACGCTCTTCCACTGCTCTATAGTCCTGGCTTTATGACTTAAACACCACTTTTTCCTGTTACAGGCATTAGCATTACTGATGGATGGCTTTTCAATTGCAACACGGCCAGCAATTCCCTATTTATGAAGCTCCCTTCTAATTGTTTTGGTACTCATAGGATTTGGTAACACGACATTCATTTCAGCAGTAACTTTTGCAGCTGTAGTCTGCTTATTTTTCACGATAATCCTCCTTAATGATCGTCTGTCACGATCTCAGCACACACTTTCGTCCGCGCTGTGATTTAGCGGATGATGTTTTTTCCGCATTTCAAATATGCGGAATAAATCTTCGACACAGTACCTCTTGAAACACTAAAAACCTCGGCTACCTTGCTTACGGAAGCACCCACCATACGCGCGCCAACAATTTGTCCACGTTCGAATTCTGTTAACTCTGACATAATGCAATGATAATCTCACATAACAGTGCTCCAACAACGACTGAACGGTGCAGCGATTTTACGAAGTTGTATAGGTGGCGTCAGTAGGCGAAAACTCCAGTGCCATCAACATAGTTCATTATAATCAATCTTTCTTTTCAAACATGCATTTCAAAAGGTGTTTCCATATTTTTGTCCAACCCCTGTATGTAGGATGAATAATCCAGTATTTGCATTTTTTTATTATTATTATTTGCTTATCGTTTCAAATATACCTCTATTTTTTGTTTTTTCGGATGTTTTGAGATTTTTAATAATAAAGTTTCTTGTGTTGTTTATGCATATATACATACAAGTTATCTTCCTTACAAAATTAATTTTTAATTCGTTTCCACGGAAAAGTTCTTTTCTTCGGTTGAAACTTGATTTCGTTGCCTACAGGTGTATTTCATGGTTTGTTTTCTCGGATGCACTTTGAACGTAATCAAAATAAATACAAAAGGTCCATTACGTTATATGTATTATTTGAAAATAATTTTAAAGGTGCATGCATAACCCGCAAGCTGTTCTTCAAAGAAATATGCATCCACATTTGCCAACCTCCGGCTTTTTTTTTAATTAAGTAAACATACTTCGAACCAGAAAAGTTGTTTTATTAGAAGTCTCTGGCATTAAATGGAATAGTCGTTTGAAATTTAATTAATTCCATTAACTAAATAAATTTCTGGTTGGAAGTATACTTGTTTAATTTTTAAAAAGCCGGAGGCTGGCAAGTATGTGCATCAATTCGTTAAAAATTAAAATTACGAAAGCATTTAAAAGAAATATATTTTTCTTTATTTTAGTTTTTGATCTTGTTATCAACGAACTCTTAATTCAAACGAAAGAAACAAGAACGCCATAATAAATAACCCAAACAGAAGTAAAACCATATTTTACCAGCATTGCCTAAAATGAATTTGCTTACATTTACAGGAAGCTAGCTAGTGAGTCAATGGAACTTCACCTAATAGAATTATGATAAACTATGATTGTCTTTCAGACGCGAATTATTTTCTGATGCTGGAGAACGCTATAAAATTTATTACTGACGAACTTACTATCGAATGATCGACTCCCTGGTTAAATATTTTTGCCGTTCACAAAGAGGAATGAATTCGTTGTATTTACTTTGATGAAATAAGACATTGTGCTTTCAATCGAATTTCAACTGAAGGTATTTCAAAGTGCATATATACTTATTTGAATATAACTTATTTCTAAAAAAGTATTTTTTAACGATCTTACTAAAAATGTAATTTTTATATCAGTTTTATTTTTTAAAAAAATAGCTTTGAAAAAAAATGGCCGACTCATTTTTGAAACTAATGCTTTTTCTTATGATCACGCTGTTATAATATGGATTATTTTAAAATTAATTTTACAAAATAATTATGAAACGTAATATATAAAAAACATAACATTAATTGATATAAAAGCTTTAAATATACGAATCAAGAATTTGATCTCAAAACTTAAAAACTATACTTAACTATACTTAAAAACTGCCCACATTACAGAATGTTTTGCAAATAATAAAAATGAATTCATCGTTAGGAGCTCAAAATTTTAAATTGAATTTTCAAAATTTTAAATTAATTTTAACAATTCCAAAAATATTTTACCGAATCACTTCCCGTTTGGTATTTTAACTTATAACTGATCGAAAAATCCAAAACAAAATATCCAAATTTTGATATTGATATTAAAAATTTCAAAGCTTGGTGCAATTTCTATACGAAGACGGTCCCTAAATTTACACTTTTAGAATAAAATGTAAAAAGATATAAATCCTAATTAAATTATTTTTTTCTGGGGTTTTTTAATTTAGCGATTAAAATGTATGTTTCTTTTATTTATTTATTCTTTTACTGTTGCTATTTTCCGTTATATACATAACAATAAAATCTCTCTATCGTATTCCTATTAAAACGGCAGGCAGGGAGAAATGTAATCCTCCTGACCATATCTTCTAGGTGTTTAAGCAAGGAATTGGGATTGCTATCGAGAACAGAAACTGTTCTTAAATGTTTCATAAACATTGAGTAGTCTTAAACTTTTGTTAATACAGCTCATATTCAAAATATTAGAATAATTGAGAAAAAGTAATAAGAAAAAATTATTTGTCATTTATTTATTTTTTATACTAAGTAAATGCAATTAAATTTCTTATAAATTAAATCTGGAATGTTTAGATAAGATTTTAACATTTATAAAATATAAAATACAGCACAATAAATTAGGTATACAGCTTCCTTAAACACACCAGAATATTAGAATAAAATTTAGATTGGTTCAAAATATTAGAATATTTTATTTTACGCAACAATATTACCTTATGAATATGAAATAAATGGTAGATAATATTTTGTAGCATCCCCTTTAGCTTTCATAACAGCATACAATCAATCTTGCATACCATATACAAGGTGTTTACAAATATTTCTATCAATATTAGCCCAAATAGACTTTATACGTGCCACTAACTCAGTTTTACTTGAAGGAGGATTTTCTTGAAGTTTTTTCTTCATTATACACCATAAGTATTCGATGGGATTAAGATCTGGTGAATTTGGTGGCCAAGGAAGTAACTTAATGTTGCGTTGGCGGAACCAATTCTTAGTTGACACCGAGGTATGCGGGGACGCTAAATCTTGTTGAAAGATGAAATCATCTTCAAATAAATCTTCTGATGATGGAATCATGTAATATTCTAAATTTTCTTGATATATCAGAGAGTTAACCTTTTCGTAGACGATGCATAACTTTCTAGGTCCTTCTGTACTCATACAACCCCAAACCATGACACTAGCAGCAAATTTTACGGAACGTTTAAGGCATTCTTTATCAAATGCTTCTTGCTTCATTCTCCAAACTCGAATACCTTGATTACCATATGAAACACAAAACATACTTTCATCACTAAATAATATATTTTTCCAATCTTCATTGCTCCATAAACGTCTTGATTTACACCAATTCAATCTTATACGCTTTTGTCTTGCAGTCATGAGAGGTTTTGTTTTCGGTACACGAGATTTAAATTTAAATTTTTGGAGACTTCTTAATGTTGTCGATGTAGAAACTTCAATTCCTTCTTCTTTCCATTTTCGGTGCAAGAATCGTACACTTTTAAAATGGTTTTTCTTAACTATACGCTTCAGTTTCCTGTCATCTCTAGCAGATGTTTTTGGTTTTCGGCCACCATTTTGGCGATTATTTTGAAATTTTCCAATTTTTGAATATTGTGTTAGTATTTTACTAACGCTCGATTGCGAACAATGTAAATAATTCGCTATAAAACATTGATTTTTACCGTGCCGATAGAAATCAACCATACGAAGTTTAGTAGATTCAGGAATATCACTCACACGGCCCATTTTAAGACGAAAAAGAAACAAACTGCAAAAAAGAATACTGATTTTAAATAAAATAGTCTGAATTTAATCAATGATGCCACCAGTTAAGAATTGGTAATAATTAAAGGAGAATTAATGTGAAATATTCTAATATTTTGAACCACTTGAATAAATATTCCAATATTTTGACTTTTCAAAATAATTTTTTTTGCAATTAATCTTTTCAAAAATGATATTAAATTTAAGATAACAAGTAATTTTAATCAACAATAAGTTCTTAATAAAAATATCGTTTGCATATTTTCATTAAAAGACATTAAATTACCAAACGATATTTTCAATTTCTAAAAAAAGGGTAATTATTCTAATATTTTGAATATGAGCTGTATCTGTATTGATGCGCGAGAATAGCGTAAGAGAGAATTTTCAAAAACGCCTTATTTTAAAAAAATGAAATAGACATAATTTTCCATTATTTTTTTAAGATAAAGTATTGTTTCGTAAACCTTTGTTTTAAACTCCAGTATCTTTGAAAAAGTAGATGCGTTTTATGCCTACATTTTGAACAGATTGTCACTCTTGTATTTTTACTGCGGCAAACATAATAAAGGACATAAGATAAGTGTTGGATTTTTTATGAGTTTATTATGATCTTAGAATTCGATTTGATTAGCTATTTTAAAAGAGCGGTGTATGTATATTATTTACGTCTGAATACGATTTAGAATTTACGTCTGAAATTTAAAAAAATGACCAACAACAATGCAAAAAAAAAAAAAATCATTACTAAATATAGAAACATGAATAAACTAATATAGTAAATATATAGCCTCATATATTATCATTACAACATGCAAACAATAATAAAAATAACTGTTAAGATAAATAATAATCAATGCAAAAATATGTCAGATCCAAATGGGTTAAGAGAGTTAAAATTACTTTCAGTTCAACACTTTGGAGAGGACTTAAGATAGTAATGTTATCGGGAAAATTAAATGCCATAGTATATTACGATAGTAAAATTATCAATGCTATAAAATTTCATGACTGTTTTGTACTGAAAGTATGAAGCAATCGTAATATGAGCTGTTGATTTTAAAAGTGGGATAAGTCAATTTTTTAAAATTATTGCTCGATAATAGGGAGGGTGGTGCGCTTGCAAGTGTTGAAAAATATTCGTAGAAATATTTTACGAAAATTTTTAAAGACATCCGACTTATTTTATATTCTTCGTGATCTCATTTCATGTAAATTTAGTATGGGATAATAGTTATCCATGTTGCCTCGAAACAACATGTTTTTGGTATGCGCTAATGGATTTTACTCACTTTCAAAAACAATGATTTGTTCAAAATGTCATAGTTATAATAACAAAATATTGAATGTTTTATTGTATTTTCTTAGTTGTTTAAATTTATGTATTTCATTCTTCTTTAGAAAAATTTCAGTAAGACAAAAAATAAATTTAATTTTACAGAAAAAGTAGAAAAAAAATGTAAAAAATATTCAGTAATAAGTTATATGCATCTAGTTATAAATTATTTTTTAAAAAATAATGTTTTACCTATGTTGCCAATCCACCACAGTTGTATTACGACTTCTAAATTCTGATTTTCCTTGTTAATTATGATGCAACATAAAAAATATTTCTATTTTAAGTGGACATGCATCACTTTCAGAATCAATGTATTTGATGTATCGTTGACGGAACAAAATGCTAGTAACAAATTTACGCTGATATTAAAATATATTTATTATGAATTAAGTTGAAACATAAATTTTATGTTAATTTCTAATGAAATTTAGATTTAATCAGTTTTCTTTTCCACATTTTTTTTCTTTCAAAAATAGACTTGACTCATTTTCAAAATCAACATATTTGATGTATCATTGACAAAATAAAATACCAGTAAGAAAAATAAACTGATATTAAAAGATATTTATTGCGCATTGAGTAAAAAAAATAATTAATGTTAATTTTTTGAGGTTAGCTTTAATTAGTTTTCTTTTTTTTTCTTTCAAAAATGGACTTGTCTCACTTTCAAAAACAATGTATTTGATGTATTTATGAGGAAATAAAATACCAGTAAGAAATATAAACTGATACCAAAAGATATTTATTGCGTATTAAGTAAAAAATTAAATTTTATGTTAATATTTTAAGATTTAGCTTTAATTACTTTTTTTCTTTTAAAAATGGACTTGTCTCCCTTTCAAAATCAACGTATTTGATGTATGGTTGACAAAATAAAAAAATACCAGTAACACATATAAACTAATACTAAAAGATATTTATTGCGCATTGAATAAAAAAATAAATTTTATGTTAATTTGTTAAGATTTAGCTTTATTTTTTTTTTCTTTCAAAAATGGGCATTCCTCACTTTCAAAATTAATGTATTTGATGTATCGTTGAGGAAATAAAATACCAGTAACAAATATAAACTGATATCAAAATATATTTATTGCGCATTGACTAAAAAATAAATTTTATGTTAATTTGTTAAGGTTTAATTAGTTTTCTTTTTTTTTTTCTTTTCTTTCAAAGATGGACGTGCCTCACTTTCAAAATCAACGCATGTGATGTATCGTTGACGAAATAAAATACCAGTAACAGATATAAACTGTTTTAAAAAGATATTTATTGCGCATTGAGTAAAAAAGTAAATTTTATGTTAATTTATTATGATTTAGTTTTAGTTAGTTTTTTTTTTCTTTCATAAATGGACTTGCCTCATTTTCAAAGTCAACGTATTTGATGTATCATATACGTAATGAAATACCAGTAACAAATATAAACTGATATTAAAAGATATTTATTGCGCATTGAGTAAAAAGATAAATTTTACGTTGATTTGTTAAAATTTAGCTTTAATTAGTTTTTTTTATGGACATGCTTCACTTTCAAAATCTACGTATTTGATGTATCATTGACGAAATAAAATACTAGTAACAAATATATACTGATATTAAAAAATACTTATTGTGATTCGAGTAAAATTATTCATTTTATGTTAATTTGTAACGAAATTTAGATTTAATTAGTTTGGACTTGCCACACTTTTAAAATCAATCTATTTGATGTATTAATGACGAAACAAAATACTAGTAACAAATCTATATTTCAGTTAAAGTATATTTATTGTTCACTGACTAAAAACATAAATTGTACGTAAATTTGTGATATGATTTGAATAGAATTGCCTCACTCTCAAAATCAACGTCAGCATAATGACATTCAATACTCCTAATACAGTTTTTTTTTTATTTACTTTTCTTTTATGATCATTATTTCCTCGGACCAAGTACCCTAATGCAGGATTTTTCTCAAACTAATCAAATATCACTTAGTTTAACATTATCTCCCTGTTCTCGAATTTTAAGGAGTCAAGTCACTCACGTTAAAACACCGGCTCGCTAATGTTAATCGTATAAGAGAACATTTTTTAAATATCTCGCTTGCATTTCCATATTTTTAAAAGTTTTTGCTTTGGATAGCTGAGGTAATCTCTACAAAAGCATTTATTTACTTTTCAGATTTTGTTTACAGATTACTTTTTATGAGGTTTTACTTTCGAAACTTTTGCCAAAAATAATTTTATACTTTTAACCCCATTTTGTATGAGTTTATTCTTTTAAATGAAAAATTCACATAATTATTCATATTTAGTGGCAAAAGGTTTCTTAAAAAGGCATTTTCTTGTTTTTTCACATTTTTCTTAATAGTTTCTTTTTCTGAATTTTTTTGAAATTTTTATCGGTTATAACAGTTTTAGTGCGCGTGTAAAAATTTCGTACAAAAATATCTACCAATTATAAAAAAATATCTGGCCTTTTTTTTTCTGTTACTGCTGTTGTTTTCACATTGGGTCCTTCAACATAACAAAAAAATATAGCTCTTGCCTTCCCCTCTCAAGTTATCGATTATAAAAGTAACTACATCACTCTTTAAAATTTCGTGAAAAAATATGTATATTTAGTATTGAAACATGAAACGAAGCCACGTTAAAGAACCAGCGTTATAGGGTTTTCATCGAAAATTTCCTAGATTTTATTTTTTTTTTTCTTCTATTAGTCCGAACGTATGAAAATTCTTATAGTAAATGTTTTATGTAAATCGGTATGCAAGTCTGTTTTGAAAAGACTTTGTCACCCACTTTAGTTGCTTTTGGTGTAGCAAAATGATTGTCTTAGAAAGACGCAAAGTCACTTGCATTTGAGATTTTTTTCGAAAATGTTCAAATTTGTATTTTCTAGACACAATTGCACTGCCAAAGAGAAGGAGATCTCAGCTTTAAGCAGATAATTTTGTGAATAGTTGTTACCTGTGAAATCGATCCCTAAAGGAGCTTCGTCGAAAGAGATAAAATGTCTAACTCAAAAACAGCCTTTTTCGAAAAGAAAAACTTCAAATATATTTTCGAACTGATTGCGATTTTTAAGATTCAAAGTTTGCAATTCAAAAATACCTCTTTCGTTTTTCAGTATCCCAAATGTTTCTACTGATGTTCGTTAAGACAAACTCCCCCCCCCCCCCAAAAAAAAAAGCATTTTTTTTTTCTGTGTGCTCCGGAAAACAAAAATTGTGTGTGCGCCTACACCAATTAAACAAAATTTCTTTCCTATGCGATTTTAATTAATATCGTAGCCCCAATTATTAAAAAAAAATACAAACCTGAGCCTCAGATGCACCAGGACCTGCCTTGTACTATCCTCATACATATTTTCAAACTTCTAAGCGCGGTAGATTTTTCTAGCCATTGCCAACTAATACAAACGCATATCCACACACAAAAGGAGAGAAAAAAAAATAGTCTATTCATTCGTTAGTATAACTGGGACCATCTATTGCAGGTTCCGGACAATTAAATGCATATTTTCTTTGTTCTGCCATATATATATAGAAATGTTTTATATTTAGCAACTGTCACAGTACATAAAATATGATTGCATAAAAAACTTTTAATTCAACGACAAAGTGAGCGATTTTTTTTAACAAGGTCATGATAAACAAAATTAACAATAACAAGCGTTTTAATTAGCTTATAAATAATAGAATATAAATAATTCGATTTCAACTTAATAATTCTTTTCTTATTAAATGCCAAATCAATTGCAGCTAAATACAAATTAAAAAATCAGACCAGCGAAACTTTATAAAGTATATAACTTTAAGTAATCATAATTAGTTTTCTTATCTGTTATTTTTAGTATTTACTACTTACTCTTTATTTATTCAATTATATAATGTATTTCGAAAAGCAGTTTAGAATTTCTAACTGGTTTTAATTTTTGTTAAATTTAACCGTAAGTACCAATTTTGCAATGTTGTTCTAAACAATTAAACTGTTTTCTGTAAAAAAATATTTCAGGTGTATTTGAGAAAAATATAATTATATCTTTGATTATATAAATACAACGGTTAAAAAATGCATTAAAATGTTTCTCTAGGAACTCCAATTTTCAGTTTGACTAGATAAACAGTACGGAATAATAAACATAAGTTTCAAATCCTGCCAAAATATAATACAGTTAATTTGCAGTTTATAAGAACTTAATGTTATAAATGTTTGTTAGCAAAAGCAGAATGTAGCTTCTTATTTAACGATTTTTTCCCATATTAAAAGTGCTAATCTTAATAAGCATTCAAATCAGGGAAATTAAAATAAGTATGAATTTATCTTCAGGCTACAGCGCGTAAGCTATTTTTTAACCGATCCTTTTATGAAAATAATGAAATAACTTAATAAAAAATAATTCACAGCTTTTAAAATATTTGACGAAATTAATAATATTTTTTAGAATAATTATTTCATTTATAGATTTCTTCCAATAAACTGTGAAACTTTTAAATTAATTCGAATAATAGATGATTTTTTCTTTTTTCTGTATAATTATGATGCTTAATTAGTTTTTTAAGGTATATTTAGAGTATTTTATTTTATTTTAAATAGGCTTTTTTTACGGCATTTTATTTTAAATACGTTCTTAACATACCTTAATATAAAGATTAAATTAATTACATGTCATTTAATTAAACTATGATAGTAGATCTTGCAAAAAATTATTCAAAAATAAATTACTAAAACATCTAAAAAATGTTTATATAATCTCTATCTCCAGAAAAGAAAGATCACTCGAAGTTTCCCAAAATCTTGAAGGAAAGGTGGGTTTTTCTATTGCTTCTGTCATAATCATAGTTTAAGACTTGCCTGTCACCTACACAAGTATAGATTTCGCTAAGACAGCAAAATCTTCTCCCGTTTCAGCTTTCTCTCTGGCAACTTTTCTGATCTTAGAAAATGATTCTACTGCGTATTTTTAGCAATCCCTACTAACTAAATGGCATAGCCTGACTATGTCTAATAAAATTTCTATTTCCGTATCACGGTTTTATCTCGTGACACTTCTAGTGTTTGAACAGCTGTTGAAAAAAAAATGTATCAATTTTACTTAAAATATTTGAGGTTAAAGGTACAGGATGAAATATCAGTGTGCCCTGCAAATGAAACAAGTTTATCTTAAGACTATCTCTTAGACATTTCATCTGAAATTTACTTCCATTCCTACTTTTTCAAGCAAGTTCTGTCTGCGAGTGTAAAAAGTAAATTATATTGCCTGTGCAAGGAAGTAAATACAATGATTTAAAAAACAAAAAATATTTTTAATCATACCTATAGAAGTTGGGTCTAATGTTCAGTATAAAATAATTTTTAGTCACATTAATTTCAAAATTTGCAAATATATTTATTTTAAATACTAAACTGTTTTAAAAGATATTTGCTCAGAATGATGTTAATTGTTTAGCTTCTCAACTTTTTGACTAAAGTTTCTAAAAAAATGCATATTTGTTTCACTGAGTATTTAAAATACGAATATATTATTTAAAAATATATATTTTTTTAAATATATTTTCTATTGCATTGAGAAAACTGAATTTAATTTTCTAACATAAAAACGGTATTTTAAAAGCAATTATTGAACTCCTTATGTACTTATTACTGAAATTGCCATCCTTCCCCCAACCCAAAAAGCCGACATATGAATAAATACATTTTTTAGAAGGTATACTCCGGAGTCTAGACATTCCACTTAGTATAACAAATCTCATCGTCATTTTACATCAATCTTATAGACCGGGAAACAGCAGCATAGACAATCACCTCATCGAGTTCACACATGTAAATCTAGGATTAATTAAATCTCAGTCGGTCTGCCAAGTCGTACCTTGGTGGAAAACACCCAAAAATCTTATTTTAGTGGTTGACTTATAAATTTACCATTATATTTTCCTGCTCCATATCCTCCATGTTTTCACACTTTTGGGTGCAGAAAAGCGCAATGGTAAGTCAACGAGTCAACAGCTAAAATCGGATTTTTGAATGTTTTCTACCAAGATCCGAATTTGGCAGGCCGTTGTATTTCAATGTGCGAATCAAAATTTAACTAATCCTAAATTTTCAGCCGCGAACTCGATGAGGTGATTGTCTTTGCTGTCGCCTCCCGGTTTATTATATCTTTATATAAATCAAACAGTCAATCTAAATCAATCAGTTTTCTCTGAATCATATTACCATTATGTTTTCCTGCTTACAATCCTCCATGTTCTCATACTTTTAGGCACAGGAAAGAATCTTGGTTTTCCACCAAGAAATGACTTGGCAGACCGAATGCGTTTTAATATGCGGATTGAAATTTAATTGATCCCAGATTCTCATCCGTGAACTCGATGAGGTAATTGTCTGTGCTGCCATCTGTCGGTCTAATAAAATATTATCATATTACTATTGACTTTTATAAAAATATGTTCATAAACCAGAATCGTTTTCCGACTACATATTTACAGGGGTCGGAGCATATAGGACAAATTTTATTATTCTTACCAGTATCTTTTATATATAATCTTCATCAGGCATCTTTGTAAGATATACAATAAGAATGTATCATGAAGATTATCATAAAAAGATGCTGGTAAGAACAGTGAAATTTGTCCTATATGCTCCGACCCCTGTATTTATCAATATTATGAAGGTCGTTTTTTAAATTCCGTTAAATATTTTGTAATTAATGTGTAGTTTTAATAAAATGAAACGAATTACTTTTTATAACTAGCTATATATAGTCTGTCTCAAAAGTTTAAACACTGCAAATTTGGTTTAAAATAATTGAAGAGGAAAATATTTTATGCTAATCAACATTTTATGCTACAATAAATACTCGACATTTAATCAAATTAAAATAAAATAAGCCATTTTGGGTGGTTAAACTAAAAAATATTTTTTTTTTCCTTTTTCTTGAAGAAACGCTGTCTCCAAAAGTTTAAGCACTTATGCAATTTTTTTAGAAACATGGGATTGGCCGTGTGTAATGATGTTGTACTTTTGTAAAAGTAAGAAAAGTGGAGAAATTATGTTCTCTCGTTTTAAAAATGCCGTTTTAAAAATTTTGGAAGTTTCTAAATTGAAATCGCAAAATAAAACTGTTTCTGAAATTGCAAAAGTTAATCAAAGCGGGGTATATATCAAGTACTCTTTAGAAATGATAATTTTAAGCGGAAACCAATATGTGAACGACCGCATATGACGATTGTTCAGACTGATCGGAAAATACGGAGATTGGTATCTAGACAAAATATGTCCATACAGCAAATTAAAAATAATCTCAGTGTACAGGTGTCCAATGACACTGTACATCGACGTATTAAAGAGTGTGATTACATCATACTAGAGAAAATAGCTCGCAAACTGTCTCTCAAATTACATCACAAACAGGCAAGAATGAACTGGGCTAAAAACCACAAGTCCTACGGGGACAGATGGCGTACTGTTTTATTCAGCGATGAGAAAAATTGGAACTTAGATGGCCCTAATGGTTGGAACGCGTATTGGCATGATTTACGAAAGGAACCAAGAGCATTTTTCAGCAAACAGCAACGCGGTAAATTTGTTATGGTTTGGGAGGCATTTGGATTCAATGGTCAGACCTCTCTGGCTTTTCTAAAAGGAAGACAAGATTAAATAAAGTATCAAGAGATGCTAAACCAAAATTTGCTTCTATTCGGTTACATTTTTGGGGTCCTGAATGGACTTTTCAACAAGACATTGCACCTCATTGCACGTATCACATTCTACAAAACTTTGGCTTTCTCAGAAAAATGTTAAAGTTCTTGAATGGCAATCTTTAAGCTTTGACTTAAATCTGATGGGGAATGTCTAGGGTATTTTAACCCGTCAGGTTTACGGCAATGGAAAGCAGTATGACTCTATAGAAGAACTCCGAGAGATCATTGAGAAAACATGGTACTCTTTGCCACCAGAAATCCTACAAAAACTAATAATTTCGATGGACGCACGTTTATTTGAACTAATTCGAAATCACGTAAAATAATATGTAAGTAAAAGTTCTGTAAAAATTATAAATCTGGTTGGTTTTGACATTGTCAGGGTTGATACGAGTCAGGGAATTTTCAGACCATGAAATTCTTCGGTACCAGTATTTTATTATAGGAAATCGTCTCCTTAAATATAGCGAAATTTTATGCTTTTTTACTGGATTTATTTTCTCTCATAAAAATATTGATATTTGACCTGGAAGTTTCCTTGAAGAGTAGCAACCTTGATTGTGCATAAACTTTTGAAACTTTTTTTAGCATTTTTTATATTTTTTACAATTATGTAATTTATTTTATTTTTTTTACTTTTGATGTCATTTATTTAAAAAATGTTGCTGAATCTGCAAATGAAAAGTGTTATAGATTTTACAATTCTTTGAAAATCGACATCTTATGCCTGTGCTTAAACTTTTGAGACAGACGGTTATATCGAAAAAAGGGAGAAAATCATGAACATTTACTTGCTTCAAATAGATCAGTCATTTCTTTCACAACTTATTTTGTGTTTGTTTCTTTTTTTTTTTTCATATTAGAATTGTTACTATTTTTTAACGTCATGAGCCCAACTAATTGACACGTACTTTAAAATATCATATCAAAATAAAATTACGGATATAAACTGATTCATTATTTTTGTATGCAAAAAATACATTTTATTGTAAACAATAAATTATCATATATTAAATGTTCAAAACTATAAAAGTTATCAAATTATAAAGCTCTGCTCTTTCTATTTGGGAAAGAAGAGGCAATTGCACGCAAAATCAACAGATGAATCGGTGCCGCATTATCAATATTTAAAAGACTAGGTTGCTTTTTTAGTCATCAGCCCTGAGTTTTATACTGGGCCAATTTTGATAAAGGTTTTTTTAAATGAAAGCTGTTCATATGTAGATGTGCCCATTCTATCTATTTTTTTATTTATTTCCATATACGTATTTTAATTTTAATTTTAAAAGCTTTTTTACGAAATTTCTTCAAAACAGGGGCAACAGGATTATTTCAAGTGTTGCAGAGAAAAGAAAAATAATGAAAAATATTCCAATACGTGGCTTTTGAACGTATTTTTTTGTATTTGCGAGTTAAATTGCAGTTAAAAAAATATGCACGTGTACTTTATTTTGATAAGCGAATAAAAATTCATACTTACTTTGACGACATGAGAAATTTGCTTAGTGGACGTTATGCATTTTAATTTGATTACTGCCATTTTTTTTTCATTAAAATGACATAAAAAATATCTTTTTGTTTTACTACATGCTGGTTAAGCATAAAAATGTGTTTATAAAGTACGTGTGAAAAGTTTGTTCCGGTGAATATGCTATATTCTGTAGTTTAAAATGTATTTTTACATAGACACACGTAAAAAGAAAAAATGATCTCATGGGGTCAAAATAACGTAATTTTCACTGATTTTTCATTTTTGGACTGTAACGATTATAATTGAAACTTTTCATTACATGTTCTCTGTTTCTGTGTTTACGTAATATATATTAATTTTTAATAAAGAATTCAGAAAAGTAAAAAAATTCGGAAAATTTAAAATTAATAAAAAATAGTTTTAAAGTAATATATATATATATATATATATATATGAATAAATAACTTCATGTAAGGCTTATATTCATAGGAATAATTTTTGTAGGTTTATTGTAAATTCATTTAATAGTTATTATCAACAAAGGCCTATTTCTTTCACTGTAGAATTCTTTGTCGCCGTAGTAAAAAATAGAAGTCTAATTTTGAACGGCAGGGAAAACTCAACTACAATTTTTGGAAATGCGTAACGATGGTGGTAATGAACAATGCTATCATTTTCCCTTTTATCGTACTTGCATTACTTCTAAATCTAAATACTGTACATTTTCAATTGTTACATGATAAAACCAGACTCAATTAACTTTATAGGATGACATTTATTTGAAAAATGACTCTCAATTTAGCGACATTTTATTTTTTTTTCCAAGCGTGTATTATTTTTCAGATTTATTTCAACCCACTTAAAGAGTAGAGGCAAAAAGGGATAAAGCATAAGATTAGATTATTCATAGAATGTGGCATTTTTTCACTGAAATCTGCTAACCAAAATGAGAGATATTTAGTTTATGTAGATCATAAAATTAATGTCATGTCAAATTGCTTGAAATAGGCTTTGAATCAGATTATGATGGAATTGTATTTCATTATTTTTAATGATCCATTGGATATGTTATTTTATAACAAGGAAAGTTATCCCAGTTTGTGGAAATGGAGCAGCCATCCCGATTATGGAAAGAGAACGGGGAAACAGTACAAAAAAGTTATCAGTCGAAAGCCTTAAAATTCTGTTTCATCTGTAAATTGTCTTAATGTTACTGAAAAATATTTCCTCCATTTTTGCATAAAAATTAATTAGCTTAAAACAATGGATGCGTTTCAGTAGAAATAGAACTGAAACGAAGAATGGTTAATGACATTTTAAAACTTCGTTTTTAACGTCGAATTTTGACGGGTTCCATCTCGTTTATTTTATTTTCATATGATCAAATAATATGTGATCCTGATAATCGTAATTATTTAATAATTTAAAATATTAGAAAACATCGAAAATGAACAACAAAAAGAGTGATTTCTTTTTGCTTATTGTTGTATCTTTTAATAATAAAAATTAGAAAACTTAAAGAAATGAAATTGTTTTTACAAGCTGAAAATAAATAAGTATGAAATAGTAAATTTGTCCTAATAGTTAGAAGAAAGCAATTCCATGTAAAATCAACAAATTAATCTGTTCAGCTGTTTTGTTTTTTGTTTTGTGAAAATTGGTAGATGATATATATTAATGTTATGAACTCGGAAATTACTTTTTGTATCGATTATTATTTATTTTATTGTTATTTTTTTGACAGAAAAATTGACACTTGTTTATATTACAGCCATGCAAAAAATACTATCTTTGATTTGTTTTTTAAAACTCATCTTCAAATGTGTTTAAAAAATTTTATGCGTTACCATAAAACAATAAAAGGCTTATTTTAAAGTTTAAATCATAGACTTATATCTGCACAGACTACATTAAATTTATGTAATACCTAAAGAGAAATTTTTGAAACTTAAATCTCGTTTATGAATTTCCAGTTAAAAACTAAACAAACAATGAAAACTCACTTTTTTCACTTTTTTTTAAATAAATATTATATAAAATAAAATATATTGTAGTGAAAACAGTACGTTGTTACTTATAGTCTTTATCCCGAAAAACATATCTCAAACAATACAAAAATTCCAATTTTTGAATTTTGTACTTTAAAATTTCTCATATTAGATGAGTGATAAAATTTTTAAATACCGTGAAAACGATTCTTTGTAATACGTTTTAAAAGTTAATCGTCTCATTACTTCAATGTGTGGTAGAAATATAGAGGCTTGAAGGAACGATAAAAAAACAATGCGTGGTAACCATTGTTTATAATAGGCTTTACGAACAAAATTATTTACAATTTTCATAAAATTCAAAATATATAATGATGAATATATGGAGCTGTGGGCGATTTTCTGATTTTGATAGTGACTTAATACGTGACCTAGTGAATAATAATCCAGGTATTACTACTGAAGAGATTACTGAAAGACTGAATGCTGACAAATCGACTGCATTTTTCGACTTTAAAAAAAAAACTTGGGTTACACTTCAGATTTCGTTTTGTTTGATTTATATTGTAACGACGATTATCTACTCTAGGGATATAGGTCCTGGGGGCAGTGGCCCTTCTAAGGGAACCTAACCCGTATTTACACAAGGGTTACTCTTCGGAACTCGATGAATCGGAAATCGGCAATGTTGTCGCATGTGACTGCTTTTTTTTTTTTTTTTTTTTTTTTTTTTTTTTTTTTTTTTTTCATTCCGAATTTTCACCAGTAAATTTTAATAATTATTTCTGCTTTATAAAATGATAAATATTTTATAAATAAAAAAAATTTTTATTCAAAATTTTCTGATTTGAATTCAATATTTCTAAATGAAAATTCTGCCCGATTCGGCAACACTAAAAATCGGACACGAACTGTTGCTATCACCCAGTATTAAAATTTTGTGAGTGGCAATCTGCTGCGCATCTTTACCACCACTGCGACAGAACAATTGTTCTCAGTCTTGGAATGTAAAAGAATTTTAGTGACATCGATTGAGCTTTGAACATAAAAAGAGGAAACTGGATACATGACGGAAAGCATCAGCTTTGAGTCTACGCAATAAAAAAACAGTGAACAAAGAGATGTGACAGAATGTTCAAACATAAACTGAAATTAGCTTTAACTTGCAGGCAGTAATCAATCATGTTCAAACAACGCACGCAAGAAATACAATAATTTCATTATACATCTTATTTGCTCCGCGCTTTTTAGACAACGTTAAACGTCTAGTCTATTAAATCATTATTTGTATAAAATATGCATTTAAAACAACATCTAATTTAAATATAATTTGTCATTCAATTAGACGTCTCAGAAATATAGCAAAATATCAACTCAGAATAATTCTCATTTTTTGAAAAGATTTGTATCTTATAAAATATTTAAATAGTATTTTTTTTTAAACACTAACTACCGTAAAATACCGAAAATAAGTTCCTCTTTAGCGTACAGAAATTCTAATGATTTTAAAAGAAGCTTATAATTGGAACTTTTTTTAAAGGATATGCAAATTGGGAGGGTCTTTTGAATGGGAAGGCTTATAAGTGGCACTTTTTCAAAAAAGAAAACGGCACATATATTAAGGTAAAAACAGTATTCAGAGGGGGATTACTTTCGGTAATTTTACTATACCTATTTCTCTACTGTTCAAGCATTGTTGTTTTTCCTATCAATTCAAAACCCCATAACTCATCATACATTGAGGTAAACAGATTATTAACATTTTAGGGTATCTTTATCCTGATTTTTTCAACTTTTTTCAACTGTCCCATGTTGGATTTTCGTGCGGGGAGAAAAATCAAAATTTTGAAACATTTTATTGTAAAGATTTAGAATTCTTTCAAGTGAAAGCATAACTAGTAACAAATTAATTATTTTTCTTCACACACAGCCTGTCTTGTGTAACGCTGACATTTTTTTTTGCCATTGACAACAGCAGACAATTAAATTTCGCTTTTGATGCAATATTTAGCCAGCCATGACGGGCGCGTGGTATTTTGGCACCTCGAAATCGCGCAGTATATTAATGGTTTTTACTTTGTCACCAATAAATGTAAATAATATTCGTCACCTTATTTAGTCGGCGACAAATGTCAAAAATTCTGCGATAAAATGAGTTGAAGATCATTTTTTAAAAAGAAGTAGTGACAATTGTAAAAATCATACGCACTCTGGAAGATTTGAATATTTTTAAAACTTTGTTATAGTACGAAAACATCTCATTTGCTTCGCTTGACGTGCAATTTCTATCTTGTCTTATTACCTGTTGTTCGAATAAATGTGCATGCATGAATTTTTATAATTTCATTTAAAGTAGTTGTAGAAATTAAAGCTTTGAATTTGTATTTTCGATTTCGATTTCTTCAAAGATTCTATAGAATTCTTTTTGTGATAAAAAGTACTCGCGTTTATTTTATAAAACTGGTTATAAATCTAGAAGAAAAGTTGATAATGAAATAATTTAAACCTGTGAAACATCATATTATAATTCTAAAATTCATTGATAGAAAAATAATGTAAAAATCAAGGAAATACGTCAATAGAAATAAAATCTACGCGTCACGCTAGGGGAATCTTATGCCTATCGACCAAAATAATTATTTCGACTCGTAAAATTGGAGGGGAGGGGAGAAATTGGGAAACGAATGTCCCATGTCAATATTTGGCATGTGTTGGTGGTTTTGTTACGTCCGATTATCTGTTAGAGCAACCTGGGGTACGTGGCGGGCCTGCTGGGGGTACGTGAAAATAATATTGGTTATGGCGGAAGTCACAAAAATAGTTGATAAAGTTACAAAAATTTATAATAAAGTCACAAAGATATCACAAATGACAATTTAACTTGTATCAATTTATTAAAAGGTTTTAATAAGAAGATTATTAATGAAAAAAAGCATGTTTGCATTGTCTAGCTGAGTTTGGAGGAGAAGGAGGGGCTTGTTTCTGAGAAATGGGAGTTCTCAGAAATGAAAAGTCTAAGAAAGGAGTGTGCGAAAGAACTAAGGTTGGTAAGCACTGTACTAGAGCGATATAAACCGAAGGGGGATGACTCCGTGGAGGTCTTTATAAAAGAACCTTAAGTTGCAAACAGACGAATCTTCAAATTGTTATCAGTACCGTCATTCTTTCTTGTGGTGACTTGGTGTTTTTTATCTTTAATGTCTTTTAGGGGAAGAGGACTGATGTCCTGCAAAACAGGAAGGTTTCTCTCAAATAGGGTTGAGCTCTTTATCTCATGAGCCATTGTAGATTTCTCAGCACTCTGTTGTGAATAAACCGCAAATCAGTCCTGAATAAAAGATTTCCCAGAATACGGAGAAGGATGTCAAAACAAGCGTGTGCCTGCAGTCTAAGTCGTGTATAGATGAGATTCGGCGATAACCTCAAAAACCCCGAATAGTCAGGTTGATGAACGCGACGTGGGTTCAAGCTCAGTCGCTCCTGTCTATCAACTTTCGAAGCAGAACCTGACAGTTGCTGATGTGGTGTCAATATTTGGAAACTCATCAAATCCTCCAAACTTCTTCTAATATTGCCGATTAAAGCTAACAAATAAAAATACGCATTAATAGAACATGTTTTCTACCATTTTTTACAGATAAATACATAATTGATCAATACTATTATTACACATGTATTCAAGAATTGTCGCTGATCATATTTTGGCATTCCCACCAAATTATCACACTCGGTAATTTTTAACAAAATGACTTTTTATTGCAAATTGTGTAGTTTTAACTTGAAACATTTTGAAGCAATTTATGTGTTTGGAACCACTATTTTCTTATCCTGATTATAACTTTTGATTAAATAAGCTGAAAATACATTTTAAGAAATAAAGACATCGATATCATCCCTCCATAGTCTAAGTACATTGTGCCCAGAAGTAAATTCCCCAATTTTTAACTATTTTCGTTAAATAGGAGTATTAGGAGTAACATTCACACCTGATGACTCTTAAATTTCATGTACTGTAAATCTAAAATAAGTTCAAATTTTTGTCAATAGAAGGCTCTACACCATCTCAAACTACAATAATGCTCAAATTAGCAGGTGAAATTGCATAAAAAATCTCAAGTTATTTATTTTATTTAACAACTGAAACATGAAAAGGCAATTTGAATTTTTTTAATTTATTTGCGCAATTTTAATGTTCAAAACGCTGTATCTCCACCTATGGACGAAATTTTGAACTATTTTTAGAATTATAGAACATGAAATTTAAGAGCCACCAGCTTTAAACGTCACTCATTTCATATTAATTGGTTGATGAATTATTTTATTTTAACGCCTTCGCGACGGGAATCCTTAGCTTAATTTTTAATCATTTATCACCTGTTTTTCAAAACAGATTAATTTCTGTAATTGAATCATGAAAGTACTCTGATTAAATAAGGTACACTTTGCAATAAAATAACTGGTGAGAATAATAAAGTAGATTACTGAGCACCTTAAGCGGCTCGCATGCCGGTCACTCGTCTACAAGGGGTTGAATCTGGGGCGTTTATTTCTGATCACCCTACATCGCTCAAAGAAAACAAAATGAAAATACTAGCTGAGAATAACAGTAAGATTTTAAACCTGTCCTCTAGAAAATTACCGTTTGTTACGTACGATAACTGGATTCACTATTGTTGAAAAAAGTCACAGAATTACGCTACGCATTATTCTATAAAATGTTACAAGTTCTATTCTTGATGATGTAACATTTCACCACATTATTTTTCCTACACAATTTTTAAATTATAATTTCCTTGTGGTCATTGTGTTGAATTATTTCCTTTTGTATTTGGTTTTTATTGCTACTAAAAACATTAAGCGATAAATCACAAAACAAGTGAGCTCAAACTATTTCGTTGATTTCCTTTTCTCATGAATAACATTTATGTCACTATATCTTCTAACAAATGCATAATAACTACCTTTCAAACAAAACTTCTGTGAAAGAAGGAAGTAAATAAATCATTTTTCGTTTCCGGTAGAACTCCGCCAAGAGTTTCTTGACATACAATAATTGTTTCAGGCCGTTCATAGGAAAAAGAAATTAACAAAAAAAAATTGATACAGTGATCCAAAAATCAAAAAAAGCAAGAAGGTGGAAATGCTCCCTTGCTACTCGTTAACATAGTTCTGAAATTATCATTGGCAAAACTCCAGTCTGGAAGCTAGGATAAAAAACCGAGCAGACACTTGAAGTCGACAGAGGTACTATTTCAAATTCTTAGCTGTAACTTTTCCATTCGAGGTTAAACCTTCTTTGCAAACTTTTGGCAAATTTTTTGATGTTACAAACTAGAAACAGAAAATAGAAACGTAAAGTTATGAGGCGACGAGGAAAAATGAATACAGTTTTGGAAGCATGCACCCACATTTATTTTCCTAACTTCCGCAAATGCGTCGTAGCAGTGTTGCCAGTCCGCTGCCATTATTTTTTTATTCAGATTGCTTGATTCCATCATTTTTCTGATATAGTATTATTCCCTTTATTTTCATATTATTGAATCTGTACGAAAACGAATAGTTCTACTTCAAAGAAGTGGTGATAATCAAGTAATTTGAGTTTTAAAAAAGTAACAAGCTGGCAGCACTGCATCAATGTAGGGACTAATTTAGATGATGTTGGTGTTATTTATAACGGCCGGTTATCTATGCTATGGATATAAGCCCGAGGGGAAGGTTGCCCACCGTGGAGGTCTTTCTAAGGGTACCAAACATGGGTTCACGAAAGATTAGAAAAAACCACGGGAAACTCCTAACGGTTAGTTCGATGGACGTGATTGAGTTTGAACAGAGAATCTTCCGTTTACCAGCTTTGAAAATTAAACTGGTAGGGTAAGACGATTTTAGAAAATACTGCATTGGACGACAATTTCAGGTACCATATACCATACTAAATAGCGGAAAATATTAAAAATAATAAACTTGTCTTTAAGACCGGGAAAACGCTTAAAATACTTTTTCGGCTTGGGTGAATGTCTCTAAATCCTTAAAATATCTATATTTTTTAAACGACTCACAGTGGAACATTTTGATTTTTCCTGATTCCCTCGGAATTTGACAAAACCGCATATACTGGTAGCTGACAAGAAGACCAGTTTTGTCGAAAAAATCCAAGGTGTCGATTAATTATGACCGTAAAGAAAACATTTACACAGTTGGTATTAGGAAGTTTCAATTATTGCATTAGTTTTCTCTAAGTCTGAAAGGACGTCGTGACTATTCTGCTTTATTTGAAATAAAGAGTTTGCTGTACATATGTCACAGGTTTTTCAATGTCAAATATAACTTATTTTTGTTTGAAAATAAGCACTGTTATCGCGCTTAAGCGATTTTTTCAAAGATTGTGATTCTGTATAATCCATGATATTATTTGCAAATTTCGTCTTGAATTTTAACATGTTATTCAGCATTGTTCAGCAATAAGCATTTTTTTAAATCAAAGTGCGATTCCTGAGACATTGGTAACTGAAAAAAAAATTCTGCAAAAATTTGCAAATCACTAAGTTTTTATTAATAAACAGCCATTATATTAACTTTCAATGCGTGTATGTATGTTTATTTCAAATCTTGCAAGTCAACTGTAACCTCTTTGTTATTGAATATTAATGCAGTATCACTGATTTCAACTGAATTATTTCTTCTCTACTTTGACTCCAGAGAAAGAGTTTTAGTCTATTTTGATTGCTTTAAATTATAGACATCGAAGCACATCAAATTTGCAATTACGTTTGAGTATTATTAATACGAGAGCAATTCGGAAAGTAACCTCCGTTTATGAATTAAAAAAAACTAATGAAAGGAAACATGTTTTATTACTCATGTATAAAAGACACGTTCTTCAGCTACTTCTTAACATAATTGCCATATTAATTAAAACAATTATCATAAAGGTAAATCAGCTTTGAAATTCCATCGTCACAGACTCCTTGCGCCGCCCTATTCAACTGCGATTATTTTTAAATTCAACTCGCACTACTCTTCAATCCAAAGAATTTTAACATATTCTTTTATTCATACTGACAAATTCTGAATTGCTCCCATAATATTTTACTTGACCCACTATTTTTAAAACATTTTTGGTAGTGCATTTATCAGAGAATTATAAAGAAAAGTATGTTAAAATTCTTTGGATTGAAAGAGTGGTTCGAATTAAATTTTAAAATAATCGCAGTTAAATAGGCCGGCGGCAGAAGTCTGTGACGATGGAATTTCAAAGCTGATTTACCGTTATGATAATTGCTTTAATTAATACGGCAATTATGTTGAGAAGTAGCTGAAGAACGTGTCTTTCATATGCAAGTAATAAAACATGTTTCCTTCCATTAGTTTTTTTTTTTTTTTTATTCATAAACGGAGGTTACTTTCCGAATTGCCCTCGTAAAAAGGAAAGGATCAAGGTCAACGTATGTGAACTCGGGGAACGGAGAAATAAAGCCATTTTTAATTATCCGATTGAGCCGAAACATTAAATACGTGTCTAGCCCTCCAAGCGTCTTGCAAATGGGTAAAATTGTAATGTTGTTTTCTCTGCATTTTGTTTTAAATGCTAATAAAATATGATTCTTTCAATATTACATAAAATATCTTATTTAGGAATATAAATGTAATCCTTGAGAGTCTTAATCATTCTTCAATGCTTTGAAAATTCATTAAATTTATAGAATTATTATATCGTAAACATTGCTTATATTGCAGTGAAACCTGGAGCTTAGTGTACGGAATTTTACGGGCCAAACGCTTAGAGGGCTAGATTCAATGACAATACAATCTCTATATAATGAAGTACAATGAAACAAATCCGGGACAAACCCATCGATGTTAGGACGTCATACGATAGATCGAAACCACGTTAGGCTTAGTTTCGTGATGGTTATGAGAAAACTTATCTGCCTAAATAACATCCTTGTCAACCTGAAATCCCTTCTGTTCAACATAATTTTCTATAAAAGATTCAAAATTAACAAAATTTCAATGATTTGCGCAGTTAAAGAAATATTTCAGAAATCGTGTGGTAAACAACCTCGGCGTAAAGTAAAAACAAGATCTGTTGCAGGCAATCATTCCATCTTGTAAGTCATTCATTGAAAAAAATTTAAACCATGGAACTAGATGTCATTTGAACCTATCCTACCCTTGCTTATTCATCTGACATCAGCCTGTCAGCCGAAGGTACACAGAAGAAAAATTTAACAATGTATTCCTTTAGACTGGGATTACGGTGCTTCACTTAAATAAATTTACAGAAAAAGTTAATGTCGTTTGGGAAAGAAAAACAAAAACGATTATTTTCGTTTGATACATTAAAGCATTAAGTACAAAATTTTAGTACATCTATTAAAATACGGAATTAACTAGGTTTGTTTTTCTTTGTATTGCAATAGTTTAAAAACTACCTGCATAAATAAATAAAAATTAAGGTTAAGAAACACTAAAAAAATTTTATAAAATTTATCTTTGAATAAAAATATATTTCGTCTTTTACTTAGAACTTTTATTGGCAGATTTAAAACACGCTGCGACTGTTTTACATCTTTAAAGTTTATCCTATATATTAATCAACATACATGTTTTTTAGGGGTGGAGGGGTAAACGATAAAAATGCAATTTCAAAGTGTCATAAAAAAAAAATTTATTATTATTAGTCAATAGTTGCAGCAGAATTTTAAATTACACAGTTTTATTGCATATTTGTTAAACTTTTGTTTTATTAAGAAATCCTACTTTTGTTAAGTTATATTAACCGGAAAGTCTAGTTTACGCAGAAGTATTAATGCTTATAAATGTGTTTATTACAACACAAACTAGCCTTACCTTGCCTATCTAAACGCTTCTATATTGTTAAATGTTTTATCTTCTTATTTTCAAATTTTAAATGAAAAACACAATTTTTACCCACCGTCCTAGGACGGGCATTACACTAGTATTATTATAATTTGAAGAATGTAGAAGTTATACTGTTTCTATTCTACACGGATACACAAAAATTTTGATTAATATTTACAAGTTAATTTTATATTGATTTCAGATAACCGACTGATCTGAGAATTTTCTTATATATGTAGTTATGATAACAAAGCAATATTATTATAATTTAACGTTCGTAGCAGTTATGCTTTTTTACAGGGCTACATAAATGTTTAGTTCAAATCTTTCAAGACAATTTTAAACCGCTTTCATCTGATTGTGCTGAAACTTATAGCCAACATGGGATTTTCCGATGACTATTCCATTAAATTACAGTTTGACGAAGTTTGCATTTTTTACAGGGTCACACAAAAAAAGTCAGAGAAAGATTGTTGCTTATAAACAGAAATGTTAATTAAATTTCAACAAAATTACAATAGGCTATTTAGATATACAATAGAATTTCCTAAATTGAAAATGAAGTGCGCAGCAACTGTATTTCTTTTACAGGGATACATAAAAAATTCGGATACATTACCGACTATAATCAGAAATTGTACTTCAAATTGAAGAAAATTTATATAGGTTATTTATTCACACAACAGCATTTTTTTTAACTGAAAATAATTTAGGAAACATTTATATTCTTTACAGAGTCACGCAAAATGTATGTATGTATTTTTTTAGTATGATTTAATTAAAAAATTTTATTTTTCAGTACTATGACACAAATTTCTCGATCTATTATGAGTACACAAAGATTTTAAAAAATGAATGTTGGCTTACACGAGTGCATTAAATAGTTTTATTTATAAGTGTGTTTAACCCTTTCCGGCGTGTTGTCCTTAAAAAAACACCTAATTTTAATTTTACTGGCACCAAGAATATTTTATTAAACTTTCCCTTTTATAACATACCTGAAAATGAGAAAGCTCATATTTTCATATAAATCCGTTTATAAATTCTGGTGGAAGATGATTATTTCAAACAAATTTACTCTGCACCGGAAAGGGTTAACGCAATCATTGTAATCCGCAGGGCCAGATTACTAACGAGGCACTCTCCCACCAGGAAAAAGAAAAAAAGAATTTTTCCTTATTCATGACAGTAATCTTGTATGAAAAGGGCGTTTAAAGAAGACGAAAAATTCTATAAATTTTTTCTGGTGAGAGAGTGCCCCGTTAGTAATCAGGCTCTGGTAATCCGTTATATTTTTATTTTAACCCTTTAATTCCCATGCCAGAACACGTTCTAGAAATTATGTAGTTCATTTCACACCAGAAAAATTCAATGGCTAATTTCGTTTTATTTAAATATGGAATGTTCTGTTATTGATTAAAGCAAATATTGTTGTTTTAATTTTCTGGTGGGAACTGAAATATACGAATTAAAGATCGGTGGTTTAAGACCTAAACCACTGGGGAGCAAAGGGTTAAAACATTATTCTTAAATAAACCAAATATTAATCCCTACTTCAGTATTTTATTAGGGATAAAATCGAAAAAAAAAAAAAAAAACGAATTAAAATTCAACGAAATAATTTTGTCCACCTAGATCGTCAAAACGTCTCTCTGTGTGATTTGTACAAGCGACTGCTTTTGTGCTATTGTGTCTCTATCTATTTCCATTCAATGTATTTTGCGATGCATTTCGAGTAGAAATTTACCATGAAAATTGCTGTTTTAAAATATTGTTAGAAACAAAGAATGAAAAAAAACTAGTTTTTGGTTGCCTTAAGTTTTACATATGGGGTACCGCTGGTAGACAAGGGTAAAAGCAATCTCACAAGGAAGTTCTTTTTAAAGCTCATTCTAGAAAAGCATGAAAAAATATTGAAGAATCTATGTATTTATACAATAAAAGATCGATAAAATTTAGAGGCAGAGTATCGAATGATTTCTTAAGATAAAACAAACAACTTTTATTTTTATCGGCCAAAGTCAATACTCGATACCATTGGCGAACATTATCTTGCTGCGATTTACCAGCCAAAATTTTTGCAGTGCTTCTGAATGTAATGATTTCGACATTGTTTTTTAAACGAGTAAATTTTGATATTTCATTGAATTTTGATATTTTATTAATTTTTTTTATTTTGTATATTCCAAATTCATGCCAATATTTTTAAAAAGCAATATTTGCTTTATTTAAAAGCAGACAGGGAGGACAAGTAGGACAGTATGGACAGGGAGGGATGGGACAATTTTTACAAAAATATTTTTTACTAATTATGTTTCCTTGGTAGGGGAAAGGAAGGCACGTTTGAACAAATTTTTAGAAAAGCAATATATTTCTTATTTAAATTACATTTATTGCGTTTTAAATATTACATAATATAAACAATGCATTTTTTTTTATCTTATGAACAAGAAATCAAAAATTCCCCATGTACATTAAATAAGTTGTAAGGTTGTCGGATTTTTTTTCAAATTCAGGGAGTACCAACTATCCATAGCCATACACTTACACAAAAAAATTGGTTCAATTCGTTGTATAAATTCAGATATTTTTCGTCGGTACAATATTGAAAATGGCACAAAAATCGCGATTGCAGCGCGCCCTTCCGGCGGATTTTTTTCAAATTCAGGGAGGACCAATTCGTCATAGTCATACACTTACACAAAAAATTCGGTTCGATTCGATGCATAACTTCATATACTTTTAGCCGGTACAATATTGAAAATGGCACAAAAATCGCGATTGCAGCACCCCCTTCTGGCGGAATATTTCAAGACTGAAGGAGGACCTGCTTGCCACAGCCAGAAACATTGACAAAAAATTTGGTTCATTTCTATGCCTAACTTCATACACTTTTTGATGGTAGAATGGCGACATACACACAGACACACGGACAGACACACAGACAGACAGACATTTTGTAAAAACAGGTTTTTTGGAATCTCTGACCCCTAAAACGAGTAAACCCGTCGAAAAACGGAAGTCGAAAAAAAATTAGATTACAATACTTTCTTCTATTGAAGGTAGAAGAAAGTAAATATAGAAAAAAAAGTTCTCCTTAGATCTTAAGATATCTAATGGTTATTTATTTATCTCCCATTGATCTCAAACTACCCCATATAGAAAGTACCGGTCATTGGGTATTGCTATGTCACTCGAGAAACTGCCGTTTCTAAAGTTAAGTTTTCTAACCTTTACATGTATTCACTTTTATTGATGTAGCGTTTCTACAGATACATATGCAATAACGAGATAGGCACAAAATACAAAAATGTGTAAAAAAAAACTTTTAAAATTGTTCAAGAGGAAAATTAAATATTTAGAAACAATTTGCAATGGTTAAAGAGTTAAATTAATAACAAGCTGAATAATCTATCAAATTTTAAAAGAATAAATCTTAGTTATAATCTTGGTTGATGCCCATATCAATTACAACTGATAAATATCTTTTAAAAGACTTTCATTCAATTAGAATTAGTACACTCATCAAAACACTTAACTAAGCACAGCTGTCTATGCATTGTCTTAGTAAAATAATCATTGCATTGTTTCTGAAACAGCCAATTTTCCATCAGCACCAGTAAATAGGCACATCTAAAAGACATCTAGGTAAAGAATTTCCTGCAGACAAACGAATACAAATTGCTTTGTTCAGTTGTTTCTCTGTTTCAAAGAAAAGTCTTTTTCAATTACCCGTTCAGTGTTGAAGAAAAGCATTCACACTTCTTAAGATTCCCAAGTCAAACGTTTCTGCAAATGAAAAAAGCAGATACCAATAGGCTCCTAAAATAGTCAGTTATGGTTGCATTAATTTATAATATTACTCTAGATTTTTATGTTGTTCTGAGAACAGTTTGTGATATTCCTTGATCTACCTTAATACTTATGATAGTTGATAAAAAACATTGTTTTTCTTTTCTCTTAAATAAATATCTAAATATTTCAGAAGATACATTATGCTTAAATTTTCAGTGTTTTTTGCCAATGGTTTTACTTTTAGTACGCCTTTAAAATTATAAAAACAATCGTTTCTTATACTAATTTTAATTGCAAAAAGGCATAAATTAAAACTTTTAGATCAGTAAAAATGGGTTTATTCAACAGTTTGAATATTTTGATTCTACCTGTGTTGTTTTCAAAACTAATAAATAGAAATATTTAAAAATTATTTGGTCTATAAAATGTCACCAGTCAAATTTTCACGTACTCTTCCATATTATGCACGTTATTATTAATTTTTATTTTACTTAGATCTTTATTTTTATTTATTTATGTTGTATCCTTTGTAAACACAGTAACTCTACAACTTTTCACATATTCCTATCGGATCCGCATCGTATCTCTGTGGTACGTGCAGCAAAGGTTAGGAATCTCTAATTTAAAGTATTGTGATAAGAAGTACTATATTTGAATTTTTTTAATACTCAATGATTTTTTAATACTTTATTATTTTTTGAAAACTGATAATAATGTATTCTTCTTTCTATAGGATTTATCATACAAAGAAAAACATTGGCACGAAGCTTGCTTTTTGTGCAATAAATGTCGAGTCTCGTTAGTTGATAAACCTTTTGGATCCAAAGCTGAGAAGGTTTACTGTGCCAGTTGCTATGACGCAGCTTTTGCTTCCCGGTGCGACGGATGTAACGAAGTTTTCCGAGCAGGTAATCAAAAAATGCTTCATTCGCTTGTAAATGTTTGGCTATAAACAATGCTATTGAATGTATTAAATTACAAATCGCAATTGAAATATAGAATGACGACCTAATATCTGAAACAGCTGTTGATGCTCAATACTTATTTTGGTATCAAAATGGCAAAACTTGAGAAAAATACAGAAACCCAGAAGTTAACAACTGCTTTAGATCATTGTAACCAAATTATTTTCTCCATCATCAACTGTTTGTTGCGTGTGCTTTTTACTTTTTCGATTTCTTTAACTGAAATTCCAAGACCTTTTTCTCCTTAAAAAAGAATAAAGCCTTATCTCAAACACTCTATGGAAAAGGAATGGCTAACGAAATTGGCACTGATGTCAACTCATTATCCAATGCCTATAACAGCAAAAATTCTTAATTCAATGACAAGAAATGAAAAATAAATTGCTGCTATAAACTTATCCACTTGATCCTAATGATCCTTTAATGTTGTGTAAAACTTGATTTGAATGCATTTAACTCTTCAGCTTTTTATATCATATTTTTTGTAAAATCTCTTTCACTGGTAGATATTAATGTAATTTCCTTGTAATATTAGCTACAATTATAGAGATTGATCTTATTTTTACTCATGCTATTTTTTAAATTAAGAAATTTACAAACGAGTGCCTAAGATCTATCGAAATACGCATGCACACTGTACATGTAATATCGTACATGCAAAGTGTAAATTCTGTCATGACGGAATACCAATGAACCAGAAAAACGTTCCGTTTAAAATAGTTTTCTGCCAAGAGAGGTATTATTGCACGGTATTCTTGTCATCGGGATCCCGAAACTCTACAATTTTAGACTATTTCGTTAGATACAGGTTTCTTTCTCGCAGGTTTTACGATACATATAAAATCGGTAAAATCTGTGAAAATGCAATTTCAGAAGACCAGAAATATTTTCTATTTTTGACAGAATTGCCTAAGCAGATGTAATTGTATGGTAATTCTTTCGTTGGGACGTGCAGTATTTCCGTTGAAGGCATGGTTGTAATATAGACATGATTGTTTTGGCAAGTTTAACAGTACATATACTATATATATATAAGGTACTTTGGGGTAATAACGCCAGGCGGGGTAATGACGCCAAGTGCTTATATTTTGCATAATTATGAAATAATCAGGTAAATGACACCCATGTGCTCTGCGCAGAAGGGTTTTGAGTCATATAAATCGCAAAAAACAGCTTCAAGTTAATTTGTTTCATTTTTAGGTCTTATTGTTTTTAAAAGAAACTAAAATTAACGCTTGATCTAAAATTTGCGAGATAAGGTTTTTGATGTGAAGACTATATTTTTTATCCGGAAATATTTTGTTAATTACATAAATTTGTAGCACATTTCATGGACTTTAAAAATGTTGTTGAAGATTTTCGGATCTTCTCGAGATAATCTGTAATTTAAAATGTACAGCGCAATAACTATAACGGGGTAATAACGCCAATCCTTGGCATTAATACCCCGGTTGATTCCCTACAGTGGCCGAGCTACATCCTAAATACTGATTCAAATAAACACAGTTAAAACTGTGCAATGTTTCTAATAATTCTATTTAAGCGGTCCTTTTTAAGCAAAAAGAAGCTCACGGTCTGATATTCTTTTGCCTAATCCCCCCCCCCCTCCCACACCACACCTTTATTTTTCTTACACTTTCACAAAAAATTGAACATTTTCAATAGCTTAGAATGCAATTTGTCAATTTCTAAGTTTGTAGAGTTTGTATTTTTAGAATTGGGTAATCTACATGCAATTATTTCATCTTATTTCATAGTTTTGTTTGCATGGCGTTATTACCCATATAGGTGGGTGATAACGCCAAATAGCATTGGTCAAGAAATCACGCTATTACATTTTCTGAATACATATCTGTTAAATTATTTTATTTTATATAGATAGTCAATGAGTTGCTGTATCAGATCCTATATTTGTTTGAAAAATACAATCTAAAACTAAGCCGTGAAAATTGGTAGAACCTTAACGTGGCGTTATTACCCCAGGGTACCTTATATAGTGTATGTAAAGGATATTTTTGCCATAACCAAGGAATATTTTCGCTTAAGCCAGGATTCCGTTATAGGCAGGTTCCATATTTATACTTCGATATGTGTGTATATATATGCAAAAATAATACCATAATGTTACACATACTAAGTCAAAAATATGCTTAAAATAACTTTTTTTCACTACTTCTCCGCGATTCAGTCTTATCAGGTACATAACTAACATGGATAAAAGTTCCTGATTTCTCCTCTCCCCGAAAAGAAATCCTTGATATGCAACTGGCAGAAACACTAACAATGTAATATGTTCTTCAGTGTATCAGAGAAAACGTGCTAAAACTATGTGTGATTCTGTTTTATTGCTTTTTCTTTGATTTTTGCACTGAAGTCCTGAAATACTACAAAAAATTTTAGGTTATTTGTGCTTTCCGCTAACTTTTTCAGAAACTGAATAATTCTGTTGATAAAATTTTGATAAGATTGAATGTCATTTGGATGTACAAACAAGCTGATTTTTAAATAAATATATAATTTCCTTCACTCAGAATATAAACGTAAAATTTTATTAAAAAATTCTGTTTGCCACATGGAAGTTTGAAATTAAATTATATAATAATATACTACTGCTCTTCAAAGAGTTAGGCTGGTTTTTGCATATCTAATATGCCACTGAATACAAATGAAATTTAATTATAAAGAAAAATAAAACCTTATTTTAAAATTCAACATAATAAAATTATATACAGAGTTTCCACGGATCCTTGAATTTAATCACTAATACTTCCGAATCTTGCTGTTTTTTAATGGCAGAAAATTTTTGATAAAATAAGGCGAAGATTATTATTCAGAGATAATTGTACTCAAATTTTTAGATTCGTAGGAAACTTGATAAAGGCTCTAAATAGATTGTACATTATAAAATATTTAAATTTTATTTAGTGTTGACCATAATAACAGCAAAAGAGTCCAGATAAAAGCAGGAAAGCAGTAAAATTGCAGACGATAATATTATAATACTCTTAACACAAGCAACATATTTAAAGGAAATCATATGGATGCTCAGATTTCTTCACAATGAAGTAATTATGGCAACTCAATATTTACATAAAATTATGATATTGCGTCTATATGATATTTGCGTCTATAGTAATTATCATGAATAGAAGTTATGCTACCATATGTTATCATCTTTAAAATATGAACCACCACATGCTGAAAAACGTAAAGTGGTATTTTGTAACCTAGATGGAAGTAATGTTTTCCTCATTAACACTTCAGTCATAATAGGGGTATCTCAGGGTAAGTACTTTTTTTCATATAGTCAATTTCACTGGAATTAACATTAAAAGGTAAGTGGTGTAAAATTGCATTAGATTGCAATAAATTTTCTGCATAGAAAACTGATGTAAAAAAATACATTCAAAAAATTTCTTTACTACTTTTTATCTATTTCTTATTTTTAAAAAACATTAACGACGTTTTATTGCTTAAAAAACTGTTTACAATAACGTTCCAAAATAATTTCATTGAAATGCGTCTTTTACATTTTTGATTACCATGGACATGTGTAATCACACAACGAAATAAGCACATGGTAGTCTGAAATGTGCTTATTTGTGCTTATATCACATTTGTTAATAAATCGAAAAAAAATATCTGCTCATCGTTTTCCAGAGCTGGGGTCGGCAATCTGGAATAGTGTAACTAGGAAGGGAGTATACCACCACTTTTTCCGAACAGAGTTTTGTGACTCACTCAATATGAAGAAAATTTTTAATAGATAGTAACTAAATAGCGCGAAAATTTCTGTTCAGAAAATGTGATGCTATCCATTGCATTCCTCACTCAGCTACTTCTTTGGTATGCTACTCACAACCTACTCACAACCGTGGACATATTTTCAATGGATAACAGATTGAATTTTTGTTTTTCTCTTTTCTATTATATGTAGTAGATACCATTTTTTGTGACATGCAACTTGCAGAAATTTGTATTATCAATAAAAAGATTATTGTTTTATTGTCTTTCACACTTTTTTTATCATACAAATTATTTTGCATTGGTCAACTTTGCCTTATTATCGGTTATTTTGCCTTATTATCAAACTCGTCGAGCTTGCTTGTGATTGTATATAATTAACAATAATTGAACTTATTATTTAATTATATATTTATTTTTACAGTAACATATAATATATTTTTAAGAACTTTCTGGTATGATAATATTTAATGATTATATATTTGAATGTTATAAGATTTTACTGGTGTACGAAAATTTAATAGATTTGAGTTCACATACGAAATATTTTTAGCTTACATTCAACACAACCCTAAGAACAAATCCTAGTCAAGAACATTTAAAGCCCCACATTACAAATGCATGAAGAAAGGACAATCCACATTACAACTTTGCTACTATTTTTGATTTGAGCATATGTATCGTTTGTGCATAAAGCTTCTCATTATGGAAAAAGTTAAAAAGAACATATTTCAGCAATTATCATTTACTATGGAGTACGCTTTGAAAAAGTTCAAAAGATATAATTAAAAGAAAATAAATTGCATTTTACTTCGAGCTGTACATTACCTCTTCTAAGCCAATTGTTTACTAATTAACACATAGGACTTAGGGAATCAAAGTTGACCAAGAACAAGTTTTCATATGAACCTTTTTTTTGGTGTATTTTTGCAATTTTTTACACATTGAATGTTCCATGAATTTCACATAGACGTCAAGGATTACGAATTTTTGCTGCCACTATTTCCGAATAGTCATCTTCGCCTTATTTAATCGAAAAATTTCGGGATTTTTAAAATAAATATTACTGCATGGAAATGGTGATATTGAAAATACGTAAGGACTTGGCACCTATTAATCTATTCTAATACCAAGTTCAGACAAGAGGATTTAAGTCATTGAACTTTAAGTGACTTAAATGAATATTCTCAAACAAAGTTGTAATACTTGGAGAAGTTAAGCATCATTCCGGGTCACCCGCTTCGAAAATGTAAATTAAGTCATTTATATGCCCTAGTCTGAATGGAATATAAGGAATTAAAAAATGCTGTTGTTCATTCTAGAGCTATATAAAAATTCAAAATGAAATAAGAGATATTAGGATTTGCACCCTGAGTATTCCATATCGTTATGCCCTATTACCGTAAATCTTAAGTACTAGTTTTCTTGTTAAATTTACAAAGCATTTCCTTACAAAATGCTACTTTGGCGTTAGTCCTGATTGTAAAAGTTCATGAGTTTGTGACGTCATAAATTGACATTGACACATAAATTAATGATTTTTGGAATTTTCCTTAACACGTGCTATAGGATCTTCTTTCGTTTCAACATTCCAAGTTTCAAGATCAATCTGAAGTATCTATTAAGTTTTACTTTCAAAACCGCTATGATACTTCCGATTGACCTTGAAATTTAACACGAAGGAAATTCTTATAGTATATCTAAAGTAAAAATTCTAAAAGTATTAATTTGTTATTCTATGTCTTTTTCATGTAATCGGTATTCCGTATTGAGAAAATTCATGAGTTTCCCGCTCAATAAATTGGCATAGGTTTAGAAATTAATAATTTTTGGATTTTTTTTTCTTTGCATGTGCTATAAAACGTAGTGCCACGTTTCAAGGTTCGAGGTTAACCAGAAGCAGCCTTCTTATTTTCATTTCAAAGTCTATAGGGTACTTCTAGTAGGCCTAGAATATTGAAATTTGATCCAAAGGAAGATCTTATAATACATGTTAAGAGAAAATCAGAAATTGATCGATTTACAACAATTCCATGATGATTTATTCCCTGATTTACATCAATGACTTTTCCAAAACGTTGTTTTAAGGCTTTTTTTTATTGCATTAAGTTAGAAGCTCTAATCTTTTACACAATGATGGAATCATGCACCTCATTATTTGTTTTTTTATTTTAATTTAATACCCTCGGTCGTTCCAGGTAAAAATTGTCTTGACAGACAAACGAAAACAAATGTGACAATAAGGGTTTCTTTTTATATTTTTAAAGTACGGAACACTTATAAAAGAAGAATAAAAATAGATTTATTCCCTGGCAATATAT
The DNA here is from genome assembly GCA_964019185.1 of Maratus speculifer. Taxonomy (NCBI): domain Eukaryota; kingdom Metazoa; phylum Arthropoda; class Arachnida; order Araneae; family Salticidae; genus Maratus; species Maratus speculifer. The sequence continues at coordinate 81,733,816 of OZ025299.1, forward strand.
TCTGTGTAGAAAGTACCATTTATTGATTTAAAAGACGCAAAATATATCGCGAGAGTTTTCCGTATAAGTTTGTACCTCTGTACAGAATGACAACGCAGAATTTGAATGTCATCTGTGGCTTATGTGTTCACAACAGCTGTTTATTTTTATTTTATTTATATACAACTTTTTTATGATTATTTATTTTTTTCTTTTTGTCATACTTTTGAGTGCTTTGTAATTTTTAACAATGGAAAAATTAATTAAACAAAGCATTTGCCTTAAATTTTGTGTTTCAAACCAAACTTTTATGACGAACAGTTTGAAAATCTCCAAAATTTCGTGTAGATTTTGTACCATGTTGATAAACCATCATACAAATATGTCGTTGTAAAAGGCCTTTTGATCAGAAATGCAACGAATGTCATCGACAAAGCACATCACTCGTTTGATATCGCCCCGTGAGAGTCTCTCCTGTTCCCGAAGCTAAAATTACTACTTTAAGAAAGACACTTTTGGCCAACTGTGGCCTTAAAAGGAAATTTGCCAAGAGAGCTGAAAATCATATCGCAATCAGCCTACAAAAATCATAGATGCCAACACCTCTTAATTTATTCCGGAGTCTGATACAAGATGAGCATGTTTTCAACCGGAAATTTTATTTGACCAAAAATTTCAGGATGAAATCAAAGATTTACATCGTAGAAAGTAAACACATTTTCTTAAATGTTTTTCCGGTTTTTGCATGCAAATTTTTGATCAGACTCCGGAATAATTAAGAGATGTTGGCATCTATGCAAAAATGCATGCACTGTTAAAAATATGTAGCTTTTGTTGCGTAGTCATTTCATCATTTTTATAGAAAACGATTACTTGACTACATTATGGAGCATGCTCGTTGATCAGAATAGAGATATTCCATAAAGTCACTATGAAGCAAAAGCTTCAGATTTCTTAATAGTGTGAAGGATTGGATTATAACAACTAGAAGATATAGTATGACAATCGATTATTCCCGTAATGCTTTAAAAAGTGCTATTTCTAAAGTTGAATCGCATAAATGTTGAACGATGCTGAACGGCAAATGTAAATCACAGCGGCATCTGGTAGATCTTCACCGGCTTTCACAGGAAATACTTTCTCAGTTGAATTCTTATTCAATGTTTACGTTTGAACTAGCAGATGTCGCTGCGATAGCCATTTATCAATGAGCATCCTTCAACATTTAAATGACATTCAATGTTTTAGCACTTTTTAGTTTTTCGATTGCCACTCTACATCTAGACACTATAAGTGGGCTAAACAGGGCAATAGTTATAGTGGACTCGACAAATCCTATACTTTAAACGGAAATAAATAAATTTTGATGAATAAATTAAATGTTTTTGTGTTTTATTCAACAATTTTGGGTATGTTTTGCTCAGAATGTAGATGAACTCGTTTTAAAAATAATCATTACTGCCCATATGAGGTTCTAAAAACCATAGTAAACCAAATCTATTTTTTAAAAAAGGAAATAATCCATTGTAAGATGCAAAAAATATGTTTTATTCGCACCTATAGTGATTATTGCCCATATAAGGGTCTCAAAACCATAGTAAACCGAATCCATTTTAAAAAAAAAGGAGATAATCCATTGTAAGAGGAAAAAAATATGTTTTATTCGCACCTATAGTGAACCAAGTCTGTAAACAAATGCGATATATGCAATAGTATGCGAAAACAGCTCTGTTTACAGTAGTAGATAAAATAGATTATATGCTCCGTCTAAATGGACTATCTCTTTTTTTTATGAACTTGAGCTACTATGGTTTTGAACTCCTCATATGAGGGCTCGATGCTAAAAGACTTCTGTTGCTCGACGAGTTAGGCAGCCTGACACATTACTGTATGCTGCATTATTATCTAAATATCAAAAGGACGACCACAATAATGTTCATCTTAAAAATTTTTAAGCTATTGCATAGCTTTTATCACGGGCTTTGAGCGCGGCGACCGAATCCAAAAATTCTGTAACGCGTAAAATCCTAACACATCGGTAACGAAAAAACCTAACACTCGGGTAACGTCGTTTCAGCTCGGCAGACTTCGGCATGGTATCGTTCGGTAGACTTCGGTAGACATTGACGCGGTATTTTTCAGATATTTAGAGAATATCAAATCTCAAACTTATGTTTCTTATTTCAGTTACCATAAATCTATAGTTTCAATGATGAAAATTCCTGATAGAATGTGTATAGAAAAAAATCGTCTTAAGATAAAATAAGGTAGGATAATGTAGCTTTTGGTGATTGGAGACCCGCCCAACGGTGAGGATCGAAAAATTTCAAATGCTTATAACTCGCGATCTAAATTTCGTAGCGCGGCCAAATTTTGTTTGGTAATTTATTATAAGAGAGTGTTAATTTTTGGTGACAAGAGACCCCCCCACGGTGAGGGTCGAAAAATTTAAAATGCTTAAAACTCGCGATCTAATTTTCGTAGCGCGGCCATATTTTGTTTGGTAATTTATTATGAGACAGTTTTAATTTTTGGTGACAGGAGACCCCCCCCCCCGGTGAGGGTAGAAAAATTTGAAATGCTTATAATTCGAAATTTACTAATCTTTTTGCTAATTTTTGTATCGCGGCCAAATTTTGTTTGGTAATTTATTATATGAGAGTGTTAATTTTTGGTGACAGGAGACCTCCCACGGTGAGGGCCGAAAAATTTAAAATGCTTATAACTCGAGATCAAAGCGTGGCCAAATTTTGTTTGGTAATTTATTAAGAGACACTGTTACTTTTGGTGACAGGTGATCTCCCACCTTGGGGATCGAAAAATTTAAAATGCTTATAACTCGCGATCTAATTTTCGTAGCGCGGCCATATTTTGTTTGGTAATTTACTATGAGACAGTTTTAATTTTTGGTGACAGGAACCCCCCCCCCCCCCACGGTGAGGGTCGAAATATTTAAAATGCTCGCAATCTAATTTTCGTATCGCGGCCAAAATTTGTTCGGTAATTTATTATAAGAGATTGTTAAATTTTGGTGACAGGAGACCCCCTACGGTGAGGGTCGAAAAATTTAAAATGCTTATAACTCGCGATCAATTTTCGTAGCGTCGCCAAATTTTGTTTGGTAATTTGTTATGAGACAGTGTTACTGTCGGTGACAGGACACTCCCCTCGGTGAGGGTCGAAAAATTTAAAATGCTTATAACTCGCGATCTAATTTTCGTATCGCGGCCATTTTTTTTTGGTAATTTATTATGAGAGAGTGTTAATTTTTCGTGCCAGGAGATCCCCTACGGTGAGGGTCGAAAAATTTAAAATGCTTATAACTCGCGATCAATTTTCGTAGCGCGGCCAAATTTTGTTTAATGATTTTTTTATGAAACAGTGTTAAATTTTGGCGACAGGAGACCTCCCACGGTGAGGGTCGAAAAAGTTAAAATGCTTATGACTCGCGATCAATTTTCGTAGCGCGGCCAAATTTTGTTTAATGATTTTTTATGAAACAGTGTTAAATTTTGGCGACAGGAGACCCCCCCCCCACGGTGAGGGTCGAAAAAGTTAAAATGCTTATAACTCGTGATCTAATTTTCGTAGTGCGGCCAAATTTTCCTTGGCAATTTATTATGAGACAGTGTTACTTTTGGTGACAGGAGACCCCCCCCCCCGGGTGAGGGTCGAAAATTTAAAATGCTTATAACTCGCAATCTAATTTTCGTATCGCGGCCAAATTTTGTTTGGTAATTTATTATATGAGAGCGTTAATTTTTGGTGACAGGAGACCTCCCACGGTGAGGGTCGAAAAAATTAAATGCTTATAACTCGAGATCAAAGCGCGGCCAAATTTTGTTTGGTAATTTATTAAGAGACACTGTTACTTTTGGTGACAGGTGACCTTCCACCTTGGGGATCGAAAAATTTAAAATGCTTATAACTCGCGATCTAATTTTCGTAGCGCGGCCATATTTTGTTTGGTAATTTATCATGAGACAGTTTTAATTTTTGGTGACAGGAACCCCCACACGGTGAGGGTCGAAATATTTAAAATGCTCGCAATCTAATTTTCGTATCGCGGCCAAATTTTGTTCGGTAATTTATTATGAGAGATTGTTAATTTTTGGTGACAGGAGACCCCCCCACAGTGAGGGTCGAAAAATTTAAAATGCTTATAACTCGCGATCAATTTTCGTAGCGTGGCCAAATTTTGTTTGGTAATTTATTATGAGACAGTGTTACTGTCGGTGACAGGACACTCCCCTCGGTGAGGTTCGAAAAATTTAAAATGCTTATAACTCGCGATCTAATTTTCGTATCGCGGCCAAATTTTGTTTGGTAATTTATTATGAGAGAGTGTTAATTTTTCGTGACAGGACACCCCCCCCCACGGTGAGGGTCGAAAAATTTAAAATGCTTATAACTCGCGATCAATTTTCGTAGCGCAGCCAAATTTTGTTTAATGATTTTTTTATGAAACAGTGTTAAATTTTGGCGACAGGAGACCTCCCACTGTGAGGGTCGAAAAAGTTAAAATGCTTATGACTCATGATCTAATTTTCGTAGCGCGGTTAAATTTTGTTTGGCAATTTATTATGAGACAGTGTTACTTTTGGTGACAGGAGACCCCCACGGTGAGGGTCGAAAAATTTAAAATGCTTATAACTCGCGATCAATTTTCGTAGCGCGGCCAAATTTTGTTTAATGATTTTTTATGAAACAGTGTTAAATTTTGGTGACAGGAGACCCCCCCCCCCCACGGTGAGGGTCGAAAAAGTTAAAATGCTTATGACTCATGATCTAATTTTCGTAGCGCGGCTAAATTTTGTTTGGCAATTTATTATGAGACAGTGTTACTTTTGGTGACAGGAGACCCCCACGGTGAGGGTCGAAAAATTTAAAATGCTTATAATTCGCGATCAATTTTCGTAGCGCGGCCAAATTTTGTTTAATGATTTTTTATGAAACAGTGTTAAATTTTTGCGACAGGAGACCCCCCCCCACGGTGAGGGTCGAAAAAGTTAAAATGCTTATAACTCGTGATCTAATTTTCGTAGCCCTGCCAAATTTTGCTTGGCAATTTATTATGAGACAGTGTTACTTTTGGTGACAGGAGACCCCCCCACCGTGAGGGTCGAAAAATTTAAAATGCTTATAACTCGCGATCTAATTTTCGTATCGCGGCCAAATTTTGTTTGGTAATTTATTATGAGAGAGTGTTAATTTTTGGTGACAGGAGACCCCCCACCGTGAGGGTCGAAAAATTTAAAATGCTTATAACTCGCGATCTAATTTTCGTATCGCGGCCAAATTTTGTTTGGTAATTTATTATGAGAGAGTGTTAATTTTTGGTGACAGGAGACCCCCCACGGTGAGGGTCGAAAAATTTAAAATGCTTATAACTCGCGATCAATTTTCGCAGCGCGGCCAAATTTTGTTTAATGATTTTTTATGAAACAGTGTTAAATTTTGGTGACAGGAGACCCCCCACGGTGAGGGTCGAAAAAGATAAAATGCTTATAACTCGTGATCTAATTTTCATAGCGCGGCCAAATTTTGTTTGGTAATTTATTATGAGACAGTGTTAATTTTGGTGACAGGTGACCTCCCACCTTGGGGATCGAAAAATTTAAAATGCTTATAACTCGCGATCTAATTTTCGTAGCGCGGCCATATTTTGTTTGGTAATTTATTATGAGACAGTGTTACTTTTGGTGACAGGGGACCCCCACGGTGAGGGTCGAAAAATTTAAAATGCTTATAATTCGCGATCAATTTTCGTAGCGCGGCCAAATTTTGTTTAATGATTTTTTTATGAAACAGTGTTAAATTTTTGCGACAGGAGACCCCCCCCCCCCACGGTGAGGGTCGAAAAAGTTAAAATGCTTATAACTCGTGATCTAATTTTCATAGCGCGGCCAAATTTTGTTTGGTAATTTATTATGAGACAGTGTTAATTTTGGTGACAGGTGACCTCCCACCTTGGGGATCGAAAAATTTAAAATGCTTATAACTCGCGATCTAATTTTCGTAGCGCGGCCATATTTTGCTTGGCAATTTATTATGAGACAGTGTTACTTTTGGTGACAGGAGACCCCCCACCGTGAGGGTCGAAAAATTTAAAATGCTTATAACTCGCGATCTAATTTTCGTATCGCGGCCAAATTTTGTTTTGTAATTTATTATGAGAGAGTGTTAATTTTTGGTGACAGGAGACCCCCCACGGTGAGGGTAGAAAAATTTAAAATGCTTATAACTCGCGATCAATTTTCGCAGCGCGGCCAAATTTTGTTTAATGATTTATTATGAAACAGTGTTAAATTTTGGTGACAGGAGACCCCCCCCACGGTGAGGGTCGAAAAAGATAAAATGCTTATAACTCGTGATCTAATTTTCATAGCGCGGCCAAATTTTGTTTGGTAATTTATTATGAGACAGTGTTAATTTTTGTGACAGGTGACCTCCCACCTTGGGGATCGAAAAATTTAAAATGCTTATAACTCGCGATCTAATTTTCGTAGCGCGGCCATATTTTGTTTGGTAATTTATTATGAGACAGTTTTAATTTTTGGTGACAGGAACCCCCACACGGTGAGGGTCGAAATATTTAAAATGCTCGCAATCTAATTTTCGTATCGCGGCCAAATTTTGTTCGGTAATTTATTATGAGAGATTGTTAATTTTTGGTGACAGGAGACTCCCAACGGTGAGGATCGAATAATTTAAAATGCTTATAACTCGTGATCTAACTTTCGTAGCACTGCCAAATTTTCTTTGGTAATTTATTATGAGACAGTGTTAATTTATGGTGACAGTAGATCCCCCATGGTGAGGGTTGAAAATTTTAAAATGCTTATAACTCGTGATCTAATATTCGTAGCGCGGCCAAATTTTGTTTGGCAATTTATTATGAGACAGTGTTACTTTTGGTGAGAGGAGACCCCCCCCCCGGGTGAGGGTCGAAAAATTTAAAATGCTTATAACTCGCAATCTAATTTTCGTATCGCGGCCAAATTTTGTTTGGTAATTTATTATATGAGAGTGTTAATTTTTGGTGACAGGAGACCTCGCACGGTGAGGGTCGAAAAATTTTAAATGCTTATAACTCGAGATCAAAGCGCGGCCAAATTTTGTTTGGTAATTTATTAAGAGACACTGTTACTTTTGGTGACAGGTGACCTCCCACCTTGGGGATCGAAAAATTTAAAATGCTTATAACTCGCGATCTAATTTTCGTAGCGCGGCCATATTTTGTTTGGTAATTTATTATGAGACAGTTTTAATTTTTGGTGACAGGAACCCCCACACGGTGAGGGTCGAAATATTTAAAATGCTCGCAATCTAATTTTCGTATCGCGGCCAAATTTTGTTCGGTAATTTATTATGAGAGATTGTTAATTTTTGGTGACAGGAGACCCCCCACGATGAGGGTCGAAAAATTTAAAATGCTTATAACTCGCGATCAATTTTCGTAGCGCGGCCAAATTGTGTTTAATTATTTTTTTATGAAACAGTGTTAAATTTTGGCGACAGGAGACCTCCCACGGTGAGGGTCGAAAAAGTTAAAATGCTTATGACTCATGATCTAATTTTCGTAGCGCGGCTAAATTTTGTTTGGCAATTTATTATGAGACAGTGTTACTTTTGGTGACAGGAGACCCCCCACGGTGAGGGTCGAAAAATTTAAAATGCTTATAACTCGCGATCAATTTTCGTAGCGCGGCCAAATTTTGTTTAATGATTTTTTATGAAACAGTGTTAAATTTTGGCGACAGGAGACCTCCCACGGTGAGGGTCGAAAAAGTTAAAATGCTTATGACTCGTGATCTAATTTTCGTAGCCCGGCCAAATTTTGCTTGGCAATTTATTATGAGACAGTGTTACTTTTGGTGACAGGAGACCCCCCACCGTGAGGGTCGAAAAATTTAAAATGCTTATAACTCGCGATCTAATTTTCGTAGCGCGGCCAAATTTTGTTTGATAATTTATTAGGAGACAGTGTTACTTTTGGTGACAGGAGACCCCCCCCTACCCACGGTGAAGGTCGCAAAATTTAAAATGCTTATAATTCGTGATCTAATTTTCGTAGAGCGGCCAAATTTCGTTTGGTAATTTTAATAAGACAATGTTAATTTTTGGTGACAGGAGACCCCCACGGTGAGGATCGGAAAATTTATAATGCTTGTAACTCGCGATCTAATTTTCGTAGCGCGGCCAAATTTTGTTTGGTAAATTTTGTTTGGCATATCTTTTATCGCGGGTTTTGAGCGCGGCGAAAGAATCTAGAAATTCCGTAACGAGAAAAACCTAACACTCCGGCTAACGTCGCTTGAGTTTGACAGACTTCGGCACGGTATCCTTCGGTAGACTTCGGCAGACATTAAAGCGGTATTTTTCAGATATCTTGAGAATATCAAGTCTCAAACTTATGTTTTTTATTTCAGCTACCATAAACGTATATTTTCAATTATAAAAATTCCTGATTAACCTACATGTGTTTTAAGATAATAAAAATATTTTAAACGATATTAATTTCTCATTTATTCAATAAAAGAGAAAAAAAAATGTTTTGTTATTGGTGATCACGCTCAAAAAGTATAACTTGAATTAATATCAAAGACAAAAAACTGCATAAATAAAAAGTAAATAAATAATTATGATTGCATAAGTTGATAAAAAATGCTATGCAATAGCTTTACCGCGGCAGTCCCCGAGTGCCACACGTCTTTTTTTTTTTTTACTCGCAAGATATTTGGAGAAAGTACTAAACTCAAAATTTTCTACATGCTTTTCTGACAAAAAATGAACTTCATTAAGTTGTAGGTACAGTTTTTAGCTTTCGGAAACAAAAAAATGACTGTAGTTTGATTCCATATATAAATTTAGGGGAATTCACATAACTATTATCTGATGTGATTTTTGGCTGTTGGTATTGTTTAAAGTTATTCTTCGTCTTATTTAATTGCTGACATCCGCGATTACATAAGAATTTATTTTTCTTTCCTGAAATACTGGTAACTTAAAATCACACTATTTGGAAGCTACACTGTTGAAAATATTATAATTGATTGAACCAATTTTTGGTGCTATTGCTAGAACCATAAGATGGTGAATTCTTGATCCAACATTTGGAGCTATGTTTCAACCAAAGCTCCAATGGCTGCAGCTACTGCAGCACCAAAAACTGATTCAACCTACTGCAAAATTTTTACTAATGTATTTGACTCACACTGCAATCGTGCATGGAATTATGCGATAGGTACTGACAATAAACCAAACCAACCCCAAAATAAATGTGCTATTTTGAATTATATTCACATGTATCCCAATGCGATATCACGGAACTAAATTGTATGAAGTTTCAATTTGTAACTAATTCAAGAGAGTAATGCATAAAAATAGTGAATAATGAAAAAAGTAATGCATGCTGAAATCTATAAAACCGATTTCAACAAACCTTCAACAAGATAAACATGATCTATCATCAGTGATAAACAATGAGCTAGTCACTTGTGACAGGTTTACAATGATACAATGATACATCACGTTGCTTTAACAAGAGATAACAGTAAATGGAAAATCTGACTTCAGTCTTAAAACAATTTAGGTCCCATTTATTTTATACGCCAAAATAATATTTATTTAATTCTTAGATTTTACTTCCAATCTCTCTATAAAGTATCACAAATCTAATGCATCCACATAGCTACTAATTAGAAATATTTCTTAATAAATTAAATTAGTACCACAAAGAAACAAGACTCGTTTTATTAAATAAATTTTCTTATTTCAAATATAAAGAAACGGAAGGCTGGGCAGATAAAGTCAATACATTTTGTTCCTATTTCATTAATTTATTCCTTTTAGATATATAATATTTATATAAATATTGATTTTTTTTTTACATTTTCTTTTTAGATATAGAATATCTATGTATATATTGATTTTTTTTAGTTTTTCTTTACATTGATTTAATTTAATGTTGTTCTTGAATATTTACGTTTGTCTTAACATAAAAGCACCTATTTTAGTATTACCGGGCAGCTTTCAAGGTGTCTACACCTTTTAAAATTTATAAGGAGATTGGCACCAACTTTATTCAGATTAGAAAGCTTTGAACAATATTTTTCTTCAGCTTTAACAATTTTTCTGAGTTTAATTTTAAGCTTTCAAAACTTTTCTGCAATTAAATAAGTCAAATAAATCTATTAATAATTTGTTGTGAAATAGTATGCAACCTGTGCTTTATCATTATTTATTTATTTCCGTTCAATTCGCAACTAGCAAATGCGTAACTTTAAACTTTCTTTTATCTGAAAAGTCAGAAGATATAAATATTCAAAAGCTTAGTTTATTAAAAACTGGTTTAAAACAAATACACATATACATGCAACCCATGGATACATTTTATTAAATTAAGCTAGTAAAAGTCCAAGTACTTTTTAAGCAACTTTTAAAACGAAAAGGCGTTTAGTTTTCTTTTGTTTTTTGCCGGTGTGTACAGGATTCTGCAGGATTTGAGAACAAAATAATGCCTGCTTTTAAACCAAAATAGACACTAGACAGGAAGAATTCTTTAACATTTTTAAGGTTTGCGCAGGTGACCATAAACACAACAGATGGCATATTGCACTCAAACCACCGTCAGCCGCAATAACAGCCCCTACTTGCTGTCGAAGCCAACTGCGAGAAACAATCAGAAGTGTGTTTTGAATATTTACCATTGAATAGAAATGGTGGCCTTGAGAGCCACAACAGTGTTGTGTGGATTGCTACTGAAGTCCCACTTAATCATACCACATAAATAATATAGCGCCAGGTTAATACCTGGGGAGCTAAGGTGCAACAATATGAGGATAATACGTTTATGAAAGTTTTTGTCCATCCATTATTTGGTTTCATAAACTGTATGCTATGGTTCAGAGTTGAAAAACGTACTACCTCCCATGTGTTACAGAAAAAATTCAGAACCTTAACACCTTGGCGTAAGCAATGGTGTTCATACTGGTACATTCAAGAAAGACATGAAGACATCAGGTCGTCTTCGCTGCCAATGTTCCCCCAGGAATCATCAGTAAGATTGGATATATTCTATGCATGACTGTCTGAAAGGACCTATTCGGGGATTTTATGTAGCCACAGATTTATTTTCGGTTTACTTTAATCGACTTGGACAAAGTTTTCCTCATCTAAGGAAAACAACAGCATCTCTCGCTTCTCTTCATGTTTCAGTTTGTTAATAAGGTGTTTGTCTCTAGGTCAGGATATTATTCCTGACTCTCTCGGTCAAGAACTGTGCTCTCCTCATCACGTACGACCTCTTAACAAAGGTCCCCACAAATTCCACATCAGATAGTAGACTCATCAATCTATTATTCCTTAACGAGGGCTCTCATCCATGGTGCAATCAGGGAGAGGTCCAGGTGGTCCTGACCTCCCCCCCCCCTCCCTCCGAAACCCAAGCAAAGCATTTCCAATCGTTCGGTACTAGTAACTTTCTTCCACGATAGTTGGTTGAGGATTGAGTAGGGGATATGTACTTTTTTCCCCACGGTTGTACATAGTATAACCACACTGTAGAAAGTGTAATAGATAAAAATATATATTTTTTTTTATTTATTGGCAGACAATTATTTTTACAATTTTCTATTCATAGATAATAAAACAGCATTAGAAATTTTGTCCATTCTGACCCCGACTCCGGGGTATAATGGGATTTGCAATGGTTTTAAAGAGTCACATTAATTAAGTATAAATATTTCTTAAATAGAAAATTCAAGCAAATTCTGATGTAAATATCCAAGTAAAAATAAAAAATAACTTGGGTCATCTAACATGCGTAACATAATATCTATTTTCAGATCAGTCATTAAAAGTATCATGATTCTATACTGTGCTTTTTAAAACTGAATGTACTTTTTAAAAATATATAAGTTAAACCATAATTAGATTATTATAAAAATTATGATTTGAGTTATGATATGGTTTAAAAAATGGAAACATTGTCGAATTTGGTTTTTTGCTGCTTCGTTGTTTTTGCTAGTTTTTCCAAGATTCTTGAAACAGATAGTGTCATATGTCTTCTATCTTCTTATCTCCAACATAATACACTGGTGTGCAAAATTTAAGGACGAGTCCCAAAATGTCAATTTTCAAGGGATTTTCAAGCTATAATTTTCGCGCGAATATTCAAAAGGAAGTAATGTAATTCGAATAATTAGTAGCCCTGCATAACAGCTAGTCGATATAACATCTTATTCAGGTCACACATGGTCACAAGTATCACAGTCACTACGGCGAAACAAAAAATAGGAAATTCCATACGTCTTTTTTATGAGTCTCAAATGACTACTATATGTGACTCCACTGACAGGTCATTGTGACTGCTGCTTTGTGGTGAGTCACCAGGTGACTCTAAAATGTTGTTTCATTGAGACTCTCGTCTGGCCTCTCATCTGGAAACTCAATTTCAAAGTCAATGTGAACGTTGCATTATGATAAATTAACAAATAATGTCCCATTAAAGTCGGTAACTTTTCGCCACTTTTCACAGTGGTTACTTCACAGTAGGGTCTCTATCACCATTTGACAAAGTCTTGTGACAGAAAGTCACCATGTGACTTTAATGTGACATTATTTGGTGATTTATCATAATGCAACATTCACAATGACTTTGAAATTGAGTCTCCAAATGACAGTCACATGAGAGTCTCAATAAAACGACATTGTAAAGTCACCTGGTGACTCGACACAAAGCAGCAGTCGCAGTTACCTGTCAGTGGAATCACATATAGCAGTCATTTGGGACTCATAAAAGAGACGTATGGAATTTTCTATTTTTCGTTTCGCCGTAGTGACTGTGACTCTTGTGACCATGTGTGACCTGAATGAGATGTTATATGGACTAGCTGTTATGCAGGGATAATAGTAATTCGAATTATATTACTTCCTTTTGAATATTCGCGTGAGAATTATCGCTTGAAAATCCCTTGAAAAGTAGCATTTTGTGTCTCGTCCTTAAATTTTTCACACCAGTGTATATAAGTTATTCCTGTGAAAATGTGAATTTTTTCAATTGATCAGTACTATTTCTTTCTTACCAAATTTTAACTCTATAAAAGAAGAATTACACTATTTGCTTTTAACTGCAGGTGTATATTCATTTCTGGTTTTTAATCTATAGCAAAGTAACCAAGAGTAGTTGTATTCGCACTAATTCACAATGTCTTGCTTAGGCTTTAAATTTATTTCGTATTCTACTCTTGTCATGAGACAGATCACTCAGATAACAAACATTCAACTAACATTTTCATTGACATGAATAGCATCACTCAATTTACATGTTTTGTATAGTCTCATTCTCAACTTGTAGTTAGCTTATAATCAGTGTTGCCAACTTAGCGGATATTTTGTTCAAAATATCTACCTTAATTTTAAATAGAAATATTTACTTTATTTAATTACCGAATATCTTTTATTTAAATAAATCAAAAATTACTATTCTCTAAATTAGCAACATTGCATAGAATTATGAAACTTGAACGTTAATAACTATCAATTTTTTTATCAATGACAGTCACATGAGAGTCTCAATAAAACGACATTGTAAAGTCACCTGGTGACTCGACACAAAGCAGCAGTCGCAGTGACCTGTCAGTGAAGTCACATATAGCAGTCATTTGAGACTCATAAAAGAGACGTATGGAATTTTCAATGTAGATGAGCATACTTATCATCTAATTAATAATTGTGTGTTTTATGATACAAGAAACTTCTTAAGAGGTTTTGTTAATTTGTTTATGTATTTTTAGGAACAAAGAAAATGGAATATAAAGGTCACCAATGGCACGAAAAATGCTTTGTATGTTCAGTTTGTCGCAACCCCATCGGGACACGCAGCTTTATACCTAGAGATAACGATATTTATTGCACAACATGCTATGAACAGAAGTTTGCCACGAGGTGCATCAAATGTAATCAGGTAAATTTACATATGTTTTATGCTTATGATTTTTTTTATTCTAAAGACGGTCGTGGAGGACGATTAATATAATTTTGCACAAAGTAAGTTGAAGAAAAACAGGATGTCAAGCAGAAAATGTATTTGTATTTTGTTAAATCATTTTTAATTGATTTTGTTGGGATAGTAAGGTTTTAAGGTTACTCTTTTGTAGTTTTTAAACGTGTTTCGATCATGTATGATTTTTTTTATCTCTTATTGCTTATTTGATTTTGTAACAGTGTCCATCTGTTATTCTAGCTCAACAGATAAATATTACTAAACTGTTGCATGATCCAGAAATAAAATACAATTTTATTTTTAAAAAATATATATAAATTTTCATAGATATATTTTATATATTTTTTAATTGTTTGAGGGTTTTTTTTTTTTTTTTTTTTTTTTTTTTATAATAAGCATTTAAATCTGAAAACGGTCTCTGCAAAAATGTGATTTTATTTACTTTTATAATATGCAAGAATATCGGATAAGAATAACTGCACGTTATTCTTATAGCATACAACAACATTCAGTTAAAGCTGTCAGTGAGGGCTCAAATTCCTCTCGTTAATGTTAAACCTATGAACATGGGATGAATTCCTATTTATAAAATAATATATAATGTCTATAATATATGTATGTATATGAAATATATAATGTCTCCTTAGAAAGTTAATATTTTTAACTACTTTTTTGTGCATTGTTCTTAAAAATATTTTGAAAATGTATGCTTAATTTATAATTTTATGTGTTAAAATCTTAGAGAAACTGAATAAGATTTTAACACTTCAAATAAAATTAAGCCTATCTTTTGCAAATATTTTGACAACTTAAAAAAGGGGAGACATTCTTTAAGAGGAGTACACTGTTAAAAAAAATGTTTAAAATGTTAATTTCCTGGGAAGATATTATAAAAATACGAATGCATCACCTGTCAATAAGTTCAACATTAGTGAAGGGAATTTGAGATATCATTGATCAACAGCCTTAACAATAAATTGTTAAGAAAGCAATTGTCATAACTCCATATGCACTTCTTTTCACATAAAGATTTTAAAAAACGTGATAAATATCTCTTTTGATATAATCATGATTTCAACAATTAATTTTCTTCACATACAGGTTGCTCTTTCAGCGGCCACGGTTTAATTATTTGCACGAGTAAGCGGATGTCGTATTTTTTACGCACGATAGTTACGTCATTATAAATGCAAGATCTTTCACAATAATAATTGAAGACATTTTAGAAGAATAATTACACATGCTAGTAATAAAAACTAAACTTTAATTTAGGCTCCGTTTGGGAGAACAAATTGAGAGTAAATCACATTGGTTGTAAAAATTTACGACGCGTGCTCGTTGAAAGGTTAAAAATAAAATTTAACGGGTAGAAATTTTCAGCATATGGAACTCAGTCATTTGAAATACCGTACAGTTTTGTTTTGAAATATGTGCTTCTTTCGAATTTTAACTTCCCATTCCCCCAGAGATTTATTTCAGCGCTATCCAATTTAACTGTATTTATTTTTATTTTATTTTTCTTTTTGCAGATTATTACAGCTGGTGGAGTTACTTACAGAAACGAACCTTGGCATAGAGAATGCTTCTGCTGCACAAATTGTGGTTCCTCTTTAGCGGGACAGCGTTTTACATCTCGAGACGAAAAACCGTATTGTGCTGAATGCTTTGGAGAGCTTTTTGCCAAAAAATGTACAGCCTGTAGCAAACCTATTACAGGTAATTTTTTTCATCATCAAATACAATTTTACTATTGCAAGAACTAAATATGCCTTTTGTCATATTCACTGAGGAAACTTGAATTGTATTCGACGTATTTACTCTTATTTACTCGTACAGCATGATGCTCCAGTAAGTTACCAGGGAATTACAAAACTTTAGAAAGTAAAAATTAAAGTTCAAATATTATAATTTTGGAAGGTAAATGTATTAAACATCCAGTTAAACGCATGGTTGCAAGTCACAGTTGCAACTAAATGTTGCGATTGGATATTTACATGGATTATTGAGACAGTTATCCTCAAAATCTTCATATAAGAAGCTGCGAGTAATAGAAAAAAAATCATGACGTGTTGAATTTATCTTTTCTTTAGTAACAAATTCCATTTATTTGTTTAAGTTTATTGAGATATGTAGACCATTTATATTTGCATCATGTAGAACAAAGTGGGGTGATTATTTGTCACTTTTCATAAAAATCTCTATAACTTTATCTCTAAATGGAAGTGAAATAAAATTTTAAAAATGTGTATCAAAATATATATAAAAATAATAAAAATTAAAAATGGCCAATAATCAGCCAATGGCCAATAATATATGCTTTACTGTAGATAATTTTCAATGACTAAATATCGCAAACACTTTGTTCAAAAATAGTGATAGGGAAAAGGCGTAAAACTTGGCAGCTAGCTATGATATAACGTATTTTTTTTTATCCTGATGTTAAATATATTATATTTACATTCAAGTAACGTGCGTAAATATTTTTTCACGCAGATTTTTTCTGTAATATTTGAATTAAGAATTCCAACTATAATTATCCTATTTTCATACTTTTTTTTTATTTTTAGCCAAAAAACAATAATTGTGAAATTAATGTTTGAAAAATACTAATTATAATCACGAAATGTATGTGCAACTATACCACAATTTTTTAATAGAATTTTTCCTCCATTTAACTGCTAAAAAATTATGTAAATTCTGCATTTAAATAAGGTGATTACAAATTTTGCTAATTAAATTTTAAATCAAAATCAAAATTAAAATCTAATATATAATGGTGTTATGCTCCTTAAAAATACCACACAATTTAAATTCCTTACCTATTGTGCTTAGAAATTGATTTCTGTGGTTTCTTTTAATATGGGTAAAAAATTTTCTGCTCTCTTTACTGAATAGGTTCCACTTAAGAAACTATAAGCAATGCAATTTAAAGGATAATATAGTCAAAAAATAATTTCTTAAATAAATTATTAACAAATTCAACAGATATCTCAATTATTTTGTAAATTTAATCAATTTTCTTTAGCTTTTACCTAGAGTGATTGTATTTCCAATGGAGAGTATTAATAAAATTTCTGTTAAATCAATCATAAAGAAATAAAATGAACTTATTGTGCCAAAGTTCGGCGGAGGGGAAATTATGGTATATGGATGTTTTTCTGATTTGGCCTGGAACCCTTGGTTCCAATTCTAGATAAGCTCAGCACTGACGCTTGCTGCAGTTATTTTGGATGACAGTTTACCTCCTATGTGTTGGAGGTTCGGTGGCTTGAATCCATATTATTTTTAGGATAACGCAAGCTGCCAAATCGGGAGATCTACCTTGGATTGGTATGCAGACAACGGGGTTAAAATCGACTAGACTGGCCTTACCAGAACCCAGACCTAAACCCAATCGAAAACCTCTGGGATGCGTTTGATCACCGAACTAAGGTATCCAAAATCAAGTGATCGTTGAAAATCAATGAAAAAACTTGCTGGCATCTCCAAGCCGAATGGAGAAAAGTATCACTAGCTGCAGTGGTGTAATCAGCGTGGGTGTCCAAAACTATTAATATTGTAAGGTTTTCTTCTTGATTCATAGCAGAAAATTGTCTGGATTGATAAAACAAACACAACTTTCAAAAGTTACCGGTATTCAAAGCACTTGGGCATTCACCCTGATTACGCTTGTAGAACTTGTAGAAACATGCCCAGAAGAGCTGCGGCTATAATTGCTTCTCGCGGAGGTTCTGCTAACTATTGAATGTAAATAATTGTTTTTCTTTTCGATCACAGGTGTCCAAATACTTATTGGTAGATAGTGTATCTATGTCTTTCTCTTTTAGACAATTGTACAGGCAACGACTTATTTTAAATAGAATTAACTAATTAAATTTGAGAAAATCAACACATTAGTATATATGAGGGGGAGTCTGAAAATAAATATCCCCTGTCGACATGGTCGACAGGGGATACTGATGACGTAACTACTACAGGGGATTACAAATCTGACTGTGGTCAGATTTGTAAGAGTATGGTCATAAGGCAAAAAATAGAATGAGGCATTAAAATTAAGACATCTTTATTTTTCCACATAATTTACCAAGTACATTGAGACATTTGTCATACCGCTTGATAAGCTTCAAAAAGCCCTCCAGGAAAAATTCAGGACTTTGCATATGGAAGAAGCGTTTAACGGCTTGTCCTTATGCAAAGCTCTGATGTTTCTCTTGAGGGCTTTTTTGAGGCTTATCAAGTGGTATGGCAAATGTCTCAACGTGCTTGGTACTTATGTTGACAAATACAGTTGTGCCGTATCTTTCATGTCTCATTATATTGTTTGACTTTCATACACACCTCTATCCATAGACGCCAGGGGAAACTTATTTTCAGATTCTGCCTCGTAGATGTATGGATAAATGTTTGTCACAGAAAAAAATTTCACCAAAAGTGTTAATGCAACTATTTCTAAATAAGGATCTTAGTGGCAGATTTATACTGCAAATATTCAACCATGAACATTTTGTTTGGAAACAGTAATAATAAAAACTTTTGGTGTCTTTTTTCCGCTAGAAATATTCAAACCTATTTAAAACCAACGACTAAAAAATTGCTTTGTTTTTCGTTAGTTTTCTGGATTGCGTTTAATAATTCTTTGTTCAAGCTTGTTATAATGCTAAATTTTAACATAGATTAATCACTTTTCATTTATCGTTTCAGGAATTGGAGGTACCAGGTTCATATCATTCGAAGACAGAAACTGGCATAACGATTGTTTCATGTGTGCTGAATGCAACATGTCCCTTGTTGGTAAGGGATTTATTACTGATGGACCTGACATTCTGTGTCCTGAATGTGCCAAGCAGAGACTTATGTGATGTTTCCTAGTCCATTAATGGCATTGATAATTACATCTTATGTTACTGTGTTATCAGCTTTTGATCCGCGGACATAAAAGAATCTGTGCAATGTCATCCCATCTTTTTTCCATCTTTTACTGCGGACACGCTTGTAGCTTAAGAATGCTTTTGAAAATGTACTTCTCTGTGCCTTTTGAAGGCATGATAATATTGTTATTAAAATATAACTAACTCTTGTTGTCTATATTTTAGTGTTTGATTTTCATTTATTATAGGTAACATGAAGAACGCTGTACCTAAAGCATTTTATTCCAATGTATATCTGTCAATCATTCATGTGTTTCATTATCAATGCTTTTAATAAGAAATTTTCACTTAATCAATGCAAAAATTTTGAGATTATAAAGAGCAAAGATTGCTATTTGAAAATAGTGGTAATCTTAAATACAGAGGATTGGCAACTATGCAAATGTTCGGTATAACAAGACATTTTGTTGTGCTATCTCGTTTTAAATCTTCCTTCCACTGAATTTTGTTGTTTCAAGCTACACTGTTAAAAATTTGATATCGAGTTCAAGCAATGTTTGGTGTTACAGTAATTGCAATCATAAAATTATAAAACCTTATAACAACATTTGGTGTTACAATTAAACTTGTGTAGTTTCAGTCAGAAACTCGTAAAATGGTAAATAAGACGAGTTGAAACTTTGTATTAAGAGCTGGTAAAGTGCTGAACCAAAACAAAGTAAAATACTGAACCCAAATCACTACGTTTCGCTTTTTCAGACAATAGCTAATCAAGCCGTAAACTTGATTTCAATCTGAATCTGTAACACTATGATCATCCAAGCTTTCATCCGAATTTGAAACCAATTTGGAGCTAGCATTCTAACTACTACAGACAAGTAGACGCATACGTTCGTGTTCTAAAGCCGCATGCTGTATATTGAGCTACTTCTTCTAACTGGCTCTTCAATTTTTCAGAAAAACTTAAAGTAATTTTCAAGGTCGAATCATAACGAAAAGTTTCAGTTAATAAAAACTTTTTTTTGGTTAGTCCAATTACTTTACACCAGAGAATGTTAAAACTTTAAACTAAAATTTTTAACATCGTATGAGTTTTCGGATGCATTTTTAAAAGAGGCGGTTCTCCCGATACGGCTTTTTTCAAGGCATTTTCGAAGTTCTTTTTTTTTAATCCACACAGAAGAAAAGGTTTTCGAAATTGAATTTATTTTAATTTCTTTTAAGTTTATAGGGCTCCCAATCGGTCTTTTTTTTTAACTCTTATTTTCTTCAAAAATTAGTGTCAGTTTAGACAATTTTTCACAGAAGGTTTTAGCATATTAATTTCATTTTTTATGATTGCATATTTAAATAGCGTATGAATATTAGATGAAAAGGCACCATAAAACATGAGAAACAAATGGCACTCAAATTCAAGTTAATATAAACAAAATTCTTACTTATACTTTCAGTAGAAAATTTATAAACATTCCAATCATACTTTACTACAAACTAAATGACAAATCTCATATATTTTATTTTTTTAATATACATGTGCAGATTATTTTTGTTAAATAAAGTACATCTATTACATTAACATTTTCTATGTTGATATTAAAACCGTAAAGTATGATAAACATCCAAGTATCTTAATCAGACACAGTTGCTTTATTCGATCAACATACATCTGACTTGTGTGCTCCACTTGAAAGTCTGCTTATAAGTCATCTTGATATACAGGGACGAGATAGCACAAGGAAATTTTACATCACAAGAGAAATACAACCAGGAGCGCCACACAAAAAGTGTCTGCAATGAAGCCAGTGGGATTCGAACTCACAACCTCCTACACTCGCAAGCGATTAGCGGAATGGTGTCTTAACCACTCAGCGATGTATGCCCTACAGTTGATAAACTGACAAATAGTGTTCGTCATAAACATTTGTTTTTACTGCATTCATTTCATTTAAAATATAAATCTTTCACTTATTTCATTCAAATAAAAAGAAAGAAAAATAGAAAATAATATAAAATAATGCTTTAAACCAAAACACTTTTTTTTCACTATCAAAGCAATTCTTAAAAAAAAATAATAAAATTATGCAAAAAATAAAAACAGCTTTTGGCGAGGTTAAAAAATGCTATTGAAACGATTTTCTCCCAGATAACATAAAAGCAGGGATGCAGAAAATGTTTTTACTCCCAACATTTTCCCCAATCCATATCAAAATTTCCCCAAAATCTTACAACATATTATAGGCTTACATGCATTCTGTATTACGTAGGTATAGGATTTTTTTTTTCTGAAATTTTCAACTTACGTACGGTAACTTATATATGGTCTCAACTTACATACGGTACATATTATTCTGAGAGTGATTTTCTGAAAGTCACCATACGGATCTTTTTATTTGTAGTGAAGATTTTTTTTATATCGGAGAATTATGTAATTCATTGTTAAAATCAAAATACATTGTATATTTTTTTCAAAATTTCTGTAGATGAATAAAATTTCCCCCGATCCTAGATCACCAGATCGGACATATTCTGCACCCCTGCGATAAAAGTACAAAAATAAACAGAACTGTTGAATCAGTGAGAAAAAAAAACGACTCCTGAAATCTTAAAGAAACTGACTCGGACTCCAGGATGCAGCATTAGTATTGACTGTAGTTACATTTTTGTTATTCAAATTACTCCACTGCCAATAATAATAATAATAAATAAAAAGAATATTGCCCAGTTAAACTGCTGGCATTGAGCTCGTTGGCTATGCACACAAATTATATATTACAGCCTTATTTTTTTCAAGGAATAATATCCTCCGAAAAACAAATTAAGCAGGGGATTAGCTCTACCATTTCCCCTCTTTATACTTAATTATTGAACCCCCAAAACTAATAATGGATACGCCTCATCATATAATAAACCTATATCAAAAATTCGAAACAAGTCGGATAGTTCTGCATAAAAACCCATTTGTATAATTTAAAAGTAGTTATCCCCGTTCCTCCCTTTTTACTTAACTATTAAACCCCCAAAACTATTCAAAGATTCACCTTATCAGAAAGAACCCATACCCAAAATTTAAAGCAAATCGGATAATTCTGCATAAATACTCATTTATATAATTCAAGAATGGTTTTTCCCCGTTCCTTCCTTTATACTTAACCATTAAACCCTAAAAGCTATACAGATATCCGCCTTATCAAAAAAGAGCCTATATCTAAATTTAAAGCAAATCGGATAATTCTGCATACAAATCCATTTATCTAATTTAAGGGGGTATGATCATCTATCCCCCCTTTATACTTAACAAAAGATCTTTACAACTAATCAGGGGAGCGTCTTATCAGTATGAACCTATATCCAATAAACGGTCGAGTGGGAGTATTACTCGCTATCAGAGGGTTCCGTACAGTAATCATATGTATTATTAACCACTTGTGGACGAGCGACTGGTATACGTGCCCTTTAAAATTCGCAGAATTCTTCATTATTCTTCATTATTATTTTTAACTAAAGTTTATTTTTTAACTTTTCAGATTATTGAAAAAAAAAAAACTTTATCTTAACTATACTTCATCAGTATCTTGCAATTGAGATAATGAATTTGAAACTTTGGTATCAAGTAATAAAAAAACAACGAAAATCGTGCTCCTACGACACATCTTCTTTTTTTTTTTTTTTTTTTTTTTTAGGAAATCTAAAAATAACAACTTTTTCATAGTCGAAAAATTTATATGCATATATTTCATATTCATATTCACTATTTAAAAAATAGTTTAACGTGTAATAATCTTAAATGCATTGCAAAAATAATGTCCCGTTTTCCAGTTACAATTTTGAATATAATACACATTTCATTTTTACAATGACATCATTTTCACCCACTCAAGCTTTTTTGAAATGAACGTCTCAGAGTGAATATAAAAAAATACGGTAATTGCAGTCCGCACGATCAACTGGTAGACGGCAGGTGCTGGGTTCGAACCCAATCGCGGCTGTCGGCCTAACCGTTCGGAGTTTTCGTGGTTTTCTTCGAACCTTGCGTAAATACGGGTTAGGTTCCCTTAGAAAGACCCCCACGAAGGGCACTCCCCCCTGGTCCTATATCCCTAGCGTATAGATAATCGGACGACAAAAATAAACCAAACCAAACCAAACCAGTCCGCACGATAAAATTCCTATTAAATGTTATATAAACAAATTTCTTTTGCTACATTTTAATAAAAAATATCCTTGAAAGTATTTTCAAAAGATATTACAATTCTAATAACATAAATGAAAGATTTAAATGTCTTAAAATTTCAGAATGTCATTTTCCTGACTGTTGTTTGTGCAAAGTAAAGAGCCATCTTTTATGCTATATAAATATATTTGTCTACCTTTTTTTAAATTTCGAAATAATATTTATATCTTATAAAACAAATATATGAAAAAAGTAACAAATTCTATAATTTACAAGTAATTTTCCATAATAAATATTAATATCACTGAAATGAATGTCATTTTCCTAGCATGCTCATTTTACCATATAAATTGAATATTTCCAACTGAGCGAAAAATTGTCCAGGCCGGGAATCGAACCTAGATACTTGGATTACAAGGCCGATGCTTTAGCATTTAAGCTAACTGGGCGATAACCGGCTGGTTTTTTTCACCCAGATAACCTTAAGTATCTGGGTTCGATTTCCGGCCTGGGCAATTTTTCGCTCAGTTGGAAATATTCAATTCGTATGATAAATTTACCAATCAGTTTGATTGTGTTAAAATAATAGTATGCTCATTTTAGTTCTTTATGAGGTATAAATATAACGCTGCAGAGTATTTTCTTTAAAATACAGGGTTGTTATAATTAAAGTTCGCCTATTCAGAAGGCTCTAGAGCCGGTTCTATGGCAACAAACGAAGCAAAATTTCTCTAGTACGTAGTTGAAGAGATGCGCTCTGCGAAAATCGAAAAAAATAGTTAAAATTTTTGTTAATAGATGGCGCTGCACCACTATTTAAGCCGATATTTGCAGATTTCTTTGTTTTGTAAAAAACAAAATACAGAAAATTTTATTTAACAATTTATAAAAGTAAACTTTTTGAGATTCGCTATATCAGTTTCGGTTAATCCAGATCAAACACACAAAATTACAAAATTTCACCCAACGCTTGAAAAAGATAACATTTTATTCAAATTTTCGACGAACGACGTCAAAGTGACGTCGCAACTTCGAAAACTTGAAATACCCTTCTAACCAACTGACGATTTAAAACTTGCTGATAAAGTGTGTCTGTGATTTCTTTGACATTGGTTGGTTGGTTGGTGGGCAAGTACTGAGACGTATGCTACTACCCGTTAGGGAGGCTTTTGTCTCGAAACTCCAGGGTAAACACAAACTTAATCAGCCAGGGTCAAATCATGTACGACACAGACAGACGAGGGAAGAAAAAACAAAACAATAATAAGCCCACACAGGCTAACAGCTAGAGCGGTCAAACAAGATGGGGAAGAGCCACACGTGAAAAGCGGATTAGGGCCGCAACACCATGAGGAGATGAGAGGGCCACAGACATGATCTCGCTATAGCTCGA
The DNA here is from genome assembly GCA_964019185.1 of Maratus speculifer. Taxonomy (NCBI): domain Eukaryota; kingdom Metazoa; phylum Arthropoda; class Arachnida; order Araneae; family Salticidae; genus Maratus; species Maratus speculifer. The sequence goes on from OZ025299.1 coordinate 81,758,235, forward strand.
GGAGGCAGGTAGCTTGAGCAACAAGAGCAGCTGTCGGCGAGGGTCTTTGAGAACCATGCAATGTAGTAGAACGTGCTCCGGGGTATCCAACTCAAAACAATGCCTACACAGCGGGGAAAAAACTTGGTTCATGCGAAAGAGACGCTGCTGGGTGAGGATCATCCTAGCCCTCCATCGGGCAATAAGCACATCCGTTCGCCTGGAGGGGGTCCACAACGAATAAGGCCGGTCAGTGGTGAGGTGAGGGTAAGTAGGAGCGTAATCACTGTTGAGCCAAGAGAACTCATTTTCAATAAGCCAGCTCTTCTTGATGTGCGAGCGTAGGTCCTCCGGAGACACCCAAGGGAAGGACTGGCAGAGATAAGGACCATTTTTGGCCAGAACGTCGGCCCTCTCGTTCGGGACGATACCCTTATGGGCGGGGCACCAGATCAAAGTGACGGAGTAGCCCCTACTACTCAAAACCGAAATGCTATGGATCAGATGTAGAATGACCTTAGGAGAACGAAGTGAATAGGCCTGGAGAGCTCGCAAGACAGACAAGCTATCCGTTAAAAGAAAAATAGTCTTGTGTATCGAAGGAAGGTGAGTAATGGCCAACCAGAGTGCGATCGCCTCGGCGGTGAAAATGGAATTACAATGATGGAGCAAGGCAGCCACGGCACGGTCGGAGTCGGCATCAATTGCCGCCGCCGATGTCTTTGCAGAGTCTTTGGAGGCATCGGAGGAAAAGACAGTACAGTAGCGGTGGGCCTCGCGCCAGCGGACCCATTCGCTTGCAAGGACGCGATCAGGGAGCGAGACGTCCTGAAAGGGGAGGCCCTCAGTAATTATGTGAAGAGTCAATTCCTGAGGAAGAGGAGGCCAGATGAACTGAAGTATCTTAGAACAATCAAAGCCATAAGCGGCGGACAAGGAGTCACAGAGGCGAGCCCAATTAGAGCCAAGGCCATCGGGAGGATGAGTCGACCTGAGAGAGTCACTGAGAACAAGTCCCGGGGGAAGGGCAAGCTGCCGTAGGAGAAAAGCCTTCGCCAGGAACAGAAGGCGACTGCGGATTGAGGTTGCACCAGCTTCACGTTGAAGGACCGGAATGGGGGTGCACATGGGAAGGCCAGTAGCAGTACGAAGAGCAGCATAGTAGATTCTCTCCAGAGTGATCATGGCAGATTTGTTACAATCAAAGAAAAGCGCACATCCGTATTCAAGAAGGCTTCTGATCAGAGCATTGATTATGCGCAGCAGGTGCGTGCTGGAAACACCCCTGGAGTGGCTGGCCACAGCCTTAATGTAGTTGAGACGCCGAAGAGCTTTGATACGGATCATCGAAAAGTGTGAGCGAAAGTTAAGGGAGCGACTAAACCAGATACCCAAGATCTTCACCGTGGTGCTCCAAGAGACCTCCTGCCCCGCAACAAACGGAGGGTTGCCCGGGTCACGGCTGCGTGAAAAATTTATGGCCAAGCACTTTTCAGGCGAGATCCTTAGCTTGTTAGCCGCACACCAATTACAAATCCTCTGCAGGGCACTGTTAAGCTTTTCGCGGGCACGACGCTCGTTAAGGCCAATTACGTACACGATAATGTCATCAGCGTACACTATGAGGTAGACGCCATCTTCCAAGGTCTCCACGATATCAGCCAGGTAGATTAGAAATAGAAAAGGGGATAGCACACTCCCCTGAGGCACGCCATGACGACAGGGGCCAACCCCAGAAGTTGCCGACCTCCATCTGATCTGGATCCGGCGCTCAGTTAGAAATTCAGCGATCCAACGGCCCATACGCCCACGAATTCCCAGCGAAGCCAATTTATAGATGAGGTTGTCAATCCAAACGGAGTCGTAGGCAGCCTTAATATCTAAACACACAGCGGCCACAAAGTGGTTGTTTGCCCTCGCACGACGTACATGATCAACAAGTGTGCATAGAGCCGTAGTGCAGTCTCTGAATGGGAGGAAACCAAACTGGCTGGGAGGAAAGGTGTTCCGCACACCGGTCCAGATCAGGAGGCGACGGAGGATCATTCTTTCCATCACCTTGACACAGACGGAAGTCAGGGCAATCGGTCTGTAAGAACTTGTCTGCGTAGTCGGCTTACCCGGCTTGCGAATCGGGATGATAGTGGCCAATTTCCAGGAAGCCGGAAGCGACGAACTTTCAAACGAGGCGTTGAAGATCGAGAGAAGCTTTTGCCGATTGTCGGAGTGGAGATTTTTCAAAAGGCGGGCGGAAATACCGTCAGCGCCGGGGGACGTAGGCCTGGTATGTTTGAGTGCATCTGAAAGCTCCTCCAAAGAAAACCTGGCATCCAAAGAAACGTCCCCGTCACTTAGGTCAAAAGGCAGGGGTTCGTAGGCATCTAGTTGTTGGAAATGCTGCAAGAAAACCTCGGCCTGAAGATGGGCAGAAACCACAGGGTGAGGGTTGCACAAAACATTGTCCACATGAGTGGACTCCCTGTTAGCAAGACGCTTCAGAATCTTGAATATTCTGCCACTTGAGCAGCTATCCCGACAAATCTTATCCCAGTATTGACGAGACACGAGTTTCATGTGACGCCGTAGTTTGGCAGCAAACAGCTTGTAATTTTTCCAATGATCCCTGGAACAAGTAGAGCGGGCCCACTTTAGGGACCTCCGCTTCTGGCGCAATAGAGATTGGCAGGTAGCGTCCCACCAAGGTGGGGACGGGGCCGTTTGACATTGGTACAGTTGATTGTTTCTGTAAAGCATTTGAATCTGCGCTTTGTGGAGAATGGTAACTTTGAAAGAAAGGGCACTTCTTATAAAGTTATTTTATCAAACTAACAGCAATGCAGCTGCAGCTCTTCGAGAATTATGGAAATTAAAAGATATTAGACGTAAACCAATGTCGGATCATGGAGTTCACAAAATGGATAAAAAGTTCGAGGAAACAGGAAAACTCGACATTCTTCCTGGCAGAGGACGAAAAAAGGTAGACATTTCTAGCATTGAAGATATTGCTACTGCTGCCGTTGATTTAGCAAGCCTGTCATCATTTGGTAATGCAAGTGTGCCCGCTATTGCGAATGAAGTCGATATGGCTGTGAGAAAAGTGATGCGTCAAATTTTGCAGTACTATCCATACAAGATTCAGAGGGTGCAACAACTAATACAGGGTGATACCGAAAGTCAGCTATCATTTTCACTAGTTTCTTGCACGAATGAATGTGGGCAATTCTTGGCCCTGGAATATGCTATGGAGTGATGAAGCGCATTTTTATTTAAACGGACAAGTGAACACACACAACTGTCGAATTAGGGCGAAAGAAAATCCTAATGTTGTCCAAGAAGTTCCATTACATGCAGCTAAAGTGACGGTGTGGTGCGATTTTACTGCTACGTTTATGATAGGGCCATATTTTTTTGAGGAACTAACATCCACAGGATCCATTACATGTTCCGTAAATGGAAGAAGGTATCTCAATATGTTGTCACATTTTCTGATTCCCGAGCTGTAACAGCGAGGCTGCCTTCAAAATATCGTGTTTATGCAAGACGGTGCCCCACCGCACATTGCTAGAGCAGTTCGGGCTTTCTTAACGAGCCATTTTACAGAAGACCGCATCATAAGTCGTTATTTTCAAACAGTCTGGCCACCACGATCGCCTGATCTAACACCATGCGATTTTTGGTTGTGGGAATTTTGAAAGATTCTGTATCTACAGACAGATCTCAATCTCTGATCTGAAAGACAGTATTAGACTCCACATTCGCTTAATCTCACAGGACAATTTACGCAATGCTGTAGAAAACACCATTCTCAGAATGGAATGCGTTATTGATAATGGTGGAAGATTCATTGAGCATTCTTAATGCTATTTTCATTATTTCCTCGCTGCCGAGCGACATTTTTTATTTTTGCTGATGCAGATTACATCGCAAGAAATGATATTCCTTTTTCTGTATTGTTTGTAGTCATAGGTCAGGCACTAGAGATGTCTGATTAGGTGAACTTTAATTATAACAATTCGCAATTCGTCGAAGTTTCTCGTAATTTTTAAATTTGTGTGCTTCGTCTGGATTGACTGAAATTGATATAATGAATCTGCAAACATTGTTTTAAATATTGGCGCAGCGCCACCTATTGATAAAAAATTTAACTATTTTTTCGATTTTCGCAGAGCTGATTGATCTCTTCAACTACGTACTAGTGAAATTTTGTTTCGTTTGGAGCCATAGAACCGGCGCTAGAGCCGTCTGAATAGGCGAAATTTAATTATAGCAACCCTGTAATTCAGGTCAGAAGTAGTAAAACCATAGCTACTAGCAAGATCTTTTAGACATTTCTTTGAAAATAATTCGATTAATGTCTTTGTAAAAATTGAGTAGACCTTTATGTCAGTTTCCTGGTTTCAATAACAAAACAAATAAAACTGAACATTACATGATGGGCATGTGTAAAAACACTGTAACACTACCCACTGTAAAAAATTTGACCCTTTTGCTGCATCGTTACTCCACCGCTTTTATAGAAAACGATTACTTCGCCCTATTATGGAGCATTCTCATGGATCAAGAGAGAGATATTCTATAAAAGCGGGGGGGGGGGGGTGACGATGCAGCAAAAGGGTAAAATTTTTTACAGTGCAGTGTAGGGGAGCAGGGGAGTTGCTTGCTTTTCAAGCGATTCCCCTGGTGCCATAGGATAACATAGAGACGCCTCGAATTTTGCCTCCTCGTGTAATAATGCTATAATAGCACTCTAATGCTGCTATTAAATTACTATTACACGAATGAAAGTCACTTCAAATTCCAGGCGTCTCCATGTTATCCTATGGCACCAGGGGAGTCGCTTCAAAAGATAGCAACACTCCTGGTGCCATAAGATAACATGGAGACACCTGGAATTTGGCGCCTCATGTAATAGCACTATTTTACACGTATAAATTTCAGGCGACAAAAATCTACTGCGTTTTTGACTTTTCTAAGCATTTTTTTGGCTGTTCGAGAAAAGGCTGTATCATAATCCAGATTTCCAAGCGTTTGATTGGTTACTACTTGCGACTCACTTTCGTTCCAGGTGTCAAAGACGCTCCGACACAAGAGAGTCGCGTGCTTTCCAAGCGACTCCCTACACTGTAAAAAATATGACAATTTTGCTGCATCGTCACTCCACCGCTTTTATAGAAAACGACTACTTCAGGCTATCATAGAGTATTCTCATTGGCCAAAAGAGTATTATTCTATAAAAGCGGGGGGTGACGATGCAGCAAAATGTCATATTTTTTACAGTGTAGAGCCATAGGATAACATGGAGACGCCAGGAATTTGAAGCAACTTTGACCCCACGTGTAATAGCACTTCATTGGTGCTATTGCACGAGGAGTCAAATTCCAGGCGTCTCCATGTTATCCTATGATACACTGTAAAAAGTTTGACCCTTTTGCTGCATCGTCACTCCACCGCTTTTATAGAAAACGATTACTTCACCCTATTATGGAGCATTCTCATGGGTCAAAAGAGAGATATTCTATAAAAGCCGGGGAGTGACGATGCAGCAAAAGGGTCAAATTTTTTACAGTGTAGTGCTATTACACGAGGGGTAAAAATTGATTCCAATTCCAGGCATCTCCATGTTATCCTATTGCTGCAGGAGAGTCGCGCGCTTTCCAAGCGATTCCTTTAGTGCCATAGGAATAGATGGAGACGCTTGGAATTTGAAGCGACTTCGACCCCTCGTGTAATGGCACTGTAATAGTGCTATTACACGAGGAGTCAAAGTCTTTTCAAATTCCAGGCATCTCCATAGGCACCAGGGGATTCGCTTCAAAAGCAAGCAACTCCCCTGGTGCCATAGGATAATATGGAGACGCCTGGAATAAGACGCCTCTTGTAATAGCACTATAAAAGTCCTATTACACGTGTGGTCGAAGTCGCTTCAAATTCCAGGCGTCTCCATGTTATCCTATGGGACCAGGGGAGTAGCTTCAAAAATAAGCGACTCCCCTGGTGCCATAGGATAACAGGGAGACGCCTGAAATTTTGACCCCTGTGTAATAGCACTATAACGGTGCTATTACATGAGAGGTCAAAATTGCTTCAAATTCTAGGCATCGCCATGTAATCCTATAGTACCTGGGTAATCGTTTGGAAAGCGCGTGACTCCCTTGCAGCCGTAGGATAATATGGAGACATTTGGAATTTGAAGCGACTTTGACCTCTCCCGTAATAGAAATATAATAGCGCTATTACACAAGGGGTCAAAATCGCTACAAATTCTAGGCGTCTCCATATTATCCTATGGCCCTAGGGGAGTCGCTTGGAAAGTGCGATTTCCTTGTGTCGGAGCCTGAAACGAAGCGAGTCGCCATTAACAGCCAATCAAATGCTTGGAAATCCGGATGATGGTAAAGCCTTTTCTCCATCAACCAATGAAATGCTTAAAACAAGAAAAAAACGCAGGCGATTTTTCTCTCTTGCAATTTTTACGTGTAATAGCACCTTTAAAGTGCTATTACACGCAAAATTTTCAAGGGGCTATTATATAGACGTAACATGCAGTAAAATTTTCAATTTACTGCATGACATCATAAACTAGTAAATCTGAAATTAACAAAAAACTAAAGCATACTAATATTAAAAGAGGTTAGCCCTATGTCAAGGTACAAAACGTAACTTCAATGTTAAAGCATATTAATTAAATATTTGGTTTTAAAATGCACCCCCTTTCTTTTTATTTTAATTTTACTTAAAAAAAATATTTATTTTAAATTTACTAGCTTATGATAATGATATCATATCATTCAATGAAAAGCCAGTAATGTGGGAGGAGTCTTCAGTTTCTTTATCCCTAGAGTTGTGCAATTTAGCATCGACCATGTCTTGTGTTCCGACAGTTATAAATTTAAACTTTGCTCACTAGGTAGTACTATTTGCTGCTTGTTAATAGCGTATGTGATGCTGAATTCGTTTGTTATATGCTCAGTTATTCGATTAACCGTGTGATAAAGAAAGTAAATTATCGTCTGCAAACCAACTTGTGTTTTGAATTCTTGTCGGTGCCTTGAATTTATATTATTAATATATTTATATATAGGAATTAAGCTTTATGTTTATTTTTCATTGTTTCATAAAAAGAATATCATTTTAAATAAATGGCTTTACCTAATCAAGGGGCTTCTGTGTCAAATTTATCTGATGATGTAGCTTCAGAAATAGAAGATGAAGTCCGGATTATTTTACCTTCATCAAACTATAAAGATGTTCAGGTAATTTAAATTATGTCATGGACCACAAAAAAGCTCTATCATATGTTATTTATAACAACATGTTTCAAGAAGTTGCATTTATTGAGAGTGAAAGAAGTCAATTGCAAAATGAGGAGTATTTTGTATGAAATGGTGTTTTACATCTAAAAGTAATTTTATTAAAAGCCTATAAATTAAAATTTTATGATATCCAATCACCGGCTTACATACATCATGATTATATAGTTAAGTGAGTACTAATTTAGTAATGATTAAGAGTGGCTCACACACCTGGGAACTAAGGGGGCTATGAAACTAGAATAACTATTTGAACTTTCTAAAATTATGACCAGTTTATTTAGTTTTTTATTTATTTTTAAGTCCTTAAAAACAGAATTTTGGGGAAATTTTCTTTTCAGAGCTTTTATATTTAACTTTTTTTAAGTAAAAATAGCATGTTTGATATGTGTGAATTAAAATCTTTTAAGCACATTACAATCAAAGAAAGAAAGATCTTAATCAATAATGTATGATTAAATATTCAATATAAAGATGAAATTTATTTTTCCTAAATTATTCAGTGAAACTTGCCTTATAGGTACATTACTAATTCAGATCAAAATCATAAAATAAGGAAGTTTTATTACAGGTTTAGCCAGACTTAAAAACCAAAAAAGCTTGACCAATACATAAATGCATTTGGCAAGGAGATTGTGTTCACCAATGATATCAACAATATCTTGAATTTTTTCAGAAATAAATTTACTCTTCTTTCATGAAAAAACATGAATTCAGTAATATTAACAAAAATTTCAAATTAATATATATATATAATTGATATAAAGCTAAAAAAGTCAAATTTTGTCCACATATCTGAACTGAATATTTCATTGTTTACATCCATCAATTATATGCAGATTTTTGAGAGTTACGGATTTTAGTGAGTTGTGGATTTGAAGGAGTCTACTGTAATTAGCCTTCTATGGATGATAATTTTTGAAAGTGTTGTTTTTTATACTTTTAAGGAGGAACACTAGACACAGAAAAGGACCCGGATGATAATGTAAAGTCTATGGGGGCATTCTTTTCAAATATTTCGGCCAAATTTTAATATTTTTACATGATTTTTTTGCACAAGGTAGCTGTGGACAATCCTCAACTGGCCTAGTTTTTACTTTTTCAGTTTTGGTTTCAGATTTAAAAAAAAATTACTTTAACTTTCAAAATTGGCTTAAACCAGTTCTGAAATTGAAACTATCGTAATATAAAAGATATATAAGCAAAATCGAAAAAGTAAAAACTAGGCCAGTTGTAGATCGTCCTCAGCTATTTGGGCAAAAAAAAGAAAAAAATCATGTAAAAATATTTAAAATTGAGCGAGATATTTGAAAGAAAGCTCCCATAGACTCTACCATCTCATTCAGGTCTTTTTCTGTGCCTAGTGTGGGGCCTTAAGAGTATTTTCAGTGGCAAAGCCTCCAGGCATTGATAGATTTGCCAAGGTAGATCAGAGGGTGATCTGATGAAATCTGATTCCACATACTCCATAACTTTTCATAGCATATCTAGATGCAAATCTTATAAATATGACTCAACCTATTTTTGAGTAAAGAAAAGATACTTGTTTGCTGTCAAAATTGAAAGAAAGATTTATTCATAGTATTTTCCTCCAGACACTGGCTATACATGAATTTTACACTAGAAGTCTGGTTATTTTGAAGCGAATCTGTCATTGGGCCAAATTTTGATTACCTAAAAAATAAACCGATTTAAAAAAGACAAAACAATTGATAAGCAAAAGCAGCAACATCAGTCGAATATGATAAGTGGGGTAGTACATCCCAGATTAGAGTTGTTTTGAATTTTATTGATTGGTTTTGCATCATATGGGCAAGCATTATGATGTTGGAAAACAACTATATCATGTCATTTTGTTCTTTGTAATTTTAGCTTGTATATTTTATTCCGAACATATTTGCTTCATTTCTTCTTTCAAATGTATTAATTGTGACTTGTAACATTCATCACTGTCATGTGATATAGTTGCAACAGGTTATAAGTGACTATGCTCTTTTGGTTCCATCAGATGCTTGTCCACATGCTGCTGCAAGATCAGTCAAGGAGCCTCTAGAAGCAATTACTGAGATGTGTTGTTCCACCCACTATATTTACCAGATGTTGTTTGTTTAGATTGTCATTTGTTTTGCTGTATGCAAAGCATTTTTTTCTAGAGAGTGGTGCAGTTCATATCTAAAAATAAACAATTGTCTTGATCACTAGATTGCTCCAAAATGACTAGGGTAACTACATTGCAGCAATCATTTGTTACCTGAAATTATATATAAATGTTGTTGTAGCCTCTGGTGGAAAGTACACTATGAATAATTTTTTCTATCATTTTTGTCAACAAACAGGTGTTTCTTATTTATTCAAAACAGAGATAAAATCTTTTTTATGCTCTTAAGGCCCCACAATAGTCTCTGAAAAAAACCTGGATGATAATGTAAAGTCTGTGGGAGCGTTCTTTTCAAATATCTCGCTCAAATTTTAATTTTTTTACATGATTTTTTTGCATAGGATAGCTGAGAATGATCTACAACTGGCCTAGTTTTTACTTTTTCGATTTTGCTTATATATTTTTTATATTATGATAACTTCAATTTCCGAACCAGTTTTGAAATATTATGTTATTTATTTTTTTAATCTGAAACCAAAATTGAAAAAATAAAAACTAGGCCGGTTGTGGATCATCCTCAGCTATCCTATGCAAAAAAAAATATTAAAATTTGAGCAAGATATTTAAAAAGAACACTCTTGTAGACTTTACATTATCACCCAGGTCTTTTTCTGTGACTAGTGTTGCGCCTTAAGAGCACACAGTAGTCACGCGGTAAAAGCCGAGCGCTAATGTAAAATCTATGGGGGGCGTTCTTTTTAAATATCTCGCTCAAATTTTTATATTTTTACATGATTTTTTTTGCATAGGATAGCTGAAGACGCTCCACAACCGGCCTAGTTTTTACTTTTTCGATTTTGCTTATATATTTTTTATATTACAATAGTTTCAATTTCAGAACCGGTTTTGAAAGTTAAAGTAATTTTTAAAATAAAATCTGAAACCAAAATCGAAAAAGTAAAAACTAGGCCGGTTGTGGATCGTCCTCAGCTATCCTATGCAAAAAAATCATGTAAAAATATTAAAATTTGAGCGAGATATTTGAAAAAAACGCTCCCATAGACTTTATATTATCATCCGGGTCTTTTTGAGTACTTTTTCTGTGACTATTGGTTTTGAAAGTTAAAGTAATTTTTTAAAATAAAATAATAATAAATAATTTTTTTTTAATTTTTTAAACCGGTTTTGAAAGTTAAAGTAATTTTTTTAAAAAAATCTGAAACCAAAATTGAAAAAGTAAAAACTAGGCCGGTTGTGGATCGTCCTCAGCTATCCTATGCAAAAAAAATCAAGTAAAAATATTAAAATTTGAGCGAGATATTTGAAAAGAACGCTCCCATAGACTTTACATTATCATCTGGGTCTTTTTGAGTACTTTTTCTGTGACTATTGTGGGCTCTTAAGAGCGTACACTAGTCACGCGGTAAAAGCCGAGCGCTAATGTAAAGTCTATGGGGGCGTTCTTTTCGAATATCTCGTTCAAATTTTAATATTTTTACATGATTTTTTTGCATAGGATAGTTGAGGACGATCCACAACCGGCCTAGTTTTTACTTTTTCGATTTTGGTTATATATTTTTTATATGATAGTTTCAGTTTCAGAACCGGTTTAAACCAATTTTGAAAATTAAAGTAATTTTTTTAAAAAAATCTAAAACCAAAATTGAAAAAATAAAAGCTAGGCCGGTTGTGGATTGTCCTCAGCTATCTTGTGCAAAAAAATCATGTAAAAATATTAAAATTTCAGCGAGATATTCGAAAAAAAGGCCCCCATAGACTTTATATTAGCACTCGGCTTTTACCGCATGACTAGTGTGTGCTCTTAACACCTCTCAATAGTCACTGAAAAAGACCGGGATGATAATTGTTAAGTCTATGGGAGCATTCTTTTCAAATATCTCGCTCAAATTTTAATATTTTTATAAGATTTTTCTTTTGCATAGGATAGCTGAGGATGATCTACAACCGGTCTAGTTTTTACTTTTTAGTTTTTGCTTATATATTTTTTATATTATGATAGTTTAAATTTCAGAACCAATTTTAAAATTTAAAGTAATTGTTTTTTTTTTTCTTTAAATCTGAAACCAAAATTGAAAAAGTAAAAACTAGGCACCAGTTGTGGATCATCCTCAGCTATCCTATGCAAAAAAAATCATGTAAAAATGTTAAAATTTGAGCAAGATACTTGAAAAGAACACTCCTATAGACTTTACATTATCATCCGGGTCTTTTTGTATGACTAGTGTTGCACTTTAATGAAATTTCATTTCAGTTTTATGTTTTCAGTCACTGTTATAAAATGTTTGACAAATGCTTGATGTTATAAAATTTTATAAACTGCTAAGGTGTCTAAGGCAATAGGCAAAAGAAAAAAAATGGGGGGGGGGGGGGATTTTGACTATAAAATTTATTTTTACTATCTTATTTTAGACTCATTTTTGAATAATTTAATAGGGGTGAATGCAGGGCCGTAGCTAGAAGTGAACAATAGGGGGGGCTCATAGTTTTTCTCTCTCTCTCTCTGATGCAAAAAGTTAAATGAGTGCACATTCAGATCATAGATGCTATGTTTCTTATTAAACTGCTATAATAACTTCATTTTATGCTTAGAAAAGTATATGATGATGAAAATTTTGAGTATATAATTGGGGCAAAATTAAACATCATGTTAGCTTCATATGTACAAATAGGATGAGGGAGTATTGAAATACTTATTTTAGTTACAATTTAGTAATGCTAAAAAACTGTAAAGGGGTCTAGAAACTAAATTAGTTTTTTGAACAGAATTTCATTCAAATTTTCGGAACAGAAATTCATTGAGTGACCTTGGAATCTTTTCCAGGGGGGGCTCAAAATATTTTAGGGGGGCTGAGCCGCCCATAGCGCCCTCTTAGCTACGGCCCTGGGTGAATGAAGTTTAACAACTTCATCATTTGCTCTGAGATAAGTTGGAGGTAAAAGTATGGTTTCCCCTTACCTGTTGCTAGTGAAAGGGTTAAAGTTTTTATTCAGAGTTAAAAAATTTAGCTATTGTAAAAGATAATTTTATTTTTAAGTACGTTCTTCAATATAAATACTTTTATAATCTCATTTATGTTATATCACTGATGTATTGATTTTAATGTCAACCAAATTAATGTTTTTGTTGTCAGAATTTCACTTTTTTTTTTTTTTTTTTTTTTTTTTTTTGAGTTCTGTTCCACAAAACTGGACTTCTTATGAGGTATATCCATTTTTGAAATATGATCAGGGTTCAAAGAAAATAGAAATGCTTGTAAAGTTTTTTTTAATCTTGACTTATTATTAATGGCATGTTTACAATAATTCTGTTAGAATTTTTGAATATGGATCAGACAATATTGATCCTCCCTTTGGCTTAAAAGTACCTCTTAAGTCTTAAAGTTACTGAATTTATATTTTTTCTTTTGTCAAGGTCATTAATGCTACCTCATAAGAGGAAGTCAAAGGTAATTAAAATCAGAGAAATTATTAGCAGTTTCAATAACCTCATTTTCTATACTAGTATTATTGAAAATATTTATTACTTTAAATTCAAATCTTTTAAATTTAATTTTTTCTAATGTTCTTTTCTACAAATCAAATATTGCAGAATCTTCCAAGGATTCCACATGGGATTGTTATATCAGGTGAAGCATCAGAGTCAGATGAGGAAATAGATACACATCAAGCTTTACCTCAATCAGGTAGGAAGCATTCATGAAAGTTATTGAATTTGAAAATGTGTTTATGTTATAATTGTTGATTATTCATCTTTCATGATTTTTCAGCTAGTGATTTCTCAATTAGTGATGCTTGGAGACGTAGTCCTACTGAACTTCCAGATAAGGAAGCATCAAAAGAAAGTCCTTCTGTGCAATATAATACGTACGTTTTATAATTTTATTTCAGCATAATATAGTATTTTCATTATTTTGTTTTCAATAGATTTACTCTTTTTAACCAAAAACTGTATTTAAAATTGTTATAGTGCTTCTCTTACATATAGGGGAGAATGGTGTGGTGTGAGACGCTTTTTACAAAAATAAGAAAATCAACTTTGTTTGACACAAAACAAAAATTTTAATTTATAGAGTGCAAGGTGAAATACTTTATAATCTCCCAGAAGAATATATGAACATAATATGCAAAAGCTTATTTATTATTAAAGAAATTATAAGTTTTAAAATGTGTCCCAAATCTCACAACTTTCAGAGTTGTATATAACAGCAAAAAAAAAAAAAAAAAAAAAAAAAAAAACAAAGCTATAAGGCACCAATATAGTCTACTGTCAGCTAGATATACAATCAAACAAAGATTATAGGTTGATAATATATGTGCTAAATTTTAAAATTCCAGTGTCTTCATGACTAGAATGAAAATTCAGGATTGTCAATTATCGATGACATTAAAAAATCATTAACTCAATTTATATACTATATTATATATTAACTTATTTATATACTTTTTATATTAATATCAATGTTATAATTAATATATTATCCTCTAAAAATGATTGCATGTTAGCAATTTACATTCATCTTAAAAAGCAATTGGACATGTCCCATTCCTCCCCACCCCACTTCATTGTTTTGTCTTAAGCTTCTTGTATAAACAAAAATGATGCTTTTAGGCTTAATTTAAATTATGGATAATATGCAGTATAGTGTTCTAAAAATTGGGGAAACCATTATATCTATTCCTGAACAAGTCATTAATATACAGAAAGCATAAAATGTATATGAAGTAAATTTACTTTTTATTTTCCTTTATACAACTGCAAGCTTATACAGCTAAAAAAAAAAAAAAAATTCAACTGAAGATTATGCTAAAATTGCTTCATCTTGTGTATGATTTATGAAATATTTACAATGATACATAAGGAGAAAAACATACTGTCCCATTTCTTCCATTGTCCCACTCTTCCCTATAGCATATTCTAAAAGATTGAAAAGCCTCTTGTTTGTAATTTATATTTTTACCAATAGTTTTGCTTTTAGTATAAACAAAAGTAATTTATTTCTTACCAAATCATTTTTAATTCTTTCTTTTTATTTTACTTGCATGCCACAAAAAAAAAAAAAAAAAAAAAAGTCTTAGAAGAGTTTTAGAAAAATATACTACACTGTAATGAAAAAAAAAATTATTGGGTTAGTGCAAATTGTACTACTGGTGCTATAGGAATAAATTTAGCAATGTGTGTTTTAGCACACATGCTATTTCCCAAAACCTGAATTAAATTTTTTAAACATTCATAAAGTCATTTTTATCAGTAGATGCATAAAATATGCAGATATTCAGAATCACATTTAAAGGAAAATAACAAAATTTTATTATAAATAAAAAATACCTTTCAGAAATTTTCACCGAAGTTTGTGTTTTTAACTGATTTTTAGATAAGTTTGGAATTCATGGTGTAATATACAAATTTTAACTTTTTTCTGAATCAAGTTTAAAATAATGACTAAGTTATGGTTCATTTTTTATAAATCTGCCAGCCCAGAATACAAGTGATACAACTTCTTGGAAAATGATTTTTGTATTACATCAGACATAAATAAACAGAATGATTGTGGGAATAAGTTTAATGAACTATTATACATACATAATTTAAATTCAACCATATTAACTATGAGGACTGTAATAATGTCAAAAGATACAATATTGGTGCATGTATTAAATTCTTTTCAGTAAATTTTTTAGACTTCGACCATTTACCTTCTGAGTATTTTTATTACATCTTGTATGTTATAAGTGAAAATTAATAGTCATCACACGGGGATTAAAGATGTAAAAGTGCTGATTAAAAATTTAGTTATTGATCACCACGCTATCTGTTAGCAATGACCAAGTAAAATACAGCTTTTTCCATGGAAATATGCACTTCTATTTGATTAATTCTTTTCCCAGCTGGATACAAGCAAATTTCAATGACTTAGTTGCATTTTCAATATTTTGCATTTCACCATGTGCTTGCTCTTCAGTTAGATTATTTTTTTAAGAAATACAGTAGACTCCCTCAAATCTGCACTCCTAAAATCCGCAACTCTCTAAAATCCGCACATATTTTACGGATGTAAACAATGAAACATTCAGTTCAGATGTAGGTGCAAAAATTGATTTTTTCCCTTTTATATCAATTCTATACATTTTTTAATTTATAATTTTTGTTAAGGTTATTGAATTCATATTTTTTCGTGAAGAAAGAATCATTTATTCCTGAAAAAATAAAGATATTGCTGATATCATTGGTAATCACAATCTTACCAAATATATTTATGTATTAATCAAGCTTTTTTAGTTAAGTCTGGCTAAACCTGAAATAAAGTTTCATTATTTTATGATCCTAATGTGAATTAGTAATGTACCTTTATGAGGCAAGTTTCATTGAATAATTTAGGAAAAACACATTTCCTGTTTTATAATGAATATTTAATTGAACATTATTGATTATTAATTTTACCTTTCCTTTTAGTATTTTAATCATTTTAAAAAATATCTAAATTTTTATTATTTTAGTTTATTACTTTTTTTAATATTTTAGTATATTGTATGCATTCATTATACTTTTGATTTCATTATTAATTACATTCAAATTATTTTTTTTTAAATGTAAACAAAGCAATGACCAGAAATCCGCAAAATTCTAAAATCCACAAAACCTCTGGTCCCAAGCTGTGCGGATTTGAGGGAGTCTACTGTAGTTTTATTCTACAAAATACATTCATCAAGATTACACATGCATTTCAAGTAATTTTTTTCTTTTTTGCCACCTGTATGCAAATGGATTATAAGGATTTTGCAATATCTTCAATATTTCAACTCTGCTCACATGCTCAGAATTTTTTTTTTTTTTTTCAAATAGATAATGATTAATCCTGCGAAATTCACTCACCAGCTTAGATTTCATTTATGTGTGTGGCATATTAATAATGCATTTACTTATTAAATAAAATTCAAGTAACATCCTTTTTTTTTTTTTTTGGTATAAAAAAAGTATGTATCTATATACAACGACTATAGTTTATCTACTCAAGAAAGTTGTAAACATTATAGTTACCACTAACTTCAAAAAGTGGCAATTAATAAAACTGACTCTACCAGTCGCTGGTACTAACTTAATTTTTCATTTTCACCTATACTGTATGTTGAATAAAATCTGAATTATTAATGCCAATTTCTGAATTTAGTTTGTTGACTTTATGAAAAAACAAGATTTCTATTTCCACATGTATACATATTTTATGTAAATATAGTAGAAGATATTTATAATACAATTTTCTATATAATTCACAACTTCTCAGATTTAAAAAAAGGAATTTTGCAGTCGAGAAGCACCTGTATTTCACATTATAGAAAAATTGCTATTTTCAACATTTTTACTGTAAATTTGATATATTATTTTGTCTTTATTTTTTTATTCAAGGCTTTTTAAAGAAAAATTGCTATTATTACAAAAAATAAAATTGAAAATAACTAATATAACAAATTGATCCTGGCATATTTGGACTATCTGTATTATAAAGGACAAATGCGTACATCCATAATGCTGACATTATTTTGAATGTGGCAGCTGTAGATGATTAAATTTCATTTTTACTGTAATTTTTTTAACTTCTAAATATTGCACATTTTTTATTTTTACATTATCAAACAGGAAGAAAAATGTACTTTCAAATGCAGAAAAAAAAAAAAAAAAAAATTGCTGTTTGTTTCAAAACTGTATCAATATTTACTCATTTTTTATTGTTTTAAAATAATTTCCAATTGTCAATTTTTCAAATTTATCTCTATGTAGAAGATTGTAGAAGGTAAATTCATTTGAATTTAATTAATATAAATTACTCAGAATTTGTTTCCAGCTTATATTCTATAACAAAATTAAAATATTTGTTAAAGGTCAGTAGGTGAGAAGGCCTATCAAATGACTTAAGCACTCATAAGCCTCATCCATAAAGCATTTGTCAACAAATAGCTAAAGCGATAAAACATAAATGAAAACTAAATTTAAGACATGTAATTGAACTGCACTCTTAACCTCTGAAATTAACAAGCCAGTATGAAACTGGTACTGCAAAGGGGAAAAGAAGATAAATCCTTCACATAAAATTAAAAATCTTATAAGGTGCATACACCAGGGTTTGAAATTTAAGGGGAGGGATCCCCTTTAAGCCAAATTTTATAACTCAAGTTCTTAATTATTTCAATTTTTTGTTTTGTTATATTACACTTTCATATTTATTGCAATGGTATTAAATCATTTGCTTTATTATATATTATATAGCATATACTCTCAATATCTGTGCAACATAGCACCAAGAAGAGCTTTACAAGTTTCATTTGTATGCATTTTAGATTGTTGCTTTGTTTAAATTTTCAAATTTCATCTTAATAAACTGTAAAATCTTTTGTAACTGGCACCCAGTTAAATGACAGTATAAAAATAATGATACTTAGAAAGTCTAAGTTAATATCTCAAATTTAGCCTTATATATATATATTTTTTTAATATAATGGGTGTTTTGGTTTTAAAACATGTCCCTTATCTGTGTCTAATGTCTTGGATTTAGTTGCATGTTTGAAGATTTATATTAGTCATGAAGATACTGCAGCAAGGCATAAACCTTTCCCATAAAACTTAAAAACTGGTCTAATGAGATAGGCTTTGTATTAAGAAAATTGTTCCTTGTAAAATGTTTGAAATAGGTGTACTGTTGTAATATTGTTCTACTCAGTTTGTCTGCTTCGACTAATTATCTATTTGTTGATTGTAAATGAACGAGTAAATATTTTCCATGAGAAGGTGTTTTCTATTCATGGTTTTATATCTGGCTACTATATTTTTTCAAAAGTTGAAAGTCAATTTTAAAGCGATTTCGTTAGAGATCATGCTCTACACTATGATCATGATTTTAGTAAGGAGGAAAGCAGCAAATCATTATGGAAAATTTTCTTATCCCTGTGGAACAAAAAATTTGGAAATTTTGTGACTGGCTGAAAAGATTTATGGCTGGTTGTTTTGTGACCAATTGGATTTCATGATATTTTTTCATGACTGTTTGCCAAAATTAGATTTTTTTCCTGTGACCTGTGATGATTTGTTCGGTGAATTTCGCATTTTTTTCCATAATTATTTAATAAATTTTGTGATTTTCTTTTCCACAACTGATTGATGGTGGATTTTTCTGTGATCTTTTTATGAAATTTACTAATTTTTTCCCCCACAATTTTTTGACAACTTAATTTTGTGGCATTCCATTAAAAAAAAAATAAAAGTATGATTCACATGTCTGGAATAAAATTTTATGGGTGAGATTTTCTCCATAGCTTTTTTCATTATGTGGGATTTTTAAATTTTGTGTATGACTTGTACAACTCTGCATGTTATTTCAAATCCTGTACAGTATAAAATCAAATTAAAAGTTTTGCATAAATATCTAAAAATAGCTTATCTATTTCAAGGCTTCATATAAGGAGCCCATTTTTCAATGCGAAATGAATAAAAAACAATTGTAGCATATTTCCTGTGTTAGAGCTTTGACTGTTTCTTCCTTCCCCTTTTTTTATTACTATTATGATGTGAAGATTGAACACTTCTTTTATGAAACCTTGGAACAATTGAATACTAAATTTATTTTGGGTACTTGTGCTTTTCCTTGCATTAATCTTTATACATCACATATATATTGTATATACTTTATAAGATAATGTTGATGTATTTTTTTATCTGGAAGTTGTATTTTATATTATGTTAGTAAGAATTTCATTGGAAATTCACTTGAAAACTTATTGCATCACTTTATGACTTTACTCAGTTTATTTTCATCATACTGTGATACCTGCTTTGATGCCATAGTGAAATTTTCAAACTTACTTGGATTGTTAAATATACACAAAATGGAAGAAAATGGCTTTTTTAAAAAAAGGTATTCAGTTCATGTTAGAGGTCTGCATGGGTCAGAAGTTCCAGGCCTGGCTCATTCTGACCCAACACAATTTCTATTACTTCGAAAAAAATTCTGATTTTTATCATATAATTAAGATTCCTTTAAAGAATACTGCATACATATTATGGGATAATATTACAGAATATTTTGCAGAAAATACATAATAGCAACATGAATAAATACTTAGATTCTCAGACTTTCAACATACAAATAAAGATTCATTAAAAAATTAATATGGATTACAATTTTAAAAAGAAAGTTAAAATTATCATAATTTTTGAAGTTGTATAATAAATAGATTCATGAAAATATTTCTATATCATTATCATTCTATCAAAGATTTTCTCAAATCCAAAGGAGCTACTTTCTGATACATTTCTGAAT
Source organism: Maratus speculifer (assembly GCA_964019185.1). Taxonomy (NCBI): domain Eukaryota; kingdom Metazoa; phylum Arthropoda; class Arachnida; order Araneae; family Salticidae; genus Maratus; species Maratus speculifer. The sequence continues at coordinate 81,777,950 of OZ025299.1, forward strand.
TCATTTCTTTTCAGAAACGCATAAAATTAGCAAGTATTTTTATTCAGAAACTATTTAATCAAATGGCATTATTAATTTTTTATACAAGCAATTTAAGATAATACTGTCAACATTAGTGTTTGGAATCGAATTTTTGTAAGCGACAGTATGGGAAAGGAGAAAAATCTGCACCCACATGTCAAGAATCTGTTACAGCTCAACAAGTATATATAATTATCTTATTTATCAAAAATGGAAAACGCTATTCGATTCCAAATCCCTTCAATAGGCTTGTGAATTTTATAGCTTTACAGTTAAAAATTAGTGAGAAAATGTGTCAAACTTTCATTTTGTCAAGAAGTGAATTTAAGAACCACCAAGAAGTATATTTTCAAAGGTAATATACACAAGTTCTTTATTATTATTAATACCTTTACAAATCATTTTGTCTGCCCTTCACACCTTGAGAACAATTAAGTCTACTTCCAGCAAAATTTGACTACATATAGAAATATAATGCAAGCCTGATCTCGGCCCAGCTTGAGTCTGCTAAAAAAGTATTAAGCCTGGGTTAGACGCAAAGTAACTGTCCAATTCTAATCTCTAAACTGTAAAAGCCACATTTCTATATTGATGCTGTCAAACTAGTGTAGGCTAGATGCACATTTATACTTATTCTCATTAAAGCCATATTCATTGAAAATATCGCATATATTATTGTTTTTGCTGAAAGCCTTATAATGGGCTGGTAGGCCTACTACATTTTTTTTATTGGCCCGGCCCATTAGAAAATTCCGAACCATTCTGCTGGGCCATGTATGGGCCTGGCCCGGGCCCTTGCAGACTTCTAATTCATGGTCCTCTTATATGATATCTTTTGATTTTTGAAAGAATGTGTCCATTTTATTTTTCAGAATTATAGTTATTTTAGCACAATATGGCAAATTTTGTCTTATATATCATATTAATTGTTATTTATTTCTATCTTTTTTAGGTTACTGCATAAGAAATTAAGTAAGTATATTGATGGAACTTTCTAATCCTTTGGAGTTATATTTTATTATAAACTTCTTTGATATGTAATTTTACAGTATTAGTTAAAATAACATTAAAACACATATCTTAGATAGGTATCAGTTAGGTTGTGTGAAAAAATTTATGTAGGGGTAATTTTTTCATTTTTTTCCATAACCACCTGATGTTAGGACCAAACTAAAACAGTATATTGCTTTAATTTGCAATGATTTAAAAAACACATATTTGCTTTCATATAAATATTAAAACATCATAAACTAAAATCAATGACAATTCATAAATGTGAAGAATAAAACTTTGTCATGACATGCTTTTAGCTTATTTTATACATGACTGTACAATAACGATTAAAAACATTTTTGGCTACTAAGAAAATTTTTGTAATAAAATTTTTATTTATTTAACCTTCTTACATTTGGCTGCTTGAGAAGTTAAAGGGTTGAAATATTTTTTAAATGCATAATTTATTAAATTTTAAATGTTTTCAAGTTTAAACTAAATTTAAAATGTATGCCTAGAGTATCTTTAACCCATTTTCATTAATTATTTAAATTTTTAAAAAATGTTTATTGTTACTATTGTTTAAGATTCAGTTTCTATTTGACCTAGCTTTGTTATATTGCTAGTAATATTCGCTAATTATAAAATCAATAGTATAAAATTTGGTGTCTATATATATAAAGAAAATTATTAAGATCTTATATTAGCTTAAAAGTTATATTCTCTTTTTTTTACTAACTATAATAAGAAACGCTTATGATAATTTTACAATGCAAACAAATAAAAACCATCATCATCATGTGATAATCACAGTTTTAAATGTTTAATAAATGGTTAAGTGTGTGTTTTGCTTTTACTCAGGGGGTTATGTTCAGTAAATATATGAATTATTAACCCTTTGTGGACGAGCCACTGATACTCATGCTATTTAAGATTCTCAGAATCCTTTGTTATTCCCACAATTTATTTTTAATTATAAAGTTTACCTTATTTATTGGAACATTTTCATGATTCAACTACAGGAAATTTTCAGTTTTGAGAAACTGCTGGTAAAAGATTAAAAATTAAGCAAAGTTCTTGCATAAAAAAGGAGTTAACTGTATTATTTTAAAAAAAAATCATTTCTGTCAGAATAATAAAACTTTGTAAAAACCATAGAACTCAGGGTTAGTTATAGCTCTATATACTAGAAAAGTATGAATGGGTATATCATAAGCGTTCAAAGATATATAAAGCCTAAATGATGTCAAATATTGCTATGCTGCATAACTCTTTCTTTAATCTTATGCTACTATTTATAATGAACTTAATTGGGTACTGAGAATAAAATTAGTGCATATTTAAATTTCATTTGGTATTTCATGAAACTTAATTCAGTGTAGTAATAATCTTTTCTTTTTACAGTGTAGTTAACACAAAACTCTTGTTCAAAGTTTAAACTTGACATTATGCTAAGCACGCTTCAAAAGATGTCACAAAGTTGTAACGCGGCTTGATTCATGCTGTATTTTTCCAGATAGGTTTTTAATTAACTTTTAAAGAAACAGTAAGCATGCTGAGAGACCCACTCAATGGAAACTTGATGTGAATCCCATAGTATTAATGTGACTAATTCTAATTAACACTAGAATGGCTGTGAGTGGTCATTTTGACTGCTACCGTATGAGTATATTTTGGTTCAAATCAGAAATTGCATTCTAAAATAAATTAAAAAGATACAAAGAACAAAGATACAAACTAACACACTAGAACTGCTGTGAGTAGTCATTTTGACTACTACCATATGAATATATTTTGGTTTAAACCAGAAATTACATTATAAAATAAATTTTAAAAAATACAATGAAGAAAAACATTAAATAAAAAAGTTAAACTGTTTTATATCAAAATTCTGGTGTGAAATATTTTTATAAAACTTAACTAAAATTTCCAGCCTTCCTAGTGTTAAATTAGTTTGTTTTCAACAATTTGATGTTTATTACTTTTTTACTGCTACTAGATATTATGTTACACAAATATATCTTTGAAAGTTGTTATCAAGGCTTTAAAAGTCAATGGTTTATAGAGTACACTGACTTTATACCTATGTGTGTCAAAACCGCTGATATCTTGAATAATTACCATCCAATATCTTGGCTAAGTATTGGTGATTTTTTTAAAAAATAATCGTTATCAACAATGCATTTATACTTCTTCTATGATAGTGTTCCTCAACATCTTTGTTGAATGCCTGCAAATAGAAGTTTGTGTGTACAGAAAAATGTGTTTTTCTCAAAAATTATTTGATCTAGACTAATCGCTAGATCTGATCGCTATAGTTTTCCTGCAAGGTTTAAATTAATGTCTGCTACCTGTAATTTTTTCTGAATTTTAGTTTCAGTAGATTCTGAATTAAATTGGAGGGGGGGGGATTTACTTTTGCACTATATTTTCAATGATATCTCTGAAAATATAGTACTTAAATTTTAAAAAAAAAATGTATTTTTGAGTTCAGCATTGCGAAAACTTTCACATCATATGTTATGTTTCACATCATATGTTTCACTTCATATGTTATCGCAGAAAAAAAATTAAATAATTTAATTAGCCCCTCTACATTTTCCTTAAATATATTTCTGAGTGTTTAAAAATCTTTATTACTTCTCACAGTTTGAACTTTCCACACTCCACAGTTTACGAGTAAAATGGCTGTGACTGACAGAATGACATAGGAGGACTTCCATTTTTACTTTTTAAGTACGGAATCATAAAAAATGAACTAATGCTAGCCATACAAAGTACTAATAACATTCTGATAAATAATAAACAGAAGTTGTTTAGCTTAATGTCTGTATTATACATATTTAAATACATACTAATTTCTGTCAGCCATTAGTGTACTAGAAAATTGGGTACTCACATACAATGTCTGTGTGTGCAATACTTTATTATTGTAAAAAATCATAATACAGTAGACTCTCTCAATTCCACATTACTTGGGATCAGAGGTCATGTAGATTTTAGAATTTTGCAGATTTCTGGTATTGGTTTGTTTACATTTTTTAAACAGTAATTTGAATGCAATAATGCAATCAAAATTATAATGATTGCTTTCAATATGGTAAAATGTTAAAATAATTATGTGAAGTAATAAAGTAAAAGGATACAAAGTACTATAAATTAAAAAAATTATTAAAATATTAAAACTAAAAGTCAAGTAAATAATTAATACTGTATAATTAAATATGCATAATAAAGATGAAATATATTTTCCTTGGATTATTCAATGAAGCTTTTCTCATAAAGGTAATCTGTTAATTCACATTAAAATTATAAAATAACAAAGTTTCATTTCAGGTTTGGCCAGTCTTAATAATCAAAATTGTTTGAATAATTCATAAATGTATTTGATAAAAAGATTGTGATTACCAGTGATATCAGCAATATTATATATATATATTTTTTTTTTTTTTTTGCACAAATAAAATTTATATTTTTTTCATGAAAAACCATGAGCTCAGTCACATTATCGAGAATTTACATATTAAAATGCAAACAGAATGATATAAAACAAAAAAATTCTGTAATTTTGTTCCTACATCTGTACAGAAAGTTTAATTGTTTACATCTGTGATGTTATGCAGATTTTAGACATTTGTGGGTTTTAGGGTTGCAGATTTAAGGGAGTGTACTGTATGATTTTCAAGAAATGGTTTAATTCTAATCTTAAAAATATACTTATTATTGTTTTATGCTAAAATATGATATTTTCATTTTATAAGCAAATAAAACAACATGTATGTAGATTGTGTTTTAGTGGTATATTAAATTTTATTAGACAACAAGAAAGTTTTTATTTGCTTATAAAATGGAATGTTTTTTTCATAAAACAATAATAAGTGTGTATGTAAGTAAATAATAATAAGCATGAAGTATATTTTTAAGGATATAATTAAAGTGTTTCTTGAAAACTGAATCTTTTTTTTTTTTTTTTTTTTTTTTTGCAATAATAAAATGTTGCAGACACAGACATACTTGAGTACCCTATTTTTTGTTACAGTAATGCTGGATGGAAATCAGTATATATTTAAATATATAGTAGAGGTAATGTATTCTTATTTGTGATCATTTAATTTTCCTAATTGGGATAATTTTTATATAATTTTTTCTGAAAAAATTATTATCAACATCGTTAACTGTGTGAACTTATATATTTTTTTTCTACAGGAGAAAAAAATCAGATTCTTAGAAGGGATATAGTTGAATTAGTTACTCAGCCATATGAATCTGCTACAAAAGAAATACATAATATATCGCAGCAGTTAATTAAATCTCAGCTGTTGGTTCAGGTAACTAATTTTTGTGTAGTTCTCTTTTGTTATAGATGTTTTTTTTTCTTTTATTATTATTATTATTAAAAAGCTATTTATTTATACATCTATGATTTTTTTCACTGTTTCACTTAATAAAATCTTTCTGTGGATATTACTTTTGAATTATTTTAAATCTTAAAGAAATTATAAAGTATATAAAACATCAAAAATGAATATGTTAGATGTTATGGCATAATAGTGATAGGGAAAAATAATCATATACATTTGTACAAGTTATTTTAGAGAACAAATTTTGGTGTGACTTTACAACTTTTCTCATAAAATGACTTATATGATGTTTTCAGTGATGAAAAAAAATTAATTAAAAAAAATTCTATTTAATTGCATGGTCATTATCATTATGGTAATCAAACTAGTTTAATTTTGATCTAAGATAATTATCATGCTTCAATAAAGTGAAGTAATTTTAAAAATATCCCCTCCACACACTTTCACTGAACTGTTAATGGAAAGTAAGTAATTATTGCTTCAAACAAAATGTGTTGGCAGAAATCAAGAGCAAAAATAAGTAATTAAAAATAAAAAACTGAAGTGTTGTGAAATCAATATCTTGCAGCAAACTTTGTATTGATTCTAAGTTTTCATAATGTTCTTCCTATATTTTGGTAAAAATAGAGCTTCACTATTAGTATAACTATTAGTATACTATACATATAGTTATTTTAGTTATATTATAGTTATATTAGTAATTAGTATAACTTCACTATTAGTATATTAAAAGTAGCTTCACTATTTATATATTTTGACTTAGAACTAGAACCTTTTCAAGTTTGACTTTGTCATAATGAAAGTAGATTATTTTGAATGTTTTTATGGTAAACATCTCTATCAGCAATTTTATAATCAATTGAAAATTAAACTTTTATTTTGCATCTTATAATCCATTTTTAAATCTGTAAATCTGTTATATGTGTCAGCCTTATTGCGACTTTTTATTAAGATGACTGAATATTTACAAAAATATGCACATATACCATATATAAACAAGGTGTGGAAAATATTCTGGTGCATATATATATATATGTGTGTATATTTAATTTAGATAAAGAAATATTGACAATATATCCATGTTATAGGATAACGTATGTATTTAGTTATGTTTCAAGTGCTTATTGACTTTTCTCTTTTATGGAGTAAAACCATGAATAAAAAATAAAAAAAGTCTTCTTCTTTTTTTTTTTTTTTCTTTCTTTTTGAAGTACATTTTGACTTGCATTTTTATGGTTTGTTCAAGGATATCTCTTCATAAGATTTTTGATTGATTTATATATTTTATGCAATAAGAAGTACCATGTTTGTACTTAATGTTCCCTGCTCCAAGACATGGCAGAAGTGGAATGTACAAAAGGTTCTACTTGATCTAATATTTTATTAATTTGTTTGTGATTGTTCATTCATAAAGTATTTCATCTGTTCATGAAACTTTTATTTGCTTGTCATGAGATAACTTTGTCAGCAAGAGAGTTTTTTTATTTGTGATTTTACATAATAAAAAGAAAACATCAATGAGCACTTGAAACACATAACTAAAAGAATGAAAAAAAAATTATAAACTTTGTTAAAAAAAAACCCCCTAAAATCAAAACAATACATGGTATGCATTGTAAATTTTAATAGCTCATCATCAACCAAGTAAACATGTATTTATAAAAGTACAAAGTCACAATTTTTTTGTGACTTTCTCTGCTTACGGACATGTGTTTACTTTGGCTGATGGCGAGCTGCTGAAATTTCCATCTAAAAATGCATCCCATGTATTGTTTTTGATATGGTGAATTTTTACAAAGCTTTATTATTTTCATTGTTACTTATCACCAGTTTTTGGTGCTGCTTTCAGATGACTAAAGGCTTGCATTGCCAAATTACTTTAATATATTGTCAATATTTAAATATCTAAATGGGAAAAGCGATATTTTTGTATGCATCAAAATTTTTTCTACATCTTATTTTGTGGATACATATTGTAGACAGTCATTGACATAATGTGACATAAAGTTAAAATAATAAAGAATTTGGACTAACTTTTTAAACATTTGCCTGAAATTTTAAGCAATTAAATTTCTCTGCTTGTATTATTTTTAAACATTTTTAAAGATTATGGATTAACAAGAAAAGATAGATCCAAGAGGAAATCATAACATCCTCTCTTCTACACACATACAAAATAACAAAATTGGATTCTATTCCCTTCTCCCTTATGGCAAGATGCTTGGTCCATGTTATATTTTTTATTCTGATCATTGTTATTAGATAACTTTGTGAATGCAGTGGTGCAGCCAAGGGGGTGGGGAGTTGGGGTTAAATCTCCTCCCAGAGCTATGAAAGATCGCTACAATTGTTGCTTATATGAATCAAAACCAAACTTAATATTTAAAAGTTTTGGAGTATTTGTGAACCCACCTCTTTATTGAATCAGATTTCATTTAATAAAGTGATTCAGTTAAATGGTGAAAATTCTGCTTAAAACTGTTAAAGTGCATATTACATAGATTAATTAAGTAAAAATTGGTTATTTGAACTAAATCACATTTCTGAGACAAATTATGCTAAAAGAATTATGATTTCATGCCACACAAATACTCTTTCAGTTTAAGTATTATACAGTGAATATTCTAATTAGTACTGATTCTATTAATCGACGATTCAAATAACTGGCAAACACTTTATCAGACACTCAACCCCCCCCCCCCCCCAAAAAAAAAAAAAAAAAAAAAACAAATTTTGGCTGTGCCACTGTGTGGATGTACTTATATTGTTTGATATACATGTATAATTATTTATTTACTTCATTAGGAATTGAGAAACACCATCAGAAGGCTTACTAATGACTTATTTGATATGGAAGATAAAATGGAAGCATTAAGGACAGGTTCATTTTTACCTGATATTTGTGAATCACCAACATCTGATTGATTATACTTTATTCTATAAGATCATTTATGACTGTGATTTTTTAATAATTGTAAATGAGTAAAATTTGTTTTGTACATAGATTTTTGTTCAAATTTTAGAAAAATACTTACGTTTTACTTTTTTATACCTATTTTGATAGCTTAAAAGTTTATTTTTTAAAAAATGAGATTGATAGCATGCACTTTCATGCTATTAGAAATGTATCTTAAAAATGTAATAATCTTTTTTAGATGCATTTACTTCATTACTTTCCTTAAGTACAGGTTGAATTGTATTTGCAGCATATCATATATAGATAAATAGACAGATAGATAGATATATGATGTATTGCACATGCACTCTGTTTTCAGTCTTGCATATATTAGCAAACTACCTTTGCACCAGTAAAGCTAAAGGTGGTATGTTAGACTAATGATATGGTTAAACTCTTTTTTTATTATTCTAAGCCAGTAACAGTTTTACTATTTTAACAAGTGTATTTTAATATTTTATTGCATTTCTTTTCTAATACTTTGAAATATCTATTAAAATTTTTTATACATCTATAATTTTCTGTCATTTTATAAAATATTTTCAATATATATAATTTAGATAAGAATGTGTCTTTTAAATGAACTATGTATCTCTCCTTTTTTTCTGATTTTCCATATTTTGTCAGCACAGTTTTTTTAATTTTAAAAATAAAAACTACCCAGTTTACCAATATTAAATTTTATTGAAAAGGAATAAAAAGAACAGTCATCTATAAAAGTATTAAAACATTTCAGTCATTTTATTCTTATGTTTCATCACAAAAAGAAACAGTAGATTTAATGAAAAAATTCTATATTACTTTTAATAAATTTCAAAAAATTTATTTTTTACAAAAATATGCAAATTTCTAGTATGTGTATATTATCTGTACTCATAATTTTTTTTATAAAAAGTAATTGATTTTTCTCTCTTTTTTAATATTTGTTTATTTTTAAGTATTATTAGAGTCTGTGTCTACATATCTTGCTTTCGTAAACTTCTCTGTTGCAATAGAATATGCATATTGAAACCTAATAAAAATCATGTCATGTAAAATTTTAATCAAATATTGGCACATATAACTCTCTATCATAGATGGATAACGGATTAAGTTGAGGTCCTGCTACATATGGTATCTCTTTCCTGTCTTTTTCATTATTCATTGTGTATCTTTTGTCATTTTCTTTTGTTACTTTACCTGTGTTTATTTGGTTTGACTTTTGGATTTGTAATTCTGGAAATGGCTTAACTGGATTAAAAGCATCATAAAAATGCCTTGGCCATTTATCTAATAAGGGTGATATTTCTTCTGACACTAATGATGTTAATGGTGAAATGTGAGCTTTGAAAGCATCTGATTTTCTTTCGCTATTGTACCTTTGTGCAGTTTCCACTGTACTTGAAACTTGAGTTGATTTTCTTTCATAATTTCCATTTGATTTTTGATTATTTCTTCCTTTTGGAACTGGATTTTCTATCACATATTTATCTTTTTCACTTCCTGGTGTCCGTAATATAGAATTACCACCATTGCTAGTATAAACAAACTGCACTACTACAGAGTCTGATCTGGGATTTTTCTCTTCCATAATAAACACTAATGGCCTTTCATTTTCTTTGGCATTTAAAATATTAGTGTCATTTTGTTGTGTAGTAGGATTGTTCTTTTGTATGTCAGTTGGAAGTGAATATGCTATTGCTATCAAAGCACTGCACATCAACAGCATCTGTAAATAGAAAAAGAAATTGTTATATGATGTGTTAAATTTATGTAATATCTAAGTATGTTTTATGCTGCATTGAAGGCCTTCATATATCTTAATGCATTGAACGTCAAGTACAAGATAATTTGTAGTAGGCTATTCTCAGCTATCCTGTAGATACTTAACATATGTACTATGAGCATTATTGATATCTGGGACCATAATCATGAAATCGTTCTTGTAATCAGTACGTTAATGCTGTATGCAGCTGCAGGGTGTGCTTAATAGATTGAAACAGGCTTTAATACTCTACTTGTTGGGGATACATAGGGCAATGTAAATTACAAAGGCATTCAAAATAAGGTTGCAATTAAGATTAAGCTGATGAAATAATCCTACCATTAATTTTTTTTAAAGTTACTCTTTTTAAGTTTTTATTCAGTTCTTGGCTTCTAACATATAAGTTTTAATTTTTCCATGCTCTGGAAAAAAACAACAGTAAAAATTACATTCTTCTGTTTAGTGCTAGAAAGTTCCAAAATTTCATAAAATTCAAAGTATCATAATTTTGAAAGGTTTGGTAATAGAAGATTGGAATTTTTATTATTTTACTTGTGAGGATAAGGAAGGAATGTTTTTAATTATAATTTATAGGAACCATAAACTATATGCATTTTAAAAGTGTAATTTTTTTAAATTTAATGTCAGGACATTTCATCATTATAAACTTAATTCCTATTTATTTTGAACACTTTTACAATTTACATTATTTAGGTATCCTCTACAGGAAAAAAAATGAAAGTACATTTTAATCCCTTTTACATGTGCTGCATAGTTAATTATGAATGTAGTATGTTTTTCCAAAATACTGGCATGTAAATACTTTCCCAGGACTTTGATACAAAAATTTTGCATATTGCAGTATTTGTAATTCTACATCATTTCATTTTTTCTTAAAATGAATGTTTTTTATTTATTTATGTAAGATAAATATTTTAAATTTTTTATATACAAATGCTTTATTTAATATTGTATGTTTATATTCTTTTAATAATACATCATGAAGAATGTAAGTTTATGCTTTGTTATTCATATTTTCTAATTTACTGACTTATAAAAACAATGAAGTGTGTTGTTTAACTTTTTTTTTAATCTCAGTGTGATTTAAAATATTAAACATATCATAATTTTGTATAAAAACATAAAAGGGATAATCATCTTTCAAGACACAGCATACAATTTAACTTTGTTTGACACACTTCATAAAACATAACTAAATTTTTAATTTTTATAGTTATTTAACCACTTAGCAGTGAGCATAAAGTGCAAAAGTACAATTCTTTTCATTTTTTTTGGGGGGGGGGGAGGGGGGCACTTTTTTTTTAAATGAAATTTTTATATTATTTCATCACAAAAACTTTCTGGTTGAGTAAAAGGAAAATTTCTGGTGTTCAAATTAAAGGGCTTTGCTTCTTTTATCAGGCATGAATATGTGCCGCTTGTTGTAAAGACATTAATGAATCAGAGTAAAATAACTTGAACTATTCAACTGTTGAAATATTTTTTAATGTTTGTAATTTTTTTAATTTGTCTTGATCAAAGTGATTTTTCGATAATTAATTTGCATACATTATGTTTAAAACAAAAGCATTGCAAATTTAATTTAACATTTTTTAAAAAGATTCTATTTTTCTGCACTTTTTAAGCTTTCTTTTGAAGTGTTAAGAAATTAGACAGTGAATACATATTTAGTCTCATTGTTTCATTTTATAGATCTTTAGACACTTTCCAAAGTTTTCAGTTATTTTGTCTTTTAAAATCAGCAGTTCATGGATTTAGTGGATACAAATGTTGCCATAGTGTTTTTAAAAAATGGTTTATTCCATGAACTAGTTGATTACATGCTTCAAATTATTTTCTTTATAATTTTTATTATAGTTCTGTAAGATCTTTTTTGTTTATATTAAAAATAAATGTTAGAGAAATACTCTCAATTACTTGCTTTTTAACAGTCTTCAAATGGGACTTAAATATATTTATGAGTACAACAGGATTTAAATATATTTATGACTTTTTGAAAATTGGAACATCTACTCATGTATCACAAACCCACCAAGCGATAATTAATTATGCAGGAACACATGATATGAAAAACAGCATAATTGTTTGTTATATTGAAATTGTTATCTGATTTAATGTCATTTATCCTGTTAAATAAAAAAATTCACTTGTTGTCATTTTAAATCTATTACTTTTCTTATACACCAGTTTTTGTATGATAGTGTTTTATCACAAATGTTTATGCATATGTCACCTGTACTGCCCTTCCAATCCAACCTCACTCCAAAATGTTATATTAACTGAAAAAGCATATTTTAAGTGAATTAACTTTTAATTTTATTATGCATTTTTAAATTCCGCATATCCATGTAATTTTCTTTCTATATAATTTACATTATGATTAATTTTTTTTCTTATCACTTGCTGAATTACCATCATATCTTCTTGGGCTTCTATGATGCTTTTATATTGTTGCATCTATTTCTGATTATGGAGAGAAAATCACTCACTAACAGTGGTATAAAAAAAAAAACCTGCTATAGCTGCTGAGAATATGCAGAACTGTCCAAAAGGTGTATGGTGCATATCACTGTATACCCTACACTACATCCCTTTTCAAAAATTTAAAGAGAATTATCATTTCACTTTCTGACTGCAATATTAATCACTAAAATTACAATTTGTTGAAAAATAAAGAGTGTACATGGGATATCCATTATGATTGTTAAAGCAGGCACATTCATTGAAGGTGTATTCAATTAAATTTTTAATTAAAAACACATATTTTAAAAGCATAATGAGGTTTTTTTTAAGTTAAACTTTGTTAAAATTAAGATATTGAGATTCCAAAAAATTGGGAATTTTAACTATGGTGCTGAATTTAATAAAATTTCTTCAGCTGTCAAATTCGTATTAAAGTGTGATAAACAGATACCTTATGAAACAATATGCTTTAAGCATTTCTTTCACTTTAATGAGTGTTGGAATAAAAAAAATTGATTTTCATAGTAGTGTTTTATAAAATGTATTTATAGTGATAATTGCAATTCCTCATATACACTGAAATTGGATCTCTTAAAGAATGGGAGAAACATGAGAAAAATTTGTTTTGAGTTATAGAAAGTTTCAGCATATGATAAAGTAATTCTGTTAAGCATATCCAAAACAAGTTGATTAGACTAAAATAAAATTAATTTCAAAATAAGAGAGATTCTTTTTTAATTTGATGCAGGCTAGGGCTTTTAAAACTTTATAAAGTTAAAAAAAAATATTCCAAGTTTCTATAAAAGTAACTTGTTATTTGTGCACTTTTATACCCAGGTTTTTAATTTATCAGTTCATTAAATATATTTTTACTTTGTTTTTTATTTTCATTGCCATATTTTATAAAATGTTAAATTATATGTTATTTTATCCGTCCATCTATCTGTCTGGATATAACACAAAAACTAACCAAACAAATCATTTAAAATTTAAAATGTATAAATTTTGCATAATTTTGTCAAGTCATTTCAAATTTTATGAAAATCAGATGCATAGTATATTTACAGGGAGAATCAAAAGTATTTTGTTACATTACGACCAATGGGAAAAATAGTTTCAAGTGCATTTTAATGATGTTACACTATGTTACGAACATAATAAAATTTTTATGCATCTATGAAGTATATTCTAAAATAAACATGCTGTTCAATCTGTGGTGCAAAGAATATTATTCATTTACAGGGCCACAAAAAAGTATTCAATTACATAATGGTGTAGGGGGAACATTGCTTGGGACACATTTTTGTATTAAACTATTTAACATTTTATAAAGTTTATATATGTTACTGAGGATTACTACAAGTTACCTCCTGTATAATAAAAAGCAGATTGTATTTACAGGGACACATAAAAGATTTCAGATACTATACTGCATCCGAGGTACTGTATATATTTACACAAAGATCTAAATATTTTTTAAACTTTGTTATAGTACAAACATACTTCAATTGCTATGTTTGACTGCAATTTCTGGCTTTTAATTTTTAATTATATTTGACTAGCAGTCTTTGCCCACTACGCTGTTCGGTTTTCTAAAGGTATCTTGAATGAAATGAAACACATCAGTAAAAGATTTAAAAAATACTAATAATGTCTAATCAAACATCCATAATTGTTGTCTTACTCATATAATCTTGCATTATCCTGTTCAAAATCGATGTTGGGGACATAATCAACAAAATAGCTCTAAAATGACTGAAGTACCTATGCTATGTACCTAACTATTTTTTTAGTAGGCGTGTTATTTTCAATTTCCCACTTCTACCTGAACCTGCTGCTGAGATATGGTGAAATATCTTAAATGTGTGATCATTCCACTAAACTGGCTTAATTGGGAATTTCTAAAATGGATAAAATACATGTTTATTTTAGTAGATTACATAATATCAAATTCATCTCTCTATCTAAAACTGCTGTTGAGGTATGACAGAATGGCCTAAATTTTCTTACCTCTTGTTAATCCTTTTGGACGGGGGAAATTTCGAAAATTGCTGGTATAAATGTTTAATATTTTTTTAATAAGTTTGTTATCTTGAATTCCACGCTTCTACCTAAAACTGCTGCTAGGATATGGCTAGTAATATGCAATTCTCAAAAATTTCCCAATCAAAAATATCATCGTAAAAAAAAAAAAACAACTATCGATTGAGTCGACGATTATTTCCAAGAATTCACAATCAAGATGTCCTACAATCGATCATGAAAATAATTGTTTTTCATGCTTATAAAAAGAATTTTAGTTAATATATGGCCACTAAAAATGGATGGAATTAAAAACAACACTCGGAGAAAGGCTAAAAGGAAGTCACAGTAGTCAAAAAGTCATGTGATGGTATCTCTTGGTTGCAAAAAGTTGAAAAGACAAGATTTTGTATAATAAGATAAGGAAATTTAAGTATAATAAATTAGAATTTATCAACAATTAGCAGCAAAATGTCCAGAAAAAAGAATTAAATGTAAACCTGGTGGCAAAAACAGGAACTAAATGGATTTCAAACGGGATCAGATTTTTGTATTGAATTTTCTACATCATTGAGATCAGTTTGATAATTTTCCCATTATTAGAAAATCTTCTGATGGAATATGATAACTGCACCCCCTGCGAGGGGCTGGGGGGAAAGGCACGGGAAGTGCATAACATGAATAAGTGGTCACAAGGCTTTCAACAATATATCACATGAGGGGTGTCGACTAAATTTAGAAAAGTGCCCCTGCGGGGGCAAAGTGGGTGGAAAGGCACTAGAAGTGTGTAATTTGAAATGAAGGTCAGAGAGCTTTCCAGTGATATATCACATGACGAATGTAGGCCAAATTTAGAAACCAAAGTTCGAACTATTAAAAGTAGGCCAAAGCTCAAAATATCCCGCCTCTACGGTAAATACCTTTCCCCTCACTTTGAAATTTTCATATATTATGAATATTATTTAAAGAGGGCCTCAGTAAAAAAATCCGATCTGTAATGATAAAATGGTACAATTTCAGAAACTGCCCCCCCCCCCCCGACCGGGAGGTAAATTAAGATACGGTAAGAAAGATTAATAATATGAAAGAGCTGTCTGAGGGTTTTCCGATGATATATCACATGATAGGTCCAAAAAAAGTTTGAAATTTTTCTACCACCACTTACCTTCTCGGGGGTGAAAATTTTAAAATCGCTGAAATATGTGTTTAATAATTTTTTTAATTGATTTATTTTCTGCTGTTTCACTGTTCTATTTAAAACGACTTTTGAAATGTGACAAATGTTTTAAATTGTTTGACTCCCCTTTTAACCCTCTCGGGGGGGGGGGGGGGGACATTTTCTAAAATCACTGAAATACATGTTTAATTAATTTTTCAGTAGATTTATTTTCTGGAATTTCATGCTGGAATTTCAGTTGCTGAGATACAGGAAGATGTTCCAGAATTTTCGAGCCCCCTTAGGGAGGGAATTTTAAAAAATCCTGTCTTATTGCATGCTTACATCATAAGAAATATATTTCCCCCAATTTTCATGCTTCTAAATTCAGCATTTTGGGCTGCGCGTTGATTATCAGTTAGTCAGGACAAACTATTTTGCATAAGTATAGATTAGTGTTGGAAACAGGGCCATAGCTATGGGGGTGCTAAGGGCGCCTCAGCCCCCCTAAAATATTTTGAGCCCCCCCCCCCTAGAAATGATTCCAAGGTCATTCAATGAGTTTATGTTCCGAAAATCCAAATGAAATTCTGTTCAAAAATTTAATTTAGTTTTGAGACCCTTTCACAATTTTGCAGAGATACTAAATTGTACATAAAATAAGTGTTTCAACACTCGCTTATCCTATTTCTACATATGAAGCCAACATGATGTTTAATTTTGCACAAGTTGTACACTCAAAATTTTCATCATCATATACTTTTCTTGGCATAAAAGGAAGTTACTACTACAGTTGAATAAGAAATATAGTACCTACAGTGTAAATATGCACTAATTTATCTTTCTGCGTCAGAGAGAGAAAAAAAATATGAGCCCCCCCCCCCCTACATTCTCTTGAGGCCCCCCCCCCCTATCGTTCCCTTCTAGCTACGACCCTGGTTGAAATTAATGTATATACCACTGTAACGCAAATAGGTTACACGTAAAAAGAATTTTAAGTAAAGAAATAATATTTAGGATATTTTAACATAATTCTAAATTCATTTTAAATAACAAGGTAGAGTTTAGTGTTATCTTAAAAATATACAAAAATGTGGGTCACATGCTGCTGGTTGAGTATGGCTACATTAGATTAAGCTTTGTTCTCAATAATACCTGGGGCCTCAAATAAATAGTGACAATGTAATTTTTTTGACACAATTGCTAAAAAATTTTCCTTGTTTTCTCTGCAATTTTCACACGTGGACTAAGCAAAATGTAAGTATAGTATTAATAGGTACAGTTGTGACAAAAAGGAAACACCCCCTACTTACTCCTCAACAAATTATCATAGAATAAAATTATTGCTACCGAACGATTGGAAGTAAATTCTACTTTTAAATGATGTGTTTAAAATTTGCTTAGGGGGCCATCTACATATTAAAACGAAACCAAGCTTTTTTTATCAATGGCAATGCTTAATTTTGACAAGATATTTCAAATCTACGTCTCAAATTATTCCTAGATACAAAGTTTAAAGTCATTTGAATGATAAGTTTTTGAATTATAAATATTCAAAATTCAGTGCTTCTAATGTTAAATTACATTTTAACACTTTTATTAATATCTCTTGAAATTATACTCCTAATGTGCTATTTTTTTATGTAGAAATAATGCAAAAATACCCAAACATAAATATGCTGAATCTGCTATTATTATAATTTCTAACATGAATTATCAATAATGAAATTAATATTTGAAAACATTATGAATTACAACCTACACTTTTTCTAATGGATTTAGAATCATTAAGTCCTGCTTTATGGAAATCCAAAATTTCAAATTTCTATTCCAAATAGTTTTCAAATTATGCTTAAAAAACGACAAAATGTTGATTTAAGGGACTGTTTACAATAGAAGTGACAAGATATTTTGAAACTTCTTATGCTATCCTGTAATCTGACAGCCTTCAATAACTGCTTGAGTGGCACCTGAGATGCCTTGATCAAGAAGCAGGCTCTTTGTGTCAACAATCGAGTACCGAACTTCAATTTGGATACCGTCCCTAAAATATGCTAGTTTTAAAATAATTATTTTCTTGGAAACTTATTGTATGAATTGCATGAAAATTTGTTTTTAGTCAAATTGGTAGAGGTTAGGCTAATGTAGAGTTCATTTATGCTGTGAGAATTAGGTACTGCCATTTAAAAAAAGAAAAAAAAAAGTCAGGTTCGTTTTAATGTGTAGATGGCCCCCCGAGCAAACTTTATATCCATCATTTAAAAGTAGATTTTATTTCCAATCATTTGGTACCAGTAACTTTATTGTACGACATTTTGTTGCAAAGTTAGTAGGGGGTGTTTACTCTTTTTTTTTTTTTTTTTTTTTTTTGCCACTACACTATCACATTTTATATGATGATTTTCTGCAAAGTTGCCTGTAGTGCTTTGTGTTTATGACTTTCAGGACTGTATACATAACAATATTAGAATTTGAACCATGAAAAACAATCCTTTTTGTTTGATACCAATTTTATCACATTCTGAAGAGTATATTGGAGTATATTTACTGTTCGTATTCTCAAATATAAATTGTAATGTAATGAATTATAAGTGCTTCCTTTTTATTGAAGTATTCTTACAGATAAATGAATAAAAATTTAAAAGAATGAGCTCAAATTCTAGATACTTTATTTATTTGTCATTCATGTTTCTGTTTTGGTAGTGCAAGGCTTTATTTATTGAGTTTACCTAAAAAAAAATTCCTTGCCGGTTCAGCTTACGCAGGTACGTTTAGATTTGGAAAATTCCCTGTACATTTATACCCTGTATATTTACGTACTTATTTCAACAAAAAAACTAGATCAAGATTAGAGATGAATCTAGTTTGATAATTTTACCTGGCCGCTTTTGACGAGTTTTTAATTTCATTTTTTCAAGAAAGAGTCTATTTCATCACAATCATGTCAATAAGATAATTAATTTTCCAACCCTTATTTTTTTTCAACCCTTAAGAATAAAAATAGCAATATCATCCATTAATAGAATTAATATTATCAAAAACTTGTTGCTAGGAAAGTTATAGATAACATTAAGAAGATTTGTATAATAAATTTAAATCATGTGGTGATTGTTTTATAAAATGAACCACACTATTTTAAATTCTGAGGTCTTTTTATTGACACATGCACATTTAACAATCATGCAACTCAATATCAATCAATAAACTCTACATACAGCATCTCTAAGTGTTGTCAAAAAATTTCATCATGCCAATGATAATGCTTAATTTTTTTATCGCTTTAGTAATGGATTAATGGATGGGTGATATTTTTTTTTCTTTTACAATACAGGGCCGTAGCCAGAGGGGGGCCAGGTCGGGCAAAGCCCGACCTGGAAAAAGTTTTGCCCGACCTAGCGCGAAACTCCACATTAAATTTCTAAGAAAACAAAGGAGAAAAACATTATATTTTTTCCAGTTTTTATTCAAAATGAAATTCGACATTTCGGTCTCTCAGAATCTGATAATTTTATCACTCAGTATTTCCTTTTAAAAAACTTTTTTGTAATACAACAATGAAATTTCCGTTTTTCTTCCTTCATGCCAATTTTCTTCTTCTACCCCTAAATTTAGTTTTTAGTCTGGAAACAGTAAAAAAGCTTTTTTCTCTCTCTCTTTAACAGACCTCTGTCAAAAATTGAGGCATTCTGGATTCCCCGCTTTTTCGCTTTGTAGGAATTATTCCACACCGCTTCAAATTGAACAAATCTGGATTAGTTTATTAGTTAAAGATTCGTCTCTTTGTACAACTGTCACCATACGAAATTTATTGTTCGAAGGCTGGCTGAAACCAGGGGGTTCTGAAATTACGGTGAACTAGTTTACAATATTATTTCCTTTACAGTTAGTCGTATGTTTCATGTAAACTTGATCTGATTACAATAAATAGCAAATGTCACGCATTAGGTAGGACTTTTCTCTCTCTTTTGTTATGCTTACTTGTTTGCTTTGGAAGAGGGTCCTTTAAAAAACCCAATACGCTTTTTGATGTCTTTTTTTCTTCTCACCATTCATGAACATATAAAAAAATAATATAAATATGTGAAGCCAATGAACAAACACAAAAATTATAAGTGTTATTCACCATAAAGAAATGTAATTACTATGAAAAATTATCATTTATCACTATAACTCCCATCAAATTTCGTATTTATATATTTCATATTTAAATAATATAAATTTAAATTTCAAATAAGAAATTTACAGAATTATTTTTTTAATATACATGTATGTCTTACTTTTTTCATTCTTTTGTGAGATTTTACAAGTAGCAATTAGCGAAGGAAATTATTACCATGTTGCATGTATTTCGCTTTAAATGAATTTTATATGGCGTAATATAAATAATTTTTATCTTAAAGTAAAAACATCTTCAAGAAATGATATAATATCAATCAATAGTAAAGTAAAGAAGAAAAGGAAAAATGTAACTATATAATTTAATTAACATTAACTTTGATTTTATGATAAAATGTTTTCTCTTTCATAAAATGTTACTATTTAATTTTCTTTAAAAGGGATTCAAGCGCAAATATCCATACAATATGGTACAAGTAGGTTAAAAAAAAAACTCATAAATTTTCCTGCATAAAATAAATAAATAAAAATCAGCTAATTAACAGCATAACAAATTAAATCCTTCATGAACATTGACTCCAGGTAGTTGGGAGTATATAGAAATAAAAAAACCTTTAGAAATCGCTATAGAATTTTTTACAAGGGATACTCCCCTTCCCCATGTGAAAATATAAAGTACATAATAATAGATCTGTCCCTTCATTTCTTCGATTCTTTCCCATTTCACTAAAATTTTAAAAAGTTGGTGCTTCTGAGATAAAACAATTATTATTTCAAATTTAAATAATACAATATGTTAGGTTACTCAAACAATTTTACAAATCGAAATTTATTACTTACTGACACTTTCGTAAAGTCATTTTTATTCTTAAATTCAAAAATGTTACAGGTGTTTTTGTTAAGAGACGAAGAATGGTATTTCTGCACTTTTTCTTAAAAATAAACAATTTTCAGAGTAGTCGTCTAAGTTGCCATTGTAAGCCAATTTTTGCAAGGAGACAGTTTGATAAAAACCATCATAAGATAAATATCAATTGAAACTCAAAGTGTAATGTATTTATTGAAAACTGAAAAATAATAATTCCAAATCACTTAAGTAATTGGCTGTTATTTATTGTTAAATACGATGGCGCAAATTTGTAAAAGAAATTCGTATATTCGGCCTTAAAAAATAGAGACGTTTGATTGAAATATTGGGTCGTTCAGAAAGTCGTGTTCGTATGGGAAAATTAATTAGTACCGAAAAAGTCTATCATTTAATTATTAGATATTGTTTCCAATATTTAATATATAGTAAGTAATGGGCAAATTTTTCCGGTACGAACTGATTTTCCCAAACAGACACCATTTTCCGAAAGACCCAATATATGATTAGAGAGAGAGATAAAGATGCATATACTTTTGTTCCATGCTATAATTTAGAACAGAAATAAACACTGTTTTTACAGTGCGTTTTGTGCTTAAAAGTATTCTCAAATATAAAATGTTGTTTAATATATATGTATCCAATGTATGTGTGTGCGTGCATATAGAAAACTGCTTTTCTCTCCCCTACATATTTGAGTTGTCCTAACTCTGCATTATTAATTATTAAAAATAAATGCATAATACGTTAAATCATTTATTTATGGAATTAATTTAATTTTTTATTAAATGTCACACTTTGAAATATAAGGGATTTTTGAATAAATACCTTCCAGGATGATAGTAAACTAAAATTAAGTTAAAAATGCCCAATTTGATAACCTTTTAAAAATTATCCTGTGTTTTTATAGAATTTTTGAAAGTGTTTGATTTCAATGCTACAACAAAAGTTTACTCTACAGCAAAATTGTTAACTTCTGTTACAGAACTGCAATTTGTCCTCTTACAAACAGGTACAAGAGGAAAGTTTTAATTCGTGTTATTGTATTAAGTTATCGTAGTGTTAACAATATTTTCATAAATTTTGTGTCAATTTAATATTTTTTCATAAAAATCCATTTAAAAAATTTATGAAAATACAGGGTTTTTAAGCTTTTTTTTATGTTTCCTATAATTTTCGTTTTTTCAAAATTTTACAGAATAACAGATAATAAAACAGGCATTGGAGTTTAAAAGATTGAATTTATTGTAAAAATTAGAACTCTGAATTTGACGACAGTTACAAGATTTTTTTTTTCCTTCATTTTATCGCATTTGTAATTAAGATTATACAATTTTAAACTAGCTTCCTAGAGATTTGATCGCTAACAAATTGCCTGTTTAAGGATCACCAAAGCAGCCGAATTGTTTAACACTCTTTGGTACTATGCTATTCAGTGATTTCTTTCATTTACTGGAACACATACCGTCTGTGGTCTGAAATTGTGCTTTTTCCTTTGAAATATTTTTTAAAGAGCTTAAGGGATTATTTTTCTAAATAAAGAAATACTGTGAAATGTTTTCTAAAGGTTGGTTTTTGACAATTTTACAAAGGGACGAATGGCAAATTGGATCTAGAGATCCAATTTGCCATCCCTGTGATTGTGCGGCTCTTTGTTTGTACCGAGCCGAACCACTCCGGAAATTTTTTAATTACCTGACAGCGAGTTTAAGAAGTAAATAGAAACTCATGAAACCTCTCTTAAACACTTTGCACAGTTAAACCCCCAGCTGCAGAATTTTTTTCTGTAGTCTGCAACGCAAGTAAAAACTTAAAAAACAGTCTGCAGACCAATCCCTCGCATTACATCCTATGCACTCAATCTCCAAAATATTTGTGATAAACATAAAAGAAAAATATAATTTTAAAAAGAAGTTGCCTTTGTTCTCAGAATTTTTAACACTTCATACATTGTCCGAAAGAGTGTGCTCCCCTACAAGTGTTCCCCTTTGACAAAAATTGCGGGGTTTTTACGACCTTTTAACGAAATTTGTATTTTTTTCGCGTTTTTTACAAGATTTGACTATTTTTCCTATCTTTTGACGAAAACTGCTATTTTTTCGCGGTCTTTTGAAAAAATGTGTCGTTTTTTCGCGATTTTTTGGCGAAAACTGCCGTTTTGTCGCGATCTCTTGAAGAAATTTGCCTTCTTTTTTCGCGACCCTTTGAAGAAATTTGCAGTTTTTTCGTGATTTTTTAAAGAAAACTGCCATTTTTCGTGATCTTTTGAAGAAATGTTCCGTTTTTTCGTGATTTTTTGATGAAATTTGCCGTGTTTTTGCGACTTTTTGAAGAAATTTGCCATTGTTTCGTGATCTTTTTACGAAAACTGCCGTTTTCTCGCAATCTTCCGTTTTTTTCGCTATCTTTTGAAGAAATTTGCCGTTTTTTTCACGATATTTTAAAGAAATTTTCCTTTTTTTGTGATTTTTTTGACGAAAACTGTCGTTTTTCGTGATCGTTTGAAGAAATTTTCCGTTTTTTTTTTTGCGATTTTTTGAAAAAAATTGGCGTTTTTTGCAATTTTTTGAAGAAATTTGACTTTTTTCGTGATTTTTTTGACGAAAACTGCCGCTTTTCGTGATTTTTTGAAGAGATTTGCCTTTTTATGCAATGTTTTGGAGAAACTTGCCGTTTTTTCGTGATCTTTGCACGAGATTCGCGTGTTTTTCGCGATCTATGACGAAATTGATTTCTTTTCGAAGACTGTTGAAATTCGCGATACATTTTATGTCCTAATTTTTGGATTTAGACCGAATTTTTTTTTTTTTTTGCTACATTTTTAACAGTTAAAAAATAGTCTGCAGACATTCCCAAGAGTCTGTGACGTGCGTTGCATTGCAGCGTTGCGCCGATTCTGCTTCTGAGGTTAAACCATTTTGATTTTTAGCAGCTATTTAGTCTTTGGTCACATAGTGAAAAAGGGCGGTTAACTTTTTCATTGTTATGCATTTGGAGAATGTTAGTGCATGCGAAACATTGTACAAATTTTGTGAAAAAAATTGTGAACAAAATTGTGCATTTAGCGAATTGTACTTAAAAGTATTATTAATATAAACGAACGTAGTACATGAATACATTTAAATTATTTAATAAAAAAATAGCAATTTATTTGCGCTAAACTAAAAATATGTATTTAACATTTTTTTTTCCCGTGCTTCTGAAGAAACTTTAAAAATTTCACTCTGGCTTTAGAAATTCCTCATATTTTAAGTGAAAAAAATCCATGAAATCGCAGTACATGTGTTTGAAGAACTACGATTAACAAAAAGTGGACAAATAATCTGCCACCCCTGGAAAAACTTTTGCCCTACCTGGCAATGTGGTCTAGCTACGGGCCTGTTACAATACCTTTATTTTATTTTATTTTATTTATTATTATTATTTTTTATTTTTTTGTTCTCAATCATTTTTCTTTCTTCCCTATCGAAAACTTGTCAATATAAAAGTTATGGATAATGTTAAGAAGATTTAGAATAAATTTAAATGGATTTTATAGCTTATGAGTTGACGAAGTTATAAGCTTTTAGCTCACAGGCTATCAAAGCCTGAGAGGTAATGCGCCCGCAGGTTCTATATGTTTGTACGACGTAACACGATAACTCATGATAAAAATATTCGATTTGCTTCATATTTTGAATATAGGTTTACTTTGATAAGACGCTTCCGTGATTAATTTTAAGAATTTATTGGCTAAGTATTAGGAGGGGAAACGGGGGCGGTAATCCCCCTCCTTAATTTAGATAAATGTGTTTTTCATACAGAATTATCAGATTTCATTCAAATTTCAGATGTAGGATCATTCTGATAAAGCTAAATTAAACTAAATTCATAAAAAATTCAGCGTAGTAATATTTTATTTTTTTTTAGTGCGGCTAAAACAAAACCCTTGTTCACAGTTTAAACTTGGCATTGTATTAAGTGCGTTTCTGAAGGAGGTCGCAAATGTTGGTGAAAATTGTAACTAATTTCGGAAGCTTGTCTGCCTAAAAACTTACTGTTGTTTCAAGCATATTGCAACAAACGGTGTATTTCTATCGCTGCCCGTTTAATTTTTATTGATTTTTCAAATATACCGGTCATTTTTGAAACACTCTGTATATGCGAGAATAAAACAGTTGCTTCTCATCTGTTCAAAATAAGATCAAAAGAAAACTCCCCACCCCAATAAAATTTTAAAATGGAACCACAATTGTGATATTCTGTATAAGTAATCAATTTCGGTGTTTTAAAATATCGATATGAACCATTCATGTAACAACGTTAGCAGTAACTATAGAAAAATATCAGCCTTTGTAGTAAGATAAGATATATTCATAAGATAAGATATATTCAATATATTCATAATTAATAATCTAGAAAAAACACGATGCAAGGTCAGCAAGGTCTCTTTTGATTCTGAAATATAATAAACCTAAAAATATAGACTTAAAACCGGATTTTATTTCTGAGAATTTTGAAAAATTTCATTCTTTCTAAGTCAGTTGCGATTAAAATAAAGAAAATCATTACTACACTGTAAAAAAAAAATATGGGTTTTCACATAAATATATTAAGTATCTTTACTGCCATTATTATAGTTACTAGATAATCTTTAGTAATCAATCGCTTCGCAAAATATTACACAAATTTTTCTAGTAAAACTGCTCATCAAACAGCTGTAACTTAACTGACGCGGAGTGTTGAATCAACCAGTCAACACACCAACCTCTAATTAGATCTTTGACTAGCCCGCCCAGCGAAACCGCTGAACTGTCGCAGGTGACTTCGTGATCCAGCGGGATTTTGATTTGTGAAATGATTTTCATCATTTTAAGGTAAGTTATATTTTATTTAATCTAGAAACATTTACAAATATTCAGTTTATTTTTATTAAAAGTTAATTTCACCACTAATCTCTTATTTCTTCTAGGCCTAACTTAAACCTTTCTTGTCAATTGTCGCGAGTATTACTAATATTCTGTGCGTAGTTTATGCAGTTTAAAACCTGTTTATTTTTCTTTTTCGTTTCTTTCTCTCTCTTTGATTATATAATTTTAAAAATGAAATGTTAATTAATCTACTGGTAATCTTTGATATTGTAAGTTGAGATTTAACAGTCTGGGATAAATATTGTATCGTTCAAGTTTTTGTCATGTTTTGGGACCATAAAAATCTTTTATTAAACTAATCTACTTATTTCATTTTATCTGAAATTTCAATGTTCTCATGCACGCTATTTATAAAATAACAAACATATCGCAAACTATACGTGTTTGCAGCCTTTTGTACAATTACCCCTAATAGCTCAGTCAAAATATAATTTAAAATTAATAAAAACAACTTTTTAATCACAATTATCGCCGTTTTATTTTATTGTATGTCATTAAAAGTATTAATAATGTAAATTAGACTTAAAGTTCGACTTGCCCCCATCTGTTTGTTTACGTTTTAAATGCTTGAATAATGCAATATTGTCAGCAAGCAAAATTTTTGTTTGAATCTAATTCGTTAAACATGGGTTGAAACTGCTGTTCATGTTTATTGTATTGACATCAGGGTTGGCATGATTTAAATTGACAGATTTAAATCAGCGGATTTTAATCAATTTTTCTTTTTTAAATGTTAGAAATTAGTTAGCAGGGAAATAAGAAGTTGGTGTAAATAAGTAGCAGGTCTTTTTCTGGTATTGCCAGGATTGCTATCAGAAAGAATGTGGCAGGTGCAGGTTAAGTCCAGGTGTTTCCCTCCTAATTTTTTAATTATTTGTTATTTTGTTAAAAAATTTAGACGATGAGGCAAAACACGGAAGTGCTTAATAATAAATCATATTTTGTTTGCCAATATTTACAACTAAATGATTTTAATCTTTTTTTGTTTCACAAGTTAATAATTAAACAAATTCATTAATGTTCACCAAAAAATCAGATACTACATGTAAGGAACAAGTTTTAAAACTTGCCATATTACACTGTCAAATTTCAATTAAAGCTTATGAATTTTTAAAAAAGCATTCCAAAACCAAAATAACTAGTTTGTATATTGTAGTCACAAATTGTAGACGAATGATGTGTGCATAGTAATACATTGTTGTTTTAAAACTTAAAATCTTAATTCTTACTTTTTATATAATGTTTTACAAATTAATTTTAACTTTGATCTAATTATTAATAATATGCTATAATTTTTTAAAAATAAGACATTAGGTAAAGATAGAATTACAAAATTTAAAGCAAGATATGAACATACAGTAGACTCCCTCAAATCCGCACAGCTTGGGACCAGAGCTTGTGCGGATTTTAGAATTTTGCGGATTTCTGGTCATTGCTTTGTTTACGTATTTTAAACAGTAATTTGAGTGCAATTAATAGTGCATTCGAGACTATAATGAATACTTAAAATATAATAAAATATTAAAATAAGTAATAAACTAAAACAATAAAAATCTAGGTAATTTTTAAAATGATTAAAGTACTAACAGCAAAGGTCAAGTTAATAATCAATAGTGTATTATTAAATATTCATTATAAAGATTAAATGTATTTTTCCAAAATTATTCAACAAAACTTGCCTCATAAAAGTACATTACTAATTCACATCAAAATCAAAAAGTAAGGATTTTTTAAGTTTAGCCAAGCTTAATAATCGAAAAATTTTGATTAATACATAAATATATTTTGTAAGAAGATTGTGATTACCAGTGATATCAGCAATATCTTGAATTTTTTCCAAAAAAAAAAAAAAAAAAAAAAAATTCTTCCTTCATGAAAAAATATAAATAGAGTATTATTGAGAAAATTATAAATAAAAAAATATATGGAATTGATATAAAACTTAAAAAATCAAATTTTGTTCCAATATCTGATTTGAAAGTTTCATTGTTTACATCCATAAAATATGTGCGGATTTTAGAGAGTTGCGGATTTCTGGTTTGCAGATTTGAGGGAGTCTACTGTACTTTTAATGGCTGTCATATTCCTAAAGTTTTATTAAATTCCTCTGTTTTAATTCAAAATGAAATTTCACTTAGTGTAGAGGAAAATAATGAAGATTTGGCATTCATTAAAGAAAATTATCCAAATCTTCTCACCACTGTAGCACAATTTTTTGAAATTTGGTCAGGGAATTCGCCAGTCATGTTTTGCTGGGAACCCTGCATTCAACAAAATTTCTAATCCTCATCGACAAAATTTGTTCTTTTTTTTACGCTCTATCGATGAAATTCATGCTTTTTTTTTTCACAGCAAATTGGTGAAATTTACAATTTTTTTCTGTGCCCTACTGATAAAAATTGTAATTTAATCTATATCATTTAGAAAAAAAAAAAAAATTATAAAAAATTTTGTAAAAATGTGCCATAACTACATGGATGAAAGTTTTCAGTCTTAAAAATTTCCAAGGACGGAAGCAGATCGCAGGAAAGATGTGCTTCTCAAAAAAGATGGAATGAAGATTTGAATGATCATAAAAAAAGAAATTTCTGTAAAGCAGGAAAAAAAAAAAAAAAAAGATGCATTTTTTGTCAAAATTTTGCAAAAAAAAAAGAGGGGGGGGGGTTGTTGAAGGATTGTGAAAAACATGCTAATTTTGTTAAAGGATCCATAACCATTTCCATTGCAAAATTATGAAAAGCATACTGTTTCCATCAAAGGATCACGAAAAAGACACCATCTCAGTCAAAGAATGCGAAATAGACATGGTCTCTGTCAAAGAATAAAAAAAAAGCTTCTTCTGTCAAAAACTTGCAGAAAAAAAAACAAGATTCCTGTCCTAGGGACGCGAGAAAGACTCTAATTCTGACAAAAGATAGTGAAAAAGATACACTCTTGGTCAAAGAATGCAAAATAGATGCAGTCGCTGTCAAAAGATCTCAAAAAAGACATATCTGCCAAATGAGTTTAAAAAAATAAAGATTTTTATCAAATGATTATCCTCTATAGGAAACTCAAATTATGTCAAAAGACGCAAGTTTTGCAAAAGGACCATGAAAAAAAATGTGATTTCCATCAAATGATTGTAAAAAAAATACTATTTTCATCAAATGATTGCAGAGAAAAGTGACCTTTATGAAAGGATCATGAAAAAGACACAAATTTCGTCAAAGGGTCTTGGAAAAGACTATTTTTGTCAAAAGGTCGGGAAACAGACATGATTTCTGTGAAAGAATCACGAAAGACAATTTCTATCAAAAAGATTATGCAAAAGATGTGAATTTTGTGAAAGGATCGTGG
Organism: Maratus speculifer; assembly: GCA_964019185.1. Classification (NCBI taxonomy): domain Eukaryota; kingdom Metazoa; phylum Arthropoda; class Arachnida; order Araneae; family Salticidae; genus Maratus; species Maratus speculifer. Next base: position 81,806,917 of record OZ025299.1, read on the forward strand.
AGAAGACGTGAATTTTGTCAAAGGATTGCAAAAAAAGATGTGATTTCCGTCAAACGATTACAAAAAAAAAGATTTTCATCAAACGATTGGGGAGAAGACGCAATTTTTATCAGAATGATCGCAAAGGCGCAAATTTAGTCAAAAAAACTTGGAAAAGACGCAAATTTTGCCAAACGATCACAAAAAAGACAATTTCCGTCAAATGTTTATAAAAAAAAAACAATTTTCATCAAATGATTTCAGAAAAAGCACGATTTCTGTAGTCAAAGGATCATGAAAAAAGGCATGGTTTCTGACCTAAGATGGTGAAAAAGGCATGATTTTTGTCAAATGATCGCAGAAAAAGTGCTAATTTTGTTAGAAGATTGTAGATTGTTAAAAAAGTGGATGACCGCGAATGTCTCCTTTAAAGGCACTAAATATGATAAAGATGTTTAAAACATCATTAAATGCTTTTTATTTGTATTTTTATGGATATTCTACTAATTATTTGTTTTTTTCGTTATTTAAAATAAAAAATGTGTCAATATATATAATTTTGCTATTAGTTTGGTGATTTGTATAATTTGGCAAAATTGGTCACCTGGATAACAAAGTAGTGCCCAATTTTTTAAATATTTTTGTAAAATTTTCTCCCAAACTCAATCTCTTCCCTTAACTAAAGAATTATTTCTAACTGGTTTTAACTTTATAAATACTTCAGGATTATATTTAGGTATACAGCTAAAAAAAAAAAAAAAAAAAAAAAAAAATCATTATTAAAACATATAGAAATTTTCATCTTCATTGTTTTGAATAGATTTTCTCTGTATTTTCTTTTTAAAATGTGCCAACTGAAGAGTAGTTAAAAATAAGAGCTTTACCAGACATCAAAAAATGATTAGATTATTAAAAGTAAGGGTTAATTAAATATGCATAATAAAGATAGGTGCATTTTCCTTTAATTAATGAACTTTTATTTTTAAACATACCCTATTAAATCGCATCAAATTCATAAAGTAAGAAAGTTTTATTTCAGGTTTAACCAGCGTTAATAATTAAAGCTAGATTAATGCACAATTAAAATCTTTTTACCAAATATTTATCAATAAATTTATCAATAAAAGCAAAATATTTGTTTTTTAAAAAAGTAAAAAAAAAAAAAATAAATAAATAAATAAAAATAAAAAAAACCTTGAAAAACTATGAGTTTTGTCATATTGATAATATTTCGTATAAGTCTACTATATATTCTTTAAGGTTTCTGTCAAATTGTAAAATTTTCTGGATTGAGGGAATATTATCTTCAAAGAATTTAATTATGAGTGTCAAATCAACATTTTTTTACCATTAGGTTTAGCATGTAACAGAAAAGATTAAGATTCAACTTCATATCTTAATACACTTAAATTCTTTAAAGATAATCTTCCCTATTCCAGAAAATCTTTCAATTTAGATGTCAAGAAACAAAATAACCAGAAGTTTTTGTATATTAAAAATAATCTCAGAATAATATATATTCATTGAATTGTATCAAATATGTATTATTAAATTTAGTCAAAAGTTTTTTAATAAGATTTTCAAGGTATCAATGTTACACTGTGTAGGGCAAATTTTGCTTTGAACATAAGATATAGCTGTTACCAATAATATTTGAATAATAAATGATTTCAATTCTCAACATAGTTGACTGCAACTATTTGAGTATTTTAAAATATTATTATATTACTTATATAATCATGGGTGCAAGTTTTTCCGTCCTGAGACTAAATTCTGTCTCTTAAAAATTCCCGAGAACGGAAACAAGACAGAAAAATCTCAGAAAACGGAAGTGCATAGTGAAAAACACGCACTTTTCATCAAAGGATCACGGAAAAAAACATGATTTTCATGAAATGATCGCGAAAAAAAGTGCTATTTCTGTCAAAGGACTGCAAAAAAAAGACACATTTGCCGTCAAAAGCTTGCGTGAAAAAATGCGATTCTTGTCAAAGATCGCGAAAAACTCTATTCCTGTCGAAAGATCGCAAAAAACTATTGAAGAATTGCAAAAAAAGGCATGATTTTTATCAAAAGCTTGTGAAGTAAAGTCAATTCTTGTTAAAAGATTGCGGAAAAGATGTCATCTCGGTCAGGGAATGAGAAATAGACTCGATCTCTGTCAAATGATCGCAAAAAAAGCTGTCAAAAAGTTGCAAAAAAAAAAAAAAAAAAACCCAATTCCTGTCGAAGAATCACAAAAAAGATGCTATTTCCAATCAAAGAATACTAAATAGATGCAATTTTTGTCAAATAATCGCAAAAAAGTGCAAAATCGCGTGAATTTTGTCAAAGGATTGAGAAAGAGATTTCCATCAAATGATCGCAAAAAATTCCACAATTTTTGTCAAAGGATCGTGAAAACGATATTAATTTTGCCAAAGCATCGTGAAAAGACACTATTTCCAACGAGTAATCTAAAAAAAGATGCTATTTCCGGTCAAAAAATACAAAATAAGTACATTTTTTGTCAAAGGATCGCAATAAAGATGTGAATTTACTCAAAGGATCGTGGCAAATTTTGCCAAAAGATCAAGGAAAAAACGCGCTTTCTGTGAAATGATCGCAAAAAACCCACGATTTTCATCAAATGATAGCAGAGAAAACGCAATTTTTGTCGAAAGGATCGCAAAAAGATGCAATTTCTGTACAACGATCACGAAAAAGACGTGAATTTCGTCAAAAGATTGTATAAAATACTTGGATTTCATCGAAAAATCGCAGATTTCTGCTGAAAACTGTAGAAAAATCGCAAATTTCGGTAGAAAATTGCAAGTTTTGGTTTAAAATCGTAGAAAAATCACAAATTACGGCAAAATATTTTAGAAAAGTTGAAAATTTTATCGAAAGATCAAGGGAAGAAACTAATTTCATCATATGGTCATGGAAAAAACACGAGTTACGTGCTCATGTTCCAACTCAATGGGAGGTGGGGTGTCAAAATATTTTCAGTCTCGGCAAAATTTCAAACTTGCACTCATGTCTGTATATAATATCCAAAAACATTTATTTTATGAACAGATATGCATTATATTAAAGATGAAAATAAGCAGTCGCCACTCGGCGACTAAATGTGAAAAACTGGCGACTAAATATGTGAAAATACCGGCCAAATGCAGGATTCTCCAAAAGGTTATTTGTGAAAAGAATTGCAGAAAAAATCCTGCGAATTTCGACAAAAAAAATTTTTAAAAACCCAAATTTTGAAAAAAGTTTGCGGAAAAATGTGAATTTCGTGTAAGTATCGCGTATAAAGACATCATCTAAGGATCGTAAAAAGAATACAAATATTGTCAAAGAATCACTAATATCGTCAAAGAATCATAAATATCATTACAGAATTGCAAAAATAAAAAAGGAATTATCGTAAAAAAAGGCGTATTTTGTAAAAAAAATAACGAAGATAAACGCGGTTTTTGTCAAAAACGTAAAACGAACGGAAAAACACGAATTTTATCAAAGAAACACGCAAAGAATGTGAATAGCGTCAAAAAATTGTGATAACAAATGCGAATACTGTCAAAAAATCGCGTTAACAAACGCGAATAGCGTCAAAAAATCACGATAACGAGCACAGTTTTCATCAGAAAACGTAATAAACGAACACAAAAAACGCGAATTTTATATTTAAAAAATCTGCACTAGAAAAGCGAATGCTATCAAAAAATCGCGATAATGAACGTGATTTTCGTCTAAAAATGTAATAAACGAATGAAAAAAACGCGAATTTTATGGGGGAAAAGCAAATACCGTCAAAAAATCACAATAACGAACGCAATTTTCGTCAGAAAATGTAATAAACGAACGCAAAAACGTGAATTTTATGAAAACAATTGCACGAAAAAGTGAATACCGTCAAAAAATCACGATAACGGACGAATCCCATCAAGAAATCGCGATAACAAATGAATACCGTCAAAAAATCGCGATAACGTACGTGAATACCGTCAAAAAATTGCGATAACAAGTGTGATTACCGTCAAAAAGTCGTGATAACGAACGCAACTACAAAAAAAAGCAAGCATTATGTCAAAGGTTTGGGGAAAAAACGCATAATATTAGTTTCATGATATCCTCCCCCCCCCCTTTTATTTTTTAGAAAGTTTTTTGTGATATGAATCTCAAATTTTTTTTAAATCAAACCTGCTAGTTGGTGGATAAACATTTTTTTTTTTTTTTTTTTTTTGGAGGGGGGGGTACATTTTAATTCTAGAAAATAATTACAAAAAAGAGGATTGGGGTTTATTTATGTCGTTAGCTACGCAAGTACCTAAGCATAGTTGGATTTGTGTAGCTAACTACATATGCATGCAGGGGCCTCGCTAAGGGGGGGGATGGGGGGGAGCCTCCCCCCTCTAAAACATTCGTGAATGTTGTTACACTTGGCAAATTTTTTTAAAAATTTTAATAAAAACTATAATATATTTTCAATTTTTGATAGAATTGGCAAAAATTACAAAACTAATTGGGAATATTATTAACCATTTAAAAGATAAAGGCTATATTACATTTTCTAATTGTGGTAAGTTGGCAAAATTGTAAAATGAGTTGGCAAATATTGAAATTTGACTTGGCAATTTTAGGTTCTCTCCCCCCTCAATGAAAAAGTCTTAGCGATGGCCCTGTATGCATGTTATATATAACTTTGCAGTTAATTTAAAATAGATTTGAAATTAGTATCTCAAGTTTATTCCAAACAATATAAATTAAAATATCTTTAACTAGTTCATATTAGGGATGGGACGAATATTCGGCCACTATTCGGTATTCGGCCCTTTTGCCGAATATTCGGTTGGCCGAATATTGAAAGCTTGTTGACCGAATACTTCGGCCGAATACCTGTAGCCGAATATTGCTAAAATCTCGCCGAATAGTGAAAGCTATCTTGCCAAATAAATTTCAGATTTAAAGAATTTCATTCTTGAAATTTTTTTTCCTGTAATCCAAATTGGCTACTTCATTTATGAAGTCATTCTCACTCTTACTTATAAAATATAGAGTTATTCAGATACTAAAAAATATTTCTGTAAATGTATATAAAAAAAACTTTCTGTATTTCCTATAAAAGTAAGTGATATTCTAGAAAATGCTGTCCAAGTTGGAGATTTAATTGTACGGGAAATGCCATCTTTAGAGAATGATATATTACAATTCAAAATATAAAAATACTGCCTTATTCTAAAATGCTCGAATATTTTTTAATGTCTCTAAATTCCATGCACATATAAAAAAGGCTCTTGTGAAATTTATAACTTATTTTCTATAAAGTAAGAAATGAAAAAAATTATTCACTAGGTGTGTTAATGAAGATTCATTTTCAAAATTAAATAAATCACCATTCCAACTACAACGGTACATCTGAAAGCAGAACTGGTATCAAACTCGATACACATTAGATGACAACTTGCTTTATGAAGATGGTTTTATAAATACAGTAGACTCCCTCAAATCCACACAGCTTGGGACCAGAGGTTTTGCGGATTTCTGGTCACTGCTTTGTTTACATTTTTAAAAAAGTAATTTGAATGTAAATGAAATCAAAAGTATTAATGACTGTTTACAATATGCTAAAATATTAAAATGAGTAATAAATTAAAATAATAAAAAATTAGATAGTTTTTTAAATGATAAAAATACTAAAAGCAAAGGTCAAATTAATAATCTATTCATTATAGAGATGAAATGTGTTTTTCCTAAATTATTCAATGAAACTTGACACATAAAGGTATATTACTAATTCACATCAAAATCATACAATAACGAAACTTTATTTCAGGTTTAGCCAGACTTAATAACTAAAAAAGCTTGATTAATACATTAATATATTAGGTAAGATTGTGATTACCAATGATATCAGAAATATCTTTATTTTTTCAGAAATAAAATATTCTTTATCTATGAAAACACGTGAATTCAATATCCTTAACAAAAATTACAAATTAAAAAATATATGGAATTGATATTAAAACTAAAATAGTCAAATTTTGCACCTACATCTGAACTGAATGTTTCATTGTTTACATCTGTAAAATATGTGCAGATTTTAGAGAGTTGTGGATTTTAGGAGTGCGGATTTGAGGGAGTCTACTGTATTTTAATATAAATTCTAAATACTCAACAAAATAATTTTTTCATTCTATAGTTTTCACTTTTAAATAATTATTTGCATAGTTACTGACTTAAATATGTAATATTATTATGTATATATTTTTAATTTAATCTTCCTTCCTTCATGTTGTTATCAATTTCTGTTTATCTTTTTAATGCTTGTTGAATAAGTGGAATATTGAAGTTGAATATTGTATGTGCCGATTCAAATATCAAAGATATTGTTAACATATGCATTCTACTTTAAGCATAACCTTTTGCTTTAACGTAATTTGTAATTTAAAGCTTTGCATCTAATTTCAGAACAGTCTCATTCTTACAAATTTGCTTATCACTAGGGACACAAACTCTAAATGATCAAATTTACTTCATTAAAGGTTATTTCAGAAAATATGTCCTTGTGAGTTCTGAGAGAGAGATTAAGAATATTATTGATTTTGGATACGAGAAGTATAAATTGATAGTAAAAGTGAAGTACATTCTTCATATTTTAATGGAAATATTTTCCCTTCTTGACTTACTGAAAATCAATTTGATGTACATTAGAATAAAGGATATAATGCAATTTCATAATTTTTTTGTGTTAAAATAAGTTTTTCAAATTTAAAAATACATTTAAAAGCACATTTAAGAGTAATAATTATTATGTTGCTCCTATTTTTTAAATTATATATAATAAAAATTTATTTTCTTTATTGGAAAAAAATTTTACTATTCGGCCTAAAATTTGGCCGAATATTCGGTATTCGGCTATTCGGCCAAATCACTATTCGTCCCATCCCTAGTTCATATATTACTTATTTACTCTAAGATCGTATATATCTTGTAATTAAATATTCAGTGTACAAATGTACTTACTGGCTACTAAAGAAATTATTCTCACTAACCAATAACTGGCTACTAAAAGAAATCAACCTACCGGCCAGTGGCCACAAAGCAAAATTCCTTATTTTCATCTTTACATTATATGCGATTGGAAATGAAATTTAAAAATTAATTGCTTAAACTAGGGGTGCACAACCTTTTCAAGTGAGGGGCCACTTAGAAATATGAGTGGTCGAGGGCCACATCATGATCTGTGGCCTATAATCGGATAAAAAAATATGATTTTAGGGGGGAATGGCAGGGGGGGTGTTACCCCTTTAAGTTTGCTTACCCAGTCAAAAAATTTAATTCACATGGTGAGGATATATCAGCAGATTTTAGTTTATATATAACAGATGTTTCAAGTTTTATTTTCAAGATGTAAAAATATTCTTTTGACTTTTTTCAAGAGTAAATTTTGCTTTATTACAAGTGCTAAAAAATAAGCATAAATTGCTGGTGCCGAAAAAAAATGTGAACTTTATGAACGAAAGAGAGAGAAGGAGCCGATCAACAAGAATTTTCGTGCCTGAAGAACAAAATTCCCGATTTTCTGTGCCCGATTAACGAAATTTGTAATTCTTCCATGCCTGATCCACCAAATTTGCACATTTTACAAAACCAATCGACAAAATTTGCAATTTTTATGAAGCTCAATGAGAAAATTTGCATCATTTTCTCGCCTGATCAACAAGATTCGCAATTCTTATGAAACCGATTGAGAAAATGCAGGAGTTTTTCGCACTTAATCAACAAAATTCGCTATTTTTACAAAGCTGATTGACGAAATTGGTGATTTTTCCTCACATGATCAACGAAATTTGCAATTTTTTTTTTTTTTCGCACATGATCGACAAGATTCGCGATTGACAAACACTATTTTTCTGAAGCCGTTCGACTAAATTAGCTATTTTCTTCGCCTGATCGACGAAATTCACGATTTTAACGAAACTGATCGATGAAATAGGCAACTTTTTTTCGCATAATTGGCAAAATTCATATTTTTTTCGAGCCTGATCGACAAAACTCACAATTTTTACGAAGGCGATCGAAAAAATTCAAGATCTTTCCGCTCCCGATCAACAAAATTTGAAATTTTTACGAAGCTGATCGATGAAAATCACGATTTTTCCTTGCACGATCAACAAAATTCGTTTTTTACAAAGCTGATTTACGAAATTCGCGATTTTTCCTAGCATGATCAATAATATTCACAATTTTTTCGAGCCTAATCAACAAAATTCATGAATGTCCCGCGCTTGACCAACGAAATTCGCAATTTTTACATATACGATTGATGAAATTCAAAAATCATCATTTTTACAAAGCCATTTGACGAAATTAGTGATTTTTCTCGCTTGATCAACAAATTTCGCGATTATCCACAGCTGATCGAGGAAATTAGCGATTTTTCTTCTCCCAGTGGAGGAAATTTGAGATTTTATTAGAACCTAATCGACGTAATTAGCAATTTTTATGCGAGTGATTAACAAAATTCGCAATATTCCAGTCTCCGATCAACGAAATTTGCTATTTTTCGGAATCAGATCTATAACATGCACAATTTTTCGCTGTCTGATCGATGAAATGCACACTTTTTCCACCTTTAATTCAAGAAATAGGCGTTTTCGTGCCAGATCAGCGAAATTCACGATATTTGTATTAACTGACGAAATCTGCATTTTTTTATGCGGGAAGATGAAACTCTCTATTTCTTTTTTCTCAGGATAAATTGATAAAATTCACGATTATTTCACAGCCTATTAATTAAATTTTCATTTTTTCCTCGCATCATCTATAGATTCGCGATTTCCCCATGCCTTATCAACGAAATTTGCAATTTTTTTGTCCGTACCTGATCAACGATATTCGCGTTTTTTTTTTTTTTTTTTTTTTTTTTTTCATGCGATAAACCGAGAAAACATGCAATTTTTTTTTCAACCGATGAATTTAATTTGCAATTTTTTCAAGCATCATCTAGAAAATTGACTATTTTCTCTTGCCTGATCAACGAAATGTGCGATTTTTTGCATAAGACCGACAATATTCAAGATTTTTCTATGCCTGATCGACAAAACTCGCGATTTTTCTGTGCCTGATAGGAGAAATTTGCTACTGTGATTTGCAAATGTGATTTTCATTAAATGATCGCTGAGAATTTCGTCAAAAAATAGCAGAAAAATTAGATTTTCTTAAAAAATCCTTTAAAAAATGCAAATTTCATCAAAAAATCATAGAAAAAAACCCCCAAATTTCAGAGAAAGATTGTGAAAAAAACTTGTCAAATTTAGTTTTAAAAAAATCCATCAAAAGATTGTGTAAAAGATGCAAATTTCGAAATCGATCACGAAAAGGACACAAATTTTGACAACTCGCAAAAAAGTGGCACATTTTGTCAAAAGATTGCAAATTTCGTTAAAAGATTATAGAAAAAAAAGCATATAGTTAGTGACGGGTAGGTATCCACCCCCTTTCCTAAACTGTAACCAGAGTTGTATAATATAGACACATGCCGTATGCAGAAAATTTTAAGAAAGAAACAATTTTTATTTTATAACTTTTTTAGTGCCAAAAAATAAAATATTCCCTATATTTTATGAACAAATTTTTTACTGTTAACAAGAATGTTGTCAAGAGACCTCGAAAAAGTCGTGAATTTCAACAAAGAATCACATAAAAAACATGCATTTCGACAAAGAATGGCATAAAAAACATGCATTTCGACAGAATGGCATAAAAAAATATGCATTTAAACTAAGAATCATGTAAAAAAGACAAATTACTGCTCAAAAAACGTGAATTTCGTTCAAAAGTTGTCAAAAATCCGAATTTCGTCCAAAGACCGCACTAAAAATGTAGATTCCATACATAAATCGCATATAAAATGCAGATTTCGTGCATAGGTTTCGTAAAAAAACACCAATTTCGTGCATGAATAGCATAAAAACACAAATTACATCCATGAATCTCTCAAACGAGAATTACATCTGTGAATTGTGTAAAAAAAAAACACTAATTACGTTCATAATCTGCATAAATATACGAATTAAGTTTATGAATCATTTAAAGAAACACAAATTGCATTAAAACTGTGAATTGTATAAAAAATGCGAATTTCGCCCATAAATTGTTCAAAAAACAGGAATTTCATCGGCAGAAAGATCAAAAAACACAAATTACATCCATGAGGCATGAATCTCATAAAAATAGAGAATTACGCCCATAAATCGAGTAACAAACACAAATTTACATCTATGAATTGCATAAAAAACATGAATTATGTCCATAAATTTCTCAAAGAATGCAAATAACATTCATAAATCATGTAAAAAACATGAATTATGTCCATAAATCGCTAAAAAATGGGAATTACATCCATGAATCGCAGAAAAACACGAATTATATGTCCATAAATCTCTCAGAAAGCACGAATTACGTATATGAATCATGTAAAAAAACTCAATTTATGCTTACAAATTGCATAAAAACACAAATTACATTCATGAATCGTGTAAAAAACGTGAATTACATTCATAAATCCCATAAAAAATGCAAATTACATCCATAAATTGCTCAAAACATGCAAATTTAGTTGACAGAAAGATCAAAAATGCAAATTGCATCTGTGAATCACATGAAAATAACAAATTATGTCCATAAATCACATAACAAATGTGAATTACGTTCATGAATTGCATAAAAAATGCGAATTATGTTCCTAAATCACTCAAAAACGCAAATTACATTCATAAATCGCATAAAAAACATGAATTACGACCATTAATCACAGAAAAAACGCGAATTACATCCAACATTAAATTAATTTGCAGAAAGTTTTTGACTGAAAATTACGTGCACAGGAAGTTTTTGGTTTTATTCAAGTCTGATTGTAACCTTTCAGAAAATTTGCTGCGACTTTCATATGAAAAATTTCTACTCAGAATTCCCCTTGATTTTATGTGTCATAGCTGTCAACTTTGTTTTTAGCTTTACCCTGTCTAAATTAAACTTTTCAAATACTGTTGACATGGCTATGAATGTTTCAAATGCATTTAAAAAGAATTTTTTTTTCAACATAATTGTATTTTACCACATATAATTTTCAACATGTTGAATTTTGTTTAAGTGATGCATCGAAGCAAGTGTATGTGTGTGCATTCATTGGGGGGTAGGTGGGGGGATTCAGAATAATTTCAGTCTTAGCCAAATTTCAAAGTTGCATCCATGCTTTGTAGTAAAAAAAATTTTAATACCTAAATCCCTCCCTCCTCTCCAAAATTATTTCTAGTTATACCAGAAGTTAATTTTCACAGTATAAATTTCTCCTTTTTCTAAGAGTGCAAAATCAGGTTTCAAACATTTTTTTTAAATTTCTGTCAGATTTGCAGAACGCATACTAATTGAAAAATTTTACATTATTAAGCTCATAAAACCTGAAATTTATATTATGCCAAAATAATTTTTTTTTTTTCTTTGTTCGAGCAGTAGAAAAAGAAGTAAGACGGTTTCAATTTCATTATTTTGTTTATTATGTTTTTGCATACTTCAGTGTAATTATCTTGTGTTTGCACTAGTATCAATTTTATCTCTGAAAAATTTCATTCTTTCATTATCAAAACAGGTGGAAAGATTAATCTGATGTTTGGAGCAATTCCCATTTTATTGTTACCTTCATACAAAGTATACCAAGATTGCGGATTTTGATGCATTAAATGTACTGATAAGTAAAGTGACTACTTCCTCTCCCCAAAGAACTGGCAATGTTTAGCAGCCTCCGAACACTGTCTGCAGAAAACTTTGTAAAATGTATTGTTATTGAACATTAGTCATATATACCTTTTAATATATATAATTTGTACTTTCAATAAATGAAGAGTATATTGCAAACCAACTAAATTGTGTTGATTTTTTATTGTATATGTGACTTTTTATTTCAGCTAATGATGGGCAGACATTGACAACTATTTTTTTTTTTCAGTTACCACTATTTAAAAATAATTATATATTATTGTTCAAAAAAAAAAAAAAAAAAAAAAAATCAAGAACATAAGCAAAATTTAAAAAATTGCTTCACTGTGGCAGCCCTGTTTTTTTAAAATAAGTCTAATAGAGTAAGTATTTTAATTTGTTTTTAAAGAGTTGTGCTAGAAAATTATTTTAAAAATCTTGAAAAATCAATAATTTGAAATAGTTTTCAAATAATTTAGTGCATTGTTAGCTTTATTTTATGCAGGGATGAGATTCTTCCGACTTTAGTCTGAAATTCAGACTTTTCAATTTTTTAAGAAATAATTCATGTCACTTGTTTTATTAGTGTTCTGTATCTTGGTAAAATAGACTTTTCACTGCAGTAAGTAAATAATTTCTGCCTAATTCTACCTAAGTTTCTTTTTAATTTGCTTAAAGCTAAATTGTATGTAATATATAAATTTCAATAGCAATTATAATATTTTTTTCCGCTGGAAATTCATAAACATTATTGCTATATGTCGTTCGTGCAGATTTCAGATTTTTTTACTTTTTTTGTCAATTTCATCCCTGTTTATGGTTAGAAGAAGAAGAGAAATGAATTCTTGCCACTGCCTATATGTGTCAGCTTTGCTCTCAGTCTAGACCAGTGGCGTAGGAACTTTTTACAAATAGGGGGAGCCGGGGCACATTGTGGAAAGTTAGTAGTGGAGATTTTTTTCATTTATTTAGGAGGTTTCCTTCATAGTGTTGCACTTTTCACAAACAAGAGTATGCAATAGAAACATATCAAAAGATCACCAACTCTTTAATCCAGTTAAATTATTTTTTAGTAGATATACTTAATGCATAGAAGCTTAGTTTATGGACGATCCTGAATACAATATTCAAATTTAAGGATTCTCCCACTCCCATTTGCAAAAAAGGTAAGTTTTTTTTCTGTTGGTTTGCTTGCAAAGGCTTTACAAATCTATTCCAAATCAATTTTCAAGGCAATCTCTTTATAAATACATAGTAGCAAGTAATTGAGTATTTTTTTAGTAAACCTAAAGGTTTACTAAATATTACGCTTTCATTCCTTCATTCTCCTTACTCCTTATTTCTTTCTGGCATTCGAAAAGGTTTGAAACGATGAGAAAAAAGATGAAGGCACAACCAAATGTGCTCACCCCTCTTCTATTTCTTCTCTTTGATGTTTATTGTGTGAATTTCCTAAAAAATATATATACTATTTTTTTTTAATTCAACAATATATTGTAAACAGATGTGGTGCGATAATTTCCTCCGGGGGAGCTGAGCCCATCTCAAATATTCTAGGGGGAGCCACAACTCCCCTAGCTCCCCCACTTCCTACGCCTATGGTCTAGACCATTTTTGAAGAGCGTATCACCCTGCCCTTTTTCAAATGTACAAAATGCACCACTAGTTTTACCCAAGATTTTAAATAAAATATTTCTGTATACATGTATTTCTAAATTTGTGTGCCCCATTTTTTTTTTTTTTTTTTTTTTTCATTTCTTTATGAATAAGAACATGAAACTATTCAATCATGCTTTAATTTAATTGTATTTTTATATTATAAAATCATTTGAAATTAATGTTACTTGATTTATCATACTTCAAAATTACATATTTTCCTACCTTTTTTTTTCCCCCTCCTTCCAAAAGCAATTTTTTTTTTTTTTAAAGTGCCTTTTTCTGCTGCAATAGTGCCATGCCCTTTTTGTTTCTGGAGTGAACACTAACATAAAGCATCGATTTTAATTTGGAAAAGAAAAAAAAAACTAATTTATTGCATAAATTTCAAAGAATTTAAGTAATTTTGCACCAAGTAAAATTATTATTCGAAGCTAATATATAAGTATATGCAGTAGTGATTTCTTAGAAATGAGGTTTTTGACAGGAATTGTAAACTTAAGTCCAAAAAAAATTAAATAAAATAAAGACAATATCAAAAGGAAAATTATATTTCAAGTCTACATGTTATAAAAGAATACTGTTTGAAATGAAATATGGGGCGGTGGGTAGAACTTTTTTCTGCATTGGTGTTTTTATTTCTATTTCTGTGCGAAAATCCTTTTTTAAAGAAAATACTAAAAATATAAGTATAGTTTACTAAAAAGATAATAAAACAAGATACATATTTAAATCAAAGAAAATTATTTGTGAAATATGTATTTATTACAAACATTTATATATAAACAACCATTAAAGCAATTATAAATAACTAAAAAGTGTTACAGAATTTACAAGGGCAGAGTAGTGGTAATTGATTATTTAAAAAAAATAATGAATATGCAGTTACATTGCAAATGCTACTTAGAGCAGTTAAAAAGAATATGGAATATAGTAAGTGAAATATTTCTTTAATATTATATTCTACAAACCTAATTTAGTTTAAATATAATTAACATTAAAATATTTGTATGCTAAATATAGATGCACTTATTATAGATTTAATTCTTTATATTGAAAATTTAACAGGGGGAAAAAAAATGGAAGTTAAATTAAAGGGTGCCTCTATATTTAATGAAAAAAGAAAAGTTGAAATTATTTAGCAAATTTTGTAGCATAAAATATGAAAGGCATACAGAAAATTGTTGCAGAGTATTTGGCTTAATTATTAGATATTTCTTATTTTTTCAAATTTCCCAAACTGGTATTAGCTTACCTCTTTAAAATTCTAGTGTAAATCATGAGAAAAGTAGCTGTAACATTACTACAGTTTCTTAGAAGCAATACATATGATTTCTTATAAATGCTGCAATATGAAAATGAATGTACAAAAGTTTTTGTAATTCTATTAAAGGTTTCATAATATACATGCTAAAAAAGACCTGTAACTGCTGCTAACAATTTCTTAGTTAAGATACAAAAGAAGTATCTATAATAGTAGTAACCATTTCTTAATAAACATCTGTAGTACTACTAGGAAATTTCTAGGCAACTGGGATTCCATAAACTTTTCTAGTAACCTATACAGTTTCTTCTTAAGTAACACTACTGCATTAAACTTAGTAAACAGTACACAAATTTCCTTAGAGAACATACTAAGAAATCATTAATAGTATTACAGATACTTCTCTTGTACCTTCACTAAGAAATGGTTAGTAATATTACTAACCATATACTAAATACCTGTAATGACTACTAAGAATTTCTTAGTAAAGATACAAGAGAAGTATCTGTAAAACTACTAGCCATTTATTGGTAAACATACTTAAAAAGGACCTGTAACGGCTACTAAGAATTTTTTAGTGAAGATACAAGAGAAGTATCTGTAATACTCCTAATCATTTCTTAGTATTCCAACTAAAAAAAGCACCTGTAATGTCTACTAATGATTTCTTAGTACGTTCACTAAGAAAGTATTTGTGCTGTTTACTAAGTTTAATGCAGTAGTGTTACTTGAGAAAAAGCTGTATTGGTTACTAGAAAAGTTTATGGAATCCCAGTTGCCTAGAGATTTTCTAGTAGTACTACAGATTTTTTTTTACAGTGTAGTACAAAATCGTACTAAATATATCTGAAACAGGGTTCGTACAGTCACTACTTTTTCACTGTTTTTTCCGTTGAATGCCAGTATTCTATATAAAGAAAATTTCGCTGTGTATAATCTCACATTTGATTGCTAGTATTTTTATATGGAATCTACGTTACATTCAATGAAATTTTCTTTATAGAGATACAAGTATTTAAAAGAAAAATGTAAGCACCAACACGAATCCTGTTTAAACAGAGATACTTTCTTTTTCTGTTAAACGTATATCAAAGCTGTAGCTTTGAATGAGAGTGTGACAATTATTGGTATCCGTCTGAAGTAATGGCCCGTGAAACATTTCAGTTTTATAAAAAAAAAAGTTGCAGCTTTTAAATTTTGCCAGAAAGAGAATTATGTAAAGCTTAATTATTATGTGATATTAGAATAATGTAATCAAAGCACAACTGTAAAATCGTTTTCGTTACGCATAAATAGGGCTGCATTTTCAAACTTCTTTTTTTATATTCATTCATTTACATTTTCATATATTAAATGTTTCCTAAGGATTTACATTTTAATTTCATATGGGTCGATATCGTAGAAACATGCAAAACAATGCCGCAGAAAAATCTTTATTGAAAAAATACTTGCAATTGGAAACGAATGATATAAAGGAAATATGGTGAACTATACTCAAACAAAATATGTAAATAATTAAATAATAAAAAGCGTTAATTTTTCATGTAAAAAAATGTGGAAGTCTGGCAAATCATGCCCGTAGCTAGAAACAGACCTAGTTTTTACCATTTATTGCACATACAATTTATTTTATGATTAATCGCATGAAAAATCGACGACAAATAAATGAACCAGTAATTATAATTAGAGGTGCCAAGTCTCCGGCTTTTTATATACCAGTATATTATCTCAGAGAAAATGTTCTTTTAAACTGCAGAATGTTTCAATTAAACAAAACAACAATTTTCTCTGTTAAAATACTGGTATCCAAAAAACCGGAGGCTCGGCAGCTCTGTTATAGTACACTATAAAAAATATGTGATTATTAAATAAATTAATTATAATATTTATTATTATATATTATAATATTTATTTACTATAATATTCATTAATCATTTTAATAAATTAATTTTAATTATTAATAATAATTTACTATTTTAATATATTTTAGGTATAACTATAATAATAATTATAATTATTTATTAATTTAATATTTTATTATAAATAATTAATCTTATTTATGTATACACTTATTTGATAAATAACTACTGTCAAAAGAAATAAAGTCATGTACGTGGACAAAAAAAAAGCAATTTTAATAAAACATTTCTTACGATTTGAGAGTATACTGGTATGATTTTAGATAATCGAAAATCGATTTTTCTTTTTCATTTTTTCTTTCATTCTTTCATTCGTATTATTACAAAGTTACAGAGACCAGATCTAAAACTGCATAGTTATTACCATTATTATTATTATTATTATTTAACTTAGTGCTACCTCCCTTTCTTTTTTAAAATAAATTTATAAAGAGAATTTTTCAATCCATACCCCTGCACTGCAAATTCGTGAAACACTTTTACAACGCTAACTGAACATAATAATTAATACTTCTAACTAAAATTATTTTGTGAATGTGTTGTGCCATGAAAAAATGGTGCAAAAAGTGTTGTTAAAAATTACAAGAGGAGAAAATGTGTTTTCAAAACACTTTCCAAAGCATTCAGGTAAGAGGAAAATTCTCAGATTGCTTTGTAGACTGAATCCCTCTTTCTGTTGGAAAATATGGCTACAGACATCCCTTCTCCCTGTTAAAGTTAAAATGAAGGCTCTTATCTAAAGTTATATCGTGGAAATTTAATTCCCCTCAATTAAGACTTTGAGGAGTCTTAAAGTCTTACAGTACAGAAAATGAAAAATATTTTTCTGACTTCAAATTTTTAGAATCGAGGGGGATTTAAGTTGACAGCTGACACATGCCCTTTATAATGCTATTTTTGTCTTAATTATCAAATATTACAAGAAACTATCTTTGTTCGAAACAAATCCCACATCTTTCTTTATAAATACTTTTGTATATAATGGCCCCGGCCAAGGAAAACACCTATTTAGGTAATCTTTTCCCTCTTAATTGCTTGAATAGTTATACGTCATTATCAATCATTTTCTTCCGAACTGGATTATGAGACTAAACATTTTATAAAATTTCCCAAAGTTTTACAGCATGAGGTTTTCGCACTTTTGCACACCAGTATTTTGTTAGAAAAAATGTTGTTCTGTTAAATAGTAGAAATGTTCCGATTAAATGAAATATTTTCTCTAATAAAATACTGGTGTGCAAAAAACGCGGCAATCTCATCCTGACGCTTTTATTTTTTTTAATTTTTGCAGCTATTTATTTACATTTTAAGCTGAATACCAGGATTCTTTCTAAATTTATAATACTTTAAAAAGCTTTTCAAATATCTAAAATTGTCGGAGTATGAAGAATTTTTTTCTCAATAATGTAGTATAAATTTTTGAAAAAAAAATTCTAAATGCGAGCTCACAGGAATTTTTTTTAATTTTTTGCATAGAATAATACGGCATTCGTAAAAAGAAGATGGCGGATACCGAGCCATCTTAATGATTTAAATAAAACATATTTTATATTTTTAAATATTTATTGATTCTAATACTAGAAAAAATAATTCAGCTCAGTTAATCTTTGTTTCATTGGGTGTCCTGAAAAGAATAGACAGTTTTAAAGATGGGAAACAAATGCCTACAATTATTAAAAGTAGTTATATTGCAGGATATTCATGCATGAAGTTACTGATGTAAGTACAGATGATACCTAAAAAGCCAAATTTCCAATTTTTTTCCTGAAGTGAAGTTATTAATACTTATTAGTAGAAATTTGCCAACTCACTCAATAATCTCCGGCAATTTTTTTCAATAAAGCAAACTGTTTCATTTTCATTTTTAAAACTGTGTAATTTTAAAGCCAACATATAGACAATGTTTTGGAAATATTTTACATGTATTGTTTTACAATGTTCTGAATTGTATGATGTTTACAAAGTGTTGTGCAGCACAACACTATTGTAAGAAAATATTTTCATCGACACTATTTATAACACTATTTCAACACATTTTTAGAACATATTTCTTGATTTCAACATATTAAAAACACAATCACAACACAAAAAATATTTTGTATAAGAAGTATTCTAATTTCCAACACATTAATGGGTTGTTAATATGGTGGCAAAAAAAGCATTCTTAAGATGTTTATTTTTGTGTTTGAGAATTTGCACAGTAGTTTTATTTTAAGTATGAAATAGTTGTTACGAAATATATTAAGATTTACTTAGAAATCAGCTCAATGGAATCATCATGTTTATATATTTCTTTCGATATACAGTACAAATCTTGTCACCATGACAGAGCCTGAAATACTAAACCAATTCAAATCTAATGTGAACATTGTATTGATCTTGCAAGTCTCATGGTTGTGTTTGTAAATGAAGTAAATAGTGTGCAATAAATGTTAATATGTACACACAAAAGTTAAAGATGCAAAACTTATCATCAAGATAATGTCCGAAATATTGAACCAATATATACCGATACACGGGACAGTATCATTATCATCAGATATCATCAGTATCATCAGGTATCATCACAGTATATCACATTATCAGTATCATCAGATACTCCTCATTTTCTCTCTCGTAGTTTAGGCCCTTGGCAGAGAAAAATGTGCCGCTGTATTGCCGTTAAACCAAAATTGACACATCTTTTGATTGAAAACACATCTTTTTTATAATGGAAATTTATTTGTTTACATGGAAGGTCTCCATACCGTCATACTCCAAAAAATCTGAAAAAATGACAGAATGTTATTCTCATAATTATAGATACGTTTATTTAAAAAATTTCGGTGGAACCTCAATAGAGCGTCCTTAAAAAATAATGTGAATTTCGTTATTTAACGATTTTTCATCCGTTAATGACAGAATACAATTTAAAAAATATACTTTTTTATATGAAATATACTTTAAGGGAAAAAATTTTTAATGTTGAACTTGTTTAAATAAATTTAATTTAAATAGCTTTAGTTTTGTTAGTTTTAGTTTGCTTTAACTATAATTTTGTCATATCGATATTATATGCATTTATATTGAAATTTAACTATGAAAAATTGCGATTTAAAACGAAATTAAAATTAACTAAAATTGTTTCAAGCTTAAAATTAAGTCCAATTAAGCATTATCGATTCAATTTTGTTGCTACGGAAACGACTTTGGCTTTTATTTTTGAGTACACTTAAATGTATAAAAACAATTTCAATTTGAAATTCTTTTTATACATGAAAATATATTTTCAATGAGAAATTAAATGACTGCAGGAACAAGCAATTTATATATTAAACTCTCCCATTTTAAGTTTAAATTTATTAAATAATATTTACACGCATTCAAGAAATCCATTAACAAACAATTTTTAGTTACATTAAAATCGTTTGCTTTTGGAGAGGAAAAGTGCTGCTCTCCAAATTGCGTGACGCCTTCCTCTTTTCTTGACAAATATTCAAAAGTATTTTTTAAGACCTTCTACTGTAATTTCGCCGCTAAATTTGACTGATCCTGTTTTACATACATGAGCAGTTTAAGGGTATATTCCAATCTAAACTGTTTATTTTCTGATTTACTTTTAAATTCATTTTTGCTCTCAAACGCATCAATCTGGCAAATTCTCTTATTTAGAAACTATATTTTATACATAATGTGCCGTACTTGTCGATTTCTTGGTAACAGCAGAAAATTTTTCAAAAAAAAAAAAAAAATGCTGTCAAAATTGGCATTTTGAACCGAATTTTCCGAAGCGGAAGATCTGGGAACGAAAAAAACTGGTCATACTAAGAAAGTAATTGTTTGTAAATCAAATTCCAATTAACTGGGTGAAAAATGAAATCACACGGCCTCTTACACATCTATTCAAAAATTACGTCAGCAAGTTTCATATTATTACATTTCGAAATGAGTCTTAGAAAATTTCGAGTTGTTGAGGGTGGAAAAATATTTTTTCGAATATGCCTTTGTTTAATGTTTTTTTTTTTTTTTTTTTTTTTTTTTTTTTTTTCCAAAGTACTCTGAGTATGCTCAATATGGAAACCTTGCTTGTTAGCAAACTTGTATTGCTCGAAAACTGCGCGGTTGATTTCTTTTTAATTTTAATAAATGTTCAAAATTGAATTATTTGTCGAATTTATTTGATAGAATCAAATTAAGCTAAAAATTGCTAATAGCTATAAAAAATACCTTTATTTAGATTAACATACGTTTCATCTTACAAAAACGGCGGCATGTTCAAGATCATTCTTGCAAATGTGAAAACAATTCTGATAGATTTTGATATGAAAATTCATTTATGTAAAAATGATTCTTTTTAAAAACGTTTGAAATTGGAAATATAATTTGCGGATATTTGGATCATTCTTCAGAATGATCTTGAAAATGTCGCCGTTTGTTCGATGAAACATATGTTGGTCTAAATAAAGATATTTTTTATCACTAATAGCAATATTTTGCTTAGTTTCATTCATTATAAGTAATTATCATACATATATTTATTTGATAGTTTCATTTTTCGAATTTTTACAATGATTTTAAAGCTAATTTTATGGAACCAAATCGATTACATCTTCACAAATATTTAAATTTTAAAACGTTCTAGCCAATCCGTTTAAGATTAATTCCATTAATATTTATATTATTCTAATTCGAAAAGATTAGATTTAGGTACATTTGGTTCTTATGATTATTATTCACTGTATCCCATTCAAAAATTAGCATTTCAATCGTATGGCTTTTTTTTTTCTTTTTTTCTTTTTTCGGGGGAGGGGAGGGATATAAAGGCATGTTTGTCACGTAGTTTTAACGTTAGCATCCTCAAAAATTGATCTCTTCTATTTCTATGGGGAAAAAATACATTTTATAAAATATGTTTTCTGACAATGAAAACGTATTTTCTGTTTTTAGTTGCAGAAAATTAATAAAATTCAAAGCATCACAACTTGGGAAGTTTTGGTCTTCGAAGAATGAATATTTTACTGTTTGATCTGTTAGAGCACGGATAAAGTTTTCTGAAAGTAACTTATAGGAGGATCCAGGAATCGTATATTATATTTTTGATTTCATAGCGTTTAAAAAAAAAATAACAATTTTTACATAGATGAATTTTTATATTATGAAGAATAGCATTTGATAGATTTTTACAATTTAAACTATACCTCTAAAACTAGAACTCTTTGTATAATAAGTATTGAAAATGACTTAACTTCCGAGCTTAACTAAATTGGTAGTAATGTAAATAATTTGTGTATTGACACTACAGAAAAATAATTCACCTAAAGATATTGCACAACATAATTTTACTTAAATATATATAGAAACTAGTTAATTAGATCAATAAAAATGTACTTTAGTAAAATTTATTTAACTTACAAAAGGATTTTTTCCAAGTATGAACGAATTAAGGTATCAATTTAATTTTATTGTCTTCTAAATCTTTATACCTCTAGCATATAAATATATATCTAAATCAAAATTGTATCTTCATTCACTTTATGTGTATTAAATAGATAAAATGTGGAAATTAAAATAAGCAAAATATATTTGCGCACCTTTTTACTTTTTTACTTGAGCAAATTGAGGTACCAATATTATTTTAATGTTTTATAAATCCTGATATCCTTAATATGAACATATATCACAATCAAAATGATACCTATGTTAGCTTTGTGTGAAGTAAATAAAGTATAAAAACGAAATAGCAAAAATGTAAACATAGCAAATTTTGGCCACCAAGAACTATCTGTTTAACAATAGCAGTAAACCTAAATGTTATACAACATTGAATTGATATAATAAACAATAAAAATAAAATAAAGAATAATCAGCCTAAATTTCTTATGTTCACTTTTGCAAGAAACCATTTCACAGTTTTATCTATGGTAATCTTTTAAATTAAACATAATTTTAGAAAATATTATGTAAATTCAAACTTACTTTATCATTCTTTTGCCTCATCATCTTCACTGTATTAAAATGATATAACTAAGATACGAGTCTTCTTCATGTGATAATTACCATTATTAATTAAAATTTCATGGACATAATAGTTTAGATTCCCATGTTTAAATCAATACCGGCTTATTATCTGGAACAATAAACCAACTGTCAAATTCCTCGTTCACTTCTTCGCATTACTATGGGAATTGGAGAAACTTCATGTCCTATATCCTATTTAAAGCAAATAGAGGAATGGAGGTAAACGGGTATTCTACTCTTGCCTTTCTAATTTAATATGCTAGTGAAAAGTATTTTAGAAAGCACGCATAGCTTCTGAATGTAACCGGGGAAATAAACGACCTTGCAGGTATGAGGTTAAGGGGTGAAAGACACTATAGTGATTAAAAGTTGAGTTAATTACATAGCGTGAGATAATACCAACGTAAATGTTGTTTGTTTGGGGAAGATATGAAAACTGTTTATGATACATTTGAGTGTTATGAAAAATGAATGAAATGTATCCTTGGCGGATTTTTTTTTGTTATTTCCTCTCCATTTTATTATTAACAATAAATTATACAGCTTATTCAAACATTAGGGATATCGCATGAATAACGTAATGCATTCACTTTTCGTCTGGACAAAATGTTACTTTCATGATATATTTTTGTTATGGTTCTAGAAGTCTTAACATTTGTGATATAGTCCTTTTGTTTGCCAATTTTTCAGGGGTATGTACAAAGGAATCCTTGTTATCGGTAAATAAATAAACCTCACTGTATTACCGGACAATAGACAGCAGAATTTCAATTTATCATATTCGAATTTTATATTTCTCGGTAATCATAGTTTATTTTTCATACTAGCGGCCTTCGCCCGCTACGCTGGTCGGTTTATCTAAAGAAATCTTGAAGAAGTAGTTAGATAAGGTTCAGACATACATTAAAAAAAAAAAAAGCAAGTCGATCATTCAAAAAACGTTGGGA
Source organism: Maratus speculifer (assembly GCA_964019185.1). NCBI lineage: Eukaryota > Metazoa > Arthropoda > Arachnida > Araneae > Salticidae > Maratus > Maratus speculifer. Next base: position 81,830,418 of record OZ025299.1, read on the forward strand.
AATATCAAATATTTACTGTAATTTTTTAAGAAAAACAAAGTTTCGAAAAAAAAAAATTAAATCGAAAAAAAAATTACACTGACATATTAATGCAAGGAAATTTTCCCAGAGAGAAAATTCGCCTTGAATACAATATTTCAAATTCTTTTAATTGCTTATAGGCGTTAATGCCAACATAGTGAAAAAAAATTCCATGCTGGGAATCGAACCCGGGCCATCAGTATGGCGCACTGACGTTCTACCGACTAAACCACATGGAACGACAGCCAGCTTGAAACTTTCTCATACTTAAGTAGACTGGCGAAAACATAACGATAGCGCGTTTTAAAATCGCACAGTGACATCTATTGGATTTTATATGTACTAAAAAACGTTATGTACTAAAAAACGTGAGCAGCGCACCTAATAGTTTCTTTTGTTTCTTTTTGTTACTTTTTTGTCTGTTGTCCGATTTTGATGAAACAAAGCCTATACACTGCCCGGGAGTGTGCATTCTTCATTAGTGAAAACCGCATAAAAATCCATTCAGTAGTTACGAAGATAACCTCGAACAGACAGACAGACAGACAGACAGACAGACAAAAAATTCAAAAAAAATTTTTTTGTGTTTCATTGGTTTTCTTTTATCGCCCTGACTCCATTTTTGTCAATTATCTTCAATGTACAGACACACCGGGTCCTACTGTTTTATTATATGTATAGATTAATATGAAATTTTTTTTGAAAAAATTACTTTTACGTTAATAACATTAATACTAGCTATCCAAATAGATTAACTGATGTTTAATGAATATTTCATTATCTGAAAGGTAACGAATGTTGTTGTTTTGCGTTCTATTTAATTACTATCCATATGACAACAGGCTAAGGAAACATTTTTGCAGATGTTTAGAAAATACCGATTACACTGAGATTTAACTTATATTGCAATTTTCTAATATTTTTTGCGTTTTATTGCACATGATCCTTTTAGGCAAGTAACTTTTATTTTAATTTTAAAGAGTGAAATATATATATTTAAAATAAAAGAATCGCAAACGGCGCAAGGAGAATTAAGCAAATAATAATAATTATTATTATTACTAAATGCCTAAATATAAATGAAGTCATATAGTAAATACATAGACATATACTAACATTACTACATGTAAATATTCGCAAAAGTATTTCTTAAAACAATATAATACTACATTAAAGGATATATACTATTAATAGTACACCAGACTCGAAAGGGTTAAAAAAGTCCCTCTGATCATTTTAACTAAAACTTTATTTGGATTTATCTTTATTTATATACAAGGAATTTTCTAATGTGTTTAGGATTACTTTTAAAATAACGATACATTTTGTGTTTCTACACATTTTAACTATTTGAAGCTTTTCACATTTATATTTGTTTGTTATTTATCTGGTTTTCAGTTATTATTTAAATTGTATTATTTTTCAAACATTTTTAAGAATTTTATTACTAAATGAGTTATGTTAGAAAATATTTTTCTTTGTAACTGTTTAAACCATTACTTATATATAAAAAATAATTTTTCAATTTTCATTTGATGTTTAGAATTACATAAATAATTTCGAAATATTTTATTCTTTTCCGCATTTGCTTATGGTAACTTTTGGGAACAATTTTTTTTAGGACATATCTGAAGTTGAAGATATACATGATGTTTCGGTAAGATGCGTCAAAATTTATAAGTGGTTGAACAATTTATGCTAAAAAAATTTACATGAGAATTAGAATCGCAATCTTTTTATTGAGAGAAAAATATAGAATGCTTCGTTTGAATTCGAATTCTTATTTTGTTCACAACTTTAACGAAGATATTGTAACAAAATATTTAACCTTTTCCGGCACAGAAGAAATCTGTTTGTAAAAGGATGGAATGATTGACTGACACCGGGCGACTTTTTTTCGAAATTAAAAACTCGCTACTTTAAACATTCATTGTAAAAGCAAAATTTTATTAAAATATTCTTGGTGACGCTTGAAAGTTTGGAATTAAAATTAAGTGGTCCCGACGTGGGACCAGTGTGTCGGAAAGGGTGAACGGGCTTATCTTGTTTTGTGGGAAATGTAACAAGGGCCAAAATCCATATAGGTTTTTCGCTGATTAGCAAAAGCAGACTGATCAATAAGAAGCCTGCATTTTTATTAACAGCGAAAAATTCGCAAAAATGCAGGCTTCTGACTGGTCAAATTCTTTTCGCTAATCAGCGGAAAATCTATCTGGATCCTGACCAAGGTTACGAGAAGGGATGAAAATAGCGTCGTCGTCCGCAACAAATAGTGTTGAACTTGAAATAAATGCTCTATATTTTTTAATACAACTAGGGGGGGAAATTTTGAATAGCAGTTTTCTGTTAATTTATTTCTGGGATATCTATCATCTTATAAAACAATAATCACTATTTAAACTTAACTTTACTTTACTTTAACACGTTCTCTGCAATTTACATGAAGATGTGATGCTAGTTAATGCCGCACTGTAGAAGTAGGTTTTCCCAGAAGCCGATTTACTTTTTATAACAAAGAATCAGTGAAAGATTTTCCCGCGTTAGCGCTTGACTGGCTATTGGTCATCACACCACCTCACGCTCTGGCGCGTGAATGGCTCCTTAACGTTGGCGCCATATCACGCGCTTTCGCGTGAGCAGCAGCGGCAGCGAACGTGTTAAACTTCGGTGATAGTTTGGAATCCCCCAATTAAAAAAAATCAGCCAGATGTGGTAACACTGTGGCATTCCGCATCTGGCTGAATTTTTATTAAGGGATTCCGAGTTCTCACCAGTAATTTTAAATAGTTATTATTGTTTTATAAGATGTTAGATATTCAACAAATAGAAAAAAAGAAAATTTCTATTCAAGATATCCCGAAGTGAATTCCAACATCAGTGAGAAGTTGGTCGATTAATGATGACGTCTTGAGTATTTCGATGGAAGCGCTACAGCAGACGGTATGCCGATGAGACAAACAGCATAATTTGCGACTTAGGATAAGATACAGATTAAAACAAATTTGAATCTCAAAATTTGTCTCTTAAAGTTGCACGTTTCTTCAGTGTGTGTCTACCATCTATTAAAGTACTTTTAAAAACCTTATAAATTAACGCATACATATCCCACCCTTGCTACAAATGTGTCATAACTCAAAAAAGTTCGTTTTTCAGAAAATGCGAAAAACTGTTTCAAGCTCTAGTAGACTCAGTGGCCATTTTGCAAACACAACTGCTACCTAACTGGATGTTGGATTTTAATTGCACTGTCTTCTACTTTAGGTAATTGGTAGAGGAGTGTAACCGCGTAGAATGGTAGCCATAACTCAAAAAGCCCAATTTTTGAGTTATGGCACTTTTGTAGCAAGGGTGCGATATTACGTGATAGTCGTTAATAAACTGAATCTATTCAAAATTACTTTTCCCTTTGATCTAACACATTAGCACGATATTTCGTAGGGTAACATGAGAATATAAGAAGGAAGATTATGGTAATAATTATAATTGTTAAAGGTACTAGAAAATGTCAGGTTTTATTCGGATATTTCAAGATACTGCAGTATTTGATGTGAACAGAACCTATCTCTTTCAAAATAGGCCTTATATCTTTGAAATCCTTTCTACAGCCAAACCTAATCAAATTACAGCCTGGTAATATCGACCAAATACTAGTCAGACAAAATACTAATCACCTTTAATAATAAATATATTTCATTTAGTAAACGCGAATGTTACATACATGCGTCAAATTAGTGATGGGCGATTCTCAAGAACTTAGCAATCGAAAAAATCGTCATCGTAAAAAATACAATCGATTACCTCCTGGAATCTACAATCGAGATGTTCTACAACCGTTTATTAAAATAATTGCTTTTACAAGCTTACAGAGTAGTTTTTAGTAAATAGGGCTCAACTAAAAACACATAAAATTAAAATCATATTTAGCAGTCAGTGTAAATTTAACATTGCGATGCTCGATAACTTTATAAGAATATCTAGTCCTACAATTTTCCTTTGAAACTAAATCAAAGGTAATGAAAAAGGCAGGAACATTAGTTTTCTGCTATCGTTTTCATTCTCTCTTTCATGCAACTTCAATTGATGAAGGGGCACGTAACATGAAGCCTTCAAAAAGCTGTATTTCAAAATTTGTTAATAATCTTAATACAACTTGTTTTGTATACATCTTGCCAGTTTTTTAAAAGAGATATTAATCTTTAAACCTACCCCCTTTTCTGTAACTGTGGTTTCTTACAATAAACGTTTTAAATACGTTAAACATTGTAACAAACATATCAAACAGTACATACGTTATTTCAAGTCACATTCAAGTCGTTATTTCTAAAGTCACATGATGCTCTTTTCGCGTCTTGCATTCGTCCATTCGAGTATCACGTAACTCCAACGGTCTGAAAAAAGAAATACGTGTAAAGCATAGCGGCAGCTTATCTTTTTCATTAGCCTCGAAACTTCTATAATGTCCTAATCATCCGAAATGGGGTGGCATCATCCGAGCGAATTGTTCAATATAGGTAAAAGATGAAAGTTTGACAGGACCGGTTCGGGCGAATAAAAGGGGTAAGAAAGCGCTGCAAACCGACAATATACTGAAACAAAAACAGCTTGTGCAGCTGTGAAACGGTCAGTAGGGGTATTTGGTTGGTGTAGAAGAAATAAACGTGAAAGAAAGAAAAATATTTTCTTAAAATATGGCTCATGGTTGCGAAATTTTGGCAAAGATAAAAAGAGAAAAAAGGATAAGTAAACCCAAGAAACTCTCACCTCAAAATAAAAAAGAAAATCCTTTCATGGGTTAAAGTTAAACTAGTTGGATGTGCCAATCCCAAAACTTTCTTCTATCTCATACGTACATTTTAATATTTTAAAAAATAGTTACTCATTTTAATGCTTTAATAATTTTAATTCAATACCGTACGAACTTTGGTTTTCATCTTAAATTTCTGCTTCAGTCAATTAATCTGAGTAAAACAAATTTCCGTCTCTGCATGAGCCGATAAACAATAGAATGATAGGCAGATTTTTTTTATTTCATTGAGGACCTACTTGCCTTACCAAAAAATAATTATATATAAAAATTTTAGTTCAGTTCTAGGACTAACTTCATACACTTTTAGGTGGTGCAATATTGAATATGGCATAAAATTTGCTACTGCAGCGCCCCTTTCCGGCTGATTTTTTTCAAATTCAGGGAAGACCAACTAGCCATAGCCATACACTTACACAAAAAAATTGGTTAAATTCAATACATGACTTCATATACTTTCGTCGGTACAATATTGAAAATGGCACAAAAATCGCGATTGCAGCGCCCCCTTCCGGCGGATTTTTTTTCAAATTCAGGGAGGACCAATTAGCCATAGTGATACACTTACACAACAAATTTGGTTCAATTCAATGCATAACTTCATATACTTTTGGCCGGTACAATATTGAAAATGGCACAAAAATCGCGATTGCAGCGCCCCCTTTCGGCGGAATATTTCAAGATTGAAGGAGGACCTGCTTGCCACAGCCAAAATTGCCACATTGACAAAAAATTTGGTTCATTTCTATGCCTAACTTCATACACTTTTTGATGGTAGAATGGCGACATACACACAGACAGACAGACATTTTGTAAAAACAGGTTTTTTGGAATCTCTGACCCCTAAAACGTGTAAATCCGTCGAAAACCGGAAGTCGAAAAAAAAATTCTATTACAATACTTTCTTCTATTGAAGATAGAAGAAAGGAAAAAGGAAAATGGAATCATTTGTGCTTGCAATAAACAAACATGAATCACTCATGGTTCCAAATAAACAATAACTGTAACTATAAAAAAATCATATGACTTCACATTTAAGAAGAGAAATCACCAACTAAAATAGTCAAAAATATGTATTACTTATCAATTGTTATAGCAAATATCTAAAGAATACATGTAATGGATAATCTTGCTAGTTTGTCGCGATTAATGCCCGAAGCTCCAATTTTTAGTCGTTAGAAGACACGCCCTCACAAATCATTTTGAAGGATGCCAAATATCCCGATTTTTTCAGAGTGTAGAATTTCTTTTAAAATTTTACATCTTCTCATTTACAAATAGGCATTCTATTTTATTCTTTTTTTTTTTTTCTGTGATATCAATTTAAAAGCGATATCGAACGGGAGATTGTTTGAGACATTTTATTTTATTTTTTTTTTTTTTGGGGGGGGGGGGGAGGGGTTTAATAAGATAATGTTTAAAAGAAATTATGTCATAATGTTTAAATGATCAGCCATGCTGAAGATTCCCAGTTTGAAAGCATAGGTAAAAAATGTAATAATAATAACGAGATGGTTTCTTGGCATTTTAAATGAAATTATTTGAAACGTTTAAAATTTCTGCACGATTAATGAGTTTCATTTATAATACAGTTGATAAATAATAATAAGATTTTCAAATCTTTTAATTTCAGTTTCTTATTGTATTGCAGCTGCCAAAATGCCGTGTGCTTAAAAATTCTTTGAGTAAGTATCCTTTGTGATAAATGATTGACAAAAAGAATTTTTTTATTATTCTAAAGAATAACTATGTTTAAACTAACTTCGTTATGTACACGTTAAAGATTGATAAATACGCATAAATTTAAAGGGATAAAAAAAGGGATATAATCGGAATATGTCTCGAATGAGATTCAATTGTCCGGCTTTTTCTCATCCCTGTTATACTTTCTGTTGTACTGGACTTGGCAATACACAGAAAAATACATGTATTTTTCTTTGATAAATAAAAATTCAACTTAGACTATTTAAGTGGGTGTCTACAGTATTCGCATCGCCTGGAGGACGAAGAACAGTTTTGTATAACTCGACAATATTTAGTTATTACGGTACATAGAATATCTTGTATTATAAATACCGCGGTATTTCGGCGGAAGTTTGATCGATCGTGTGGCTTGCTATTGAATATGGTGAAGAAATAAATCTGGTAATTCGAAATGGCAGATAGAAGCATGTAGACTGTATTCAGAACATGGAACGAGAGCTCTTTTCTCAAGGTTCAGGATTATGTGCCGGTAAATTGTATTTTTCAGCAGGATCATTAGGTCCGTAAACTGATGAAGAAAGGCTATCCTGCTCCCCTTTTTCTAATCCTCATCTAGACTCCATAATCTTTTAATAATACTATCATGTATATTAAATTAATATGTTTTATCTTTGTAAACAAAAGTTATAAGGGATACTTGTTCTTCACTTAGGTTTATATTCATCTGCTATTAAAGTAGAGGAAAAAATAGAAGCTGTGTGTTAGCCCCACCAAAAAATTTCAAAGCCAAAAAATTTCAATTTCGCTTTGACTTTTTCGGTTAATTATGATAAATATCAAAATTGTCAAAATATTAAGACTGGCTCCACACGAATAAAAGCTGCATTTTGCTATGTCCAGCTAAAAGCCTAATCTGAATATAGTAGAAAAATATCTGCAAGGTTAATGGAAATATCTTTTTATTTCTTTATAGGTGCTTGTATAACAGAGGAAAGAAGTTTAAAATACTCTCAAATCGCCATCTTTGTGAAAAATTTCGCTTTTGTTTTTGTTATTTTTAATTAAATTTGAAATTAAGAATTCCAAAAATGCTTTACTTTTGGTTTAGCGATAATTAGAAGCAAAGTTATAGCTTAAAATATAAACTTTTACTCATTAGTTTTTGTGCAATATTAAAATCTTAATTTGCATTTTCCATTGTTTACGATTACAAAAAACCTCATTTCTTGAAAAGTTTTTCAGATATTAAAACAAAATTTGATCATAAGGTTCTGCTCATCTATTGGTAAGTTATGAAGCAAAATGCATCTTTTAAGCACGTAAGTATAAATTTAAGAGCTGTTTTTATTGAAAATAGACATGTATTTAAAAGAAAAATCATGTATTGTATACAAAATTTGCTGTATGTTAATAAATTTAAAAGGTACTTCGAATATTTTTCTTTTTAATACAGGGGAGTAGTTTTCTGATATAGTGAATAGATTTTGTTATACCAGGTTTGGTGTAAACGCAATTTCTTGCTAAAATTTGACTTAATATTGCCTAAATTTGAAAAGTTAATTAAAATTCCATTAAAAGTTTATTTGAATCCATAGTTATATCCTCTGTTTTAACTAAAAACATATGTGTGTGATAAAAATTTCATGTAAAAAAAAAAACGCCACGAAGATAGACACATACTACATCTATCAGAGATTTTAATAATTCATTTTATCACGTTTGAGCCAATTTCTGCTATTCAGAAATTTCGACCGAGATTTTGTCATTAATTGCTTAATAGCATTATTTCCCTAATGCTAATGAGGAGAAAACCGCTTGTTCTGGTTTTAGTTAACTGTGCATTTTTAATGCAAATGTAAACGTATCCTTTTCTGACAAATTTACAGACAGAATAATAATGGTGTTCTAAATATAATTTCGTTTTCGCAGTTGGATTCACATATCGGAATGCGATTTGTATTCCAAGATTTGTCAAAATGTCGCATTTTATGATGAAAGAATAAAATAATTAAAGTTACAAATACTGAAATTACCAATAAATATTAATTTTCGCTGTCAATAAATAACAGTTGTGGTTGGTTGGTTGTATGGATTTTTATGGCGCAAGGTCCCTTTGGGGACATGCTGCGCCAAGACAAAGTCGAAATAAGACTAGCCAGGTGATTTAAAACCAAAAAATAAAATAGCAATGAGATATATTATAAAACCAATTTAAAAGATGCCAAAAACCATAAAAAACTGTTACAAACTGTACCAGTTGCTAAAAAAAGACAAAATATAAACAATGATATGAATGAGTGAAAATTTCATAAAAACAAGATTAAAAATAATGATATGCCATGTCTTGAAATAATTAAAATCAATCAATGAGGATAAAATCGAAAACCTAGAGAAGATGTAACACGTTAAAAACTGTACAAGAAAAGTAATAAAAAACAGTGTATATAATAATGTAAATTGGTTAAAACTCAGATTAATAGAAACTATGAGGTCAATTAGGTTCAAACACTTCAAATATTGTATTGTTATCATCTGCATCAGAGTCATTGCTGTATGACTCTGATTCCATTGCTTCCTCCACATACTGCTTCAAATGCTTGGGATCCTTCACATTTTTTAAGAAAGGGCTGAGAAGAGAGTTTTTACCTCCCTTCCCCACAGTCCTCCACAGTGCAGAAGTTGGTGTTGAAGATATCTTTTGGGTTTGTGGGCAAAGTTTCTGTTTTAAATTCTGTTTTTTGAGACTATTGTTTGTTTGTGAAGTATTTGGACCTGTAGCAGCCTTAGTTCCAACTTTCTGAATATAAGTTTTTTGGCTCGGTTTTGTATTTCGATCAGTATTGGATTTCAATTTAGATGATGATGGACCGGTGGTATTTTTTCCAGATGAATCAGTCACAGTTTCAAGTTTAGTTGATTCCTTAGCTAACAGTTTCTGTCGCCGTTTTTCTAGGTCAAATATTTTCATGGGTTCTGAAGATGGTGCACAACATTCTAATTGAGGATTCCCAGAACATTTACTCAGGAGACAGATATTACGGGATTCTTTGATAGGTGTGTTGGTAGATTGTGTTCTGGCTGAATTATTTGGAGGATATGAGAAATCTGTTTGGGTACTTATGTGTCTAACAGAGTTTGATTGCTGCCTTAGTAAACTGGAGTAGGAAACTCCAACAGATGGAGTTCTGGATTCAACTATTTTACGAGCTTCAGGATAGGGGAGATTTTGAGATATTTTAACAGCCATGATTTCTTTTTCCCGTATCCAGTTAGGACAGGAACGGGAGTAGGCAGAATGATCACCCTTGCAGTTAATGCAGCGTTCCGATTTTTCACATGAATCGCTATCATGGTCGACTTCTGCACAGCGTGCACAGGTAAGAGAACCACGGCAGTTAGTTTTAGTGTGCCCATAACGCTGGCATTTAAAACAGCGGATAGGGTTAGGAATGTAAGGACGGACACGACAGTTCAGGTAAGCAGCTTTAATTCTGGTCGGTAGAGTAGGGCTATTGAATGTTAGAATAACATGTTTTGTAGGAAGGACTTGTCCATTTCGACGGATTGTGATACGGCGTGCATCTATAATATTTTGATCTTTCAAATTCTGTAACAGTTCATCTTTAGTAGAGTATAAAAGATCTGGCTCAGAAATAACACCACGGCTTGTATTTAAAGTTTTATGCATCTGAACATTTACTGAAAAAGTACCTATTGTAGAGCAATTCGAGAGAAGCTGTGACTGTTTAGCTGAAGAAACCTCAACAAGTAAGTCTCCGGATTGCAATTTTTTGAGAGAATGTCCATCTCCCAGATAAGACTGGAAAGTTTTTGCAATAAGGAACGGAGAAGTTTTCTTAAAAGAACTATCTGAGTGGCTATCTGTGCATTTGATTATAAAGAAGCGGGTAAAATTATTCTGTACTATTTGTTGCTCTCCAGTTGGGAGAGAGTTAGAAGGAAATAGAGATTTTCCATCCATAATAGAAAAAAAACAATTCGGACCCCGGCCGCACCACCCACTCCCGAGCCCAACAAGGAGATGCACATTCGTGCACCAGTGCTAACCAGGGTCTATACGGTCACAAGACAATCCTATGTCAGTCTCCACCCTTAACGAGATGACTAGTAATTGCTCGCTCGCTTGATCCCTACAGCCAGTGACAAAAGTCAGCTGACCAGCCGATTGATGCATACGGGACCAATATGCACCTCCCGTCTACCTGAAGCAGAGGCCAAAGCAGTGTGTTGGTTTCCCTCAACTGCCAGGATCCCCCTTTCCAGGGACACGGGTTGCCACGCACGGCCAACATGTGGGTGGTTTACAATTCTCCATGAGTCGATATACAGGATGACATCGGCTCATACAGAATTGCCCTCACCTCCGAAAAGGAAACCACAATGAGAGTGAAACAAAGATAAAAGGAAGACGAGGAGTAAGAGGAAAAGGAAGGGAGAAAGATTACTCAGGTGCCCTGGGGTTGTGAAACCCGTGAATACCTGAAGAAGGTATCCCCCTGGGGGTAATAACAGTTGTGAAAATAAACACATGTTGTATAATCTCATTTTTTAAAAACTTCTTTAATAACGTGGCATTATTAGCACCACCTATTAGTAAAAAATTTACATAACATTTTTTTTTTTTCATTTCCACAAAAATCCCCGACTTTGGCAGTTCTTATGTTGGAAACGCGCCATTAGTTTTGTGAATTTTTATGAATATTTTATAATGTGAAAACGAGCCTATGTGAGAATATGAAATCCAAAATATTAGTTCAGAAAGTATTGGTACGAAATATTTAAGCCTTAGTTCTTAACACTAATTCAAAAAGTGTAGGTATGAAGTATATTACCCAGGCCTTAGTTCATAAACTAGCTCAGAAAATGTTGATACAAAAGTGTATTACCTTAGTTCATAAACTACATGTAGTCATTCCTGATTAATCTAAAATTGTTTAACAATAAATGTGCAATTTTAACACTGCTCAAACACCTCTCATATGTCTTATTTCCTAGCTTTTAGAGGTGGTTTTAATATCAAAAACATCAAGAACTATTGTAGCATTCATTCCAAATTAAGGATGTAATGCAGGATAAGGTATACAGTGATATACGTCGTATACCCTTCTATAGATTATTTTTTTCATGAACTCCATATGGCTTCGATTTATCAAATAATGTCAACCCATGTACTCTCTAGCGAGTACATACCATACACTACGAATATACCGCTAGATTTTTTTTTCCATTTCTCTTCATTGAAGAAGAATAAACAAAGATCAATAAATAAAACATTTAGTGTGGGCCATTTTCAAATTTTGCTTACATATGCTGTCCCAGAGTAAAAAGAAGAAAATTCAAACATAAATTAATATTTAAAGTTTGATTTTGAGCTACGCATAGCTAAAGAAGATTATATTGAACATTTCTAACATGAAAAATGAAAAAAAAAACAATAAAATATTTTGAGATATAAATCTTTAAAATTTTGAATCTAAGCAAAAATGCCTGTTCGATTTCAAGTTTTATGTTTTTAACTGTGTTTTTTTTTTAAACTTGAGCTAACTTTTTTAAATAAAAAGGTTTAATTATTTTAAATATGAACTGTTAATGTTCTATATCAATGAAAACAATTATTACAAGATATTTTCTTTAATAAATTACCAGAAATCTTTTGTCCCTCACTTTTTGTCAAGTCCGATACCTTGTGATTATTTTAGTCAAAATAGGTTTCGAATGCTGCCTATAGTTAGCAGAAAATATTCGGCAATATACAGGGTTTGTCCGGAAAATAATAGGACTGAGTCGATTTGAAAACATTTATTGAGCCAATCATTACAATTCTTTAAAAACTTTCAAAATAGGCTCCTTCTGCGTCAATGCAGCGCTGCCAGCGCGATTTCCAAGCATTGAAGGCGTCACGGAAGGCATTCTCTGGAATAGCTTTGAGAGCTGCGGTGCATGCTGCTTGGATCCCCTCTGTCGTCTCAAAATGCTTGCCTTTCGTCGGCCTTTTCAGGCGAGGAAACAAAAAAAGGTCTGGGGGAGAAACATCGGGACTGTAGGGCGACTGCGGAAGCGTTGGGATGCTGGCCTTGGTCAGGTAGCTGTTCACAAGAAAGGCGGTGTGAACCGCACACACCTTGCGCATGTTCAAATGCTCCCTCACAATATCATAAACCACAAATTTTGGTAAATTTACCATCTGGGCAGTTAAACAAATACTTAGTCGACGGTCTGAGTTCAAAACTTTGCGCACACGTGTCACATGGTCGGTGTTTGTCGAAGTCGAAGGTCTTCCAGAACGATTTTCATCGGCGACCTCTTCCCGGCTCACCAAAATGGCCTGGTGCCACCGAAACACACCACGTCTTGCTAAAGCAACATTTGGGTAAGCCTGCTTGATCATATCAAACGTCTCTGTCGCAGATTTACCCAGTTTCACACAGAATTTTAATCGCATAACTCTGCTCTAACGAACGCTGCATTTTTCGGTTTGCACCACTCACAGAATCACGTCGCGCGAAAATGCCTGTCCTGACTCTCCAGGTGTTCGGAGACAAATGAACGTTCGTTAGCTAGGAGCGCCCTCTACCAAATCCAGTCGGTACGCGCACGCTCCGAAGTACAGTCGCGGCGGAAGAAAATCAGTCCTAATACTTTCCGGGCAAACCCTGTAGTTAAACTATTCACGCAACTATTACTTGCCACTTTTTACTCTTCAATTGTGAAGCAATGTAATAGTGGCAAGAATAAGCTTTTATCAAGGTTGGACTTTTTTCATTGTCAACTCTGTTACCGTAAATTTTAATATTAAAATAATGATTTTTGTAATTTTGTAATTAAATATTGTTTACTAAATAGTTTCAGAAGATATCTGTATTATTATCTAAGTTAGAAATTATACAAGCTAGTTCATTTCTAATAGTTTTATTTGGAATGTCAAGTCCTTTACCATGAAATGTAAGCGATGAAATGTAAGCTGCTAAGTAAGTTTACTAAAAGTTTCAGAAGGTATGTAAATTATTATCTAAGTTAGAATATATAAGGTAGTCTGGTGTAATAACGCCAGGCGGGGTAATAACACCTAGTGCTAATTTTACGCATAATTGTGAAATAATCCGGTAAATGACACCCATGCTCTGTGCGCAGAAAGGCTCTGAGTCATATAAAACACAAACATCAGCTTAAAGTTATCAGCTTATTAATTTTTCAGGCTTTATCGATTTTAGAAGCAACTAAAATTAACGCTTGATGTAAAATTTGTGAAACAAGTTATGTGATGTGCATAATTAGCAGGAAATACTTTGTTTATTATATAAATTTGTTGTGCATTTCATATACTTTCAAAATGTTGTAGAAGATTTTGAATATGTTCGCGAGATAGTTTGTAGTTTTAAAATGTACTGCGCAGTAAGTATATCGGGGTATTAACGCCATTCCTTGGCGTTATTACCCCGGTTGATTCCTTACAGAGGTGGAACTACATCAGAAGAGGGTTTATCTTTTGCTTTATGTATGAGATTTATGCATGAGACAGATTTCTTGTCATTGTTGAAATGGATAGATTACGGGAATCCCAACACTCAAAACTGATCTCTCTCTCTCTCTTTATTTTACCAAATGTAAAAACAATTTTAAACTCTAATAAATAAAACGATATCAAAATGTTTTCGACATTTTAATTCTAACATTTTTAAAATCACATTTCTATTAAATTCCGATTTGATAGTTCAATTGAATTATAAATTTTAACTGTCCGCTTACTCAAATTCTGTTTTTCAAGATTTTACAAATTTAACCTTTAACTGACTGAAATTGTAACACAGCTACTGTAAAGCGATCTTTAAGACGCAAGATCAAAAGATTAATAAAAGGCATGATTAACTCATAGGATGGTGTTTTTGTACTAAACATTTTGTACAATATTATTATAATTAACATTCATCTATTTAAAAGTGTCTGGTAATAGTAATAAAGTTCCAAATGAAACAAAATTTTGGTAATGTTTGTAGTTAAACTGAAAATTAGAAGTTAAGGTATAAAAAATTGAAATATCAGGGGTCTTTGACACCGTAACATTACTTAAAGGTTAAAAGGCGATCAATGATTAAAACTCATAGAGTACTGTTTCTGCACTAAACTTTTTGTACAGAATTAATTCGAATTAAATTTAATCTGTTCAAATATTTCTAACAACTTTATGGGGGACTCAAAACGAACAAGAATTTCAGTTGTACCTATAGTTAAACTAGAAATTACAAGTTAAACTCACACAATTGGAAGAAAAAAAAAAGTTTAGTGAGATTGCAAACAGTAGTTAAGGGTTAATTTTGTTGCTAATATAGAGATAATGAACTATGACAATATGAATTATGTATAAAATTTAATAAAGGATCTCACAGGGATATTGATTTTTATCAAAAATCTTATTTAATTAAATAAAAATACAAATTCATTAAAGCATGTTTTATATAATGCTGACATTTTAACTTTAGGTTTCTGCGAATTCAAATTAATGTGAAGTTTACGAGTTAAAAGTGTTTACAAGAACTTCTATAGCAGTGTTAACAAAAATATTTATTACACATAACTCTAGATATTTTAAAATTTCTCATGGTAAAAATAGTACATTAAAAATTGTTAAAGCCGTGTAATGTTTTTATAACTATATTTAAGCGGGACCTTTTTAAGCAAAGAGAAGCTCAGGGTGTTATATTCTGTAGAGATCCCCCTCTCTCCTTTTTCTTTCACTTTCACACAAAAAAAACTGAATACCTTCTTATCGCATAGAATTCATACATTCAAACTTAAATACTGATTTAGATAAATATACAGTTAAAATGGTGCAATGTGTCTATTAATTTTATTTAAGCGTTACTTTTTAAGCAAAAAGAAGCCCAGAGTCTGATATTGTTTTGCCTCCCCCCCCCCTTTCCAGTACTTCTTTTTCTTATACTTTCACAAAAAATTCAACATTTTATATCGCTTAGAATGCAATTTTTTCAATTTCTAGGATTGTAGAGTTTTTGTTTTTAGAATTTGGTAATCTACATGGGATTACATCATCTTATTTTATAGTTTTGTTTGCATGGCATTATTACCCACATAGGTGGGTAATAACGCAAAATAGCATTGGTCAACAAATTACACCATTACAGTTTATGAATAGATATCTGTTAAATATTTTTTTTTACATGCACAGTCAATGAGTTGCTGTATCAAATCCTATATTTGTTTGAAAAATACAATCTAAAACTAAGCCGTAAAAATTGGTAGAACCTTAACGTGGCGTTATTACCTCAGGCAAAGCAAGCTACAAGCTAGTTTATTCTAATATTTTTTTTTTTTTTATAGTTTTATTTGAAATGCCAAATCCGTTACTTGTCAAGTCCGTTACCATGAAATGTAAGCGAATGGTGAAAATGGCCCAAGTCACTCACTACTGATTTCACTAAACGCTTTATTACTTTCTTCTATCTTTACAAGAAAAAAGTACTGAATTCGTGAAAAATTTCGACTTCCGGTTTTTGATTCATTTATATATTTTAAAAGGTCCTGAACACGACTTGATTTTCTTTTTTTTTTAGAAAATATTTGTCTGTGAGTCTGTCTGTTACTCTGTGAGTCTGTATGTGACAAAAATTTTGTGGGCGCTCTACCTCAAGAATTAATGCACGGAATTTCACAAAACTTCAGATTTAGTTATACCTTGATAAAAACTGGAGCTGATTAGTTTTTAGTGTGCATTGCTCGACAGGTGTCGCTGCTATACTGCATTATTCACAATTCCCACAGTAGCGCGTTTTATCTCAAGAACTAATGCACGGGTTTTCATAGCAATTTAGATTCAGTTAGTCCTTGATATAATTTGGGAGTGATTACTCTTTGGTGCAAATCGCTTAAGAAGTGCTGCTGCTCTGCTGCGTTATTCATGATTATCGCAATAGTTGCGTCTCAAGAATTAATACACGAATTTTATTTAAACTTCAGATTCGACTAATCCTTGATATCGATTAGTATTGTTTAGTTTTTGATGTAAATAACCCTACAAGTGGCACTGCTATACTCCATTTTAATTTTTGGTTAACATCACTTAACAGGTAGCACTGTTTTGCAGAATTTTTAAAGATTTTCGCAATAGCTTTATTTCGGAAACTAATGCTCGGTTTTTCATCTTTAGATTCAATTGGAAGTTGAAATAAGTTGTTGCTGACTAGATTTTGGTTTACATCACCTAAACGGTAGCATTGTATACTGCTTTTTTCAGGAAGTATTAACATGTATGAGATAGAAAAACGTTTAGGGATTGCCACTTCTGACTTGTTTTTACTTTTTTCTATGGTTACAAGAAGAAAGTAATGGATGCGGAAAAAAATTCCATTTCTGCTTTCGATAGATTTATGGGTTTTAGAAGGTCCAGAGTACGATTTGGTATTTTTTAGAAATTGTCTGTGAGTCTGTTTGCCACTGTGTCACTCTATGAGTCTGTAGGTGACAAACATATGTGGGTGCTCTATCCCAAGAACTAATGCATGGAATTTGGCGAAACTTTAGATTCAGTTAGACATTAATAAAAATTGGTGCTGATTAGTTTGTGGTGTAAATCGCCCAACAGGTGGTGCTGATATGCTGCATTAGTCACGATTTTCATAACAGCTCTATCTCAAGAACTAATGCATCGATTTTCAACTTCAGATTTTGTTAGTACTTTATATAATTTGGTGTTGTTTACTTTTTGATGCAAATACCTTCAACAGGTGGCACTGTTATGCTGCATTATTCATGATTATCACAATAGCTCTATTTCAAGAACTAATGCACGAATTTTCATCAAATTTCAGTTACTGTTAGTCCCTGATATAAATTAGTACTTTTTAGTTTTTGGTATAAATCAACCTATAGATACTATGCTGCATTTTTCAGGAATTTGACAATAGTTCTATCGCAAGAACTAAAGCGTCAATATTCACGAAATTTCAGATTCAACTAGTCCATGATAAAAATTGGTCCTGATTGGTTTTTGGTGTAAATCGCCTGACGAGTAGCACTGCTATCTAGAATTTTTCATGATTTCCGCAATAGCTCAATCTCAAAAATTAGTTCACGGTTTTTCATCGAACTTCAAATTCTGTTAGAAATTGTCATAAGCTGTTGCTGATTAGATTTTGGTGTAAATCACGTAACCGGTAACGCTGATATGCTCCATTTTTTAGGAAGAATTAATATGTATAAGATAAAAGAAAGTTTTGCATTGCCACATCTGACTAGATTGTATTTATAATTATTAGAAAATGTTTTAAAAAAATACAGATATTTCTTGCAGATTACAGATATTTTGTACTATTACATTAATTATTTTTATATTATTGTAGCATTTTTGAACCAACTGCTTTATCCAGTGGTCACGTCAAATGTATATGTCTTGAAATAGAATTTTTATTTAATAAAAAAAAAAATGTATACTACACAAAAATAAAAAATAACCTATATGTTAATGAAAAAAAAAATGTTGCAATTATGCTTTTATGAGACACATATATTATAAACACGAGAATAATCTTGATCATTTCGTAGCGTGTTAAATAATTATTTTTTTTTCTTATTCTGTTCTATTTTATAAGGGCTACTACTTCAGATTTAAGAAAAATCGGTTTTTAATAGTCATTTCGCTTTTCTCAAAACATTTTTCACATTTTATATTTATCATTTCACATCTACTTTCATGTTCAATGTCAAATGATTTCTCAAACAAACATCGATAACTTTGAACGTATGCTTATCTTTTCATTCATGCGTGTAACAAACTGTTTCTGTTTAAATTTTTTGACATCTGCATATTTAACATAAAATCTCAATTCTATTTGAAAATTTAAACAAAATTTTTAAAAAATGTTTGAAAAACTTCTCAAAATATACAAATATTAAAAAGATTCACTTTTATTATCGAAATTTAACTCATCATTTACCAGGTGTTCTCTTGTTTTTTACCATGCCCTTGAACCTCATCTATATATCGGAAACGCCTACAATTCCCCCCCCCCCCCCAAATACAACGATATTCAAGCCTCAGGCTGATGTTTCAACATATTTGCGTTTCTTCCTGAATTTTGTTATGATTAACCACTTAAAGGTCGTTTTCGCAGCTTTTCTACGCCGCAATAAGAGATCTGGAGCACTGGGCAGTGCTACTAAAAAAGTGACCTTCAGCTGTGGAAATTCAAACCACATACCTCTTAAAGAAGCGTGGTCCAGCATCTTGATGCTTTTATATTGAAATGAAAAGTTAGTGAAATACAAAAGAGCAAGGTCGTGATAGTAGGTAAATGGGCCTACGTAAACCATGATGTGAACACAGAACTTGAAAAGGAAATTACAAAACGATCGCCACCTGATAAAAACTTCCACTGTATTCTCTGAGACAGCCAAATTTGGATCACTTTATCTCTCAAGAAATTTATGATGTCATATTTCCATGAGAGTTATAATTCCGTACTAAGAAGAATGTAACATATCGCTACATAGAATCAAACAAGGATAAGTTTGGATACATACCACACCCGCTATTCTCAGTTATGAAAAAGGTAAAGTTTGTGTTGATTGATGTTTTAAGCCACCAGCACA
Organism: Maratus speculifer; assembly: GCA_964019185.1. Classification (NCBI taxonomy): domain Eukaryota; kingdom Metazoa; phylum Arthropoda; class Arachnida; order Araneae; family Salticidae; genus Maratus; species Maratus speculifer. The sequence goes on from OZ025299.1 coordinate 81,849,571, forward strand.
CGCGCTGGGATAAAATCTACCCCAAGAACATTTTTTCTTCGAAAAAAAAGGATAATTTTTTTAAGGCTGCTTCTGACCTTTCAAAGTCAAGGTCGAGAGGGGATGGGTGCTGGAATGTCTTTTCTTTGTTTACTAGGAGAGCGAAAATATGGTTCATGGGATAAAAACATTCCGCGCGTGTACAGATGTTTAATTTCGATACGATCATTTCTTATAAGATAATACTCATTAAATAATTTTAATGAATCAGTAAGGTAAAAGCTACTTATATATATATTGATGAAAGGTTATTAAATGTAATTAATATCCATTTTGGGAAGAAAAAAATATTTTAAAGAGTAAAACAAACCATATGCATTTTTTCTGGGAAAACGGGATTTTTACAGAAATCGCTATAAAAACTGAAAATAAATTTAAAAAGCATGATTTTTTCCCTAAAAAGAAGAAGCATTGATGCATTTTATAATACAGAACAAGCAATATTTTCCCCTATACCATTATGTAATGGAATACTTTTCTATGGCCCTGTAAATTAATAACAAACATTCTTTGCACCACAGATTCCACAGAATGAATAGTGTAGTATATACTTCGTAGATGCATATCAATTTCATTATGTTCGAAAGAGTGTAACACCATTAAAATGTACTTGAAACTTTTTCCCTATTGACCGTAATGTAACGGAATACTTTTGACTGTCCCTGTAATTGAACTATAGATCTGATTTTCAGAAAATTTTAAATGATTCGATAAAATTATGTGACAATTATATATTTTAAATTTCAAACGATTCTGTCGGATAGTTTTTGCGTTGTTATACGCCGACAGACGGACGGACTGAACGAAACTATTGGTGCTATGTATTTACCGAATTACGAATGTCCCTAAAAAGTCTCAATTTACGTTCATTAATCGTAAAATGAATAAATTATATATTCCAATAAACATTAAATACATGCTAAAAATAATTTAATTTCTTAAAAGACATCAGACATAAATAAAAATTAAATAAAAATATGGACACGTTTCGATTGATTCACTCAGTCATCACCTAAATACATAAAAATCACAAATACTGTACTTTATAGTAGTAAACTAATATTACTCGCTAAATCGCGGGACGTCCATTTAAGCAATCTTGAAATCCAATTAGAAATTAAACTCCGAATTATATTCGCAAATGTAGAGATTCCGGTAGTCAACGATATCCGTGTTAGTGTTTATGAGAAAAGAAAAAAATAGAAAGACCGAAAGAATTTAAAGATACCAATCACAAAAGTTTACTATTTCAAACAAACAACAAACAGAAAATAAAAGAAGCACGTTCAAGAAATTTAAAACTATTTCCTCTTTTAGTTTTGGAGACACTGACTGTTTGAGTGGTATATAGAGTTATTCAGTTTCTACAGTTCAATGTCGGACACGGTCATCTATCTAATGTGTCCTTTGAATTGTGATTTCAAGCATTTATTTTTTTTTTATGTCTGTATTTAGTATAACCATTCATCATTAAATGTTGTTTATTTATAAGTCTTTGCTTTCATTTCAAAAACATTATTAAGGGATTATATATACAGGGTGTCCGAAAAGTCTGGAAACGGTCGAATAACTCGAGAAATACATATGAGATTGAAAAACGCAAATATACGTGTTAAATATTTTTAAATAAGCTACTCAGTGATACCAAATTTGACCTTCGTAACCGACCCCCTGGGGGTCAGAGAAGGTCCAACTTTGAAATCTTAAATTATAACCCCCATTTTTTATTGCAGATTCGGATTCTACGGACAAAAATACGTAACTTTTGTATTTGATGTTTATTTCGAATCCTCGTTTATCACGGTGTAATTGAGCATATTAAATCGATACATATTTCGGCTTTTCCAACGGGATTTTCCCTAATCGAAACTAATTTGGGAGAATTTATGACATCAAATTCCTCGTCTTTTGCAATAATAGCGTTTCCTGAAAATCACCCGTGCCGATTATTTCGGTAGTGCTACACAGTTAAAAATTTGATCCATTTGCTGTAGCGTCACTCCACAGCTTTTATAGAATATCTCTTTCATGACGAATGAGAATGTTCCATAACACAGTAAAGTACACTGTAAAAAAATTGACCCTTTTGCTGCATCGTCACTCCACCGCTTTTATAGAAAATGATTACTTTACTGTGTTATGGAGCATTCTCATTGGTCACAAAAGAGATATTCTATAATAGCTGTGGAGTGACGCTGCAACAAATGGGTCAAATTTTTAACAGTGTAGCACTATTGAAATAATCGCCACGGGTGATTTTCAGGAAACGCTATTCCTACAAAAGACGAGGAATTTGACGTCAAAAATTCTGCCCAATCAGTTTCGATTAGGGAAAATCCCGTTGGAAAAGCGGGAATATGTATCGATTTAATATGCTCGATTACACCGTGATAAACGAAGATTTGAAATAAATATCAAATACAAAAGTTACGTATTTTTGTCCGTAGAATCCGAATCTGCAATAAAAAATGGGGGTTATAATTTAAGATTTCAAAGTTGGACCCCCTCTGACCCCCAGGGGGTCGGTTTCGAAAGTCAAATTTGGTATCACAGAGTAGCTTATTTAAAAATATTTAACACGTATATTTACGTTTTTCAATCTCATATGTATTTCTCGAGTTATTCAGCCGTTTCCAGACTTTTCGGAAACCCTGTATATGTATATTTATATTCATATTTATAAATTAGTGTAAGAATGCTGTAGTTAATCCCTGTGTAATTAAATAATTACAGTAGTAGAGTACGGGCGTAGCTTTTGGTGGCTATACCCACTTTACTATCATTATTATTGTATGCTAAATTTGGCTTTGTTTAATTGTATAATGTTCAATGATTTAATAAAGGGAAATTTTCTATATAATAGTGTTGGTAGTAAAATGATTGAGTAGAGTTATGTAGCCTAATGTAGTAGAGTGTAAATAACCTCTTCGGCACGAGCGGCTTTCTCAGAATTTTTATCATCGCTTTTCAAAACAGAAAATTTTTCCTAATTTAATCGAAAAATGCCCTGATTAAGTAAGACAAACTTTTAATAAAAAATAACTAGTAGTGGGAATAATGACGGATTCAGAGCACCTTATGGGGCACGTATACGTGATGCTCGTCCCCAAGGGTGTTTATTTATTTATTTTTCAAATATTATTATAGCTATGACGTTAATAACCAAGTAAGTAAAAATGTTCATACTGATAATTACGTATTTTATGTAGTTTTGTAATTACAACTGTCTTTTATTGCAGAGATTACGCCAAGTTTATGAAATTTTAAGATGTGTATGCCACGTCCCTACATTCCTTAAAACTTCATAGGAGTATTGAAACACTATTTTAGATTAGCAGTTTTCACCTAATATTTTTTTTCTTCAGATTAAAATATTTTTTGTTGCGATTAATCGACAGTTTGTAATATTTTTCTGAGATTAAATAAGACGAATATATGTCAACGTCCTTAAAATATGTTTGGTTTACTCTTAATGTTTAAAGTAAAGATTTATTTTATATTATAGTGATGTAGAATATTTAAAAAATTCATGATCTTCATTGTTCAAAACCATGCACTAAAAAATGAAATTTCTGGAGAATAACTCTTTTTTTTTATGATAAACTGCGTATTACGAAAAATATATGAGTAAAATTTAATCCTATACCGTAAAAAAAAAAAAAAAAAAAAAAAAATCTGACAGAAAGAAACAGCCAATTTCGACGTCAAACCGACGAGAAACCGCTTGTTTTCTAGAAAATATCTGTAATATTTTCATTAAAACAGTTTTTGTTTTCAGTAAAAAATTATAAATTTTTTTCCTGTAAAATTACAAAATTAATATTTTTTACAGCAAAAAGCTGTTTCTTTTCTGAAAGATTGTTTTCTGTAAAAAATAGAATCTTTTTCTATAAAAGTAACAAGTTTTTTTTTCTTACAGCGTAAGAATTTTTGAATTTTGGGTAAAGCTACCACAGAAGGAGTAATTTCCATTTTCTTTGCATATATTTGCAAATAGCTCTGTATATTCAACCGAGCCCAATGATATTAAACTAGTCGGATGTGGCAATCCCGAACCTTTCTTCTTCTATCTCATACACGTTAATACTTCCTGAAAAAATTAAACATTGCAACGTCACTGGTTAGGTAATTTACACCAAAATCTAATCATCAACAACTTATTTCAATTTCGAACCGAATCTGAACTTTGATGAAAATTTGTATATTAGTATTTGAAAATGAATCATCACAGAAATCCTAAATAAACTGGATAGAAGCGCTACCTGTTGAGCGACTTTTTCTAAAAACTAAAGCGTACTAATTTGTATCAAGGACTAACTGAATTTGTAGTTTGAGGGAAATTCGTGCTTTAGTTCCTGAGATAAAACTATTGCGGTAATTATGAATAATGCAGCATAGCAGTGTCACCTCTTGAACAATTAACTCCAAAAACTAAAGAATACTCATTTATATATGGGACTAAGAGAATCTGAAATTTGATGAAAATGCGTGCATTAGATCCTGAGATTGGGCTATTGCGTAATCCTGAATAATGCGGCATAGCAGCAACACCCGTGGAGCGATTTACTCCAAAAACTAAAGAATATTAATTTATATCAGGGACTAACTGAATCTGAAATTTGATGAAAATTCGTGCATTAGTTCGTGAGATAGAGCTATTACGACAATCATGAATAATGCCATATAGTAGCGCCACCTGTGAGACAATTTTTCACCAAAACGTAATAAAAACCATATTATGACAAGTGTTAACGGAATCTGAAGTTTTATGAAAATCCGTCCATTAGTCCTTGAGATCTAGCTATTGTAGAAATCCTGAAAAAAGCAGCACAGCAGCGCCATCTGTTGGGCGATATACACCAAAAACTAATCAGATCCAGTTTATATCAAGGTCTAACTGAATTTAAAATTTGTGAAATTACATACATTAGTTCTTGAAATAGTGCCCCCACAAAATTTATGTCACATACAGATAAACTGACAGACTGACCGGAATTCGAAAATTTTCATGAATCCAATACTTTCTTCTTGTAAAGATAGAAGTAAGTAAAAATGAGAGAAACGTTTTGTAATATTAATTATACAATGATTAATTTTATTTTCTATTTTGAAAAAACGCTGCCGATTTATTTCACATTTTTATTGAAATTAACATTTTGCATCATCCTGCGTCACATTTTAGGAACATACCCGAAAGTCGACGTTGCTTATACAGCGTACTTTAAATGTCGATTTTATTTATAGCTGCTATCTTCAAACATACCCCACTATTAAAAATTTTGCCCTAGTTTGAACCAAATTTTGGTTCTCAGTAGCTGCTATCATAAAATGGTGAAATCTCGTACCAAAATTTGGAGCTTTCTATTTGAACCTCGTTCCAACTATTGGAACTATGTACAACAGGAGCTCCAAATATTGGTTCAAGATTTCACCATCTTACAATGCTAGCTATTGAGAACCAAAATTTGGTTCAAACTAGGACAAGATTTTTAACGGTGCAGTTAAGTGAAATGGTCATACTGAGGCATGGCGATACTGAGTTAATTTATCATGAGCATTATTTATCAATTGAATAGTCTTGTGTTGTTATTGCTAAAATGAACTTTAATTGCTAAAATTTTGTTAAACTGAAGACGGAAGGCGTGCAAAAATGGAAAATTGACAATATTTATAAGAAATATGTAATTTTCTTTTTATTGCAGATGTAAAAAAACACTTTTCAGTCAAAATTTTTAGGTCCTAATTTTTATAGTTAGTTTTTACATGCTTAAAATGATATATTTTAACATTTTATTGCACCATTCTAACATTCAAATGATGTACAGTGAAACTCGTGTAAGATGCTCCCATTTAGTATACGATCCCGCTTAAGATACAAATTATCTGTGGTCCCCTGAAAAAGAAACCTGTGTAAAGTTACCTGGATAAGGTACCTTCCCACTTAAGATACGAAATATCTTCGATCCCTTAATTCGTAACTTAAACGAGTTTCACAGTATTTTTTTTTTTTTTTTTTTTTTTTCAAATCGGAGTTATTAAGTCACAAAGATTTAATTTGGTTTTTCCATTTAAAGATGAAATTTTCACTGACTTCCTGATATGCTAGAATTATATAAAAAAAAGTCTGTTCACAAATGTGTTTTCGATGACAATACAACATTTTTAAATTATAAATTAATAAATTAATTTTAGGCCAATTTTTCGTTAGTTCGTCACAGATGATAAGTCACCAGATAACTTTTGTGGTTATTGCGTTAACGAGTTGCAAAAAACAGTATGTCTTGATTTTTTTCTTATAATTTATTACTTTTCTTTCAATGAGTCGTTTCCGAATTCAAAACATGCATTTGAATCCAATTGCTGGAAAAATTTCAAAGGATTCAAGTGTATATTTTTCATTTTATAAAAACCTTTAGCTTGTGCATAAATTTTTGCTCCGTATTATTTCATTGTGACTTCTATTGCCATCAAAGTTATACGCAGTTACATTTACAGAATCCTAAATCGCACTACGTTGGAGTGTGTAGCTGTTATACCGAAGTGTAGGGTCCCCGGTTTAAATTTTGCACTGAGTTTCGCAAAATTACACTACATGATACTATAAACTTTAACTTTAATACAATACAGACCCTTCAGTTATGTCATACGTAGTTCATTTTTCAGTTCTGGACATTAACTTGTTTTGAAAAGACTCGCAAAAGTAGTTAAAAATTCAAGGTTAAGATTTCCGTAAAATACATCTTTCTGTAAGTGATTGTATATGTGAAAACCTTGTACAACTAGAAACCATATTTAAAATGAATTATTAATTTAAAATCGCTGTATTTTTTAGGTTACATTTTTAAGTCATCGGTATGTCGATACTTCAGTGACATATCAATGCGTTTAAAACTGAGACACATTTTGAAGCTGGTGTATAAAAAATTCGATGCCTAAAATAGCTTTCGTTTGTTATATAGTTTTTATTGCAAGCAAAATGTGAAATAGATTCGAATTTTAAACAGATAGAAATCTTGAAATTTTCTAGTGTATTAAAAACACTCATGAATTCTTAATATAATACGATGTTATTTTTTACAACTTTAGATGACATAAGCAGCGAAGCTCTTTCCATTATCTACGTATTGACTGATTGATATGTTGTTACAATTTTTGTTAGTTATTACCCTTTTTTAGTTGCGGTCATAAATATATCAATACGTAGCACCTATAATCGTCTGTCCGTTTGTCCACAGACACACAGTCTGTAAACAAGACAGTGGAATTAAGACAGTGTAAAAGCGCAAAAATTATCCAACCGAATGATTTCAACATTACAATCGTTGTAGAACTTTGTCGAGTATTTTAAAATTTTATGAAAATTGAATGAAAACTAAAAAAGGTATTAATAAAAGTTTTCTTCATTCTGTTATATCCTACCATACGTAATTAATTCAATGATCTCCCATGATAGGTTATGCCTCTAGATTGCCATGGTGATTACGTCCTTTTTAAGATGTAGTACTATTATTTCCGTATTACTGAATTTAATATATATATTCGTAATAAATTTTGCATTTAAGCATTTTTGCACAAGAGTTCAAAAGCTATTATATCAATATCAGAATATATATAAAACTAATAATAGTAAGAACACACCTCATTTGCAACGTTTGACGTATATTTTCCGACTTGTATCTTTTAAAAAACAATGTAGAATCTACAAAACGTTTCTTACATGCTGTCTTTATTAAAGAGAAAATCCTGCTACCGTAAAAATTCTTGGAGCATGACGATGTTTGGTTATGTTACTATAATTGATTCTGTGATAATGTTTTCTTGCAAAAACAAACATTGTAGCAAGATGACATTTTTGACTGCTGCATGACCTTCATTGATTACTTTAAATTCATTATTTTTAATGACAGTTGGCTAACTTTAACAGTTGGTTTAAAATGAAACTACACATTGATGATCATTCCAATAAAGTTAAACCATTCTGTTATTAGAGGAGAAAATAAATGAAACGGTAGAAAAACTCTTATTTTTTAGCACTTTCCAACAAAGTTAAAAAGTGCTTATGCATTCGGTTTGTCTGTCCGTCTGTCCGTCTGTCCGTTTGGCCGTCTATCCGTCTGGCCGTCTGTCCGTCTGTCCGCGCTCTAACTCCCGTAAATATACTCGGATTGCTATGAAATTTTTATACATTATTGAAGTTTACCCTAGCACGAACCCTATTGAAAATGAAGTATCTACCATGATTAGTTTATCTACAGAGAGAATCAAAAGTTTCCCATTACATTACGGCCTATGGGGGAAAATCGTTAATATACTCGGATCGCCATGAAATTTTAGGACGTTATTGACGTTTACCCTAGCACAAGTCCTATTGAAAATGAAGTTTCTACCATGATTAGTTTATGTACAGGGCGAATCAAAAGTTTTCCATTACATTACGGCCCATGGGGAAAAATCGTTAATATATTGGATAGATTGGATATACTCGGATTGCCATGAAATTTTAGGACGTTAATGACATTTACCCTAGCACAAGTCCTATCGAAAATGAAGTTTCTACCATGATTAGTTTATCTACAGGGCGAATCAAAAGTTTGCTATTACATTACGGCCTATGGGGAAAAATCGTTTCAAAGGAATTTTAAAGATGTTATACCCTGTCAAACATATTGAAATATGCATTCTATAAAATATAAGGTGAAAATGTAGCTATTATTCATTTACAGGGCCACACAAAAGAATTTCATTAGATAATGGTAAAAGGAGGAATTGTATGTGACATATTTTAAATATATTAAGCTTTTTCGCGTATAATAAAATTGATATATGTCACTGAATCTTAATATAAATTATACGCTACTGTCTTGCATAATATGAAGTACATAGCATTTACAGGGCCATACAAAAGATTTCAAATAGTATATTCTTTCCGAAGTACCGTATATGTATCCGATGATGAAATGCATTTTAATTATGATATTCGCGTTTATATTTCGCTAAATATATGCACATTATATGGTGTGTATAAATGTTATAGTTGATATACAGGGCTACCCAAAAGAGCTCACCAACGTTACTGAATATGAGCGTAAATTATTTAAACGTGGTTCTTAAATAAGCTATGCATTTTTACGCTGAGATGCATTCAATTTACTGAGAAATGTTTGCAGAATATAGATAAAAGGATATACAGGGCCACGCAAAGAATTCGGTACATGGACGCCTATGAATGATGATTTATGACAGTGTGATTTCAGTTGTTTTAAAAGTGTTTTAGTTTACAATAAATTTTAGCCTAATGCTGACGTGTAATAAAGGTACAGTGTAAACTACAGAGCTGAACAAAAGTATTCAAGTATGTTTCCATCTAATGTATGAATTGCTGAAAAAGAAATTACAAGCTACTGGGTATTTTCTTGCTAAGCTAAATTTTCCCATTATATGAAGTGATATATGAAATACAGGGCTGTTCTAATGTACTGGAATACATATTTGGGTATATTTGGCTATGCACTATTATTTCCCTAAATAACAACTTTTGTTAAAGATTTCATTAAGTGTTGAAAAGTGCTTCATAATCTATGCTTAACGCATGATTTTTCTTACTTGTTGAAATCTGACAATGTGAATAAGCTGAAATCCCAAATTTTTAAAATAACCTCTTGGCTGATTTTCAACTTTTCACTCATAAGAAGGAAAAAAAGTTAACAAAATCGGCGCATCCGATAGAAAATTATGGGACAGTATATAAAGTTTCAGAGATGGTCATATTTGAAAAGCTTAGTGGAAGAACATGTTAACACTAGAAGCGCGGCGACGGGTCATTTTGACCCGTATCATATGGAAAGATGTCGATTCGAACCAGAAAACTCTTAGCAAAATCAGCTAAATATATGCTGCACAAAAATATTTTCCATAAATAAATTAAACAGTTCTAAATGAAAATTCCGGTGAGAAATATTTTTATAAAACTTGAATTAAATTTCCCGCGGTTCTAGTGTTAAGGGAAAAAATTATACATTTGAAGAAATTTGAAGTGAAAGTTTTTGTTGTAAATCTTGATGATTTATTTTCTGTTTGATATCATGTGTTTAAAATATTAAATTGTGTGGTACTAAATATACTTAAAAAATAATAATAAATAATCATACTTAAGGACCACAGAAGCCAAAGAGTGTAAGTGATAAAACTGAAAGAAAGTGAACTAAGTGCGCAGACGACCTTGAAAAATGCTTGTTTCTTTTCTGATAAATAAATATAAGTGACTTTCTTATTATTTGCTGCATTACAGAGATAAACCACTTTTTTCGAAAAATAATCAGTATTGATTAATCATAAATTTAAAAAAGATTGTACTTTTTTACAGTTATTGAAATAAGAGTTCAAAGATCACAATGAAACAGGCCGCAATTTCCTATTTGAATTCAGTCACTTATTATTGAATGAGTCTTTGGTGGAAATTTACATCTTGTTATTAAATCAAATTATACAAATAACTACTTAAAAGGTGTTGCAAAAATATAGATATTATTTATTTATTTTACCTGAGATCTTTCGAATGCCCACGCATTCATTATCAAAGGAACATAAAAGAAGATAATTGATTTGAAATAGAAAACATCAAAACAAACAAAAACAAAAAACAGTCCGCGTGTATAAACAAAGTCACGATAAATTAATCGAAACACCAATAAGGATATTGTATCAGAGTGTGAGAATATTATATGAAATGACGTCATTGCAATCAGTATCTTTGCTAAGCAAAATTTGAGGGATTCAAGGATAATGGAGGAGTAATGGTTGGATGTTGAAAAGATTATTTTAGCTTTGTTAAAATTTATCAAAATATTTTCTTTTTGTTGCATTCTAGATAAGGCTGTATATTAATTTCTATAGAAGAATAAAGAGAGACGTCTTTAAATAATTTTCTGATAAAACTTAATGAATTGGATTCAAGGATCAAGTTGACATTAGAAATTGAAAAAGAGAAGTCTAACTTTTCTTGATATCAAACTAATAAAGAACAATTGTGAAAATAAATTGGAGCGTACCGTTTACAGAAAACCATGCAAGTCTAACAATACTATTTCTTTTGATACCAACTCACCATTTTTTTATAAAATTGCTACCTATAGATTTTACATTTAACGTGCCTTCGAAGTCTGTACAGATAAATACCTGGAAAAAGAAATTAATATGATTAAACAGATGTCTTTGGAGAATGGTTTGCCCCCTCAACTGATTAATAGTTTAGTTGATCGAGCAAAACAATCCAGACCGAAGACAGAATTAAGTTTGAATAAATTCAGTTATTGCAAATTTGGATATATACCACAACTTTACGAGAGACTGAGATATGCTTTGCTAAAATATAATATTAAATTAATAGCTAAACCCCCGACAAAATAAAAGATTTAATTCATAACAAAATAGATCCAATCCCAGAATTAGAAAAAGCAAGTGTTTATATGATTCCATTCACATGAGAGCATCAAAAAAGTTTATCATATATTGGTCAGACTTCTCGGAAATTTAAATTAAGACTGAAAGAGCACTTTTCGGATATCCAATACAACAAACCAAGTACAGCCTTATCTAGAATGCAACAAAAAGGAAATATTTTGATAAATTTTAACAAAGTTAAAATAATCTTTTCAACATCCAACCATTACTCCTCCATCATCCGTGAATCCCGCAAATTTTGCTTAGCAAAGATACTGTTTGCAATGACGTCATTTCATATAATATTCCCACACTCTGGTACAATATCCTTATTGATGTTTCGATTAATTCATCGTGACTTTGTTTATATACGCCGACTGTTTTTTCTTTTTGTTTTTGTTTTGTTTTGATGTTTTCTATTTCAAATCAATTATCTTCTTTTATGTTCCTTTGATAATGAATGCGTGGGCATTCGAAAGATCTCAGGTAAAATAAATAAATAATATCTAAATTTTTGCAACACCTTTTAAGTAGTTATTTGTATAATTTTATTCAATTATATTATTGATATTCCAATTTAACGTCAATCTTTAAACTCAATTTACTCCAAATCGAATTTTTGTCACCTGTACCTCTTGGCTTCTGAAGTTGTCATTTAATTTTCAAGTATTAAAAATTATTAATAATATTTACATATTAAATATTTAATATTTATTAAATATTAAAATATTAATGAGTAATGTCTTAAATCTTCAAGACTAAATAGAATCTTAGTATTTTAGCTTTACCATGTGATAGAATATTCCATAATCCCATCATCCAAAATTTAAAAAAAGAAGAGAAAAGGTAGTATAACATGTTCTTCCACTCAGCTCTTCAATTGTAGAGCTCAGTGGAAGAACATGTTATGTTACATTTTCTCAAAAATTATTTTATGCTATAAGTTAAGAGGTTTTGTGGAACTAAATTCTTCAATTCTCATTATTCTTGAAAGGCTGAGGCATTATCCATTACCAATGTTTAATGTTTAATAATTTAAATAATATTTATAATTTTCAATGTTCAAAAATTAAATGTTGATATCTATTCTCGAGAGGGTTTAATACAACTTGTTGAAATATTGAACATAATGGAATCAGAAAAAATATAAATCAATAAAATTTAGAAAAAAAAAAAAACCTTTTATTTCAGATTTTTCCAAATTTACTTTTTTTTTTTACATAACAAGTTCTTCGATTAAGACCTTCAATTCTGGTGTACTTTTTGAGATGACATTTAAGGTAACATTTTTTTATATTAACCTTCTCTGTCTTGATGTCACCTTTCGGAGACACTAAAGAACGCTATTTAAGACTAGAAAGGCCGGAAATTTAAGTTAAGTTTTATAAAAGTATTTCGCACCAAAAATTTTATTTAAAACAGTTTAACCTTTTTATTTAACGTGTTTCTTCTTTGTATCTTTTAAAACTATTTTATAATGAAATTTCTTGTTTGAATCGAAATATATTCATAATGGTAGCGGTCATAATGACCGCTCACGTCTGTTCTAGTATTAAATTAATTTAAATGCTTCCATAGTTGTTAAAATTACTTCTAGACCTTTTTAACCCATTAAAGCCGGAATTATTTTTCTCTTTAAAATGAAAAACTTGCATATGACACCAGTTTTATTAAATAGCAATTTTTGTTTGACTTTATCACAAAATTTAATCCATCAAACAAAGATAATGTTTCCGTTCAAATTAACTGGTATTACAACAGAAAAATGGTTAAAACTTTCCTGGTAGAATATTGTACCAACCGGCTTTAATGGGTTAATAAATGTGTATTAAAATATCATAATAATCGATATATAGACTGATGCATCTTTGGAAATGTTTTATAACAATTTTAGACTGGATTTTGTGTTCCCACGTAATATTTGTCTCAGGACTGAGGAGGTTAAAAGTATTTCATTTCTTTTTTTCTTTATCTCAATTCAGTATTAAGTTTTCAATGATGTGTATAAATATTTACTTTAAGTGAAACATTTAAGGTTGCATAACAGCGCAAATTTAAAAAATACGAAAATTTAAAAAAATTTTCAACACAACCTCTTCCAACAAGCAAGTAGTACTCGCTAATCAACAAGCAATAGACTTCTCATGTTATATATTTTGTATTGTATTAATCAAGGACCTCATGTTTTATTACCGTAATTTCGGGTGTATAAGCCGCAGATCAAGCAATTCTTTTTCGACCCAGAATTTTTTAAGAAACAAATATAACTTGCTAGATCGCCGTAAACATTTGTCTTCAATCACTAAATAAGATTTCTGGGTCCAAAAAGAATTGTTTGATCCGCGGCTTATACACCCGAAATTACGGTATTACTATATGATGGTATAAACTTCCAATTCTCAAATTCCCATTTAACATGAAAATAAATTTCTAACTTTAATTAGAAAGACACTAAACATTTCAGAAAATAATTAAGCTTACTCTCTAAATCTTCTAAATGTTTACGCAGTTGATTGCTTACTTTCGATTTGTTGACCCTGTATTAAACTATTTTGTCTTCAGCCATGATTACATTTATGAAACAGTATTCTTTAATTAAAGAAATATATTATATTCGTAAAAAATATAAGTTCACATTTTTTATAATTTATCTTAGTAACACTTTATTAATGGAGAAGCATTTTACTATGGAAATAATATCAGTTATTGTAATGAGGTTTTCGAATCCGACATCGTAAATCCTTTTTAGGTGCGTTCGTAATTATGTAAATACGTAGCACCTATTGTTATCCGTTGCTCAGTCCGTCCGTGTGTCTGTCCGTCTGTCTGTCTGTCCGTCCGTCTGTCCGCATATAACAACGCAAAAACTACCCAACCGAATCGTTTGAAATTTAAAATACATAATTATAACATAATTTTGTCGAGTCATTTCAAATTTTATGAAAATCGGATGGATAGATCAATTACAGGGACATTCAAAAGGATTCCGTTACATTACGGTCAATAGGGAAAAAAGTTTTAAATGCATTTTAATCGTTTGAAATTTAAAACATATAATTATTGCGTAATTTTGTCGAGTCATTTCAAATGTTATGAAAATCGGATGCATAGATCAATTACAGGTACAATCAAAAGGATTCCGTTACATTACGGTCAATGGGGAAAAAGTTTCGAATGCATTTTAATGATGTTACACTCATTCGAACATAATAGAATTGGCATGAATCTATGAAATATATACTAAAATATGCATTCTGTACAATCTGTGATGCAAAGAATTTTTATTATTAAATTACAGGGCCGCAAAAAAGTATTTCACTATATAATACTATACAGGGAAACATGGTTTAGTACGTGTTTTAATTATATTCAACTATTTCACATTTTATGAATAAGATATACGTTGCTGAAGTGTAATAAAAATTACTTCCTGCATATTTACAGAAACGTAAAAATTTCGACTACTATACTGTATCCGGAGTACGCTCTACTATATCAGCAAGATCTGAATATTTTTAAAACTTCGTTATCGCACGAACGCACCTCATTTGCTACGTTCACGTGCAATTTCCAACTTGTTTTAATTGCAGTGAGGGTTGGAGTATTTATAGAGATCTACCTAAAATTCAGTTTCGTTTTCGTTTTCGGTCCAAAATATGAGTTTCACCGAAAATTCGTTTTCGGCGAAAATATGGAGGAAAGCTTGCCTGCACTGAAACTATCAGTGTTCCAAAAAGCTCGTTTCTTCCTCCGGTAATTTCGAAGACCCACACTTGAAGAGGTTATTGCTTCCATTACGCCGGACGTGTTAACCAAAGTATGGGAAGAATTAGATTTTAGTTTGGATGTTTGCTGTATAACTAACGGTACACATACTGAATCTTTGTATGAAAAACTTAGTTAGTTTACCTTTTTTGATGTATGATTTGTTTTAAATAGTCTAATCGGTTATAATGTACGACTGAAACTGGAACATTCTCTTACGGTCACCCTGTATTTTAGTTCCAATGTGGTATAAGTAATATTTTCATCACAAAAAAAGATCAGCTGATTTTTATTTGCATTCTCGAAACAGTATTTTGTGGAATCACTGACTTAAAAGCTTACAAAAAGTGCAGGAATTGAGATTTTACGGAATGTATATAACTCAGATATTTCGGAACGAAAAGCCATTGTTGAAATGCATTGCAATGACGAAGGAAGATATTCTTCTACGACTCAGCATCAGCAGTTACTTGTGTGCATGAAAGATATTACGTTACAATTCAACATCATATGCGCTACAAGATTTTCCATAAGCGGAATTCATGACAACAACAAACTCATTCACAAAAGGGAATTGTGCTGACTTACATAGCCTTCAAATTCCTCGCCGGCGATAAACGCTACGCATCCCGATCAATTTACGTGCTCATTGCCGCACGCCTTTTCTAACTCACGCGACACATTCTTGGTACAAAAATTGCGACGTTATCAGAAATTTTTCTTTAGCGCAATCAGTTCGGGCACAAATATAATTGGAGAATTTATAGCAGTTGTCTGAATTCTTGTTTGTCTGTTCTGTATTATTGCCATGAAAAAAGAAATAAATTTTTATGTTTTCGTGAAAGCGTAGAATTTATGTTCCATGCGTACGAGGCAAAATCGTAGGATTTTTATGAATATTTTTACTTGAATAATATATTATACAACGTTGACCAGCAACTAATTCTAAATCCGTTATTTTTAGAGGAATAGTTCTAACTGCGAAATTGTTTCAAAAGTTTTTCTTCATCATATGAGAATCCATTTACATCAAAAAGTTACGAAAAAGGAAATTTCCAAGTAATACCTGGAACAAATCATATTTAGAAAACTTTTCCATTCTGTAACATGTAAAATAATAAAAATTCAATTTAATGCTGAAAAATGCCGAAAATTCGAAATCCAAAAAGTATTTATTTAGTTTATTATTATTATTATTATTATTATTATTATTATTATTATTATTATTCTAGAAAGTTTTTTTAGGAAACCTTATACGATACAAGGACCGTATAAAAACTTGAATTTTGTAACGTTTAAAATAATAATTATTTTGACATAGTTAAATTTAGATATAATCAACAGCGTTTGAAACATTGTTGCAATTGGAACTATACTTCTAAAACTTGCTATTTAGAAATTAGCAGTTGAACAGTGATAAGAAGAGAACACCTTGTGTATAGACAATTTGTTGTATCCATATATCCATCAATTAATGTCAATATAGAATACACAATGTGTCACGTACTACTATATTTGGATAAAAACTCTGATTTTTTTGCTTCATTTGGGAAATAATAGATTTTGAGTTGATTCTATAGACGATTACTTTCAGAATTTTCAAGCTATGTTTTTGAAACTTTTACAGAAGTTTCTCTATACATTTATCTAGCACAATATGCGAATGAAATTTTGATATCGTTGACGCATGGACAATGAAAAAATATTTACTAACCTGCTCATTTTTCATACAATTTTTATTATTTTTTAATTCTGATGACAGGATATTGTGTACAATGTTGTTTGTCATATTTTCAGAAAAGAACATTATTTTATATTAAGAACTCTGCAAATTATAAGCAAAAAACTTGGAAAACATTTGGGACTGTTTTTATGATAACCTTAATTTCTCTACGAGTATACATGCTATCCACATAAAAATAAACATAGTGTATTACAATAGGCCACTTAATCATAATCTACAGTTTCAGCGCTTTTGCTACATTAGTTTTGACCAGGTTATACAAAATATATTCGTTCTTTTTCCATTTGTTGAAAAAATCTTCACAGAAATGTGTGACCTGTACTATTATGTTTACACACTTAGAGTTTCGGGATAATTCCACATGTATTTTTCTAGATATTTAACAAAATATCTAAAATCACAATTATCCGGTCATCTTTGGCTATAAAGTGTATCAAAGTCTCTAAAGTTTTGTGAAATTCCGGGCATTGGTTCTCGAGTTAGAGCTATTGCAATGATCACGAATAATGCAGTATGGCAGCGCCTCTGTTGAGCGATTTGCACCAAAACGTAATCAGAAGCATGTTATATCAAGTACTAACGATATATAAAGTTTTATGATAATCCATGCACTTCTTGAGATATGGCTATTGTGGTAATTGTGAATAATGCAGCATAGCAGCGCCACCTGTTTAGCAACATACACTAAAAACTAATCACATCTAGTTTATATCAAGGTCTAACGGAATCTGAAATTAAGTGAAATTCCATGCATTAGTTTTTGAGATACGGTGCCCACAAAATTTTCGTCACATACAGACAGACAGACTCACACACAGACATTTTGTAAAAGCATGTTTTTCGGGTTCTCTGACCCCTAAAACGTGTAAATAAGTTCGAAAATTTTCACAAATCCAATACTTATTTCTTGTAAAAGAAAAAAAAAAAATAGCTTTTTGTATTTTGCATAGGATATTCTTAGCTAAAACGTACGAGGCATCAAAACTTTTTATAACCTCCAATAATCGCATTAACAAAATTGATCTTAACACTAATAACAATATTCAAAAGAAAGAAAAGGAAAATCTGCATAAATTTCTTATAAAAGACATGGTTATTAAGAAGGAAGAAAGTTAACTTACAACATTTAATCACAGTTATTAGAATGTTGAAGATTTTATACTATGCATAAAAAAGAGATAAAAGTAATCTTTAACACTGAGATAATTATGATATTTAACTGCAAATTTTAAAACGGATGTGTCTGAATAAGCGTACAACACAGTTATAAAAAACAAAGATAAAAATAAATTTAAATAATAATTCTGAAAACGAAAAATAAAATTTCAAAACATTTTGGATATATCTCATTCACAATTTATGCTTTACTGATTTTTTATTTGTTTTAAATACAATCGTAGTTCGTTACAATGACTCTTGGCGGCCTTCAGAAAAATAATTTTAGAGGGAGGATCGCTATAGTGGAAGCTTTAAAAGAATATATTTATCTTCTTTATAACTACTTTAATATAAAAATAAAGCTTTTAAAGATTTACATCTAAGTATGAACATAAACGTAAAGTTTTTTTTTTTTTTTTTTTTTTTTTTTTTTGTTATCGGCTAACAAAACTTCTTCCTTAAAGTCTTAAAAATACAGTAATTTTTTATACATGCGAATTTTTGATCATCAGAAATTAAGAATATAATACTGAAAATAAGGTTCGTTTTTACAACAAAACAAAACTATTTGTTTGTATCTGGCGGCAAAGAAGTAAAATAATATTAATTTTAAGCCAAACAGCCATAATAGTAACAGATTGGTGATATTTTAACTTCTCGTCTATGACGGCGTAACACTTATTACACTATATTGCCATTGATTATGGGACACTTGCGATTTTAGACATTTTACTAAATATCTAGAAAAATACATGAGGAATCATCTCGAAACTCTTAGTGTATAAATATAATAATATAAGTCATACATCTCCGTGAAGATTTTTTCCCGAAACTCCAAAGGGGACCGTCAACAAATTAGAAAAGAATGAATATCTTTTGAATAACCCTGTCAAAACTAATGTAGCAAAAGCGCTCAAACTCTAGATTGTGATTGAATGCCTTATTGTAATAAGCCTTGTTCATTTTTATGCAAATAGCACGAATACTCGCAGAGTAATTAAGGTTTTTATAAAAATGATCCCAAATTTTTCCAAGTTTTTTCCTTATAATTTTCAGAGTTCTTAATATAAAATATTATTTTTTTCAGAAAATATGACAAACAACATTGCACGCAGTACCTTGTAATCAGAATTAAAAAATAATGAAAATTGTATAAAAAATGAGTTGGTTTACTAAATAATTTTTTACTGCGCATGCGTCAATGATATCAAAATTTCATTTGCATATTATGTTAGCTAAATGTATAGAGCAACTTTTGTGAAAGTCACAAAATCATAACTTGAAAATTCTGACAATAATCGTCAATTGAATAAGTCGAAAATCCGTTATTCTCAAAATGAAGCAAAAAAAAAGAGGGGTTGTATCCATATATTCATTGATTAGTGTCAATATAGAATACACAATATGGGATGTACTACTGCATTTGGATAAAATCCCTCATTTTTTTGCTTCATTTTGGAAACAACGGATTTTGTCCTTTTTCTATAGACGATTACTTTCAAAATTTTCAAGCTATGATTTTGAGACTTTTACAAAAGTTGCTCTATACGTTTAGCTAACATAATATGCAAATGAAATTTTGATATCTTTGACGCATGCGCAGTAAAAAATTATATAGTAAACCTACTCATTTTTCATACAGTTTTTATTATTTTTTAATTCTGATTACAGGGTACTGTGTGCAATGTTGTTTGTCATATTTTCTGAAAAAAATATTATTTTATATTAAGAACTCTAAAAATTATAATGAAAAAACTTGGAAAAATTTGGGACCATTTTTATAAAAACCTTAATTACTCTGCGAGTATGCATGCTATTTGCATAAAAATGAACAAGACTTATTACAATAAGGCATTCAATCACAATCTAGAGTTTGAGCGCTTTTGCTACATTAGTTTTGACAGGGTTATTCAAAAGATATTCATTCTTTTTTAATTTGTTGACGGTCCCCTACGGCGTTTCGGTAAAAAATCTTCACGGAGATATATGACGTATACTATTATATTTATACACTAAGAGTTTCGAGATGATTCCTCATGTATTTTTCTAGATATTTAGTAAAATGTCTAAAATCGCAAGTGTCCCATAATCAATGGCAATATAGTGTATAATCTAGAAACACCTCTATTTAAAATGTTTGCTGAATGCATAGGCGTCATACAAGGAAAGAAAAAAAAATGAGAGAGATAGAGAGACAAACGTTATACATTTTAATCACCAAATTCTCCCAGAATAAACAGACATAAATATTCCACTAAAAATTGTCTTCTTTCAATCTATGTTAAACAAAAAAAGCTAAGGGGGTCGTCTTCGTACTAAAATTGTACCAAACAGCGAAAATTTCAATATTAACACCTAATTTTACATCATATTTAGCTTTTTCGGTAAATGTTACCTAAGGATGCCGAACTCGGTCAAATCGTTTAATAATTATGAAATTTATGGTTTGGAAATCCTAGTGTTAAATTCATCCGTAATCGTTGCAAAACAGACTACAATGCGGTTAGTTCTTTAAGTATAACTAAAACCCACTCGACGGAATGCGCTATGAATTTCGATTCGCATATTTGTAGTTTTAAAAAATCAATTTCCGTTGAAAAAAAATCCAGTTTACAATTAATAACTTTTTCGAAAGATATATCTTTATTTTATTTTATTTTATTTATTTATTTTTTATTTTTATTTTTATTTTTATTTTTATTTTTATTTTTTTTTTTTTTTTTTTTTTTTTTTTTTTGTGGTGCGGTTTTCCATATCCAAGGTGTGGCAGTCTTCCTCAGTGGGGTACACAAGCAATTGTGTTCCGAAGGGATTATTAGATACTGCCTTTTTTATATTCTACAATATTTTTCTAGATCCCTCTAATGAAAAATGGGTGCAACAAACATCCAGAAAGAGGTAAATAATGACTAATCAATCGGAATGACGCTTTTAATTGATTACAAATGATCTAATCTTCATTTTCTGACTCGTTAAATATTGTTTTCTCTGAGAATTCAATCCTTTTGTTTTCAAATAATTCTATAATTTTGATAAGCTCTTAGATAAGGAAGCACTGTTTGCAAGCAATCAGTCAGAGTCTTCAAAATGACAAGTTACAATTCTACCGATATCAGGTATGTAAAAAAACAAGAACGAAAAATCATGCATTAGCATGGATTGTGAAACTCTTTCCAACACTTCCAGAATAGCTTTACAAAACTTCATAGTTTAAGGGAAAATAGAACATCTCGACAGTGGAGGTCTGCATGGGCCGGAAATTCCAGGCCCGGGCCCGGCCCGGCCCGTAGGAAACTTATTTAGGCCCGGCCCGGCCCGTTGTAAAACTCAAAAGTTTGGCCCGGGCCCGGCCCGTTTAAATTTTTATATTTTAGGCCCGGCCCGCCCCGTACAAAAATCAGCGAAAACAGGCCCGGCCCGTTTTGGCCCGTTACAATTTCTACGATTTCTAAAAAAATCAGATTTTTTTCATATAACTAAGATTCCTTTAAAGAATACTGCATACATATCTATGGAATGATTTTACAGTATATTTTACAGCAAATACACATTAACAACCTTAATGATTACTTAGATTCTTAGGCTTTCAACATTCGAATAAAGATTCATTAAAAAATTAATATGGCTTAGAATAAAAGAAAAAAGAAAGCTAAAAACATCGTTAATTTTGAAGCTGTTTAACAAAAGAAGAATTATAAATATATTTCTATATCATTTTATTAAAGATTTCAAATCCAAATTCATTCTTAAATTCAAAGAAGTTCCTTTCTGATACATTTCTAAATTCATTTTTTTTTTTCTAAGAAACGCATAAGATTAGCAGATATCTTTATTCAGAAACTATATAATCGAATGGCGTTATCCATTTTTTGATACAAGCAACTTAAGAATACTGCAAACAAATGAAATATTGTCATAATTAGCGTTTTGAATAGAATTTCCGGAAGCAATAGCAAGGGAAGGGAGAAAAACCTGCAATCATTTGAGAAACTATTATATCTCAACGAGGTTATACAAGTATTTTATTTACCAAAAATGAAAAACGCTATTCGATTCCAAATCCCTTCAATAGTTAGGCTTATCACTTTTATACTTTTACAATTTAAAATTAATCAGAAAATGTGTCAAACTTTCGCATTATTGAGAAATTAATTTAAAAATCATCAAGAAGTATGTATCCGAAGACTAAGCTAACATATGTTCTTTATCGCTGTTAATAATTTTACAAATCATATTTTCTGCCAATAATTAAGTCTAGTACCGGTCCGGCCAGTCTATATGTAGAAAAATAATGTAAGCGTGATCTCGGACCGGCATGAGTCAGCTAAAAAAATATTAAAACGGGTTACACATAATGTAATTCTCCGATGCCGATACACTGTGCATTTTTATATTGATGCTGTCAAACAAGTATGGCCACATTTATACTTATTCTCGTTAAAACCATTTTCGTTGAAAATAGCTCATATTTTATCGTTTCTGCTTAAATCTTCAGAACGGGCCGGTAGGCCCGAAAATTTTTTTTTATCGGCCCGACCCGTTTGGCCCGTTCAATTTTTTTGCCGGCCCGGCCCGTTGAAAAACTATTCTCAATCTGCCGGCCCAGCCCGGGCCCGTGCAGACCTCTACTCGACAGGTAAAATGATGCGGTTTTTCGAAATATTTAACATCATGATAACTTAAAAATAACTTATGATAACTTGACTTATGATAATTTAACTCATGACAACTTGAGAACTTAATAACTTAAAAATAGCGATCGGAATGTTTTTTTACCGCAAATATATACCCTATAACCCATATTTAAATCAAAAGAAATTAATTTCATCCATAAATTAGTTTTCAAGAACTAATTAACTTTTTACATATTTTTTGAACAATATGCCTGTTCAGTACACTTTTCTAAAAAACTGTTAAATATATCGTCTGAAAACGTGTTGTGGTGTCAGAAAACATACTATTTGATAATAATAATAAGAAATTTTCCTATTGGCTTAGAAATTAAAATTAAAACTTTTTTACTAAAAAATTTTAAGAACATATTTCTTATTATTTTAAAGACCTATAAATGTCACTCAGATATTTTAAACGAAACAAGTTATTTACACAATTTTGGAAAGTTTCAACTGTTTACCTAAAATAGAATTTTAGAAAAGCGTACCAAAGCATAAAAAACAAATTTCTGAAAAAAGGCAAAGCAATATATTATGTACACCCGCAGTGCTTAAAATATATTAAAACCTTCCACCACTATAATATTTTAGGTCCATAATCCATTAGCACCCTAATCTTTTAGTTCGATAATTAAAATCTCAAAAATTTGAACCATTTTATGTTCCATGTGCCCTTAATAAGGTGAAATATGATGTCTAATTAAACAATGTGGAAAATGTATAACACGTTTTTAAACCCAATTTCACGAATTAGCACAAAGGGTCGAAAAATATTAGAATTCGTTTGGGAAATATTCAGCCGTTATGGGATATGTATATTTAAAAATACTATACTCAGGATCTGGAAAATACCAAGGGCCACGTCCCCTGGGCGACTAAAAAATTCCTCGCGGCGACTAACTTTTTTACCTAACAGTTTATTGTTTATAAATTTAAATGGACCATCTTTAAAGGATTTTAATCCTCAAAAATCAATTGACAAATGGTATTTCAAATCAAAAACTCAAAAGCAATTGTTAACTTACGCATATAATTTGTTGTTGGGAATGAAAGTTAAGGATATTAATTTATCTACTGTTTTAATGTTTAATTTCATAGTTTGTTTCTATTTAATTTTTACAATGTAAAAGTGATATTATCTTAAAATTTTTGCTCAGTTTGATTTTTTTTATTCAATAGTTTACTTGTTCACTGCAAAATAACACATATCACTCAAAAACAGCCGAATACGATTATTTGTAGCCGGCATTCCATTTTGCAATGAATGCGTTAATGATGTCAGAGAAGTGATTCTTCAAGATGGCTCCTAAAGATTTTTCTTCTCGCCTAAGAATATTCATCATTTTTTAGTACCTGACTATAACATAGTATGCTAAAATTTAAATCACATCCCCCTTCAGCAATTTCAATCAACAAACGGAAATGTACGAGATCTTTTGTGTTGCTCTGAATATGATCATAGAATTTATAGGCATCAAGCTACATACGAAAAGTCACTTTAATTTAAAAATGCGTACTACAACTTAAAACGTATTGCCAGTATTTCTTGTACAGTAAACGAATTCTTTTGTGTGTCCCTTTAAATAAACGATGAATGCTATGTACATCTTATTCTTATTTTATATTAAGCCTCTGGTAGTGCACTTCAGTGATATAAATATATTTCAGTATGTTTAATGTAGTGCAACTTTAAAATACACCGAAAACGATTTTTCCCACACACCGTAATATAAGAGGATTCTTTTGAGACTGCTACACACTTCATTTTTGATAATGAACTTGCTATAATAAACATCAATAACATATATCAATTTCATGACAATCTAAGTATATTTACGCATGTTAGTCTCCGGACAGACCGATAGACAGGCCGAATTCACAAACACTTTTCAACTATGTTGGAAAATATTAAAAATGGTCCTGTAATAATGTTACTCTGGGTTACTCTGTATAAGATTGAATCATAGCAACTCATAAACAATGAAGTAAGGGAATAAGTATATTATTATAGTTGAATATTAGACTTTATTCTAAAAAACTATTTTGGCACACCCCGATTTCACAGTTTATAAAAAAATGATAAGCAAAAACTGAAAATGTTAAATAGTTTAGAAATTTTTTTAATTCTTTATAAATTTTATTTTTTGGCTAGTTCCGTGGGTTTCTGCAGTGTAAGTCACATAGCTGATAACTGCTATGATTGTTGGCCACCGTTATTTTCGAAAAGTTTGCAGTTCTGATAAAATAAATCACATTTTTCCGTTCTAAAGTACTGCTAGACAGAAATCGTAGCATGTGACTTACACTACATGTCATCGTGAAACCAGCCTTAAAAAAATTCAATTTAATGCATTCTATAACATGTATATCGAAGTTTTTTAAAAAAAATTTGTGTATGTGTGTGTGTTATAACATTTTCCAACATAGTTGGAAAGTATTTATGAATTTGGTTTTTCTGTCTGACTACCTGTCCGAACTCTAACTTGTGTAAATATACTTGGATTGTCATGTGATTTACAGATGTTATTCAGATTGACTAAGCGTGTTCGATATTGAAAATGAAGCCTGTAGCATTTATGGTTCGTTTATACGAGCACTCTAAAGAATTCCCTTATACTATGGTCAATTAAAAAAACATTTGCGGAAACATTTGCAGTGTAGTTTAAAGGTTTTACATTTTTCTAATATTTTAAAATTGATGTACATGATTGATTAGCACTACACGCTGCTTACTGTAAATAATGGTGTGCATAGAATTTGTCGCTCATTTGCATGGAAACACAAAAGAGTTCAGCCACTGTACTGTCAAATGATCAATAATTATTGGAAGTGCGTTTTCGATTGAAGTATACGTTTTGAAATTTAACCATCTACGAAGGTGGTTTAATAATTATTATCCTTAGTGCTTACAAAATATTTATATTGCAATGGTGCATGTGGGATATCGAATCCTAATGTCGATGCCTATATTCTCAATTTCAAAGCCGAAATTGCTATATTAACATATTTTTGGAGGGGGTGAAAGGTGGATTGGAAGCGAAAGGCTGGTTTGAATCCTATGTGCCTAGATTTGTGACAGTGGATGAAACATGGCTACTGTCGTTTAGATTTGGGATCATAGTGATGTAGCAACGTCTCATCCACTGTCTCAAATCTAACTTAATAAACTCCAAACTAGCCTTTCCCTCTAACCCATCCCCTTTTAAAAACGCTTTAAAAATAGGTCTTTAAAACCTCACCCCTCCCTCCAAAAATATGTTAACATAGCTATGGTTCTGAAACTGAGCATGTAGGCATCTAAGACATTAGGCTTCGATATTCAACATCAACCATCGCTATAGAAATAATTTATATACTCTAGAGACAGCAATTATCGAACCACCCGTGGAGCGCTGCGCTGATTAAATTTGCTATACTGAAAAAATCTTTAAAGTAAACATTTGTGTACGAAATAAAATAATAAGATTTTTTTAACAGTCCAAGATTCGTTAAAATGACATTCGTTGAAACGAGGTTCTGCTGTAGTTTCAGAAATGGTCATAAGATCAGATGGATTAAAATTGTTGCAGATGAAGTGTTGTATACATTTGCATACATGTTGCAGATGAAGTATTGCATACATGGGCAAAAATGTCGTGCAGTATGTCCTGAAATATGTTGTTTTAAGGTTATATGAGATATCTCTTTCACTTAATTGACACAAAATGTCAAAAACAGAGTCGAAAAATGGCGTTACGTTTACTTCAGATAATTGAAGAAGCCGGTTTATAGGGAGAAATCATACTATAACTGGTTTATACTATTATTTTAACACAGTCGAACTGACTGGTAAATTTATCATACGAATTGAATATTTCTAACTGAGCGAAAAATTGCCCAGTCCGCTAATCGAACCCAGATACTTGGCTTACAATGCCAATGCTTTACCTGTTAAGCTAACTGGGCGATAGCAAGCTGGGATTTTTCGTTCAGATAACCTTATTGGTCATAATATCTGGTCTGTCATTTAGACAGCTCGGCAGAATTAACCGCAAGTAATGGAACTCCATATGAGGAAGGGTACGTAGATATACTATTATTTTAACGCAATCAAACTGATTGGAAAATTTATCATCAGTTTGATTGTGGGGCAGAGCAAATTCATAACTTAAGTATTGAAATTAATGACTGACACCGGAATTTGAAAACAACTTTATTTATAAATAAGAAAACGCTATATTTCACGCATTCAATAAACCGTAATTTTCTTTAACAAAATTCCGGTGCGAATGTGGCGTTTGGGAATTAAAATTAAGTGGTATATCTATGAAACCACTGCCCCGCAAGGGGTTAACCTTCTTTGTTTGATTAAATCTCTTTTAAATTTTTACTAAATTGGAGTCTACATAGCTATACCCATATGGCACCCATAACCTGTAAGCGTTTGCGAAGTGTGTAATGCATACAGCCAAATCAAGCTACAGGCACCTTTTTTTCCCCCTACACATATATACAGGGTTGTTATAATTAAAGTTCGCCTATTCAGAAGGCTCTAGAGCCGGTTCTATGGCTCCAAACAAATCAGAATTTCACTAGTACGTAGTTGAAGACATGCGCTCTGCGAAAATGAAAAAAAAAATAGTTAGAATTTTTGTCAGTAGGTGGCGCTGCGCCAATATTTAAGCCAATATTTGCGGATTCCTTTATTTTCTGGGGATTTTTGAAAGATTATGTGTCTAAAGACAGATGTCAGACAATCTCTGATCTGAAAGACAGTATTAGACTTCGCATTCGCTCAATCTTACAGGACAGTTTACGCAATGCTGTAGAAAGCACAATTCTGAGAATGGAATGCATTATTAAAAATGGTAGAAGATTCACTGAGTGTGCATCATGTTATCCTTCGTTGTTTCCTTACTGCCGAGCGACATGTTTTATTTTTGTTGATGCAGTTTACACCACATGAAATGATTTTCATTTTTCTGTATTGTTTGGAGTCATAGGTCAGGCTCTAGAGCTGTCTGATTAGGTGAACTTAGTTATAACAATTCGCAGTTCGTCGAAGTTTGTTGAAACTTTTAAATTTGTGCGTTTCGTCTGGATTGACTGATATCGATATAATGAATCTGCAAACATCACTTCAAATACTGACGCAGCGCCACCTAGTGACAAAAATTTTGACTAATTTTTTTTTTCGATTTTCGCAGAGCGCATCTCTTCAAATATGTACTAGTGAAATTTTGTTTCATTTGGAGCAATAGAACCGGCTCCAGAGCCTTCTGAATAGGCGAACTTTAATTATAACAACCCTGTATATATCTATACTAATAAAAGAACAAAACGCTCTGTCTGTCTGTGTGTCTGCGATGGCTAGCAAGATCTACAGCACGTACGAAGCTCAAAATTTTTTTGACAGTAGCCCAATGTCTCTCCTGATGCACCTCAAGCTCAGAATTTCAAAATTCTATTTATTAACTGAGTAATTAATTAAATTCCAAAGCTCACTCTAATAAAAAATCGCCTTTTTTCGCTTTTTTTCCATTTCATTTTCTTATGGTTGATTGGTTGCATAAAAGTTTCGCAGAAATAATTAAAAAAGCTGGGACAGACCTTTAAAATTCATAGACTGGCAAACTGTCAGTTTAAATGAGGATTTTTTTTTAATCACGGCTGCTGTACACCATGGAGAAAAAGATAGGTGGAGGCGAAGTAAACCGTAAAAAGGTTTGCAACACGGAGTAAGAAATGTCTTACTCCGTGGTTTGCAAT
Source organism: Maratus speculifer (assembly GCA_964019185.1). NCBI lineage: Eukaryota > Metazoa > Arthropoda > Arachnida > Araneae > Salticidae > Maratus > Maratus speculifer. The sequence continues at coordinate 81,878,137 of OZ025299.1, forward strand.
ATTAAACCATTTATCGCTGAAATTTTAATGTCTCAAACAAAAGCACGAGGAAGGAATTTTGTATTAATAAAACAAATTGAAAGAAACGAATTACAGCTGAAGCATATTTTACGAAGAAATAGTAATTTTTTAAAATGTTTTTTTTTTATTATATTATTTAGGTTAAAGTTAGGTTAAAGTTAAATTGCATTTATGTTATGGTTAGAATAAGGATATGTTACAATAAAGTGAATATATTTAGGCTAGGTTACATTTCTGTTATATTTAATTTACGGTAGGGTACTGTTAAGTCGCTGTTAGGTTACGGACAGGTTCTGGTTACGGTATAAAAGTTTAAGGTTAGGAATTTATACACAGAGTGAACCTATACGCAAGATTTGATTAAAAATAACACTTACTTTTGTTAAATAGCTCTGAAATTATAGTACTATATACCAACCTTTTAGCTACCATCGTGTATCGATTTCATTCATGGTATAGTCGGATTTAAGAGTGATATAATTAGTTTGAAATTCAAAATATTTCACTTGGGATTTGTATGTGAAAATAATAATTAGTTACGTGACTTAACAGTGATTTTTACGGGTAAATATCAACTTTTTTACACGAAAATCATGCAATCGTTGGATACATATTCCCTCCCGCGTTTTTCATTACTCATTTTGAGTATTTTTAGAGCTTAATATTAGTTGTTTTTAAAACCGATTTTTCACACAGTCAGTGGCTACGTATTTCAGACAATGCATTTCTGCATGTAACGAGTTAATTATAAAATCATACAAATTTCAAGTTCGTTTAATATTGTTAATACGGACCCGGGCAACGCCGGGCGGGTCAGCTAGTATGTATATAAATTAATACACTTAGAAAATCTTAGAATAATCTTCAAACTGTTTATGAAAATTTAAAGTTTTAAGTATTAACATACTCTATCCTTTATCAGTGGTTTATCTTAAAATTTTAAAGACCAAATACAACATATGCCTATTGAACAATGAATATGACATTTTAAAGTTGGGACATATCTTCGGGAGCATTTATGTAAACTTATGTAATTTTTATATAATTAAATTGCGGATGTAGAAGAAATTTGTGGTGAAGTAGTTTTTAATTTCGCAAATAAAAAAATAAATCATGGACTGCGTATCACATTTTGAAGTAGATGAACATTTTTTTGTTTTTGAGAATGAACTGAATTCAACAAGTGGTTTATATAGGATAATAAGTGTTCATCGTTTGTTAAAATGACGAGGAAAAAGGGCAAAATACGAATTTTTCTTTTTATATTGAATTTTATTGTTAAAATTCTTAAAATATTTCCATGTATTATACTACCAAAAGCCATATTTTCATACTGCTTTTAACCCTTTGAGCTCTGGGGTGTAAATTTCTTCAAAATTCCAAAAGTCACATTGGCACCAGTTTTTTGCAAAGAAAAAAACCAGTTAACGATAAACGTGAAAAAAAAAATGCATTAAACCTTTTTCAAATAAATTTGGTCGAATTTTCTGGTGCCATGGTGACATTTCGGAATTAAAATTATGTGGTAGAAAATTCTACCATCAGAGCTCAAGGGGTTAAAAGTAATTAATGAAAATAACTTATCTTCAAATGAATTTGTCTCAAAATATTTTTTCCACAGTCTATATCTCTTTAAAATATTCGAGCAAATAGTAAATGAGTTTTAATATTTGCTCGAAATTTTCAGTATAGAAAATGTATAGTGCATGTAACGTCAAATACCCAAATAAAGACATACACTATATGGCGATTAATGACCGGACACTTTCAATTTTAGACATTTTGTTGAATATTAAAATTATATATTTGTCTGATTTCTCTGGAATTTTAGGATTATAAAAATTATGTTCAACCTCATATTTATCAACGTTCATTTGATAAGGAGGATAATTAGGGGGGTAACAAAAAAAATCAAAGAAAAATTATAATATTTAGGATCACCCTGTACACTAAAAGCACGAAATGATCTATCGCTGCAGAATACAACTATGTGGATACTATGTACAACATGTCCAGCGACTTTCGTAAGAATAGACGTATATTTATGGATATATAGCAATTTCTTTTTAAATTCAAAAAATTCTGGCATGTTTTTAGCTTGTATCATGCAGGGTTTTCAACCAAATTTAACGCCAGTTTCAGAAAAAATGGCAAACTGCAGTATAAACAATGTAGTGCAATTGGAATACAAATATATCAAATGTTTTATGAAATATAAGTAGTTGTAAGAAATAATTTTTATCTGCCCATGCTCGAACGGTAGCCATAATCTTCTGCACAATTTAACAGTCAACTCTATGGAGTCAAATATAACAAATTTCAGTCAAATATTCTAAAAATTCAGAAAGATGTCGGCGATCGAAAAGAGCTGATTTTTAGTTCTCTCTAAAAGCAGATGAACGGTAAGGAATTTCCCAGAAACTGTCAATTTTAATGATATATATTTTTGTAGTTTGATAGTTCATTTTTTATTGATGCTTTAGTTCTTCTTGGATAACTTACCAGAACGAATCTATTCCATGATAAAAAGAATTATCAAAATCGAAGCATTTGTTCCAAATATTTTTCTTAAAACCCAGTTAAAAATTACAATTTGTAGAAAATTCCTTATCATTCAGCTGCTTTTAGAGAGCAATTAAAAAAAATTCACTCTATCGATGATATCTTTCTGAATTTTCACGATATTTGAGTGGATATTTTTTATAAATTGCTCTGTAGAATTGACTATTTTATTATATAAAAATATTGTTATTATTGGTTGCGCATGCACATATACAAATTATTTCATAAAACTACTCATATTCCATAAACATTTAATATATTTATATTCCAAACGCACTATATTGTTTCTACTACATTTTGTCATTTTTTCTGCAACTGCAATTTGTTTGAAAACCCTGCACGATATAAGATAAAAAACATGCATTTTTTTTTTATATATAAAAAATCGTCATGTTTCAATCAATATGTGTGCAATTGTTACAAAAATCATTGGACATGTTGTACAGTACTCATATATTTGTATTCTACTGTGATAGAACATTTCATGCATTTTAACGTAAAGGGTGATCCTAAATATTATTATTTTTCTTTGATATTTCGTCGGCTTCTTAATTGTACTCCTTATCAAATGTACGAAGATAAATATGAGTTCAAACATAATCTTTTTAATCCTGAAGATACAGAAGAATCCTACAAGTACAATTTTAAATATTTGACAAAATGTCTAAAATTGAAAGTATCTATTCATTGGTGGCCATATAGTATATTTTTCATCTCTATGTAGACAGAGAGTAGCAGATACTCGCAGATCTGGTAATTTATAATTTATTAATTTAGACATTAAAGTTATTTTAGACAATAAATACACATAATATGATATATAATTATTACGTACAAATTACGTATAATCTAGCTCGAAGATTTGCCTAACTTGAGCTGAGTATAAACGCATAACAAATAAGTTTGTTGACAAACATACATATTATCTATTGTTAAAGAAAATCGTGATATAAAAAATTTGTGAATCGAACTTTTAGTCTGATAGACAGTTATTAAAAAAATATCTTGCCGGCTCCGCCTCAGACGTAGGTAGATTTCGAAGTTAAGTACTAATTTCACCTACAAAAACTAAATCAAGATTAGAGATAAACGTGATTTGATAATTTTATCTGGTCACTTTTGACGAGTTTTTAATTTAATTTTTCCGTAAAATCTGATTTTATCAGAATCATTTTAAGGGAGTATTAAAAAAATATTTTTTCACGCGCCAGAACTCGAAATTTTCTTATACATTTTCGACTCATTTTTAAAAGTAAAAGTATGAAACTTGATGAGTTTATTTTTGAAAAAGATTTATATTCGACCTGTGTTTTTATTTTTTGTATATTTAAATAGAATTTAATTTACAAACAAATACTTTTCCAGTACGACGATATTTTTTTCGTTTCCAACATTATCACTTTGAGAATTTCTGCTCAAAATGCCCACTTTGATAACATAATTTGAAATATATTCCACATTTATAAAAAAAAAAAAAAAAAAAAAAAAAAAAAAAAAAAACAGGACAATTCGGCACATTATATACTTTCTGAATAAGAGAATCCGCCAACTGAATGCATTTGAGAGCAAACATTATTTCAAAAAGGAGTTAGAAAATAAGAAGTTTGTATTTGAGTAAAATCCTAATACGATATTTTTTTTCTTGAACCCCTATTTTTATTTAACTTATTCTTGCTATAAGAGTTGGTCCTATCAAAAACTTGTTCATTTAAAAATTGTAGCTAATACTAATAAGATGTATAATAAATTTAAGCGGATTGAATATCTTGTGAATTGACGAAGGTATGGATTTTTTTCTACTTCACTTCCCTTCTTTTGATTTTATTTTTTATCATTTTAATTTAATTTAATTTAATTTAATTTAATTTAATTTAATTATTTTTATTTTTTATTTATTTATTTATTTATTTGCGTAAGAGTTGATCCTATAAAAATCTTTTCAGTATAAGATGAGGAAGAAGGTTTTAACTGAAGTGTTGAAAAACATTACAGTCAGTTTCATTGTAAAAATATCTATATATAAGTAACAGGATTTTCATTTGCCAATGGATTTTACTATTTCCAAAAAGTAAACTTTGCTTTATTCAATCGTAGAATTTCTGTCTTTAAATAAAATTAATATTACTATTTGGAAAGAATGGTACTCGGATGGAAAAGTTCGTTAGGAACACTGTAAATGCATAAAAATAACACAAATTAAATTAAAAATAGGCGTAAACTTAAATAGAAAAATACCTACTGCATTAATATTCAATAACAATTTTTAACATAGATTTATTTATTTTCATTGCTTAATAAAGAGTGAAACATCGTTTATAGGTTTTTATTTGTTCGTCTTTAAAAATGTAAACCGAAAATTTTTTCAATTGTAAATTAACATATCAATCCATAATAAGAAGTGAAATATTAGAATAAAATTTAAATAATTTTTTTTTGTATGAAATTAACTTTTAAAATAATTGAAATCAATTTTTAATTATTTCCAATAATCTTTAAAATCTTCACCACTATTTTCAATGTAAATTTTTTCTCATATTTCCAAATTAAATAATATATAATTTTGGGTATAACAATGTCCAGTCATTACTAAATGAAATTTAAATGAAAAGCACATAGAAAATATAACTTAAAATGAAAATTTTCTTACTGAAGAAGTAACATTTAACATGAAATTATCAAACTAAATTGAATGAATAAAATTAGAAAAATTTGTTTCCGTCAAATGCACGAACCATTTTTGATCATTAAACTCATAAAAATAAATTGAGACATGATTTAACCTTACAAGTGCCAGGGATGCATACAATATATTTGATGTATTTTTACTTTGATATATACATTTTTTATTTATATCATAAATTAATTTAGGGAAAGAGTATTAAAAAACAGTATTTCAAAATCAGCTTCGCCAATGGCTCAAATCATATCTCTTTTACCAGGGGTGGCGAAATCACGTACCAGCCGGCCAATTTTCACCATTATTTCCTAACAGTAATCTTTGACATATGAGAAATTCTTCTATTAAATGAAGCGAAGATAGCTATTCGGAAATAGGTGTGGTACGTGATTTTGTCTCCCCTATTCTAAACTGTCCGAAACATTGCTATAGTAATTAAAATTACGAGTTTTAGAAAAAAAAAAATCATAAAATTCTTATTTGTGGTAATAAATATACATATATCTGTTATATATAAACTAAAAATAGTCTTAGATTGACTGTTACTAGTAGAATCGCATAAATGAAATAGCGCTTAAATAAAAAACATACTTATGAAGCCCCATTGTATTAATTTCCCCAATTTATTAAAAAATAAAGTTCACTCACTCGTTTGAACTGCATAATGCTAACTGAGTGCCTGCCGATGACAGAGAGAGTTTCGCGCTGCGTTTGAAAATCTCACCTGTTTTATACTAAGCATTTGAAGGACGCAGATGAGTTGACCTCGAAATCCAACAGTCGAATCCGTATCAGTGACGTTCAAGGGCGCAACCCCTCAAGTCAATTTAAAAATGTTAATTTTTATAAACAAACACTAGAATCGTGAACAATTATAGTTGTATGGTCCAACGTTGAGGCATCCAGACTCATGCTAATTTTTGTAAAGGCTGTCTGAAAATAATTTAATTAATTTTAGATTTTGCTGATTCAGCTATTAATTTTTCACTCAAAGTATGTTATAACTGGAGATCGACCAAAAGTTCGGTTTCGATTTCATTTTCCACCCAAAATCTGAGTTTCGCCGAAAATTCGTTTTCGTGGTGCAGTGCCGCAACCATGCCCCAGTGATCTGAATACTAGTAATTTTTGAAAGTTCTGTTCGCCTTATCTATCCAGAAAATTTTCTTCTATGAATCAAGGAGAAGAAAACCTTACAATATTACTGGTTTTGGGCTCTCACCCTGGTTACGTCCCTGGAAAATGCTGTTGATAATTCGGTCGGACTCGACTAAAACTATCTATATTCCCATTGGCACACCCACGGGGGAAGCTAAGGGGGCTGAAGCCCCTCCCAGACCACGAGATTAAACTAATAATTTAAAGTTTTTTTAAATTATGGAAGTTTATTTTTATTATTTTTAATAGATCCTGCAAAATAGAAATTTTGAAAAATACTAATCTTTTTTACAATTTTTTTCTTATTTACAAATTTTCTTATAAAATTTGAAATATTAGCATTTTAATATTCATCACTTAAAACAAAATTTTCTTTTTATTTATCAAAGGGGTTTAAGTCTTCAGAATCAGCCCCATCAAAAATTTTCAGAGCCCCAGCCGCAGGTCTTCGCATGGGCCTCACTAGGGGGGAGGGAGAGGGGGCATCCCCCCAAACGTTTGCACATTGCTGTTACAGTTGGCAAATTTACAAACTGAATTGGTAAATTAGTTCAAAACTTTAATTAAAAACAATAGTACACTTTCTACTTCTGATACATTTTATGAAAATTACCAGTATAATTAAAAAAAATTAAGGTTTTTACAAACAAAATCAATATTACATTTTCTAATTGTGATATCTTGGTAAAATCATAAAACTAGTTGGCAAATACTTAATTTTGACTTGGCAATTTAAAGCTCTCGCCCCCACCAATAAAAAGTCTTAGCGAGGGCACTGGGTCTTCGCTCTACATCATGTCAACAGAAAAAAAATTATGGCGGGCTCGACACATTTCGATTTTGAATGATGTGTGAAAAAATCGGACCGAGCTCGTCCGACATTCAGAACTAGCATATTTTAGAAGTCTATATTTTGGAAAACATAGACATATAAAATATGCTAGCCCCCTTCAAAGCTTAATCTGGGTGCATCACTGTGTATTCCAAAAATCTCGTTTCTTCCTTCAGAAATTTTAAACATGACTCATGTAAATGAGCTGCATCGTCTCAAATGAGACTATTCATTGCTAAGAACTTAATTGTTTATAATTATCAGTCATCACTGACTATAGACTTGAGTGCAAATTATAAAGCAAGCAATGCATATATCGCTAAAGTTTTTCACGTGCTCATTAAAAGTTGCAGGCTTAACAGTAATTGAAATTTTTTAGTTTGAAACCGAGAAAGTTCTTCGAATACTCCGAGAAAGTTTTAGCATAGCATATGATCATTTACAAAATCGTTATAAAAGATAGATCGAGGTGTGTACACCTAAAATTAAAATATTTATTAATTAAGTGAAATTCTTATCAGTAGAAACTCTTTCTGTGTTATTGATGAATTAATTACGTTTTAATTTATATGAAAATAAAAATTTTTGTGTCTAAGGCACTGAGAACCAAACCTGGGCCACACGCATAATTAATTAATAATTATGTATATTTAATAAATATAATAAATTAATAATTATCCATATTTAATAAATGCGTATAATTAATTAATAATTATGTAATTTTATGTATGTATTAAATACTTAAATTTTTTTAACATTTTCGTTTTCGTTTTCGTTTTCAGCCGAAAATAGGACGATCTCCAAAATTCAGTTTCAGTTTCGGTTCCAGCCTTATAAACCTGTTTCTGTCAATACTTAGTTATAACCAAATTAAATTTATTAAGGTTTTAATTTTCTATAATCATAGAAATTTGTGGTTCCCAAATTTTTAAGTCCTGTAAAAGATTTCGTTTTACCAGTGACGTTCAAAGGCACAGCTCCAAGTCAATTAAAAAATGTACATTTTATACAGAGTCACTATATAACTCTTTAAAATTATGGTGCATGGTCCATCATTGAAGCATTCGACCTTTCCATATATATATATGTATATATATATATATATGTATATATATATATATATATATATATATATATATATATATATATATATGTATATATATATATATATATATATATATATATATGTATATATATATGTATATATATATATATATATATATTGTGTGTGTGTAAAGTATGTTTTAAATCTATAATGTCGTGGTAGAATGCATTCCAAAAATTGCGTAATTCACAGAATCAGAATTTATTCAAGAAAATCTAAATAGTAAAATTCTCGTTTATTTAATAACGAAATATATGTTATAAATAAAGAGAATTTTTTTTTTTAATTCTGGTGTGAATACGGAATATGTGAATAAAGAAATCCATTAAATCGAGAACACACATGGTAACATAAATACTATCCATGTGCAGTAGAGGGTTAATATAAGTTTGTTTTATACTTTGTTGATTTAACAGCAGATTGAGATTGAATGTCACTTTCGTAAAAGTACGTCATAAGCAAAATACAATAAATATTTTTAAGTAGTTTCCTATAACCATGAAAAATTGCGATACCTGGTGTGTATTGGTGTATTTTTTGCCGTCCGATTATCTACACTAGGGATATAGGACGAGGGGGAGTGCCCTTCGTGGGGGTCTTTCTAAGGGAACCTAACCCGTATTTACGCAAGGTTCGAAGAAAACCACGAAAACTCCGAACGGTTAGGCCGACAGCCGCGATTGGGTTCGAACCCAGCACCTGCCGTCTACCAGTTGAGAGGTCCGTACCTCTCGGCCACTGGTGGGGCAAACGATACCTGGACATAAGTGTTTTGATACAATAATCCGTATCAGTGAAGTTCAAGGCCACAACATCTTATGTCAATTTAAAAATTTAACTTTCACGAACAAACGCTGTAATCATTTATATTTGAGGTGCATTGCCCAACTTTGGGATAAATAGGCCATCTTATACTTACTTTTCAAAATAATTGTGGCAATTTCTTTTATAATACACTATTTCAAATGTTGATTAAACCAAATAAAAAAAATATTTTTATTTACCTGCAAATCTGAAAAATTTCAGCTTTGCGACTTTTGGAATCCAAAAGTTGAATTCTTCGGTGGCATTCAAAAAAAAAAAAAAAATCCTTGAATTCATTTTAAATATGTAAATTTTATAAACAAGTAACTTAGTACTTTATTGATTGGATTAGATTGGAAGAAAATGTTATGTCATATTTTCTTTCTAAAATTGCTTTATTTTATGAAAGAAGATGATATAAGGTAATCAATATGGTAAAATTAAAATAACTCAAAATCGAGTTTCTTTGTTCGTGGGATTTTGTTTGGCCGAAGCGATAGCAAGTGCCATCAGACGGACGACCCCGCCACCGCGTGGACAGTTTAGCATCTAGAGAGCCTAGAGAGCAGCATAGGAACGAATCAGCCATCATAATCCAACGTCTTGGTAGTGGCGCACCCAGTATTAAGCTTTGGAGGTCTGATATGGCCTGCATCGTCAGACGAGATTGGTCAGATTTTTTTACATTTGATTCAAAATGGATGAGGTATGTTGAGTCCGGACATACATTTTTTCTGTTGACTTGATGAAGAGGGAAGACTGTATGATGGGAGGTTTGGGGCAGTCAGCAAAACCTAGGGTTCTTAAAATTTTTGGAGGCTAATTTGGGGCTAATTCTGAAGGCTTATACCTCTTTGATAAATAAAAAGAAAATATTGTTTTAAGTTGGTAAATATTAAAAATGCTAATATTTAAAATTTCATAAGAAAAAACAATGTGAAAAGGTACTACTTTTCTAAATTTCTATTTTGCAAGACCTATAAAAAGTAATAAAAAAAAACATTCATAATTTTAGAAAAATTTAAATAGTTAACCTAGCCTCATGGTCTAAAAGGGCCTTCAGCCCTCTAAGCTCTTCCCCCCCCCCCCCGTGAGTGCGCCAGTGCGTTTTGAGATAGTCCATTACAAGAATTGTCTGCATGCATAAGCCCCTTTTTGCATAACAAGCAATGATATCCACATCCATCGACCATAATGCAAAACAGAGACCGTTTTTAGGGACGACCATGAAAAGGTGACTTAGATTCGGCGTTACATACACTGTTAAAAAAATTCTGAAATTCACGAACATTTTTTTCCTGAATTTCACAGAAAAGCTCCCTTTTAACAACTAAAGGGTATTTTCCGTTACAAATCACAAAGTTCCATCATATTTCCTGAAAATAACGAAACGGATGGAAATAAAAACAAAAAACGGAGACACTCCGTTGTGTGGGGCGCTCTATGGCCGAGTGGTCAAGGCACCACACCGCCAATCGCCTGCGAGCACAGATTGTGGGTTCGAGTCCCATTGGCGCCATGGAATAATGAAACATAAAAATTCCTTTTAAATTACATTTTTTAGTTTATTTTTCTCTTTTTTTTCTTATTAAAAATCTTTTAATTTATTAGCCAAAAAATAAATAAATAAATAAATAAATAGTGTACGACAATTTCAAAAAAAAAAAAAAAAAAAAAAAAAGTCTATATATATATATATATATATATATATATTGTAAAAAAATTGTTAATAAAAAAAATTTTATTAAAAAAAACAGTGGTTTCAAACAGTGATTTTTTTTAATTTAAACTATTTAAAAAATTAAAAATGATTTTAAAAAATAATAAGTATTATGCATCAGTCTAAAATAATCCGTTTACAAACATTCTAAGGAATATATTTGAAAGGAAATCTTTAAAAAGCACAACAGATTTTCCCACTAACTCATAAAAGACATACTTTGTACCGTTTAGCATCAGCAACTTTGGCTCAGTTCGTAAGAATTTGTTCCGTAATCTGAAGGTCCCGAGTTCGGTCCTGAGGACGGCGTGAACTAAATTATCCAAAATAACAATTAAGTAATATAACATAGCAGCTTAAAATCCCTCGGTGATTTCGAATTCTTTGAAGATTAATCGGTAAATCATTTTTAAAAATTATATTAAATTATTACTATCATAAATCAAACTTTGTAACGGAAAGTTACTGATTCTTACACCGGAGTTTTCTCTTCTTGTATTTCCCACAACGGAAAATCTACTAACGGAACGGTAAAAATTCGGCTACATTGCTGCCGGTAGTTTCACCTGGAATTCACAGATTTATTTTTAACAGTGTATAAAGCAAAAATCGTGTGCGGTCACCACGTCTGAAGAACAAGCACCACGACGATGGCTTCGAGACTATCCAATCCATGCTGCAATCATTGACACGCAGCAGCAGGCTGTCCCTTCAGGTACTCTGCTGCCGATCCTCTTCCACAATCAAGAGGCCAAGAGATCTGCACGGGTCGTAATTTTCAGACCCGGGCCCGGCCCGTGGGAAAGTTTTTTCGACCCGGCCCGTTGTAAATTTCAAAACTTCAGCTTGGGCCCGGCCCGGCCCGGCCCGTTTATATATTTGCATTTTACGCCAGACCCGGCCCGTACAGAAATCAGTGAAAGCAGGCCTGGCACGTTCTGGCCCGTCACAATTTCTACTATTTCTAAAAAAAATCAGATTTTTATCATATAATTAAGATTGCTTTAAAGAATACTGCGTCCATATCTATGGAATGATTTTACAGTATATTTTACAAAAAATACACATTAGCAACGTTAGTGATTACTTAGTTTCTTAGCCTTTTAACATTCAAATAAAGGTGCATTAAAATATTAATATGGTTGGACTAAAAGAAAAAAAAAAGTTAAAAACATCGTAACTTTTGAAGCTGTATAATAAAAGTAGATTTATGAAAATATTTCTATATAATTTTATCAAAGTTTCCAAATTCATTCTCTAATCTAAGGGAGCTACTTTGTGATGATTTTTTTCGGAAACGCATAAGATTAGTAGGTGCTTTTATTCAGAAACTATGTAATCGAATGGCATTATCCATTTTTTGATACAAGCAATTTAAGAAAATACTGTCAAAGTTAGCATTTTGAAAAGAATTTCCGGAAGCGACAGCGTGAGAAGGGAGAAAAATCTGCAACTATTTGACAAGAATCTCTTATATCTCAACAAGGTTATACAAGTATCTTTACCGAAAGTGAAAAATGCTATTCGATTCCAAATCCCTTCAATTGTCATTCTTGTCAATTTCATACTTTTACCGTTAAAAATTAGTCGGAAAGTGTGTCAAACTTTACGTTGTTGAGAAGTGAATTTAAGAACCAACAAGAAGTAACATCCAAAGATTACGTTAACATACATTCTTTATCGCTATTAATAATTTTACAAATCATGTTGTCTGCCCTACACATTTCGAGAGCAATTAATTCTAATTCCGCCCCGGCTCGTCTATATGTAGAAAAACAATGCAAGCCTGATCTCGGTCCGACACGAGTCTGCTAAAATAATATTAAGCCCAAGTTACACACAATGTAACTGTCCGATGTCAATCGCTACACTCTACAAGTTATATTTCTGTATTGTGATGTCAAAGTAGTATCGGCTTGCGACGCACATTTATACTTATTCTCTTTAAAGGCATATTCTTTGAAAAAAACTAATATTTTATCGTTTCTGCCGAAATCTTTATAACAGGCCGGCAGTACCGCTAAATTTTTCTATCGTCCCGGCCCGGCCCGTATTGCCCATTCAATTTTTTTTGCCGGTCTGGCCCGTTTATTTTGTTTGTTGGCCCGGCCCGGCCGGGCCCGTTGAAGAAATCATTCTAATTCTACCGGCCAAGAACAGCCCGTTAGAAAACTCGGAACCATTTTGCCGGCCCGGCCTGGCCCGGGTACGGGCCAGTCCCGGGCCCGTGCAGACCTCTAAAGTGGCCGAGTCGGAATCACAGAGAAGGATGGACATTCCTTTCGTTGAAAGCATACTGAGAGGCTGCGTTCGAACGTGAATATACAAGAAAGCCCTGTATGTTCACCACGTTTGATACGCGTCGAAATCAATGCCAGATTATTCATGTAACTGCCAGTAAAGTACCGCAGCACCCAGCCCCTGAGAAACTATGCTCCCTGTCGCCTTCTACACTCAAGTGACCAGTTCGGAAACACAGAGAATAAAGGGTTTTCCCCTCCCCGGTCTTGGCCCGTGACACATACCCGGCCGGTAAAATCAAGACAAACTTTCAAAGGGACCGATAAAAAATAAACAACCTTGGCTGGACCGACAGAAATATATTAAACGGCCCAGCCAGGCAAATAAAAAAAAATCAAGCGGACCAACCGGTCAGATATAAAAGTTTAAACGATGCCGATAAAATAAAAATATAAACTACATTGTTAAAAATAAATCTGTGAATTCCAGGTGAAACTACCGGCAGCAATGTAGCCGAACTTTTACCGTTCCGTTAGTAGATTTTCCGTTGTGGGAAATACAAGAAGAGAAAACTCCGGTGTAAGAATCAGTAACTTTCCGTTACAAAGTTTGATTTATAATAGTAATAATTTAATATAATTTTTAAAAAGGATTTACCGATTAATCTTCAAAGAATTCGAAATCACCGCGGGATTTTAAGCTGCTATGTTATTTTACTTAGTTGTTATTTTGGATAATTTAGTTCCCGCCGCCCTCAGGATCAAACCCGGGACTTTCAGATTGCAGAACAAATTCTTACGAACTGAGCCAAAGTTGCTGATGCTAGACGGTACAAAGTATGTCTTTTATGAGTTAGTGGGAAAATCTGTTGTGCTTTTTAAAGATTTCCTTTCAAATATATTCCTTAGAATGTTTGTAAACGAATTATTTTAAACTGATGCATATTACTTATTATTTTTTTTATCGTTTTTAATTTTTTAAATAATTTAAAATAAAAAAAATCACTGTTTAAAACCACTGTTTTTTTAATAAAATTTTTTTTATTAACAATTTTTTTAGAAATATATATATATAGACATTTTTTTGAAATTGTCGTACACTATTTATTTCTTTATTTCTTTATTTTTCGGCTAATAAATTAAAAGATTTTTAATAAGAAAAAAAGAGAAAAATAAACAGAAAAAATGTAATTTAAAAGGAATTTTTTATGTTTCATTATTCCATGGCTCCAATGGGACTCGAACCCACAATATGCGCTCTCAGGCAATTAGCGGTGTGGTGCCTCGACCACTCGTCCATGGAGCTCCCCACACACCGGAGTGTCTCCGTTTTTTGTTTTTATTTCCATCCGTTTCATTATTTTCAGGAAATATGATGGAATTTTGTGATTTGTAACGGAAAATACTCTTTTGTTGTTAAAAGGGAGCTTTTCTGTGAAATTCAGGAAAAAAATGTTCGTGAATTTCAGAATTTTTTTAACAGTGTATTTTTAAATGATATGACTTTTGCAAGAATAAGAATAAACATTTTGCACGATCCGATCGTCGTTTGATAACATTAATACAAAAATATAACATGTCCAGCGTAGAGATCGGTATCGAACAGTAACATTGTTACATCGTGTCTTAGCGCGGGCTTAATTTTATCAGCAGATTCGGGCCGGACCAAAATCAGGCTTACTTTTTTTACGTAATCGAGTGGAGCAAGAACTAGACTTCATTGTTCCTAGGAATTGTTGGGTAGGCAATAGATTTTGTAAAAATAGTAATAGTGGTAATGAATTGATAGAATTAGTGGAAATATATTAATAAATTATAGAAAAATATTTTTTTGAAAAATCCACTTTTTATTGTAAAGCTTCAATCTGAAGGTTATGATGATTTTGTTCCTCATTTTTTCTTTTATTCTAAACTACATTAATTTGCTATAATTATTTTTAACACAATTTTACTGACTGGTAATGTTATCGTGCGAATTGAATTTTTCAAACTGCACTGTAAAAAAAAATCTGCAAAAGTACTAAACCTTTTCTAGGAAACTGGGATTCCAAGAACTTTTCCTGTAACGGTAACAACAAAAATTCAAGTTTAAGAAGCGATTGCATGAATTTTTCCTGTTATCGTTACATGAAAAGTTCTTGGAATCCCAGTTTCCTAAAAAATGTTTAGTACCTTCACAGATTTTTTTTACAGTGTGAGCGAAAATATCCTCAAGATGACACGAATTCAGATCCTTGGCTTACATTGCCAATGCTCAAGCTACCAGGTAGTCCAGTTTGGGTATATTTTCACTCAGTTGAAAAAAAAAAATCAACTCTTGTGATACATTAATTTGTTTAATGAATCGTCATATGAATGTGGAATAGCCTAAGAGTCTAAGTAATTATTAATGATGTGTGTGTTCTGTTTTTCAAACACATAGAGTTTTTGTGTTTTTCAAACACATACTAAGATATACTTCAATATTTTCCCGTAAATATGTATGCAGTATTCTTTAAAAGAATCTTTATTGTACATTAAGAATTTTTTGAATTTTTTGTAGAAATTGACTCGGACCAAACCGGGCCTAGTTTAATTGATTTTTGCACTGACCGGGCAGGACCGTGAACTGCAAAAATGTAAACGGGACGGGACAAGATAGCTTTGCGTTCGGACGTTAAAAAGACCCGCACTGTAAAAAATTTGCGCAATGTTCTTGACATTTACTGTGTAACATTCCTGGATTTTCTCGGATTATTTTTGCTCATACAAGAATACCGAGAAATCTTGTGTATTACCTTCCACAATCTTGTGTAACTTTTCGGAATAGTTGAGAAAGTGGTAATTACTGATAAACTGTGAAACGTTCCGAATATTTTCTGTGTATCATTCCTTACTTTTAGTAAGCATACTTTTTGAGCTTTTTTGCAACTTTTCGGTTGGTTGGTTGGTTGATTTTTGTCGTCCGATTATCTACGCTAATGGGATATAGGACCAGGGGGAGTGCCCTCCGTGGGAGTCTTTCTAAGGGAGCAACTTTTCGGATTTATTCTAAAATAGAAATTATTGGTAATCTGTGCAAAGTTATATCTGTTTTGTGTGTAATATTCCTTATTTTGTGGTTAATACATTAATTACAAAAAATAATCGTTTCTTTGCGTGTATGTCATTTCAGCGGTGACCATCCCCCCCAAACCCAATGACGCAAATCCCCCCCCCCCCCCCAAAAAAAAAATCTTCATACTTTAACATTAACCCCTGCCCCCTAAACAGAATATCAATTGTAAAATTTATTCTAGTTATAATCTACTGCACATTCAAACGATAGCGAGTTGAGTTATTATTGCCCTTATCTAGAATTGAAAGAAAACACAGGGACATTTCTGGAAATTCAATGTTGAAAAAATTTTAAAGTGGTATTAATTGAATCAAGATTTACAAAACATAGCGAATTGAGTATAGAAGAATGAGTTCTTATTGCCCTTATCTAGAATTTAAAGAAAGGAAACAAAGATACATTTTTTGGAAAATAAATATTAAAAAAATAGATAAGTGATATTAAAAAAAATCAAGATTTTTTTTTACGAGTAAAAAAAAAGAAATATTACGAATTTAAAATCCCCTCCCCCCAAAAATGTACATTTTCTAAAAATCCCCCCCCCCCCAAAAAAAAGAAAAACTAAATTGCATGACGCAACTTGCGTCAGCAAACCTCTCTCTGGGCACTCCTGTGTCATTTTATTATCCCAGTTCTGAAAACACTACGGGATCTTGCGCTATAAAAAAATAACACGAAGGTGCGTATACCCTTCTAACTGTGCATCTCGAAGCTCTTGTTAAAATTTCTGCTATGTACAGCTCCTGAGCTATATTTTACATGTAAAAACTAATTTTTTTGTGTGTTTATCACTTTGCTCGCTTAGTTATGAATCGAGTATAGAAACTAGAGTCACTAATTTTTACCGAAGCTTTAACAACGCATTTAATTGTAATTCTCGAATATTTTTTTCCCAGTTTATACTTTGAAGACTCTTCTTGGTCTTTATTTCCATATGAACTACATTTTTGCGTGTAGGTCATTTTGTTGCCTCAGTTGAAGAAAAAGACTATGGGATCTAGAGCAACGAACTTTAGAATGAAAGCGCGTATGCCCATCTTATTGTGCATTTTGAAACCTATTTTTCTAAATTCGACCAATGATCGTTTTACGAAATTATTTTATCAGTGATTGTTTGACGAAATTCTCGATCTTAGTACCGCAACTTTTTCTCCAAATACCTACTATTTCCGATTAGTAATATTCGCCTTATTTAATCAGCATGCCAGTTTAGAAGATTTTTTTTACAATGTCTGTCACTATTTCCGAATAGTAATCTTTCTGTCATTAAATAAAGCGATTATTACTATTCGGAAATAGTTTGATGTTCATATCAAAAACCTAATATCCATGTATATGTATTCGCGTTGTAAGCGAGATCCTTTGTCCAAGGAATGAAAACTTTATCTGATATTGAATGGAAAATTTTTACATTTGTTGTAAGAGTGATTTTCTGGTGATGTTGGAACTGGAGTAAATTCAGGTATTAATCGGTATCACGTCTTAAGCGGGTTCGACTGTTTCCTAAAACAATAAATCTAGCATGGCTATTTCCATGAGTACGTGTAGTGTAAGTCACAGGCTACGATATTTGGTTACCAGTATTATAGAACGAAAAAAAAGTGATTAATTTTATTGGCACATTCTCATTAATTGAATAAGGCCAAGCAGACTTTTCGAAAATAACGGTGGCTAACAAGTATAGTAATTAATAAGTTATGTGACTTACACTACAGAACCCATGGAATTAGCCAGCATAAAAATTATTATAAACAAAGTCAACGGTTGAAGGGGAAATGGGAGAAGTTCTGGCCAACTATTTTATTTTTCAAAATATTGAGTCTAGAACATGAAATTAAAGACATATCAGTAGAGAAATGTTTAAATTTGGTCCCCCTCCCCCCTCCCTTCTTTAGTATCTGCAAGCTACATATCTTTATAGAGGATGAAAAGGAACAATTTTAAGTTACTTACTAGAAAAAATTACTAATTTTGTGGCAAGGTTATTTTTCCTAAATGTGATTCATAAGTACGGTAATGTTTTTTTACTTTAAATCTTAATACAGGAATCCCAAATGCTATATAATAAGGCATTCAATTTTTAACGAAACTATAAGCATTTTTCTGCATTGATAACATTTTCTTAGAGATTTTCGATCAAATAGCCATCGTTGATTTAATAGCACCTCCATGTTTCGTAAATTTAGCGTATTTCCCAAAATTGCCTCTCGAATTTTTAACTTTGAAGATCAAATAATCTCACTAACGTAAGGACACGACGTCTGTTTCATTTAACTGACCCATAAACTGTTAAAAAAGTGCCCAGTTTGTGGATTAGAATTTAAACAAATACCAGGTAAGTTTGTATGGTATTCTTTATATAGTGTATAAAATAATTAAAGCAAATTTCATGTTTAATTAAGCTGTCGTAAGTCGTGTAATTCTCCATTTAAAAATGTTATTTAACTTAGCAATATGCATTTAAGCAATTTAACTTATATGTATAATCAGACTTATATAAAATAAAAAATTCTATGCATATTATCATAAGCAAAAACTTTCTGTAAATTAAATGAAGGATTAAGAGAAAACTAAACAAAATTTTATAGTATCAATTTACAATCTTAATTTAAGAAAAAGAATGTTACATAAATTAAGAATCGCTGGATTTTTATCAGGTTTTTAAGGAAGTCAATATTTCAACTATTATGCTGAATTTTTTAACATTTGTTAGGCATATTTTTTAATGTTATTTTCTTTTTAAAAATTCTGAATAATTGAAATACTTTACGTGTATATGTCTTTATTATACAGATCTGTGCATAATTATTTACAGCAATCTTTAATTTGCATGTTGGTGCAAAAAATATAGGTAAAAATTAACATTGGCCACTGACCAGTTGCTCAGATTTTTAATTATTGACCATTAACAAAGTTACAAACACTTCATATAAAATCCTATGAAGTGTTCGTACAGTTCTAACCATCAACATTGTAGCTTATTACTATTTTTTTTCCATTCGGTGGGATTACACTCAACTGAAAACTGAAATTGTATCTAACAGAAAAATATGTAAGTAAGAAATTACCGTAGTCAAATTAACAATATTTAAAATGAGCTCGGAAATCCGCATTAACGTGGATGTGTATTGTGGGGGAGAGGGCGAATTGACAAACCCCATATTCTATCTACGTAAACAGGCATCCAAAAGTCTTAGAAAATAATATTAAAATTAAAATTTATTAAATAAAAGCTACATTAGAAAAACTGCTCTGAATTCGCGTTAAAAGGCGGCGTAACATCGAGGATTTCTCAAACTTAATTTCTAAATTTCAATATATTATGTACTTAAACTTAAAATACGCATTATGACCATATTGAAAAACAAGAGCTCGGAAATACGCGTTAGCAAGCCTTCCAAAGCCCATCTAAAATCCACGCAAACGGAGGTTTTTAAATCTTGCTTCCAAAATAATTTTCAAAATTAAAATTCATCAGATTAACATAAAGCTGCATAAAGAATTGGAAAAGTACTCGAAACCACATTAACAGGGGATGGAGTAACACCGAGAATTTCTCTGATTTGATTTAAAATAACACAATTTTAATGTTATATAATTCAACATACTTAAATACACATTAACTAGTATATTAGAAACAAGAATTCTGAAAGTACGCTTCCAAAAAGATTTCCAAAAAGTAAACTAGCTAACAGAATTATTTATTACCAAAAGAATTGAGAAGAAACGTTAAAAATAATTTCAAAGCATTAAATATCACTTTCAGTTTAAATCTTATTACATCAATTGTTATGATTTGCTGAACTATTTCAGTGTCATTCAGTATACCTTAAATCGGAAAAATTTTTAACATCTTTATTTTGACAGGATTAGCAAATGCATTTTGAAATTTTCAAAACACTACTTTTATAAAACATCGGGACAAATTTTATTAGTGTTTGAAGTGAAGGGGGAGTATGGGGAAGTTTAAAGATTGTTGCAATTATTATGACAGTTATGATAGGGGGGTGCTCTTCGTGGGGATCTTTCTAAAGAAACCTAACCCGTATTTACGAAAGGTTAGAAGAAAACCACGAAAACTCTGAACGATTAGGCCGACGTCCGTGATTGGGTTCGAACACAGCACCTGCCGCCTACCAGTTGAGAGATCAGAAACTCTCAGCCACTGATAGGGATAAAGTGAGGGGGAGTATGGGGGAAGTTTAAAGTTTGCTGCAATTATTATGATAGTTAAAAAATATAATTAAGTATCCGTGAGATTAATCAATCTTTTTGTTAAATATGTACCCAAAATTTGAAGCTATTCAGATAATTTTATACAAGGAATTGGGAATTTAAAATAAACAAAATGAAAGTGGTGGATTCTACCCCCCCCCCCCAAATATTTAACCTATAAACCCTTGCATTAACACGTTAACTGGCATGTCATTCACCGGCGACAGACATTGAAATTTCCGTTTTAGCCGCGTCAGTTGCCCGTGGCCGACAGCGTAAAACTATTATATAAAACTAAATATTATATTGCTTTAAGAAATTTCTCAATTTTTTAATTTTCCTTTTACTTTATTAAAGGATATCATTAATTGAACGGGAAGTTCAGTGTCAGTCATCCATGACTGACGTGGAATTCAACGTGTTAAAGGTGTAAATATCCTTCTAATAAAAGGAGACCAAAATTTGAAACTAATTGGTTCGCGACAAGGAAAATCTATGTAAAGCTAAATTAGTTGGAGAGGGAGGGTTTCTTTTACACTTGACCTATACTTGACCTAACATTGTTGATTTGATTTCTATCGTCTAATTTTCTGATAAATTGATACCCAAACTTAAAGGAAAATGGATAATTGTAAACAATTTTTTTTTGTTTAAGCCTATTTAAGAGGGGAGGGGGTGTTTACCAGTCACTTTATGTTTGATCTAGAACCCACCAAACCCCGAAATAATCAGCTTCACGAAATAAGCGGAATTTATTTAGTAAAATTAAGCGAGTTTGCTTAGGAACATGAGTCTTGTATGATTCAGGTTCATCCAAATTTTGAGTTTAGCAGTATTTTAGCAGATTTTATAAACTGATACACTTTAATTTGCACAGCAGTGAGATTCCTGGATTAAGTATATTAAAAATAACATTGACTTGCAATTTGTTCGAAATTCAATTTTGTCAGAAATGAAATTAAACATATTGTATAATAAGTCGGAGAAAGACATTTTAAGGAATTTCAGCATTAAGCATTAAAGTTAGACATTTCAGGATTTTTTTTTATTTCAAGATAAACTACGACCCCTGTTTTAAATATTTGATACTGTATAATAGCATGCGTAATTAGCTCGGATAAAAAAGATCCCTTGGCAGTTAACTACCCCCTCCCACCAGCCGTGAAACAATCTTTGAACCAAAAAGAGTTATCTACTTTTTTTCCTAGTGTTTGAAATAATCGTTAATTTTGACTCCGAAAACTATAAACGAATTTTTCTCCTTTCATCCCTCGTATTGATATATCTTACAACCATCATGTTGTGCGATTAATACCCATCAAGTTTGCAGACTCAGGACGGTAAAATTAATCTCCACGTTTTTTAGTGTTACTCGACAGTGGAAATTGCTAATTTTATGCTATAGTGGACGGAGCTAACCAAAAAATATATGTATATGAAGAAGCGTAAATGAACTTATATTGTATATCAATATCGAGGACAGTGGCAAAACTGAGATCCGCAAAACACTGCGACGTAGGGGGGGGGGGGCTCTTGGAAGTAATTTGAAAAATAAACATCTTAAACGGTCATAAACGGTTGATTATTTTAAGATTTTAAGAACGAGTCATTTGTATTGAATAACGAATGTATATTTTGCGTACTCCAAACCTGATCTGCGCGTAAAAAATCATACCCAGAAGACGGGTCACGAAATGGGGACCCCGTTTTTTTATGAGAAATAGATATAGATTCTAGGGGGCCTTGTGGAAAATTTTGCAGAGGACTCAAAACTATAGTTACACTACTGATTGGAGATTTCACAAAATCAATATATAATTGAGAATAAAATGTTTCAACGATGTATAAACTCATTTTTATCTAATAAATTCTAAATTTTCACTTAAAATCCAAAATACTGCAATACAATTTTCAAAATGGAGCAAAACCCTGTGTATTTCATGGAGATTCATTTTTGACCATGCGCAACATGACAACAGTGCACTTGCAAAAACCCCTTGTTTAAAAGATATAGGGTAACGTCCCCAGTAATTGGCATGCACCAGTGATTGGTACATCCTACAAACATGTCCTAAAATAAGATTTGCATCCAGTCTTTTAAAAATGCAAGACCATATACCAGTTGTATGCTCATTTATGTTAAAGATTATAACTTTGATTTATGTTACTAGATGACAATAGTGCCTAGGAAAGCGAAACAATCATGGCTTGTATGAAATTAGCCATTTTTGTTGCAAATGGTTCTGCTTTGGCGTAAGGAAGGCATGCTTTTCAATTCGTTATTATCTGATTTATAATATATTTTAAAATTTAATTGACAGCAGTTTTGTTTAGTTTAAAAGGGTTACTTTAATTGTGTAAAAGTATTTTCGACATAAATATTCGGATTTCTGAATTAATGATAGATGCCAATTAATGGTGCTTCAATTTTGCTAGTTCCAAGTAATTGGCATCTATTTCAATTACTAGGAATTCGCAAGGAATTTGAGATTAAACCACTTATTTTGGAAGTACTTTTAAAGTCATAGACTAATTTTATTTTTTATTTGTTTTTATTTGAAAATATGAAATATTATCAGTAATTGGAATCCATTAAAGCTTCATATGACAATTACTGGGGACAGCATGGCAATTACTGGGTATTAAAATAAGTATATTGTATTGTTTTAAAGTGTTCACATTTCAGACTAATGTGCTGATTTCTTACTCTCAAAATCCTAAAATATGGCATCCTCATCTACAGTAATTTCATTTAAAGCGATTAAACCAAATGCAAAATTTAAAGTTTTTTTTTAATATAAACATGTGCCAATTACTGGATCACAAGGTGTCATACATTGGTGCTCTAGGTGCCAATTACTGGTGATTTCAGCAATTTTTTATAAATATATTTTTATAAAAATACTTCTTCAATTTTTTTTGCTTTTAGTGGGCAAAATAGATGCACAGATATGCATTCTTTGATTTAAAAATATTTCCAAGTAAATATCTTATTTCTTTGTAATGAAAATTGAAGCAAGTTTAAAGACAAATTCTTAATGTGCCAATTACTGGGGATGTTACCCTATATTGAATATTTTAAAACTTTTTTTTATTTTTTGGAAAATATTCTGGGAATATACAAAAGTAGTTGTAGTACTTTTTGTATTGTTATTAAAGCCTTTCTTAGGACACATATTCAAGTATTCTATATTATCCAGCTAATGCATAATACAAAGTGTTTTTGCAAATGAGAATAACGTCTCGAATAAACATTTTGATTTTTCCTGAAACTGAATAAACAATATTGCATTCAATAATTTATGCATAAAAAATAAAATATGCTTTTTGTTTCTTTGTAGCCACCTTGGATAATTATCAAATCTGAATCTAATGATAGTTCAATAACAGAAACAAATGGCGACTTTGGAACAGCAGAATTAAATTCAAGTATTGAAAGCACTTCTTTAAATATTAGCAGTCACTTGTATATTAAAGCACCCATGGCGCGAGGATTTTCAAATTCCTTCACATCATTCTGCTTCTTCTCTAACTAAAGCTTTAAATGAAGATTGCTTGCAATGGACAGAAAAAAGTGAGTTACTGAACCATTTAGCTTTGAGAATCTGCAAATACACAGACAATCCCTCTACAGCTGAACGAAAGCAAGTAGAAGATATAATTTTAATTGAAGGTGTGGAATTTGTACAGAGTGTAGTTTCGACAATCTCTTTATATTATTGTTATAACATAAAATATTCTCTCAAATGCACTGGGACTTACACTTTCGTTGAACTAAAATTGTTGGTTACTTTATGTGAAAAATTAAGCAAACTGTGATAAAATTCTAGATTGCAATTTTAAACCATAATATCAATAAAGTTTTGTGCTTATTATGAAAGTTCTCTGAATTTTTATTTTTGATTATATTATTTTTTAATTGCATAATATTCTCGATATCATAAGTCGAAGGGATTCTAAAAAAGCATTATGTGATAGCTATTTGTTCAGATAAGTCATTTACAGGAATTTGTAATATCAAAGAGAGAAATATATTTTATTTGAAGTATCAAGAGTACACTGTATTAAGATTTTCAATTTTTTAAAGGTTATCTTCTTTTTTTCCTTTGACATCTGAAATTGAATTTTGTGCTTTAACCAAATGAATGAATCTCTTTAAATATGCTAATGCTTAAATTACAATTAAAAAGTTTTTTTTTACTTTAACTTTAAAATCTCTTTCAAAAATTTGTGCATATTTTAACTTGCCTTGAAAATTTTTATAATTAAACCTTAATAGTTTGGATAATCTTTTAAAAGAATTATGTACAGTATAGCAGATGCATCAAAAACCGTCTTTTCATTGATTATTGTGATATTATATTAATTATTTAAGGAATAGATTTATCAAAGGTAATTGATCCAATTTAAGTGAAGATAGTGGTGTAAGGGGGGGGGGGAGCTTCGAATAACCACATACTTCCCCAAAAAGAGCAGATATTCAGATACTGTAAAACATTTTAAGAATGCTTTGATATATTAAATATACCATTTTATGCCAAATGACTAATCTATTGTATTAGCCAAACGACAAGTTGATAATCTGTTTAAATTATTAAATAATATGGCAAAATTATCTAAAAGTTATTTTAAAAATACACAATTGCTTTGTACGAGATTTTGCCAAAAATGTATACTTTGTGTTACATTATCTCTTAATATACACCCTCAAATTGGTATATTGAGCTTGATATAAATGTGGAAAAGCTTAAGCATGTCTTTTTGTAGTTCACAGCGCAATATCACTCATTTAGATATTTCTTTTGTTTCTGAAGTGTATATTTATCATAATTTATCCTTGCACTAACCATACCCTTGCACTAAACAGCGCCCTTACATATTCTAACCAATTTATTTTTGTAAAAGTAATTTCAATGTATCCATGATTTAAAAATAGATTTCACTCATAGATATCCTGTATTTTTTTAGATTTGTGTTGTCAACTGAAAAAAGAAAACAACTAATTAGAAATATTTTCAATACAATGTTTAACTTTCAGCGCGCAATCATTGTTTATATTCTTAACAAAGATTACTAACTCATTAATCTGTGTCAGGTTCAAGAACCATACTTAACTGTAACTCTAAGGCATCTAAAAACTCTTTGAATATCATGCTGAAAATTAGAAGTAACTTATTGAAAAAGGGCCTTAACATACTAGATTATAGATTTCTGGACTTTTCAGATTTGCATAATTTTCCAAACAAATTTTTTGTAAAGTTCCTGTGAAAATCTGTGGCAGAATTGCTGCCACTGGATATCCCAGGAACATTTACCGTATTCCGTGAAATGTTTCAGATCTTTTCACAATCAAGAAACTTAACTGAGATTTTATGCGCAAAGTTCCAGGCTATAAGTAAAGCTCCAGGCTTTTTCAAAATGATGGAACATAAATGAATTTTCATGAGTAATGTTCCAGATGATAGGTTTCGGAATAGCGGAACCTAACTGAGATCTTATGAGTAACATACCATATTAAAGATTTCGGAAATTTTCAAAAAGGTGAAACCTAACTGAGATTTTATGAGTAGCATTCCAGATTATAGGTTTCAGAGCTTTTCAGAATGGAGGAATTTAAATTATGAGATTTCACGAGTAATGTTTCAGATTTTAGATTTCAGAACGGTGGAACCTAACAGAAAATTAATGAGTAACGATACACATAAAAGGTTTCTAGACTTTTCAGAATGGTGAAACATAACTGATATTTCATGAGTAACATCCCAGATTATAGATTTCTGGACGTTCCTGGCATATGTAAGTTTCCTGGCATTTTTTGGATTAAATTCCTGGGAAAACCTGTGGCAGAATAGCTGCCACATGTTTTCTTAGGAACCTTACGCAAATTTTTTTACAGTGCGGGGCTGAAAATTCCGGTCCGTGCAAAACTGTAGATCGCATAACGAGTGGCCGCATTGGAGTTTTTAACACTCTCCTAGATAAAAAGTAAATAAAAATTTACACGTCGTATTCAGTCATTAAGAAAATAACATCAGTTTTATCTAAACAGAAAATTAATTTAGCACTATGAAATTTATAAGTAATGAATACTGTGAAAATAAGCTAAAAACGGGTTTACTTGGGCTGTCTTCTTGGCTGATTCCAAATAATCCTTAATTAAAAATTTGTATTAAATTTAGTAAAATCTCTTTGTAAACGTATTTTTTAATAATTATTACATTTTTGCTAATTTTATTTTATTAAATGACTCAGTCACTATTCACATGCATATTTATCCAGATCTGAAACCCAAAAATTCTCCAGTACACTGTAAAAAAAATCTGTGAAGGTACTAAACATTTTCTAGGAAACTGGGATTCCAAGAACTTTTCATGTAAAGATAACAGGAAAAATTCATATAATCGCTTCTTAAACTTGAATTTTTGCTGTTACCGTTACAGGAAAAGTTCTTGGAATCCCAGTTTCCTAGAAAAGGTTTAGTACTTTTGCAATTTTCTTTTTACAGTGTAGTATTCTGGAAGTGAAAAGTATACATTTTTGTGGTTTAAATGACATTATGTTTATTATATCCGGATTATAGGTCATACTTCAACCTTTCGTCCATTTAAATGATTTATTTTATGGAAAAAAATTAACTTGAATAGAAATAATTCAAATTTCAATAATTTATTATACATAAAAATTAAAATCATATCTTGAAATAAGTCGAAAATATTAACAAAAATCCGGTACACAATTAATGTTTTTTAGGTCAAAGTTTTAGAAAAATGTATAAAAAGTCCCTTTTCGGGTCCATGTAGCTCATTTTTGCGGTACTAAAATTCTAATTAGTCTTGAAAATGTAAGATATTTTTTTCGCATATTTAATATATATTTTTAATGATTTAAGTAATAGCAATAATTGCTTATATTTAAAAAGTAAACGAAAATAACTTTTTGTGAAAGAATGTCGTACCACTTGTTGATATCTTAAGATTTGCTACAAAAAAATAAAATAAATCCATAAACTTTACATAAAAAGCTTTCACTTAAAATTTCTCAAAATTAATAATTTGTTACTTTACTTACCATCTTTTCCCATTCGAATTTTCAATTATAGCCTGCAGTCTAGCATTAAATGATCCTGTCTACTCATAATTATTTTTGAAAAAGATGGCCCAGAACAATATTTACAGTTTGTTTTATATTTTATTTGCTCAACTGCTGACTTCGTGTCACTTTCGTGAAACAACGTCATGAAAAAAATGCTGTGTTTATTCTCATAATTTAAGCCTTCAGACAATTTACGCATCCCAAAGAAAAAAATAAAAAATAAAATATAAAGTAGAAGAAGAAGAAAAAATTCGCATAATTTTCACACCTCCTATTAAAATTAAATTTCTAATAAATAAATAATTTAAAAATATCTTATAATTTTCAGACGAAGCATTTTTGGAACGATCGGCATCAGTAATAGAAAACCTTTTTATATTACGGGCTGCCAACAAATGTTTGCTACTACACTGTAAAAAAAATTCTGTAAAGGTACTAAACATTTTCTAGGAAACTGGGATTCCAACACCTTTTCATGTAACGGTAACAGAAAAAACCCTTGTAATCGATTCTAAAACTTGAATTTTTGCTGTTACCGTTACAGGAAAAGTTCTTGGAATCCCAGTTTCCAAGAAAAAGTTTAGTACCTTTACAGAATTTTTTTTACAGTGTATGTAGAAAAAAAATCTGTAATTTTATACAAATGTATAGTTACGGAAAACTGTAGGCTTACTAAAATTTTATCTGTACACTGTACAAAAAATTATATAAATCTCCATTACTTGTTCTTGTAAAGATACATAAATCTATAGTTTTACAAAATATCTACTAATATTACAGTAACCTTACTAAAAAAATATCTGTAACACGGGCTAGATAAAAATTTCTAGGTATCCCAGTTTCTTAAAAAATTGTTTGTAACCTAACAGATTTTTTTTTATTTATTTACAGCGCAAATCTGTATCTGTTATTTGAATTTTTGTTGTTGCCGTCACATGAAAATGTTTATTGATCCCAATTTCCTAGAAAAATTTTAGCAACTTTACAGATTTCTTTTTACAATGTACGTTATGTGAAACGTGTAATGTAAAAAAAATGTAATTAAAACAGTAAAAAAACAAAGTTGATTCAAGGAATAATATAGCAAAATTATTTTAATCAGTAGAAACAACAAGTATCAAATGCAATAAAATAATGCTTTATTTCCAAAATAAAAAACCAGAAAATTTCTTTTATGTTTAATATTTTTATAATGAAAAAACTTTTTACATTTTTAAGTTTTTCAAAACAATAGAGCAAATTTAGTTAATTTTAAATAATATTTGGTTTGTGTGAAATACTAGGAAAATTCGAGAGCAATGTCAGACTTAATTCATTATTTAAAAAAAAAAAAAAAAAAAAAAAAAAAAATCTTTGCCTTATTTAATATACGAGGATTTCACGACCATAACAGACCAAGACCGTTCTGAAAAAAAAAAAAAAAAAAAGAGAGAGAGAGAGACTGTCACTGTCCATTTATAGTTCACATATACGGCATGTGTTTATAGATTTGATTCACAGGGGAGGGGGGGGCGATTAAAACAGATTTTATATACATTTTAAATTAACTATCTCTTTTTTTTTTTTTTTTTTTTTTTTTTTTTTTTTTTTTTTTTTTCAAAATGAACTTGGTCTACTAAGGTTATAAGCCTCTCATATCAGAAAAATATTGTAAATTCTGAAGTTGAATAAGTCGAAAATAACTTTTTTCCAAATACTGTTATTCAGTCTGTTATTACACTTGAATTTTTTGTCGGCTTATACGCGAGTATATATTTTCTACATGTTACATTCAGTTGAGTTATATGTGAAACAACTTTTGGCTGAGCAAATGATTTTTATGATGTTTCAGTACAATTTTAAATTATCTAAATAACTGAGCAAATTTTTCATTTCTAAAAATAAGAATCTATGTCATAAATGCCTTTTATGCGGATCTAATTTTTTTTATAAAAATAAAATAATGTGAAATGAAAAGAAAATGAAAAAATGATATATGTGAAATGAAAAATACTTATCAGGTAGCATACAAAAGACCTCCTGGCCACATGTGGCTTGCAGGCCGTATATGAAGTATGAATGGTCGTAAATAATGCAACAAGATTTTGTATATTCTAGCAATTTTGATTTCATAATCAGATTCAAAGTCAACTTTAAATTCAGTTCCGTAAATTCAAAGAAACATATTTGCTTGTTTGTTTGATGTAACTTTTCATTTTCAGATGCTTGAAACGTGTGGGTGTTTTTATTACCATATAATACATCAAAATATTTGCGTAGTATTTTTTCTAACTGAGTGAAAAAGTGTCCAGATTGGGAATTGCACTCAGAACATTTGTGAAATGTGTTGATTGGTATGTGGTTCAGCTTCCATTCTATAGGTAGCTCAGTTGGAAGAGCATTCGCAAGTAAAGCCAAAAGGTTCTGAATTCAAACCCAGTCCTGGGCAGTTACTAAGTTGGAGAAAAATACTACTTGTTTGATTCATTAACCAACTAATATAATTGAGCTAAATTAATGAAAGTATAACTATACAGTATCGATAAAAGTGCAATAATATTGTATCAATAAACGTGATATATTTATCATTTCTGTCTAAATTAAGAAATTGATTAGATTGTTCGTAAAAAAAAGAGTACAAATTTTACCGCAAAAAATAAATTTCAAACGGTTCACTTTGCGGAAAAATATAGCAAGAAAGTCGTTGGAAAAGAATTTGACGTTAATGAATACTTTGTTCGGTACTTATGTAAACAAAAAAAAAAAATAAAAAATAAAAAATAAAGTTAGCCAAGATAATAAAAGCCCGAGAATGTTTCGTGGTCTCAAATAAAGTAAATTTCCTAAAATAAAAGAATTACTTTTGAAATACGTGGAGAAAATTTAAAATTTTGGTTGAGCTGTATCTTCAGAAATGTGGAAATATTACAAAATAAATTTTGAACAAATTCATTTTATTATATTACATGTTTATGAAAAGGTCATAACTATCTGGAAGATAGTCATTTTTGAGTCCCCCCCCCCCAAGAAAACTTGACATTGATAAATATTAATAATTTTTTTTTTAATTCCGCGTAACGCACTCCTTATTTTTAGTAGCAAATAAATTAAAAAAAAGTGGAGAAAATATGGAGAAAATATTGTAAATATTATTGAAGTACTTTGTGTAATTATTAAAGTTTTCGGCTTTCAAATTTCCTGTCAATAGGAAGTTTATAAAATATGTAATTTTGTGAAGACCACAAACTAACCTTTTCGAGTCCGATTATTATTATTATTATTATTATTATTATTATTATTATTTTACAATTTTGAGAGGAAAAATTACTTTTACATAATAGTGTTAATATTAGCCATCCAAATAGATTTACTGAAGTTTAGCAAAAACGTCTTTGTTCGAAATCTAACGAATGCAGTTATTTTTCGTACTATTTCATTCATTTTCATATGAAAAAAGACTAAAGAAGAGGTTTTGGAAACGTTTGGAAAATATCGAATTACAACAACAATATTGATTTAACAATTTTCTAATACATTTTGTGTTTATCAAATGTTATTCCTGCTGAAAAGTAACCATTTTTTTTTTTTAATTAAAAAGTGAAATGTGTGTTTAAAATAAAGAAATTGCCAATGATGCAAAGAGAAATAAACGAATTATTATTATTACTAAATGTCAAAACATAAATGAAATCATAATAAGAAATGTATAGACATTACATGTAGTTAATAACAGAAGTAAATGTTAAGGCATAATACTCTGCAGGGTTAAAGACAACGTTGAAAATGACGAAGTGATTTTTTTTTTTTTTTTACATGAAGCCTGCTTATAAATCATCGTCAATATTACACACACACAGTAATAATTATAGTACATAGGGAAATATTACAACACAAGAGAAGTGTAACCAGGGAGCTCCACTCAAAGAGTGTGTGTAATGGAGCCAGTGGGATTCGAACCCACAACCTCCTACGCTCGAAAGCGATTAGCGGCGTGATGTCTTAAGGCCCCTGTCCTCGCTCGAGGAAACGCTCGCGAGCTAATGCTATTCCTATGGGGAAGCATTTTTCTAATAACTCTTTTGCATTTTGACATTTTTGAATATATATATATATATATTTTTTTTTTTTTTTTTTTTTTTTTTGCATTGGATAGCTGAGATGCATGCCGACAGCGCACCTTTCTTACTTTTTCTATTTTGGCTGCAGATATATTTTTTAAAAAGCACTTTAAGTTTCGAAACCGGTTTTGAAAGTGAAACTAACTTTGTAAAAGATATCTGCAACTAAAATCGAAAAAGTAAAAAAGATGCGCTGTAGGCACGCACCTCAGCTATCCAATGCAAAAAAAATTATTCAAAAATTTCAAAATGCGAAAGAGTTATTAGAAAAATGCTTCCCCATAGGAATAGCATTAGCTCGCGAGCGTTTCCTCGAGCGAGGACAGGGGCCTTAACCACTCGGCCAGATTGTGCCTAAATTATGTCGAAAGAAAGAGAGATAATCTCAGGGACAGCCTGCCTTGTCATCTCCCAATTCCATCACACTAAGATGTTATAATAATGAAATGTTGTGATGTATCTGAGACATCAATGCATATGTAACCAAGTGAGCTGTGCGAGTATTTTTACTAAGTTAACAAAACTGATTCACATTGCGAATATGATGGATGCGGTTGGTCTTTCTTGACAAGATCGGGAATGTTCTTCACAAGATTAGGAATGTTCTTGATAAGATTGGAGGAATTCTGAGAATTAGGAAGCTTAAATTCTCACAAAATTAAATATAAAAATTTCATTTTTATTTTTCAAGGATGAAATTAACATAGCTTAGACAAAATTGAACTATATGTAACTTTTTTTCCTATGGATATTGAATATAATCCTTTTAACGGGACGCTGGCCGTTTTTTTTTTTTTTTTTTTTTTTTTTTTTTTTTTTTTTTTTTTCATAGAGATATGAAATTGTGTGCAAATATATACTTCAGTATAAGTTACAGAACACCTTAGAAGAAATTTCCAATCTTATAATTTTAAGATTCTTTCAAAATTTTTTTAAAAAAATTAAATGTTACATGATTTTTAATTTTTGAGGTATATTTTCGATTTTGCCTTTTAATCACTTAAAATTCTATTGCAAAAAAAAATCTATATATAGATTTTTCAATCCCTTGAATAGTTAATTTTTTAGAAAAAAATTTCTGAATTCTATATTGATTTTCATAAAAATTTTGCCTTGTAATAAGTTAAAAATCAAATTTAATTATCTTAAATAATATCGAATTCCAAAATGGACATGGTTTCTTCGTAAGCAATTTCAAGATTCTTCTTTATAAATTTCAATTGATAATTATAATCAAGAATTAAGATGCACGGAGCATTTCAAAATACTAAATGTTGAAAAATCAGTTTTGAGAAAAACATATTCAAAGTATAATAAAGGACCGAAAAATTGTTTATGTACAAAATTCAAATGATTGTAACTTTGAGAAAAATAAACGCATCTGCATGCGGTTTTCCGCAAATGCCCCCAAACAAAATGGAGAATAATAATGAGCACATAAATAATTTTTGATTTTTAGGTGCGTTTGTAATTATGTAAATACGTGGCTCCTACAGCCGTCGTTTAGTCTGTCCGTCTGTCTATCCACATATAACAGAGAAAAAACTACCGAACCGAATTGTTTGAAATTTAATGTATATAATTGTTGCATAATTTTGTCGAGCCATTTCAAATTTTATAAAGTAAAATTAAAAAGTATTCCGTTTTATTACGGCGAATGGGAAAAAAATAGTTTCATATGCATTTTAATGATGTCGCACTCTTCCGAACATAATAAAATTGATATGCATCTCTGAAGCATATACTAAAATATACATTCTGTGTAATCTGTGTTGAAAGAATATTTTTTATTAATTTACAGGACCACACAAATGTATTCCATTACTTAATGATAAAGGCGGAAACATTGTTTAGGGCGCGTTCTAATTACATTAAACTATTTCACACTTTATGAAATTGATATACATTGCTCAGGTTTACTACAAGTTACTTTATGTATAATAGAAAGCAAATAGTATTTACAGGGACACACAAAAGATTTCCGGTACTATACTATAATCCGAAGTATTGTATGCTATTACACCAAGATCTGAGTAGTTTTAAAACTTCGTTATAGTACGAACACATCTCATTTGCTATGCTTGACGTGCAATTTCCAACTTGTTGTTCAAATAAAGATCCACGGTCCAATTATGTCATATCTTCAGAGGTTCAACGTCGATCAATTTGAGGACCTCATTTAAGTCCTTGTGTCCGATATCAATTTCCAGATTTCATGAGCAGAGGATGTTGAGAACTTTATAGATAAAACTTTTGCGATTAAACATGCTTTTCAATGTAAAAAGGTGTAAACATCCGAAAAGTATCATGCATACTGCAGTGAGAGATGAAAAAGTGTTTACTTTCACCAAGTTTTTTTCTTGAATGTTTATATCTCTAGCTTCAACTGCTCTATAAGTATCTTGGTAATGCTTTATTTTTTCTAGATTTCTTTTAAGAACCTTGTTTGTCCTCTGTAAAGACAATAAAAATATATATATTAGTCATAAAATTTTCAAGTAATATATCAGTTAAGTACCGGATCAACCAAATATTTAATGGATTTTTTGAAAATTTATAAAACAATAAACATCTTATCATACCAGGGTGCAATTTGCACCAAATTTCATGATACGAACTTGGATTTCTTATGGTAAAAATAATTACTTCAAAAGTTGAAGAATAGTACTTAAAACTGTTGAAAAGTTTACTATAATTTTGATTGATCCGTTAAAGACAAAACAACTTCATATACAATAACTTATCAACAAATACAGCTTTTGCATGCTTTCTTATTCGCTGTTAGTCAGTTTCTGACCCCCCCCCCCCCCCTTGGTAATGTTAAGTCTCCTCAGGTAACTAAGAAGAATTTTAACTCCTTTTTTCTGTGTTCTCTTTTTTTTTTCCCTTGGTCTTCAAAATATTTCTAAAATCCAGGCTTAATTTTACCCTTTCGGGTCTGATGTATTATTAATAGTACATGTCTTTTCATTAAGCATTATTTTGTCTTAACAATTATTTTTGCTTATATCTACGTATATGATAGTATATGATTATGCGTGTTTTTATTATGATATCATTTATGTTTTGATATTTAGTAATATCAATAATAATAAAAGTTTGCTTAATTCTCTTTGCACTGTTGGCAGCTCCTTTATTTTATACATATATTTCACTCCTTAAATTTAAAATATAGGTTATTTTTCTGAAAGAATCATGGAAGCAAAAAAACATTAGAAATTTGTAATACATGTTAAACTCTGTTGTAATACGATGTTTTCAAAAGGTTTTCAAAGACTCTTCCTTAACCTATTATCACATAAATATGAATTGAATAGTACACAAAATAAGTACATTTGTTAGATTTCAGACAATAAGGTAACCTTTAAACTTCAGTAAGTCTATCTGGATAGCTACGATTAACATTATTAAAGTAAAAGAAATTTTGCTCTCAAAATGGAAAAAAATCGGACCCGAAAGGGTTAAAATTTTATGTGTTAAAAGCGGACAAACTGGTAAAATTTTAACAAATAATTTAAAATTAAGCATATATTTAAGAAAAATTTTGTTATTTAAGAAAAAAGAGACATCTTTTAAGAAGAGTATACAGAAAAAGGGAATTAAAAATATTAAGAAATTTCCTGATGAGATAATTTTAAATATAACAATTCATCACATGTCCATAAGTTTAAGGTTACAAAGGGGAATTTGGAACCTGAGTGACTAGCAGCATTAAGCTGGTCCGGGACACAAATTCGGAACTATATTATATTTTGCCTTTAAAATATTCTAGAGTTTTTAAGACTATAATAATGCATACAGTATATACAGAGCGTGTAAAAATTATAAGGACAGCAAAAGAAATAAATTAATTCTTAAACAATCTAGTGTCTTTTATTTAACTTAGAGAAGTTAGAAAATATTGCAGTATAACAAAGGGATGAGAGCGTTTCGACTCAAATGATTGCTAGTTACCACTAAATTTTAATAGTATTTCTCAGCTTAACTAATGACAGAATTTGTAAAATTTAATATAGCAGTCATTTGGGTCGGAGCGCTCTCATCCCCGATAACATTAGTAATAGTAATTCTAGTGCTGCCATCTGGTGATTTAATGTCTACTTTTTCTTTAAGAGTTATTTTAAAAGGTCAGAAATGTGGACAAATATGTAACCACCAAGCTGAAGATCTTTAATTTGTTTGACTTTTGTTAAAATAAATTGAAAATATAAGGAAAAATAAATCCTAAAATGATAGTTTTCAGGAAAAAATATATTCTTCCTAGGGAACTTAAACATTGTTTTTGTGAACACATGAAATAAACATTTTTACAACTAGATTCATCACCAGAAATTAGGACCAGCTTTCTCTTTAAAGAAGCGTATTTTAGACTCAACATATTTTTTCAGGATAAAAATATTAAAAAGCTTATTAAATGTTAAGTCAAGAGAGAGACGGGGGGGGGGGGGGGGGGTTTATAAATATCCAGGTAAGTTGTGCTGACAAGGGTGGCCATATATGGTCAAGGATGTAGAAGGAGATTTGAAGCTCTACATGTTGTATAGCCAACTCTTTTAGCAATAAAAAACATAATTGTACGAGACACATTTTGATGAATGTTTGATTTTAACTATGGAATTTCTTTTTGATTTGACTAAATCTGCTATGACAAACTCACTTTCAAAAGTATGAAAATTAATTTTAGGTGACATATTCAGCATATCTTATTATAAGGATGAATATCTTTCTATCACAACTTTTGTATAGAATTTTTCTCCTTATTAAATCTAAGAAAATTATTACAAACTTTGTTATTAAAACCGGCAATTAGAAATTTGGCTGTTTAAATATTTTATGGGCCATTTTGACCATTCGCTTATATTTCATAATTTTATTTTTATTTTTCAAACTTAATATTTTTTTTAAAAAAATGGAGACAGGTGTTTAAGTAAATGTTTAAGTGCAAGGAAAAAAACTGGTTAAGCACTTTGCCCTATAATGTAATATGTAAATGCTATTTAAAGTTCGTTTGTAAGGCAAATTGTCAAGTCCGTTACCATACAAAATTACTGAAAATACTCAGCTTTAAATTCATTAAATGTCCTAAAATCAACTTACTTTGAAGTGACTTATGTCCCTAAGTTTGAAAACATGATATTTATCAATAATACTTAAATTAAATTGAAATGAGAGACAGTTTTAGCCACAAGATTTCGATCACATAGAAATTATACAAGAACTTTTTCTAATAATTACAATATATATTCATGTAAATTTTTTAATTTTAAAGAAATTGCATATTTGTTTCTTAGTTGAATAAAAAATAAAAGGAGAATGGTGAAAAAGTGATAATCATTTTTAAAAAAAGCCGTGCGGTAACAGACTTGACATTTGGTAACAGTCTTGACTCTATGTTGAAAATGGCCGCTATTTTAGTCTCTATTTTATTTATTTTCTATTTTGTTTTCTATTATTTTTCTATTTTATTTTATTTTCTAATTTATTTATTTTGTATTTTATTTCTTATCTGAAACAGTGAGCCGCCAATTTGCGTTAAAATTCCACACCACCGAGTGCACGCATCTCGTGGTCTTTTGTGATCACAGAAAAGTAGTTGTCAACTTTCTATTGATAAAGAAATAAATCACGAAACATGACCACTAAAAGCCTTTCAGTTAATTGTTGCTATTTGCAACATCATCTATGCTTCTATAGCGTTTATTGTATGTCTCGGAATCATATCTAAATAGTCTA
This sequence comes from Maratus speculifer, assembly GCA_964019185.1. NCBI lineage: Eukaryota > Metazoa > Arthropoda > Arachnida > Araneae > Salticidae > Maratus > Maratus speculifer. The sequence goes on from OZ025299.1 coordinate 81,915,490, forward strand.
CCTACCAGTATCCATTTGTGGCTAAACTGCAATCTTTTGATTATGGCTTCAATTCTGAGCATTAATGAATGCGCATAAAGAGTGAAATTCAGGAAATTCTTCCTATGCACAAGAAGAATCTGAAGAAGAATTTGCTGAATTTTTCATGTGAGTAAAAGATATGTTTTTTTTTTTTTTTTTTTTTTTTTCTGGGAACTGACCAGAAAATGATTTGAAATTAATAAAAACGCCTACTAGACTAACTCTCCGTTCGAATATTTCTGTGACCTGGTTGTGCTTTTTTACCATAGAGCAAGTCTTATTTTCTGACAAAGCTGCTTTTTTGGTTACGTGATAAATTGAAAAAAAATGACAAAATGAATTAATTCAATTAAAATGATGTAAGACTTTTTTAAATTTTTATGGTTTGTCGTCTGACCAGAGTTATTGAGCTATAAGTATGCAAAATTTCTAATTTCTAATTTTAACAGTTTCTGAGAGCGAGTTCTGAAACGACAGACAGAGAGTGAGACGAATAGGCATTTTTCTAATAACTCTTTCGCATTTTGACATTTTTGAATATTTTTTTTTTTTTTTTTTTTTTTTTTTTTTGCATTGGATAGCTGAGGTGCATGCCGACAGCGCATACTTTTTCGATTTTGGTTGCAGATATTTTTTTAAAAAGCACTTTCAGTTTCGAAACCGGTTTTGAAAGTGAAATTAACCTTGTAAAAAATATCTGCAACCAAAATCGAAAAAGTAAAAAAGGTGCGCTGTCGGCATGCACCTCAGCTATCCAATGCAAAAAAAAAAATATTCAAAAATGTCAAAATGCGAAAAAGTTATTAGAAAAATGCTTCCCCATAGGAATAGCATTAGCTCGCGAGCGTTTCCTCGAGCGAGGACAGGGGTCTTAAGGTTTCATTCATCTGAAGAAACCCTATTCGTCTCACTCTGTCTGTCGTTTCAGAACTCGCTCTCAGAAACTGTTAAAATTAGAAATTAGAAATTTTGCATATTTATAGCTCAATAACTCTGGTCACACGACAAACTATAAAATTTTGAAAAAGTCTTACATCATTTTAATTGAATTAATTAATTTTGTCATTTTTTTTTTTTCAATTTATCACGTAACCAAAAAAGCAGCTTTGTCAGAAAATAAGACTTGCTCTATGGTAAAAAAGCACAACAGGTCACAGGAATATTCGAACGGAGAGTTAGTATAGGCGTTTTTATTAATAGTTGCGCTAGCGTTTCCTCGAGCGAGGACAGGGGCCTTAGGAATGTGAACAGCATTGATCTCTGCAAGCAATATAAAATTAAAAGGTACCTTTAATAGACTGAGAGTATCGTTTCTGTTGTCATCTATTAGATTATCAAAATCTTCAGGTTTAAGGTGTTCCGGATTTGCTTCAATCGATATTTCAAAATATACGGTTTTTGATGACAAAAGACTATAAGTGTTATCGAAACAGATTTCATAATCTCCAGTTTCGTAAAGTTTTATCCTGAAAATAAAAATAATGAAATTTTAAATAACTAGTTTTAATTATGATCGATCTTTACAAACCGTCATTACATACACCGAATACAAAAATGTTAAAAGTTAAATATTATTTTAAAAAGAGTAGAAACTGTGCAAAAAACAGAGAAAGCAAAAAAAAAAAAAAAATTGTTGAAACTCTTTGAATTTTATGGATACTGGAGCTACAACGATTTGTTTACTGTTGCATTGTTAAAAATTTGAAACTTTTGATGCACCTTCACTCCACCGCTGTTATAGAATATCTCCATTTTGATCAATGAGAATGCTCCATAATACAGTGAAGTAATCGTTTTCTTTAAAAGCGGCGGAGTGAAGATGCAACAAAAGTTTAAAATTTTTAACAGTGTACATAATAGTCGGTTTTTTACAAAATGTCTCGCTAAATCGTTTAGTCAGCTATCCCTCAGTGCAACTTGATGATAGCTGCTGAATAACAGTGAGGCATATCTGTCTATAGCTGCTTCTTTTATCAACGAACGTTTTGCCGTCATGTGACGGCAACGTCAAATTGCTGTAGAATCTTTTCGTGTTTCCTTTGAGGTATTACAGAGGCAAATCTTTTTTGTTTTTTACTTAAACTTTTCTTTAAAATTTTTGTAAAAAATATTTAAACTGGCAGTCTGTTACAATGTCGTAATAACTTCTTTTGCGAAATAAAATTAGCCACTGTTTCATATAAAATATTTACAATAAATGTTATATAGATAAAGTAATTAGTGTGATTCATTTATTCTTTGATTTTATTTCTAGAAATAAATATATAATAAATGAGAGATAAAGCATAATGAAGGAACATCTTCTGATTTATAATACTTGTTCAGCATATAATGTGATAAAATTTAATGTAATAAAAAAGAACTGATTAATATCAACATAAATCTTCGGCTGCAGTAGTAAAATAGAAGAGAAATTTTCCATTCTAATGTTAAGCATGTAATACATGTACATGTGTGAATCATATAACGAGTATAAAAATAGCAGGCGAGAAATTACATACTCTATATATTTTTCGAAAAAACGATATCCAATCAAACGCCTGTAAACATCGAAAATCATAGAAAAAAATAATATTTTTGATTGTGTCATCCCTGTGATCAGAAGAACAAAATGAATGGAAAATAATATTTATAGAAATTAAATCTGAAGAACTATTACAACTATAGACTTGCTTTGGTGGTATTTACTTATAATTAGTCTTAAGTAGCAGTTACAGTAAAACTCCAATTTTACGTTTGCCGTCGGACTTGTCCGTAGGTACAGGATGCGCCAGAAAAAGTAAAATCTGGCGAAACACACGCTTGTCTTTATTGCTCAGAGAGACTTGCCTGTTTAACCACTTAACATTTTTTTTAATTAACTGAAAACTTCTTTAGGCACGTTGGGCATTTTTTGGAACGGGAAAAAAACATTGAACTCGCGACACCGTAATTCGTGTTACTTACTTCGTGTAACCGACACCTCTGAAATTGCTTTTTCTTTCCCTGCTACAAGTGGGGAAGGAAGAACCGTACGGAAAATCTCTTTTTCTACCGGCACTAGTTAGCACTTTGTTCCGTACCAATTTTTGCGCCTTACGGCACTTTTTTACCGTACTTTTCGCTAATTTTGTGGACTTGGAAAAGACACACACATTATTTACATTTGCGTAGTAGTATGCTACTGTGTTTATTGGACTGAAAACGTCTTTAGGCACGTTGGGCATTTTTTGAGATGGAAGAACCATTGAACTCGTGACACTGTTACCGTAGCCGACATATTGTATATAAGTGTGTGCATATATTGTGTATGGTGCGGTATGAGGTAGGGCGGGACGGACGAACCATGGAACTGTTATTATGCTATGTTATTACATAGTACTAAACGCTTAAAAAATAAATTTAACCCTTGAGATGCCAGCAGTTATGTTGCACTTTTCAACCAAATTTTTAAATTCTTGGTGAAATTGAAAGAGTAACAACTTATATGGAAATTATTTATAATAAAACTTTAAGAAAAAAAGACATTGAGCATCGATTATGCTGCACTTTCCAACCAATTTTCTCAATTTTTGATAGTATTTAAAGCTTAATAACACATATGGTACCAAATGAAATAAAAAGTTCAGAAAAAAACCATGATATTGCACATCGATTATGCTGCACTTTCCAACCATTTTTTTTTTAAATTTTTAATTGTATTAAAAATTTAACAACTTATATTGTTATCAAATGGAATAAAAAGTTTTGAAAGAAAAGACATGACATTGCACATGGAATATGCTGCACTTTCCAACCAATTTTTAAATTTTAATTGTATTTGAAGTTTAACAACTTATACTGTTATCAGATGGAATAAACGTTAAGAAAGAAAAAGTATGATGTTGTACATCGATAATGCTGCACTTTCCAGCCACTTTTTTTTTTTTTTTTTTGATTCTATTTAAATTGTAACAACGTAAATTGATACCAAATGGAATAAAAAGTTAAGAAAGAAAAAGTATGACATTGCATATCGATTATGCTGCACTTTGCAACCATTTTTTAAAAATTTTTGATTGTATTTAAAGTTTAACAACTTATACTGTTACCAGATGGAATAAACAGTTAAGGAAGAAAAAACATGATGTTACACATCGATTATGCTGCCCTTTCTAACCATTTTTTTTTAATTTTCGATTGACTTTTAAGTTTAACAACTTATACTATTCGATTACTATTCAACTTTGCCGCAAGTTTCAAAAGACTCGATTGTCCGGCAGCAGGAGCAGCTATTTATAAATGGTTGTCTGATGTAACGGACATATTTTGTACAAATCATATGGATTTGCATGCGAGGTACAACAATATGTTTAGTACTAATGTTTCTGATATCGGTGATATGTGTGTTTGTCATTGCCACTCTGAAAATGGACAGCTAATTGCAATGGTTCCCGTTTATATTGCACCGGATAAGTCTTTAAGCGCAATACGAGAATTTTTGTATGAAAATTTATTTATTTATTCTAAAGATACTTCTGCATTATTGCAAGATAAAATTGGGAAGAGATTTGATGATTTGCCAAGGATTTTGAGTGGGACTTTCAACATCAACTTTGCGGATGATAAAAATCTACAATTAACTGAATCTTTAAGTAGAGAATTTGATTTAACGATGACCAATGATGGCAATCTTAACACAACGAGATATAAAACTACAATTGATGCAGTCCTTACAAGATATTTAAATAGATTCGAATCAAAATTGTTTGTTTACTATTTTAGTTGCCATAAACCTATAGTATCGATTCTGCAATATAATGATAATAATGATGATGATGGAAGAGTTGTTGAAATTGTGGATGAAAATTCATAAGTTTCATTGGTATTCATTTCAAAGTGTACCAATTAGTTGAATTTCATATTCCATGCATTTCTAAATTTATGTTTTAAGCAATAGATTTGTATGTAAAATAATGTACATAATTTTTCATGCGCATTAAATGAAAATTGTAATATATTTATAGTAGTAGTTTATAATAATGAATAAAAAAATACTTCATTTAAGAGTATTTCCTGCACAATAAAATATTTCCTGTCGATTCAAAAAATACACACGTAATTGTTCAAGTTTTCACTTCTGTCGGCATTCCCGGAGTGCCACTATTATTTTCTTTTTTTTTCTTTTTTGCTTACAATAAATTGAAAATATGGGATAAACACCACTTTTTTAAGCTAAAAGATTCATAACATTTAGTCTTAACATTTCCACCATTAAATTGTATGAAATTGTACTTAAAGAATTTAATGGTGTCAAAAATTTTAAGTGATGGATCGAGCAAATTCTTTTTGCCCGTACGACGTACAGACAAATCAGTTAAGTGGTTAATAGAAATCTGTTATCTGTACTTGTTTTTTGTTAATATTAACAATTTTATGTATACAATTTTATTTATTTGACATTTTTTAAAGATTATTTTATTAGTTTTATGTGTATTTAAAAAGCTTTTTTACACTTTTCAGGGCAAGGTTCTTCATAATTTTCTTCCCAATTATCATCGAATATTTTTTATTTTCATTATTATCACTTTAAAATAAACAGTAAAAATACTCATTCATAGTCATATATCATTATATTCATTCATATATGAATTATATTCATAATCAGCGAATAGTGCAATCTTTTTCATTTTAAGAAAATTCCAATTAATATTGACCGAAGAAAATCGTACTAAACGGATTTTATAACACAAAATCGGCGTTTTTAAACGTTACTGGTATCGGATTTTTCGTTAAGGACAGACCGAAAATGACGACGGAAACAGAATATGTCCGATGCAGGATGCGTAAAATCGGAGTTTGGCTGTATTACATAAATTGTTGGTAATCTTAATTGTTCTAAATATATAGGCATAAAAATATTACGGATTTTTTTATGATTACCTCTTGATTTTACTTGTTTTTTTCAACGCCCTAAGGACAATTGCTTTTGATGGTGATCTCACTGTCACGGATAATGTCATATCTTTCGAGCTTATTCCAGCATCTATAACCTTTAAAAAACAATTTGTCAAAAAAGTATCTCTTATTCAGTTTCGGAAAAAACAGCTTCAATTTTTGAAAATATGTAATGAATATTTGCTTCTAAAAAGTTAAACAATAATAATAAATAAATAAATAAAATACAATTTTGTACTTTCTGGCGTTATTTCGTATAGTAACAAACTTTTTTGAGCCTATTTATATTGAGTTACACTCTCAACCAGAGCCCGATCAAGCTGAAGTTGGGCCCAGAGCCTGTTAAAAAATTGGGTCTCCCTACCTTCCCATTTTCGGTGACACTTTCACAAAAAAAGAAGGTTTATTTGACGAGTTGAGAAAGTTGTTTAAGTAAAAAGTGCCTAGGTTAAAAGCTTCTAAAAATTTTATTGAGTCATTCAGAGTATTTAAATTTTACAGTTCATATTTTATAAAACAATATTATTTGAAAAGTATTTGATTAAGGGAGAAAAATCAGCCACATAATTTGTGGGCCCCTGAAATAGTTGGGCCCAGGGCCAAAGCGCCGAAGGCCCGTGCATTAATCAGGCCCTGCTCTCAACAGCAATGCTTTTATCGCCACAATGTTTAAAAATAACAGAAACGAAACCATTATTACTGAATTTTTTGTGAAATATTTACTAAAGGACAAAATAGATTATTGGTATTTTTTTATTTAAATAACTTGTTTATCATATCTCTTTTTCTTGAGTCTCCTTTCTCCAGTGCTGCCACAAGCGACTATTTTTTAAATTTATTTCGCATCACTTTTTCAAACACTTTGCCAATATTTACAAGAAAAATATCCTACAAAAAGCATTTTTAAAAAATAGTGGTGCGAACAGAATATAAAAATAATCTCCGGTGGTATCCCTGTTTCTCTACACTAGTTGATTATTTTTTAATCCTGAAACCTTTCGCGACCAACAACAAGTACACTTAATTAAAAATTTAGGCTCCAGCAGTAGAATATTGTAATTGGCCCTTTATTTAATCACCGAAATGCCGCGATTAAGTAGGGCGAAAATTTTTGTATTAAAATATTGGTGCTCAAATGCAAATATTTTGAGCAGCTTATGCGGCATGCATACGCACGTATCGCTCGAACATGTATCGTTCTTCGCAGATAGGTTAAAGAAAACTGACTGATATTAAACCGGGAGAACGCGCGCTTCCCAGGGTATGAATCGTTTTATCTTTACCACCAATAAAATCAATTTATAACAGTCACTTTATTGAAACGGCGACAATTCTTACAAATTTTGCGATAAAATAAGTTGAAGATTACTTTTAAAAATTAGTGGTTGAAATTGTAAAAACCATAAGCACTCCGGGTCTTTTAGGCCCTGCGCGCGTCCTCCCGGGTTAACAACTGTAACAGCTCTTTTATTTTATTTTACTGACTATTAATTATTTCGTTAAATATTTTAAAGCCATAACTACAATAAACAATCAAGTTTTAATTATATTAGCAATGATCAGAAATTGGTGTTGATGACCATTTTGAAAGGAGGGATATATTTCAGATATTTTGCTATTTAAAATTTTCCTACAGAGTTAAAAAGTGTTTATGAATTTCGTTTGTTTGTCTATCCGTGCTTTAACTCGTGTAAGTACAGTCAGATTGTAATAAAATTTATATATATTATTCAAGCTTACTATGGAATGTTCGGTATTTAAAATGAAGTGTGTAGCATTTACATATCGCTTACACTACACTCAAAACAATTCCATTACATCGCGGTCTATGAGAAAAAATCGTCTATGGTGTATTTTTTTTTTTTTTTTTTTTTTTTTTTTTTTTAAATATACTGATTTTAAACCAATGAAAATTATATATATTACTAAACTGTTGTACAAGAAGCTTACTGCAGAATATGGTGCACATAGAATTTATCATTCCTATACAAGAACACACAAAAGAATTTGGTTACAGAAGAAAATGAACATTATAATTAAACCTTTCAAGCATATAAACAATAATTGCTGAAAGTTCTTTTTCAGTTGTCCTACGTGTTTTTAAATTTAAGAATTTTTGAAATATTACTTGGTATGTATAAATTGTATAGTTCATATACAGAGCTGCACAAAATTTCTCAATTACAATTCCATTTATTTTCGGAAATTGCTGAATGAAAACTTTCAACTGTGCGGCATGCATTTAACTGATATAAATTTAATCAAACTATGTAATAATATACATACAAATCATATACAGAGCTGCACAAAAATTGGATATTTTTCCAACTATTGACAGTAATATCATAAATGGGGTTTTCAAATACATAATGCGTTTTCCAAATTGTTCATTTAGACATCATTTTTCATTTCAATAAACAGTGTTGTTTTGTTACAGTGTTCTGCATGTGTAGAGAAATGTTTCATGATCTATACTAGAAGCAGGATTTTTCTTTCTTGCTTACAGATTATTTTCAGATCTTAGATTTTATGTATAGGTTATACATACATCTGTAATTTTTGGGGAATATTTAGAAGTCTTATGGATGTTACTTGAACTTTGCTTTTCTATCCTTTTTATTAAAACGTTAAAACACAAAAATGATTTTAATCTAAAACTGATCCTTTTTAATGTTTTTGGGTTGAATTTCTATGTTTTTAAATAAAGAGTAAAATTTTAATATTTCGTTGAAGAGAAGAAAAAATTAAAAAGTAAAATATTACCTAAAAGTATAAAATTTCCCAATTTTTTTTTTAAATGCCATCGAAATCATTCTCAGTCCAAACACCTCCCTCCACACTTTCTCCCCAATACAACTTTATCCATAGCATAACATTTAAACGGTAATAATTTAGTAGGTTATAAACTACTAGGAAGCTACTACAGCATGTTTGAATCTGAAATCTGTTATCCTGAGTTTGGAAGTAACAGTTAAAAGATTAGTAAATATTGGAACTTATTGCCAAATTACTGTAAAAGGTTAGAACTTTAAACATATTAAAGAGACAAGAAACCTTCAAACTCTTTTTTTTTTTTTAATTGCACTTTAAATGTTACTCAAGGGCAACAGATGAAAATGAACACTGATGACATGAATTATGGCATACTGTATAAGAGCAAAGGTGACTGGTCACTTCACTCACTGGTAGACGTTTTGTTAAATATCTAGAAAACTACATGAGGAATTATCTTGAAACTCCAGATGTTTAAACAGAATAGTACAGGTGATACATTTTCGTGAATTTTTTTCCCCAAAACCCCATGGGGAACTGTCAAAAAATTGGAAAATAATGATTACCTTTTGGATAACCCTGTCAAAACTAATTTAGCAAAAGCATGACAAACTATAAACTTCAAACTATAAACTATGATTAAGTAGCTTATTGTAATAAACTGTGTTCATTTTTATGAGGATAGCATGTATACTCGTAGAAAAATTAAGGTTTTCATAAAAACAGTCTCAAATTTGCCAAGTTTTTTGCTTATAATTTGACCCAATTCTTAATACAGTAAAACCTCTAAATAACGGACACCTCGGGAACGCAGAAATTGTCCGCTATTCGGAGGTGTCCGCTATTGGAAAAACCTCAGATATTCAAAAACCGCTGAGAAATGCTTAACATTTCATTAGCTGACTTTTACATGTCGTAAAACCTCTGTTATATGGTTAATCAGAAATTAAAATTAGTTTTCAAACAATGGGACTGAAATAAAATTGTACACACCTTTATTTACTGTTTATTACATTCTTATAAAAAAAAAACATGTTACAAAAGTTAACTTTTGCTTGCCCTTACATGTTTTTTTTTTTTTTTAAAGTGATATTATTCGACATTATAGAGTAAAAGGGAGAGGGATTGCACTTTTTGATTGTTAAAAGCATAAAATCTCAAAATTTTCCGGGTAGATATTTCAATGCTCTGGAAGATGTTTCTTTTGGGCAGCCCCATCAATTCAACACTGAACGTTGAAGGGTGGGGGGGGGGGGGGGTTTCCCCAGCCCATTTATCTGTGATCACAAAATTCCGTGATAAATTTAGAGGCCTTTTTACTTTTTTTTTCATTTTTTTTTCTCCTTAAAAAATACTTTTACACTCTTTATCGCCGTAAATAACGTCCGCTATTCGGAATGTCCCTTATTCAGAGGTTAAACATACAAAAATTTAGGTTTTGGGAGTGGGGATTGGAAAATTGTCCGTTAAATAGAGGTGTCCGCTATTCGGGAGTGTCCGTTATGAAGGTTATACTGTATAAAAAAAAGTTTTTTTTTTTAGAAAATATGACAATCAACATTATACACAACTCCCTGTAGTCAGAATTAAAAAAGAATAAAAACTGTAGGGAAAATGTGCAGGTTTACTAAATAATATTTCACTGCGCATGCGTGAAAGCAATCAAAATATAATGTGCAAAATGTATTAGTTAAATGTATAGAGCAACTCTTGTTAAAATCTGAAAAACACAGCATGAAAATTCTGGAAATTAACATCGATAGAATAAGCTCAAAATCTGTTGTTCCCAAAAGGAAGCAAAAAGATGTATACAAATATAGTAGTACGTGCAATATTGTGTATGCTGTATTGACACTAATCAATGAATACATATTTTTACTTCATTGCTATAAACAAAAGAAACAGCATTAAATTAAACTTAATAACGAGTGAGTACTGTATCTGTTATTTATATGATAACTGTATATAAATTTCTGCTGCCTGCTAATTATATTAAGCTGTCTAATTTTCTAATCTAGAAAATTACAGATTAAAAATTATACAAACAAAGAAGTCTGTAAATAAAGCAATTCCATATTTAAAAAGAAAAGAAAAAAGAAAAAAAAGCAGCATTAAACTAAACTTAATAACGAGTGAGTATACAAGTATTGTAAACAAGAAAAAACATTTCTTGGGTGGTTCAACACTTGGTTTTACTAGCAAGTAAGTGTCAATGGAAAAATTTATGATTTCTGGCATGCGTTGCTAAATACTGTAAATGAGATTTCGCTGCTGAGATTTGCAAATTGTTGAGCGCCACTCATCTTGCAGAAAGAAGTAAATTACAATCACGTGAATTGTACGAGGATGGTACAATAACTGTATCCCAAATGTATATAAATATTTGTACTGCGATGATTGATATGGAATATCTAAGCATAGTGTATTATATGTCTATATGTTTAATTTCAGAACCGTAGCTGCTATATTAACATATTTTTGGAGGGAGGGGTGAAGTTTTAAAAACCTATTTTTAAAGGGGTTTTAAAGGGGGTTGGGAGAAACGGCTGGTTTGCAGCTTATAAGGCTAGATTTGAGACAGTGGCTACATCACTATGATCTCGAATCCAAACGACAGTCTATCTCATCCTACACAAATCTAGCCTCATAAGCTCCAAAACAGCCTTTCACCCTTACCCCCACCCTTCCACCCCTCCCTCCAAAAATATGTTAATATCGCAAGTACGATTCTGTAACTGAGTATACAGGGTGAGTCATAAATATCGAAACAATAGGCTATCTCCTTAAATATTGCCCCTAGACCCATACTTCCAATTGCAAAAATTCATTAAAAAAAAAGGTGAAATTTCTGATAAGATAAGTTACAACTCCATATGGGGGGTCTATTTTAAAAAATACGAAAATTAAATTTTTATACGGCCCCCGTAGGACAAAATTCCCAATTAAGAAATTATTCCTTATCCATTCCTAAATTGGGCAAAAAAAATTTCATCTAAATATCTAAAAACCTGACAGAGATATTAAAATCCGAAATTCTAAAAAAAATCGTGACTTACACCACTTTATCATGCCTGTAAACGAATCACTTTTGGCTGATTTTCAAAGCAATTGAGGGATCGTCCATAAATTATCCATTATTAAATGTCGATTTAAGACAGTGCCTCTCATTTGGACATAACAAAGCAGCGTATTGAATTAAATCTAAACTTGTTTTAAAAATATGTTGGTAGTCTGCACTGGAGGTCTGCATGAATCGAAATATCTAGGTCAGGTCCCATACCGACTCATAGGGGGAAAAGTTCTTCCCGGCCTGAAAAAAATGTTAAAATCTTAACCCGGACCGGTCTGGAAAATAGTTTAAATCATAGCCCGGTTCAGCCGCAAATTTCTACATAGTTTTTTACTTCGGTGTGTAAAAGAAATTGTTGTGTATGGAGGAGTTCTGACCAAAAATTCTTTTTATAGCTTTTCCTTTTTTATATTTATGCTTTTTTATTATTAAAGAAGCGCCAAAGGCTGTAATATATTTATTTTATCTATGAGTCTCTATTATTATTGAACCTCTATATGTAAATGTTTCACTTATCGTTAATCCATATCCCATGCGTTGAAGACTTTGAAAAATGTTATACAGTAAAACCTTTTAAGACGGAATCACATAGGAAAGAAAAAATACGTTACAGACAGATGCCCTCCCTAGAATGTGTAATTGGAGTTTATTTTTTTCTCAGGTAATATTGTATTAATTTCGCATGGATCAACATATTTTCCGTTTAAGACAAAATTCCGTCATAAGCAGACTTTTTTTCACTGTTTTTATTGTATTAATTTTTTTTCAGCCTTTGAATATACTATTCTTAAAAAAATGAATTTTAAAGGGCTTTTTTTTTTTTTTTTTTTTTGTAAAATAAAGATTTTAAAATCTACGTATTCGTAGAAATTTCGAATGAGCGTAATTTTATTTATTGTATGCACATATTAAACCAGCCAGAGACAGTGATTTTAATACGGGTTTTCTGGAGACCGTGTTTCAAAATTTTGTCCAGTGTACAACTAGGAAGAAGGAAGCAGTCCCCTTCTTTATGAAAAGTACGTTAGGCCCGGCTTGGCGAGTCTTCAGAGAAAAGTAACGTCTCTGTCCTGGCCCGGCCTGGGCCCAGAATACAGATTTTTTAACATCCTCTCCAGGACGATAAAAAGCCTGAAGTTATCAGAGCTAAATTTAAAAAAAGAGACTTAATCTGCATCTATGAAAAGCATTCTTTTAAATAACTAATAACATATAAACAGTACACTTCGTTTTTTCTGCATAATGAATTCCTCCCCCCCCCCCCCCACACACACACTATTTCTTGTCTTTAAATTATTAAATGTTAAGAATTTTTAAAGAAAAAAAGAACTTGAAACACGTCATTTTTATTTTTTTACGTTAGGTTTTTTTTTTTTTTTTTCGGAAAATTAGAAAAAATATTTACATTTGAACAGATGATTTTTTTAAAAATATAATATTTTTTCAATAAATATTTTTTAAATTTTTTAAATTAATATTAAAAAACAAAAGTCCTGGATCAAAACTAAAATCAGATGTTCATCTTTAATTAAATGGAAAGAAATTGAAATCCTATAAATAATGTTACAAATTATAACGATTTTTAATTATCCCATTTAATCCAGTACTAACCACGTGAAACTTTTATAAATTGTATGAGAAATTTTAGGATGTGATTTTCTTAGCAAATTATAAGGCTAACCATCACAAAAAAAGAAAAAAATCAAAATTTTGACGCGAAAAATAGACTTTTTACGCGTTTCCTAGAACTGTTAAAGTAACATAGTTTTTTGAATTGCACACATTTCAATTTGCGTCTAATCCCTTAAAACCTGATGAATTTTTTAAACGGCTATAACTCTGCGAGTTTTTAAGATATGACGATGCAACTTTTTGTGTCTTATTCAGGACTGAATTAGGAAAGTTTTCTTAATTGGAATTTTTATCCTACGGGGGCCGTATAAAAATTTATTTTTCGTATTTTTTCAACTAGACCCCCCCCCATGGAGTCGCAATTTATCTTATCAAAAAATTCATCTCTTTTTATGAATTTTTGCAATTGGAAGTATGGATCTAAGGGCAATGCGTAAGGAGATAGCCTATTGTTTCGATATTTATGACTCACCCTGTATAGCTATCTAAGACGATATTTCACACCAACCCCCCATTGCAGTACTAATATTTTACATACACTAGGGACAATAATTATTGAACCATCTTCGTAAAATGGAGCTTTTTTCTTCTTAACGTCAATGCTCGCTACATATTAACTAATTATATTTTGCACAACATTACTCGCTACAATACAAAGTACTAGAAAAAATAGCGACAACTGTAGTTTCTTTACTTGTTTTGAGCTACTTCCTACCCCTTGTTTACCTTGTGTAAAAAAATTACATTTCAAAAATATATGTATTTTATCAAATCTAAACCCAACAAAAATACAAGTCAAAACAATCGTAACTATAAGTGAAAGTTTAAAGACTAATTACAAAAATAACCTGACCTGAAATTCAAAACGCATGATGTATCTTGATTCAGCAAACTGATAAAAACATTCTTTAGTTTTAGATTTCACGATTGTAGTAAGTTCTACATCAGCAACATCAAAATTGTTTCCAAATGCACTGCCCGTCCATAAAATCAGCAATAATAAAGATAGCATCATTTAAAAGTGTTCGAAAATACGAATTTCTACTAAATAAGCTGAAAATGATTACAATGCACTTTTAAATATATATAAAAAAAAAGCTCACCATGGAGACTGATATATGAAAAGGTATTCTAGAAAATTAAACAATGTTAAAAAAGAAGTCAATAATAGAAGTCAATAGTTGATGTTTTCATATTGTACCAACCAGAGAATGGAACGACACATTTTTCGATACAGTCTTTTGCAGAACATTTTAATGGGAAAGTAAAGCTAAATAGATGACTGTAGACATGAAAGAAAGGGAAAACAGCACGCTAATTTTTGTCACTAGAAATACTGATTTCAAATCGGAAAACTTTTATTGATATTTTTTCTGTCAATCAAATTGTAAATAGAGTACTCATTAGGTATTATAAAAAATATTCCCAATATACATTATTTTTTAAATAAGTTTTTGCCAACAAATTTCTTTTGTTAAACTCAGCATGTGTTTTTAACGAAAAAATTAATCACACTCTGTAAAGAAAATAAAAAACCAAATTTTATTAGTACAATTTTCGCATTTTTACGTGATTTTTTTCGGTTAAAGTTATTTTGTGTATGAGTTAGAAATTACCTAATATGAATTTCTGAATATTTTTACAGGTAACAGTGCTATAAAAGCCTAGTTAAATCATCATTTACCTAAGACTGTACCGATTTATTTAATTTTTTACCTTATTTTTCTACTTTTACAAAATATTCGCAATCTTTTTCTGTGAAAAAAGTAAAAATAAATCATACAGTCTTAAAGGACAATTTAAGAGTCTACTTCACTAACGTGAAAACACTCGGTCGCAAATATGCTATGAGATTTTTTTTTTTAATATCACGTTCGCGTTTCTAATATTTTTAAATGACTTTTTTTTTTAATTTACCGTATATAAATTACTTGTATATAAGTCGACCCCCCCCCCACCCCCCAATTCCTAGAAGAAAAAAAAATTTAATTCCTATGCAAAATTTTGAAAAAAGTTATATTTTCGTGTATAAGTCGAACCACATTTCTAGTAGTAAGTTGAAAATGATTTATAATCGAGGATAAAAAATTAATAAATTTTCACTAAGTTAGTAATTTTACGTTCCTAATAAGCCTTTTTTTAAAAAAATACTCAAGGTTTTCAAAACTATAATTATGTAAAACCGAAGACGCTTAAACTATTTTGAAACCTATTCACATCAATTTAATGATAATTAAAAAGAAAAAATTCTTTAAAAATCTATTCAAGCCTTATTTTCAATGTCAAACAACTTCTTATTAAGCTACTAAAATACAGAACTTTTTTGTATTGTAGGACTTTCAGGAAAGACAGCTAGAAGAACTCTCATGTTGATCTGTTTTTAAAAGGGGATTAAAATGTAGAAAAGAATGCCCCTATATTGATAAAGGGAATTCTATCCGAAGAGAAAATGGATGCAGAATAATTGCAGGGAAGATTTTTTTGAGCTTTTTTTTTTTTTTTTTTGTTAATCACAGGGAAATGACTATTGTCCGCATTTATCTCTTTCTGCAACACAGACCGATTGCAATATTTAAAAGAATTGTTCATTCACCGATTATCTGGTGCATATATATATATATATATATATATATATACAGGGTGTTTCAAAAATGACCGATATATTTGAAAAATCAATAAAAATGAAACGGGCAGCGATAGAAATACAACGTTTGTTGCAATATGCTTGGGACAACAGTAAATTTTGAGGCAGGTAAACTTTCGAAATTAGTTAAAATTTTCAACAACGGAGGGCGCTGCAGGCGATTTTATTGCTATTATAATATTGCTGCGTATGGTGGGTATGGGGAAAATATCGTATTTTAGATTTTTCAGACTGCAGTACCATCTGCTGTTGAAAAGTTTTAACTAATTTCGCAACCTTCTCTGCCTGAAAATTTACTGCTATCCCAAGCATATTGCAACAAACGGTGTATTTATATCGCTGTCCGTTTAGTTTTTATTGATTTTTCAAATATACCGGTCATTTTTTAAACACCCTGTATACATGCAAGTGTACAGGGTGATTCTAAATTGTTACTATTATAAAAGAGAGGTGATAGTACGCATCAAGACAAACAATGTGAAATAGGAAACCAAGGATCTCAATTCTTTACCAAAGGAGATAGCCGCCATTAAAGTGTAGGGTCCAAAATTTCAAATAAACATAAAAAATGGAAAAATTGGTCGATTGATTTGCGGTTTTCACTAAAACTATTCTTTACGTCGGTATAAATTATATCTTTATTATTTATTTTCTTGAAAATAAATTATAAAGATAAATTTCGAAAAATGCCGATAGAGGGCGCTTTAGACTTTGGAGTAACGAACAACTATTTTTTGCCGTTATTTTTTGCATCTCATTAAATGTTTTCGTAAGCTTAGACTTAAATTTTGAGCTCCAAATCTGAATTGTTGGAAGTGGTTAAGTAGCACAAACTGAACTGTGTTCAGAGGGTTCAAATTTCCAATGATTATAAAAAACGGAAAAATTGATCGATTGATTTGCGGTTTTCACTAAAACTATTCTTTATGTCGGTATTTTATTAAAAATAAATTATAAAGATAAATTTCAAAAAATGCCGTAGAGGGCGCTTTAGACTTTGGAGTAATGAACAATTATTTTTTGCCGTTATTTTTTGCATTTGATTAAATGTTTTCGTAAGCTTAGACGTAAACTTAAATTTTGGGCTCAAATTCTGAATAGTTGGGAGCGGTTAAGTGGCACAAACTGAACTGTGTTCAGAGGGTTCAAATTTCAAATGATTATACAAAACGGAAAAATTGGTCGATTCGCTTGCGCTTTAAAATAAAACTATTCTTTAAGTCAGTATCTTCTTGAAAATAAATTTCAAAAAATTCCGTTAGGGGGCGCCTTAAACTTCAGAGTAACCAACAACTAATTTTAACCGTTATTTTTTGTACCTAATTAAATGCTTGCAAAAGCTTATTAAATGTTTTCGAAATCTTAAATTTAAATTTTGAACTCAAATTCTGAATCTTTGGTAGGGGTTAAGAAGCGCAAACTGAAGTGTGTTCAGAAGTTGAAATTTAACCCCCCTCCCCCCCCCCACTGAACACAGTTCAATTTTATGCTACTTACACACCCCCAACGATTCAGAATTTGAGCTTAAAATTTAAGTCTAAGCATTTGAAAGCATTTAATGAGATTTAAAAAAATAATGATTAAAAATAGTTGTACGCTACTCCAAAGTCTAAGGCGCCCTCTATCGGCATTTTGTGAAATTTATCTTTAAAATTTATTTTCAAGAAAACACTGATTTAAAGAGTAGTTTTAACGAAAACCGCAAACCAATCGACCAATTTTTCCTTTTTTTAAATTCATTTGAAATATGAATCCTCTGAACACAGTTCAGTTTTTGCTATTTAACCACTCTCAACTATTCAGATTTT
The DNA here is from genome assembly GCA_964019185.1 of Maratus speculifer. Lineage (NCBI taxonomy): Eukaryota > Metazoa > Arthropoda > Arachnida > Araneae > Salticidae > Maratus > Maratus speculifer. The sequence goes on from OZ025299.1 coordinate 81,933,353, forward strand.
TAGCTCAAAATTTAAGTCTAAGCTTACGAAACAATTTAATGAGATGCAAAAAATAACAGCAAAAAAAAGTTGTTCGTTACTCCAAAGTCTAATGCGCCCTCTATCGGCATTTTTTTAAATTTACCTTTATAATTTATTTTCAATAAAATGCCGACATAAACAATAGTTTTAATGAAAACCGCAAATCAACCGACCAATTTTTCTGTTTTTTATGTTTATTTGAAATTTTGGAACCTAAACTTTAATGGCGGCTATCTCCTTTGAAAAACGTTTGGGACCCTTGGTCTCCTATTTAATATTGTTTGTCTTGATGTGTACTATCACCCCTCTTTTATTATAAAAACAATTTAGAATCACCCTGTGTGTGTGTATATATATATATATACAGGGTGGTCATAAAAAAAACTTTGCCGATATACGGAGCTCTAGCGCCCATTCCACTCAACCGATCGAAATGAAATTTCAGATATAGCTATTCAGAGGTATGAGCTCGAGATTCTGTGAGCGACAACAAAATGGCGCTCACGGTTACGGTTATAGTTACAGAAACTCGAAAATTTCCAGTGGCAACACCCATTTTTTTTCCATCGCAAAATGCTCAGCGCATGCGAAAACCCTAAAGAGCGTTGGAGCCGTACGTGTATCGCAAGAAACGGACATGTTATGCACGCACAAAAAACCGGAAGCAGGACATTTCGGTCCCGCCGTTTCGGTCCCGAGACATTTCGGTCCCGAGACGTTTCGGTCCCGAGACATTTCAGTCCCTGGCCATTTCGGTCCCGAGACGTTTCGGTCCCGAGACATTTCGGTCCCGAGACATTTCGGTCCATGGCCATTTCGGTCCCGAGACATTTCGGTCCCTGGACTTTTCGGTCCTCAGACATTTCCAACCCTTCTCCAGCAAACTGAAATTTTGTGCACGGGAAATATCTGACATAATTTTATAGGGAACATTTTAGAGTGTTGAATTCAGGGGCGGATCATTTCCCCCGGAGCTATCAAATCCCCCCCCGGAAATTTTGAGATTTTGTGCTTTCAGTGGTAAAAAAGTGTAATTCCCCCCCCCCCCCTTTTTTTTAAAGGGATCTTAACATGGAATTGTGATAAAGCCACATTATTTTTTAAATTCTGCATAGGGACTGACTAAAACTTTTTTTATTTTTTAAATAATTATTTTATTTCGCTATTAAAAAACTGTTTAAAAGTTTGCGTTAATCTTTTTACATATAACAATTATTGCTACGAAATAACTTTTTACGTCTAACAACCTTTTTACATATAACAATGCAGGTATTACAAATCATTTTTAATACATTAAAGACTTTTTATGCTTGTTACATTCAAAAACTACGAGCGAAATAAACACAAGTCAAATCTTTAAAAAAAAATATCATTTGACACAACTAGAAATAGTGTTAAACAAATGACTTATCTGTAAAGAGGCTACTTCAGTCAAACAAAAAGGCCCGCTAATCCTTTGGTAGAGATCTTTGAAGGTAAATTTGCTGCATTTCAATATTTTGGAATGATTTTTTTTTTCAATGTATAGCTAAAATAAATTTGTACAAATACTATTTTTTTATTTTTTTCCGATATTTTTAATGAAGACACTTTTATTCTCGGAACTGGTTTCGAAAATGAAAACATCCCCACAAAAATAACCTGCAATCAAAGTTAAAAAGTAAAAAACGGTCGGCATACAAATCGATCTCAGCAATTCAATGCAAAAAAGAATTGTTTAAAAATATTGAAAACGACCAAGAAATCTTTATAAATTTCTTCCATATGATTAACATTTGCGAAAGGGTCTTTAAATATCACTGAAGTAGCCTCTTAAATTGGGATACAAAAGTTAAAATTTCTAATAAACATAAACTGTTCTTTTCGCTTTTAAAATTATATATTTCAAATATTCCTTTATTCTTTATTTGACTTAAATACGTAAAATTTAAATAGCCTACCTGTTTTAATATGATAAAATAAAAAGCTAAAATTAAAATATAATAAATAATATAGAATCTAAAAATATTAATGTGTAGTGAATCATTTTTACGTAAAATTCCATTTAAAATGGAGAAAAATTAAAATTTTATTTTAATAAAGAAATCTTGTCACTTAGAGACCATATGTGTTTAGCATACATCTGTTATATTTTCTAAAACCAGCTTAATGACACTAATTACAAAATTATTAATGTAATGCGTATTGAAATTTGCCATTTCATTTAAAGCTGATATTATTATATAAAATAATTATTTTTAACATTAAAATATAAAAAATATGAAAAAAAGCCTTCTGTCAAAGTAAGTTAAATTAAAAAGTAACTTAAAATATTATTTCTAGGTGGTAAATATCTTATCTATCAATCTCATTTAGTTATGTTATAGACTTTGTTTTGAGTATTTCAATGTCATTCATAAGCTGTAATAATCAGGATAAAAAATACTCCATTCTACTTTTTATACTGGTTTAATTGATACTAAAAACGTTTGAAATGAAGATAACAACAAGAGGAATAAAAAACACCGAAAAATGCTGTTCTTTTCAAAACATTCATATTTCTTCTAAAAAATGCGAGCGACATGTCGGAGGTTCGTCTGCATTTGAACTCCAGAGTGAAAAGGACATTGTATAGAAAATAGAATGAGGGATTTCATCTGACAAGTGTATAAAGATCAAGATAAGTAGAATAAACCTTTGTATAAAGATGACCATTTGTTCAGATGGGCGTTGTCAATTGATTGACAGGCAGAATTTTTGCTTAAAAGAGGTTAATAATAGTACTTAGCTGGTACTTATATGCATATATTTCAAATTTTATAGGAACACCAACATAAAAAATTATAAGTGTTTAAAAATTCCCGGCACACGGTTTTGATTTGTTATTTACTTAATGTTATACATTATTTTATTAAATGATTAACATCATCTTAGAAAATTTGAAAGCATTAATAATTATGTTGTTAAATTAAAAAACTCTCAAAAATTAAATTATTATTATCAAACATATTTATTAATAAGAATTCAAAATTATTTTAACTATTAATTGTTTAAGTGACTTATTTATCAATTACTTGTTTAAAATCTAGTACAAGAACTATATAGAAGTTATTATAGCAAAAATTGAGAAAACATATTTTTTAAATTTCAGCTACTACAGTGTTATTAGTTTCATTAGGATGTATAAAAATGATAAGGATTCTCAAAATAAATATGTTATTTATACATTTATTGGTTAGTTTATAATATTTTTCTTACTCTTTAAATGTAATTAATTAATATATGATTGCTTTTTGCGAACTGTAAATTATAACTTTGTTTCAGAAAATTTAAATCTGCATCTGGATAATAATGTTACCTAACACTGTTAAGAAATATTTTTACGCATTGTTACAGTGTTGCATTATTGTGTTTAATTAATTATTACGTTACGTTACTAACTGATTTTTCAAAAAAAAAATTAATAATAATAATAATTTCCTTTTTTGAAATAATTAACAATTTTTGAATAAGAACTTATGGTGATGAATAATTGCTACAAATTAAATCTCAAAACAGTTAGTGATTTTAAAATGAAAATTAAATTAATATTTTATTAAATACATGTATTTTTAATTTAATGAATCTTTATTTAATTAAATTGGTGAAATTATTAATATGCATTTCGAGTTTTACTTTAAATAAACTCAATAAATAATCTGTTTTATATTCTATTTATCATTATGTTTTGTAGTAGTTATAAATTGAAGCTTTTTGTTTACCTGTTTATTTATTTTATATTTAAAATTACTGAAATTTAAAACTATTAATTCAATTAATAATAAAATTAAAATAAGAATTATCAATTTTTTTCTCTGTGAAAGTGGGAGCGAAAAGGTAATGCAAATAAATAAATAAATAAATAAACGATAAATTAAAAACGTTTAGTTTTGTCAGTTAAAAATTGAAAATAAAATTATTTAAAATTATAGTTACATTATTATATAAAATTAAAAAATAATCATTCTATTACAAAGAAATAGGCCCACTTTCAATAAAATTAACTCACAAAAATTGTCTTCATAAAGTGAGAAAACTGTAAAAAAAAAAAAAAAAAAAAAAAAAAAAAAAAAAAAAAAAAATTGCAATCAATAATTATTACATAAAAAAAAGATCGTTGGAGCATTTTTATTTTTTTAAACAAAAAATTTTCGTAGCACGCCTAGTTACGAAATCACTAATTTAAAGATTCTAAGAAAGTGTGCGAAAACATTCAATAAAATAAGTATTTTAGTTTATAGTATAGATAAAATACCTAATACAAAGAATATATGATAAAACTTAAAATATTCATTCTGTTAAATAATAATAATAAAGACAGTTTAAAATTTTATAACATTATTTAATCAGATTTTCAACTCGCTGCGATTTTATTATCACGAGTTACAGTAGATTAAACTTATTGGACTATTATACTCAGCTTTGTATAAAATTTGAGGGAAGGGGGGGGGGCAGGATAATAAAAATATAAAAAAAAGCCCGAACAATGTTGAGCTTACAGCGTTTAGTGGGCCTTCATCAATCAGAAACCAAGTTATAAGGTGGCCGGTAAAGAAATAACAAGGGACCGAAATGGCAAGGGACCGAAATGACTAAGGACCGAAATGGCCAGGGACCGAAATGTCTCGGGACCGAAATGGCCAGGGACCGAAATGTCTCGGGACCGAAATGTCTCGGGACCGAAATGGCCAGGGACCGAAATGTCTCGGGACCGAAACGGCGGGACCGAAATGGCGGGACCGAAATGTCGTGTACCCCAAAAAACCATTCTGGGAATCCTTCCCCCTATAGAAAAAACTCGATTGGGGCGCAAGGAGGAAATTTGCATAATGACACAAAGTCTGTACACTAATCTCTGATTACAATACAGATAGGAGAAACTACAACATTTATTTTGATTACACATTTTTCACATGGGTGCCATCACCATCACAGGCAATTACGACACCCATGTGAAAAATGTGTAATCAAAATAAAAGTTTTAGTTTCTCCGATCTGTATTGTAATCAGAGATTAGTGTACTGAGTCTGTGTCATATGCAAATTTCCTCCTTGCGCCCCAATCGAGTTTTTTCTATGGGGGAAGGATTCCCAGAATGGTTTTTTGTGCGTGCATAACATGTCCTTTGCTTGCGATACACGAATGGTACCAACGCTCTTTAGGGTTTTCGCTGAGCATTTTGCGATGAAAAAAAATGGGTGTTGCCATTGGAAATTTTCGAGTTTCTGTAACTATAACCGTAACCGTGAGCGCCATTTTGTTTTCGCTCACAGAATCTCGAGTTCATACCTCTGAATAGCTATATCTGAAATTTCATTTCGATCGGTTGAGCGGACTGGCCGCTAGAGCTCCGTATATCGGCAAAGTTTTTTTATGACCACCCTGTATATATATATACTTTTACAAATATAACCAAAGTAACTCAGATAGTACCATAGCAACAAGCCAATGAGACCAGTATTTTTACAGTCATCCTATTAAAATCATTGAAGCGTGAAGTGATGTAGAAGACAGATTACCAAAATCATGAAATGCAAATGAATAGACAGTAGATGGCTCTCTTACTAAACCACTCATCAGGGGTGCATGGTTTAATAAAAAAGCAAAAACATCCAACCAGTTTCTGTTATAGGACGTGCTATAAGATAAGAAATTCGACCCATAATGCACCCGACTGGTCAGATATTAATATATATACATTACTAACTCGTGTATAAGTCTACCCTCATTTTCAACTCCTAAATTCTGTCTAAAATTCTTCGACTTATACACGAGTATAAACGGTATTTATTTATTTTTATTTATTTATGTATTGATTTATTTGCCGGGGTAAGCTTGGATAGCTGAGGTTGATCTCTACAAAGGCTGGTTTTTGTGTTTTATTTTGTTTACGGGTTTCGTTAATAAGGATACTTTCCCTTTACGAAACAGGTTTCGAAGCAAAAAATAAATAAATAAATAATAAAAAATAGGAATCCAGTACCAGGAACAGGTCGAGGCTATAAGAGCAGAGCAACTGCTCTACTTCCCGACATTTCCCCTCTACTAATATCCTCATAAAAAACCCTCAAACCAAATCTAAACTAGTTGGATATGCCAATTCCAAAACTTAAAAAGTAGTTATACATGTTATTACAATATTATTAATTCAATACTATAATACCAACTTTGATTTTCAATCTTTGATTTCAGTCAATTAATCGGAATAGAAACGATTTAATGTGGATCATGATATTTATTAAAATCAACAGTTTTCCCTTATTCTGTTGTCATCAGCTGTTTGCAAATAGCCCGATTAGCAGGATGGTAGTTACCGTCCCTGCACGAGCCGATGGACAAAAAATGACGAAAAATCTAGAAAATTGTACAAAAATAAAAAAATTACAGTGCCTCTTTAATGCGGAATATTTCCAAATTCCAGGAAGATCTGCTGCCCATAACCAAAAACATACGCAAAAAAAAAATTTAGTTCAGTTCTATGTACAATTTTAATCTCTTAATTCAGAATTAGGTAAGAAAAATAACTTTTTTTCATGTAAAATAATAATAAAATTTGCTCTTATCTTGCGGGTGGGTGTGGGATGTACGGAGTCGTTCTCTAATTTTTTTCACCTTTACGAAAAAAATAAAATCCACAATAAATTCAAACGAAAAACTAATTCAGACACAAAAAACTGTGTTATTTACACGCGCAAAAAAGGTTACATGTTAATTTGACGTTTACATTTTTACAAGCTCTGTAAATTCTGCCAAAAAAAAAAAAAAAAAAAAAAAAGACAACCAATTACAGTTTATATAAATCGTTTATCAAAAGTGAAAAGATTCAAGGTTAAATACATTAACATAGATGCCAACATTGTAAATACCATATCAGGAGTGAACTAGTTAAATTTCAGGAGTATTGGACACTCTTCAGGAGTAAAATAGTCACCTTTCAGGAGTCGTTTCAGGAGTTGCACATAATTTTTTTCGAGGTATTTTTAAAATATTTTTTACACATACTTTCTCAATCCTCAACCCTGACAGCTTTTGTATTTATTCATACAAACAAAATTAAAATAAATGTTGTCACTTTTTTTATGTAATTAAAAAAATGTAATAAATTTATACAAATGGAATATTTTTTATCCTTACAGAGCAAAAATCCATGATTTCTATACTAGCTGTGAAATTCATGAAATATTTTTTTCTTCGCAACTGGTTTGCTAACAAAGTGATTTCCTCCCACAACTGACAGATGAAAATAGGATCTTTTGCAGAGGTGACGAAAATCGCGATCACTTCCAGAGACTGACTGACGAAAATCGCGATAATTTCCACAGACTGACTGACGAAAATCGCGATCTTTTCACGAGAGTAATTAACGAAAATCGCGATCTTTTGACGCGAATAATTGGCAAAAATCGTGATCTTTTTAAGCGAATGATAGACGAAAATCGCGGTCTTTTATCGCGAATGACTGACGATAATCGCGGTCTGTTATCGCGAATGACTGACGATAATCGCGGTCTTTTATCGCGAATGACTGACGATAATCGCGGTCTTTTATCGCGAATGACTGACGATAATCGCGGTCTTTTATCGCAAATGACTGACGATAATCGCGGTCTTTTATCGCGAATGACTGACGAATCGCGGTCTTTTATCGCAAATGACTGACGATAATCGCGGTCTTTTATCGCGAATTACAGACGAAAATCGCGGTCTTTTATCGCGAATAACTGACGAAAATCGCGGTCTTTTATCGCGAATGACTGACGAAAATCGCGGTATTTTATCGCGAATGACTGACGAAAATCGCGGTCTTTTCCTGGAGTGACTGACGAAAATCGCGATCATTTCCAAAGTATGACTTACGAACATTGCAATCTTTTTTCAGGAATGACAGACAAAAATCGTGATTTTTTTCCGAAACTGACAGACGAAACCCGCGATCTTTTGCCGCGAATGACTCACGAAAATGTCGATCTTTTTCCGAGACTGAGTGACGAAAATCGCAATCTTTTGCCGAGACCTACTATCGAAGATCCTTGTTTTTTTCCGAAGGCTAACTGATGAAAATCGTGATTTTATTACGCGAATGACGAAAATCGCGATCTTTTACTGCGACCGAGGAAAATTGCGGTGTTTTGCCATGACTTACTGGCGAAAATCGTGATTTTTTACCGCGAATTGCTGACGAAAATCGCGACCTTTTCCTGAGAGTAACTGAAGAAAATCGTAATCTTCTGTGGCGAACAACTGACGGAAATGTATTTACGATGTATTTCAATGACCTAATGTAGAATTTTGCGATTTTTTGCAATGATTGATCGAAAAAGATCGTTATTTTTTGTCCCGAAAAATGATCGAAAATATCGCGATTTTTTTGCCGCAAATTTCCGTATTTTCTACCTTATTACCGTACTACCGTATTTTAACGTACTTTTCCGGAGAAACTCCGGAATTTCCGGAGAAGTTGGCATCTATGCATTAACTAAGTATTGCGTCTCAATAAAATGTTTGAATGATTTAATGTTCCAATAATACTGTTTTTAATGATGATAAATATTTATTTTCCACACTCCCCCTTTTGAGTTCCTTGTTTGGCAAAACTCAATTTGAACTGAATTGCCAGCCTTTCGAAAAACTCTGCAATTCGACCCCGGCGAGTAGTCAAATGGTCCTGCAGTACTGCGTCACTTTGATTATCGGGGCTACCATTCACCTCCAAAGGATAGTTTTTTACAGGGCGAATCAACATTCCGGACGCAGTCCTCAACTTCACTACCTGTACAACGCTATCTTGACTGGGATAAACTTCTATAATTTTCCCAACAGGCTATTTTATTCGGTTGGAATTTTCCGTCCATATTAAGACATCTTCTACACACAAAGATATTGTTTTTTTCCATTAACCAATGAATTTTTTAACGAGCAGAGATACTCCTTTCTAAATCTTGATTTTAAATCATTCCTACGTTTGACGTGCAATTTGCGACTTGCATACATTTATATTTTTACCAGTTTGCAGATTATCCTTGTGCAACGATTTGTGCAATAAAGTCCTTTCGTAAGTTGTGCTCTATGGTGCAAAACGTCTGTAGGTTTATACAGTTTTGGAGAACAATATATGCATTTTGCGAAAAATGACTTTTCTGAAACTGGGCGGGATCAAAACGCAAAAAGTATTAAATTGATCTTTTCTTTTCTTTTTTTTTTTGGGGGGGGGGGGATGAGTGACACGTGTACGTGCCGCAAAAGGGCTTAAGAATTCTTGTTTATCCCCACCATTAAAATTTTACAGTAAAATTTGCCTTATTTAATCGAAGCATTTTCTCGATTTAATAAGGCACAAATTTCTGTTTTTGAAAACCGGGGGCAAAACATTAAGAATTTCGTAAAAGACACCCGTTGCAAAGGAGTTAATTAAAGATGGTATAATTTATTGGAGCTTGGACCGCTTTCAGGCATTTTTAGAAGCACGAGAAAGTGCGAAAAGTCTTCACCTTTTATCAAATCGATGTCACTTTGTTTATTGTGACCTTTTTTATCTCAAAGTTTCTGAAGTATCAGACAATATTACCCGCCCGATTGGAAGAGCATGGCACGCACGCTAGGACATTTACCCACCCGACTCGAGCCACACCATAAATATTTTATTTTAAAAAACTGAAACGTTCTTGAAATGATAAACAGATAACATGCAAAAAATCCGGAGATAAAATATTAAGTTAGACTCCGGAAAAATAAATTGCGAAAAAACACTATTTATTAGTCCTTCTACAGGCAAATCAAAACTTAAGGCTCCTGTTCCTACTGGTGAAGACATTCGCAAGCTTTGCTATACCTATGGAGAGGTTATTTTCAAATATCTCGTATATATTTGCATTTCGACTTTTTTTGTATTGTATAGTTGAAGTACGCCTCTACATCACCTCTTTTTCACTTTTTCGATTTTGATTGTAGATATTTTTTATAAAGTTACTTTCACTTTCAAAGCCGGTACCGAAAACGAAAGTGTCATTCTAAAAAGTATCTGCAACCAAATTCGAAAAACTAAAAGGAACTATGTACAGACGGACCTCAGCTATTCATTACAAAAAAAATTATGTAAAAATGTCAATCAGAATTAAAAAATAGTAATTATTGGATGAAAAAAGAACAGGTTCCCTAAATGTTTTGCTGCACATGAGCAAATGAAACCAAATTACAATGTGCATAATGTATTAACTAAATGTATTGAGCAACTTTTGTGAAATCGTAAAAACACAGCTTAAAAAATATGATGATCATTGATAGTATAAAAGAATGCCCATTTGTCCCAAAATTGAAATCCAATTGTTCCCTAAAAGGAAGCAAAACAATGAAGGGATGTATGCAAATAGTTACACACGATTGCAATTACACAATACTGCATGCACTTACTACAGTTGGACCTCTTGCTTTCAACAGCTTAAGGGTCCTGTTCTTGCCCGCAAAGACACTCGTGAGCTAATGCAATTCCTATGGGGAGGCATTTTTCAAATAACTCTTTCGCATTTTGACATTTTAAATTTTTTTTGCATTGATAGCTGAGGTCCCTCTCAAGATCGCTCCTTGATTACTTTTTCGATTTTGGTCGCGGATATTTTTTTATAAAGTAACTTTCATTTTCAGAACCAGTTCAGAAAGTAAAAGTAACTTTATAAAAAATAAAATAGCATTAGCTCGCAAGTGTCTCTGCGGGCAGGGACAGGACCTTAAAAAAGCATAGTCATTATAATGAATGTAAAGAGCAAAAAAGTACTGGTGATGTACCATTGACCATGCCTGGGAGAATGCCAGGTGTGTCCAAATGATAAATAAAACAATGAAAAAAACTGAATTTTATTGTCTTACTCTGGTCAGTTTTAAGGCAAAAAAATATGGTTTCCAGATTTATATTGCTTTATAAAACTGGGTTTTGCAGCATAAATGGGTAGGCTACAATGAAAAGTAAACTTTTATTGTCCTAAACTGGATGTCATAAATGACTATCCATAATCATTGCTTACTACCACAAGAGCAAAACAAGTTGGAAATTGCACGTCAATCGAGGTGCATTTGTACTGTATTTTTATAAATATTCAGATTTTAATGCAATAGCTGTCAAACCTTTATGTAAAAATGCATGAATGCAAAATATGATAGGATTATATCAATATCTTAAATTCAGTAATATAAAAATTATTTTCGTTTGATTTAAGACGGAGTCTATCTTAAATAGCACATAATCTATATGGCAAATCTAGAATTATACCTATTATGAGATATCATTAAATTGATTATGTATGATAGGATTTAGTAGAATGAATAAAGCTTTTATTATCTTTTTAAGTTCTGATCCGATTATCATAAAATTTGAAATGACTCGACAAAACTCTCCAACAATTACATAAATGAAATTTCAAACCATTTATTTAGCAGATTTGTGAAGTTTTATGCGGACAGACAAACAGACCAGATGAAGATTATAAGTGCATAACACTTAAATAAGAAAGATATTTTCCATAGACCATTATCTAATGGAATATTTTTGCATGGCTATGTAAATAAACTATGAATTTCATGCACTTGATTTTCAATACCAGGCATTGCATAGTAAATCTCAACAATATATAAGAATTACAGAACAATCCAACTATATTAATGTAAGTTAGAGTACAGAAAGACAAACCGAGTCAAAATTCCTAATAGGTTGAAATTAGACTTTCAGAAATTTATACCCAATAGACAGCAGCATATTTTAATTCTTTTGTACAGCCATGTATTTTGCATACTACAGTAGACTCCTTCAAATACGCACAGCTTGGGGACCAGAGGTTGTGCAGATTTTAGAATTTTGTGGATTTCTGATCATTGTTTTGTTTACCTTTTTAAACAATAATTTGGATGTAATTAATATTGCAATCAAAACTATAATCAATGCTTAAAATATTATAAAATTTTAAAATAAATAATAAACAAAATAATAAAAAAATATATAATTTTTAAAATAATTAAAATATTAAAAGCAAAAATCAAGTTAATAATTAATATGCACGATTAAATATTCATTATAAAAATGCAATGTATTTTTCCTAAATTATTCAATTAAACATACCTCATACAGGTACATTACTAATTCACATCAAAATCATAAAATAAAGTTTTATTTCAGGTTTAGCCAGACTTAATAACAAAAAAATATTGATTAATGTATAAATACATTTTTTTCAGAAATAAATTTATTCTTTCTTCATGAAAAAGCATGAATTCAATAACATTAATGAAAATTACAAGTTAAAAAATGTATAGAATTGATATAAAAGTTAAAAAGTCAAATTTTGTCCCTATATCTGAAATGAAAGTTTCAATATTTAAATTATGTGCAGATTTTAGAGTTGTGGATTTGAGGGAGTCTACTGTATCTTTACATATGTATATGCCACTATCTAGCTAAAATTTGACTAAAACACACTTAAATCCAGTGGAATTTCATTTCTAGAGATTATTTTCCATAGACAGCCATGTATCTAATTCTTTGTGTGGCCCTGTATATCATTTTTCTACATTCTAAAACATAGCTTACTAAATGCAGTTCAGTATAAACTTATTTAAAAACCCCCTTTAAGCTACTTTTGTTAATATTCTGTAACCTGTTCAGCTTCTGTTGTGTTACCCTGTATATGATCTACAGCATTTATACACACATTGCAATATGTAAAGATTTAGTTAAAACACATATCACAACTAGAAATGAACTTCTAGCAATCATTTCTAATATACAGTATTTCAATTACAGTATAGTATCTGAAATCTTTTGTATGCCCCTGTAAATATTATACACTTTCTATGATACAGGATGCAACTCATTGTAAACCTCAGCGATACATATCAGTTTTATTTCAGTTTACATGTGAAACAATTTAACATGATTAAAATATGCCAAAAACAAAAGTTTCTCACTGTACCATTGTGTAACAGAATTCTTTTGTGTGGCCCTGTAAATGAATAAACATTTTTTGTACCACATATTGTAAGAGTGTCTATTTTAGTACACTTCAGTAAATGCATATCAATTTCATTCTGTTTGAAAGGCTGCAACACCATTAAAATGCACTTGAAACATTACTTCCCATTGGCTGTAATATAATGAAAAACTTTTGACTGTCCCTGTAATTAAACTATACGTCTGATTTTCTTAAAATTTACTATGATTGGACAAAATTTTGCAATAATTATACATTAAAAATTTCATAGCATTCGGTTGGGTAGTTTTTGGGTTATATGCAGATGGACAGACGGATTGAATGACAACTATAGGTGCTTCGTATTTACATAATTAGAAACACACCTAATGATTGCAATTTATATGGAATATTTTTTTCTGTTACAGCATGTAACCATTCAACTAAAATAGGTTATCACTAAAAATAATTATAAGCTATATAGTTGAATAAATCTTTTTGAAAATGTAGTTGAATTTATATATGCATACTTAACATCTTTGGACAAATTTGAATAAAGAACTACTTATTTAACAAAATAAATTAACATAAAAAAATAGATACTAAAATTTACCTAACTGTGAAGTAAAATAATTCTGTCCTAATACAACCATTAAAACATGCAAAAACAGAATTGTGAAGGACAGAAAAAAAATATTTTTCAGACACATTTTTTCCTAGCAGGTACTCAATATTCCTTTATATATGTTCTTTGTCAAGCCCCCCCCTCCCCCCCCCAAAAAAAAGAAAAATGCAGCACTCACTGTCACATTGTGGACATGTATGTATATATATATATTAAATTGTAACTTCTAACACACCCAACAATAAAAGAGAATGCACTTTTTTTTTCATTGCTCTACATTCTGTGTAGTCATCATGTACTTCTAGAATTCTTGTATTTAAGAGCTATGATAAATATGTTTAAGATATGGTTATATGCCAAGAGTCTATTCCTTAAAGTACTGCAAAATTTTACTATAACAAATATGCTGAGCTCAAGCAACACCTGATCTCTGCTTATAAGGAAATCCTTTTGATTCTGTATCCTAGCTTGGACTATTCTGACCATATCACTGCCAATATAACTTAAAAGCTGCCTTTTTGTTAAGAACTGAATCCCAATCTGTTTGAGAAGGCTGTTAAGGCTGCTGGTCACTCATTTTCCAAATTTCCCTCTGTAATGCTAAGTCTATGGGCATTTGGTGAATTTTTTATATTCAAAATATCTCCTCAGGAAATTAATATTTTTAACTTCTTTTATCAGTGCTTTTTTTGTCTTAAAGGATGTCCTTTTTTTCTTAGCTCTCAAAATATTTTTAAAATCTTCGCTTAATTTTAAAAACTGACAAAGTAGGAGTAAATTAACACTTCATATAAATTGGATAAAATCCATTTCAGTTTTAAAAAAAGAAAAAGAAATCCTGAAGAATATAATAACCAAATCAAAACAATTATTGGGAAAAAAAAACAGAACAGGATATGGAATTTTCCCCTAAATGACAATGACCTTATTGTAAAAAATATAAAAATGAACAATTTGAAATTAATTTAGAAGGAAATTCAAAATTTATTTGGGTAAGTTATGAGTGTTCTATGCAACTCACCTTGGTCAAGCATATTCATCAAATCAATGATTGCTTTGCAATTTAAAAAGCAAAGTTGTAGACTTTTTTTTTTTCATTTTTTAAGATAACTGTTAAAACAGCAGTTATTTGATTATGTTACATACATGGCTTATGCCAGAACTTGATGCAGATGTAAGGTCTGTGAGTAGAAATGTGCTTCACGATGTCTGTTATGAAATGAACAATCATTTGGATGTTCATGTGACCAAGAGGAGTTACATAGAACACTTATAAAGTTCATAAAGAAAATTTTGAACTCCTTTCTATAGCAGTTTGAAATAGTTTATTCCTATGATTCTTTAAAACAAAATTATTGCACTGAAAATTAGGACAGCCATTTTGACTCATCCTGTATAGATAAATTTCTCCTGAACAATATAAAGTGTTTGGCATCTTTTCTGGGACATAACCTTACTTGCTTCACAATTGAAAAAAACAATAATAAATAAAAGGAATAAAGTAAATTCATATAATTGTGGGGGTTTTTTAATCAAAATAAATTATGCTTGGAAGTTGGGAAAATCTTTTGTTTAATTTAATAGTCACAAATACCATACATACTTATGTGCAAGATTGACCCTGCAAATTCTGCAAAAATCAAAGTGTATAAGTATATAAATCATGTGTAAGTCACCCTTCTAACTTTTTAATTCAATTTTGCACAAATGGAAAAAAATAGTAGTAAACAAAAACAAATCATTAAACTTTTTTTTTAATGAAAATATATTATTTATATATATTGTATATTATTTTACTATACATACCCATAAAAAGCCAGAATTTTGCAGAATTTGAATTTTTTTTTTCTTTCTTTGACTCATTTATAAGTATACCCCCCCCCCCCCCTCCAATTTGCTTGCCGAAAATTGTCAATTTTCTTGATTTACACATAAGTATATACAGTCATTTAAGTAATAATTAATTAAAAATAAAATGTATGCAGAATAAACTCTGAAGAAACACACCATTTTGGAAACATTAACATTTTTATTTTTATAAATAAAAAACAGAAAAAGTAACAAAATAATAGATAAAAACAATGTACATTTTTCTTCAAAATTCCTTCAGAGATATCAAACTGAAAAAAAAAAAGAAAAAGAAAATTTTTGAAAACTTGAGAATAATGCAGAACAACAAAATGTTTTAAAAACTATTACAAAATATCTGTATAGTTTATGAATGATTTTCTATTTATAATAAATTCATAATATTATTGAAGTTTAATCCTTTTTAAAATTTTTTATGCAGTCTTAGTTACAGCTCAAGTAATTCCATTAAAAAAATTTAATGTCATCAATGCACATTTTTTTAAAGAATGTTGCAAAATATACTTCAAAAAATAGAAAAGTCCATTAAAAAACCAAACAGCATAGAAAAAGCAGTATATTTTAAAAGACGAATTCCACACTTAAGGTAAAACATGAATTTTGTTAAATAAATAAGGAATATATCCTTGCTCCTGCTCTAAAATTTAAAAAACTTAACCTCCTCACCACTGTGAACTGATATATCCATTCACTAAGCTGCAGGTTTCACAGTAACAGATGTATTATTTAAACTAATATTATTCTTCAGTTAAAATGCAGTTTTAAGAAATTGAGTAATTATTAATACTCTGCAGGCTTACAGGCTTTTATATGCTTACATATAAAAAAATCCCTGTTGGCCTGGTTCACAGGCAGAGGTAGATTTCAAAGTTAAGTTCTCATTAATTTACAAAAAAATAAAATATGATTCAAGATAACCCAGTTTAGCAACTTTATTTGGCTGCTTTTGAACAGTTTTTAGTTTCATTTTTCTGTAAGAACTGATTTTATCACAATCATCTTAAGAGAAATTTGGCTTAAATGCCCACTTTGACAGCATTTTTTGAAATATATTCTGACTTTATGAAAATATTTACCAATACCATTATACAGTTCCTAAATAATAGAAACTGTCAATTGACCGCGTTTGGCAGCAAAATTGACTTTAAAAATAAGTCATACAATAAGTAGTCTGTTATTTGAATACAGCTTTAATTCTTCAATCACGATGCTTCAGGAAATCTTGTTCAAAAGGCCCACTTTGACAGCATTTTTTGAAATATATTCTGCCTTTATCAAAAAACTGATCAATACCATACAGTTCCTAAATAAGAGAGTGTGTTAATTGGATGTGTTTGAGAGCAAAAATGGATTTAAAAATGAGTCAGAAAATAAGCAATTTGTTATTTCAATACTTCCTCAATTTTTCAATCGCGGTTGTTTCAGGAAATTCTATTCAAAATGCCTATTTTGACAGCATTTTTTGAAATATATTCTATCTTTATCAAAAAAAAAAAAAAAACTGGCCAATGCCTCACATTATATAGTTCCTAAATAAGAGAATTTGCTATTTGGATGCATTTAAAATCAAAAATGAATTTAAAAATGAGACAATATAAGCAGTGAGGATTTGAGATTTTTTCTTCAACTAATATTTTTGTTTATTTTTGCTATAAGTATTGGTTCTATAAAAAATTTGTCAAAATAAAAGTTATAGATATCATTGAGAAGATGTAAAATATATTTAATAGGATTTCATATCTTAAGAAATGATGAAGTTATGGATTTTTTTTCTTTTTCCACACATTTTTATCATTTTTTTTTCTTTGTGGTAAGAGTTGTATTTATCAAAAACTTGTAAATACAAAAGTTTCAGATAATATTCAGAAAATTAAAAAAAATTTAATTGGATTTGTTATTTTGAGAATTGATGAAGTTATGAATTTTTTTTCCCAAAAAAAACCTTTTTTGTTTTTTTGCCTCTTGATCCCATTTTTAACTTTATCAAAAATCTGTCACCCTATTTCTTAAGAGTATTGTAAACTTTAAACTGATTTGATATCTATTATAGCTAAGAAGCTAAGAGGACTTTTCTGTTTGCACAAAAACCCTCGTTATTTCTACCCCCTTGGTCAGATTTTGCCCATTAACGAGCTTGACCGAGATTTTATGACCTTTGATTTTATGTATCAATTTGGAAGAGATTTGAGCAGAATTATAGAAATTATAGTGTCATAAAAAAGTGATATAGATAGATAAAGATTTTTACTGATGGCAGTTTTGGGGTCGAGGAGTCATGATTGATGTAGATCTGCAAAAAATTTTCAGAAATTCCAACATGGAAACAATGCCAATAGGTAGTATTTCATAAGAAATCTGCCTAAATATATATATATATATATATATATATATATATATAGAGAGAGAGAGAGAGAGAGAGAGATCATATGAGAAAAAACACAACCTTTAAAAAAATTACTGAAAAAAACACCACCACAAATTTACCCTTTTGTTCAGCGGTCAGGGTTTTAATGCTACTAATAATACTGTAGGTATGCTATCCAGTGTCTCAATATCCAAATGTTTTGAAAGTCGAAAAGCAAAGTGCTAAAGTTAGTGTGGTTCATTCCAAAAATCTAAAACTAAAGATATATTTTACAGCTGACTCTAGATCATTTTGATAGGGCAAAGTGCCCAGTGCAGCTATAACTATTTTATATGGCTGATGGCTTTTTTAATATTTTATGTGCCAGCTGGTACTTACTGTCATTTTTGATAAAAAAAATTTTGATTTGCTTACCTTTCTGGTAGAGGAAGTAAAAAAATCATAAAGCACACCCATTAATTGCAGGAAATAAAATTAACTTTATCATTCAGTCATGGGGAAATATCACAAAATTTGTCAATCAGCAGGATGAAGAAAATTGTGAAATTCAACTATTAACTGTATAAAATACTCCAAGATTTACTAATTAGTCATAGAGAAAAATCTAGAAATTAACAAACAGTCACTGAAAATACTTTGAAATTTGTCAATCAGTTCTGTAAAAAAATAAAATTCATCAGTCAGTTGCAGGAAAATGGTTGCAAGATTCATCATTCAATCACCAAACAAACCCTGCAAAATTTGGTCAGATTATTATTACATACCAGTTAGGTTACAATTAGATTATGGTTATAATTGCATCACAATTAGGTTACTAATAGGTTTTTTGCAGCAGAATGACAAGTATTTTTTTAATCAAAATATGCCCAATTTGATAGAATAGCTCTGAAATTTCAACACACTATATATTAGACAACTATTCAATGATTATGTATCAATTTTATTCATGTATAGTTGGATTTAAGTCAAGGTGATATAATCAGATTAAAAATCAAAAAATTTCACTCAGGATTTTCCTGTGAAAAAGAAATTATTACTGTAAAGTACCGAAAGTAAACCCCCCCCCCCCTCTCTTCCTCATGTATTTTAATTTTTTCCTTTTTTGAAAAGGTGCCACTTTTTAGCCTCCCCTTCAAGTTTTATTATCTGATGCTTTCAAACCTTTTTTTTTTCATGTCTGCTAAATGAGTACAGCTTATGTAATTTATTTTTATTTAATCTCTTTACATATCACTGTATAAAAATGGCATACATTCTCTATATTATAGTATTACTGTTTTTCTTTATTTTTATACATTAAGATTTAATCAATATTTATATTGAGTTTAAGCATTATAATTTTTATTCATATTTCTTTCATATCCAAATTATTTTATGTAAATTTGTTTCATTATTTTTTTTTTTTTTTTACTAATGGAAACTGCTTAGATACTATGGAATGGAATTTTAAAAGTACAAAATGTTAATTTGATCTGATTTTAGTCTGAAAATTGTATAAATACAGTGAAATTTCATTAATTCTAAATATTACCCCCCCCCCCTCCCAATTTCTTAACTCTTTTCACACAAGTTCCAATTATAAACCCCCTATCCCACACCAAAATCATGAAAAATTCTTGTCTGTTAAAGGGAGTTTATTTTTGGTACTTTATGGTATAAGTGTGTAACAGTGATTTTTACAGCTAAATATAAATATTTTAGCATACAAATTATACAGTCATCAAAAACATATGACCATCCCTTCATTTCCCATTACAATTATTTTCAGCTCTTTTATTGCTAAATGTTAAGATTTTTTATCCGATTTTTCACACATTTATACTATTTTCTGTACTATTGTCTCCCTGTCTAACAGAAGAGTGCCAGGAATGACTCTCAAAATATAGGATTAGTAGAAAATGTATAACAAATATGAGTTTGATGAGTTATTCAAAGCAATTTCAAAAAATTTTAAATAATGCAGAACACAACAATAAAGATTATTAAAGCTATTCATATAAAACACTGTATAAATATTCTTAAAAAGTACTGTATTATTTATCAGTATTTTTTATTTCTCTATAATGCATTTGCACTGCAAGAACTTAGCAGCAATGCCCTTTACAAATTTTAATTGTGACTTTAGTGTCATTACAATTGCAAGGACTGTTATAATAAAGAAGTACCAAATAAAGATATCGGCAGGCAACTAACAGTAATGTTTTAGGTGAAAAATAATATGTATACTTACAGTTAAAAATAAACTACTACTATATTGTGCTTCAAACTGTGTCGCTGAAATTACATCAGTTATTTCCAGCCAGACTAGATTTCTAAATGAAATGCGGTATCAATCATCTTAATACTTTGGCTTTACCTAAAAAATACAATTACACACATATAGAATATCTTTAAGTTTTTAAGAAGACATTTTTAGGTAAAAAAAATAAGGAAAAAAAGAGAAACTTGAAATTCAATACTATAAAGATGTAATTTTGAATAAGACAATTTGATTCTAGGTTAGCAGCTTTTAAATGTACAACTGATAATTTTGATGTCACTTACTGAGCCAACTTAAAAGCCCACTCTAATAAGACAAAGATACTCAGAAATTAATGTTGAACTAATGGCAGCATGCTTTTTAAAATTTCTCACTGGAATTTTAATACTTCAACAGGTTTTGATTTTTTTTAGAAGGAATATCTGAGGTAGAAGTCTAACCAGATACTTTCTTTCTTGTTTAAGTTTTGGTCACAATTCCTTTTTATGAGAACAATTTCATTTTCAAAACCATTTTTTAAAATAAAAATGCCCAAGCAAAAAACTAAATTTTAAAAAGACAGCATCTGGATAGGTATTAAATTTAGCTATTCTATGCAAAATCATTTTTAATTATTAAAATGCAAATTACTAATTTGAAAAGAATATTGCCTTTGTTGTAACTGTATTGAAAGTTTTATGGTTTAAAGTTATTCAGTATACAATATACAATTAATATTTAACAGTCAACAACAAGTACATATAATTTTAATTAATTCAAAATTCTTTCAATTTTAATGAAAATTTTATTAGATCAAAGTGCAAATAATACTTTTTAAACAATGCTTTGGAAAAGAACTAAAACCATTCAAAATTAGATTTTTGATCATTTATTTCATTTAACTTTACACATTATGTACCACAGAAAATTATATAAATATGGTATATTATATACTTTTATATTTAATAAACCTGCAAGCAGTAAAATACAGCTCAGATGTATTAAATATAGAGGATGTGGCAGATATTTGAGAATACACATTATATGTGAAATGCCACCTTGTACATCATGGTTACAAATTTTTCCTGTTACATGTAAACATGTCAAAACCTAGACTAACTGAGGAAATTAAGAGACACGCCATTGTCATCTCAATGTCTGAAGATTCAATTCAGAGAGACTGCTGCATTCTTGAAATTCATCCAGTCATTCATCCTATAAGTAAGGAGAGAATTGAAGACTACCAGGTTTGATGTGGCAACAGTTTAATACAGGGAATAGCATTGTTAATGATATAACATTATCAAGAGGCTGGAATTAGTCATTCACTCTGTTGAAAATCCTAAGAAGTCTATGAGGGTACTCGCTAGGGAGCTGTATATGTCACCATCTGATATATCCTTTGTAAGGACTTTCATTAAAAGTCATACATGATGTAGGGAAGACAGTTCTTGGCTGATAAAGACAGGGATGACTGGCTGACTGAAGTTAAATTCCTTAACAAGTTGAAACATGAAGAGGAGCCAAGAATGCTGGTTTCTTCAGATGAGAAAAACTTTGTCCAGGTTTAGGAAATAACCACAAAAAGATCGCTGAATGTAAAAAATAGCCTGAAGAGGTCTGACCATTATGCACAGAAAAAACTTTCAGCTTCACAGATGATTGTTTTTGGAAGGGAGGAGATCATGAGCAGTAGCGATAACAGGTCTTTCTTCAAGGTGCCAGAGTCAACATCACTGTCTATACTGTGCTGTTAAAGCTGTGGATTGAGGCAAAAAGTTTTAACAAGATTCTGCACCATTCATACAGCCCAAAAAACCAATAATGGATTGCCAAAATCTTTCATGAACTTGTCATCTTCAATTTATTGCCCCCAAGCTCCCCAGGTAATTAAACTGAAGGGTTCTTACATTTGTGGTGTGGTTAAGAGGGATACTAGGCATCCACACAAACTGTTTTGGAGCTCATGGCAGCAGTAAAATATTCAGCAGTAAATGTTCCCAAAACACATCTAATTATTACCTGCAGTCGGTTTTGACAGAATTTAGAGGCTGTTATTGTGGCTGATAGTGATTTGAGTGCCTGATGCCATCCACTGTATATACAGTCACCAGTACAGATTGTTAAAAATATAAAAAATGCTTCAACTCTAGTGTCTATTTAGATTTGAAAACAGGCATATTGTTCTCAAATACCTGCCTCACCCTCTACTTTCAGAAATTTTTAAGAACAATAAAAAATTTTCAAATGAATATAAATAATACTGAACTATATTCATAAAGATTAAGTTAAAAAGTAGATTACAAATTATTTAAATCATAATATGATGGCGTCAATATCCGACAAAAACAGACTGAATTCTAAACTCCAAATGAGTTAATGAAATCAATAATCAAAATGATTAAATGTAATTGATAATTTTGACATTTTCTAGGTATAAAAGATATTAATAAATCAACTTTTCAGAATTATTTAGAGTTAAGATATCATTAAAAAACTAATAAAAATTCTGACTATGCACATCAAATAATTAAACAGAGCAAAAAATAATCTAAGCACATACACAACAAAGGTATTTTACAAGTCTTCAAAATCTTCACAATTAGTGAGTTTATCTGAAATTTAAAAAGGAAGAAAAATAGTATTAAATTTAAAATGATAGCTTTGATAAAATTTAAAATAAGCAGAAAAATGATTTTAAAATTTATACTTTAATTATTCAATACTGAAACAATTTTATTTGGTGATTAGTGCACAAAAATTTGTTTCTTGTCTTTACCAATCACTGGTACATTAATAATAACTGACAGTACTAATGAAGTACCTATTTATGTTGGTGCCAGAGTACTGTTCATGAAACTTTCATTGTAGTTTGATATTATTTAACATAAATCGAATCAAACACCTTAATTCTAAATATATAATTTAAAAAATCATTACATATGAGGTGAATAAAATTTACATTACCAATTTCAAATAATGAAAATTAGATTTTTAATAAAGTCTAATTTTAATACAGCTCATTGACCTAATGTTAATCGAGCATACCTGAGAGAATAAAAAACTCATAAAACAGAAAATGTAAACCAAAAAATGTATTACATCTGATAACATAAAAACTACATACCCTGAATACTATTAATGTGTATACATATTACAAATTTACATTTTTTTTCCTTTTTTACCAAAATTAACCTTATACTATATTAGTTTCTTTTTAACAATATCCCGTACTTATTTCAACTTATTAAATTAAAATTCTGTTACTAGATCCAATCTATTAATCTTTATAGAGATGATATAAATCCTTAATTTGCCTTAAAAAAACATTTATTCCAATATGTGTAAATTTAAAATGGCTCTAAATTAAAAATAATATTAATTAAATTTTACTTCTTAAAATTCCCAATTCAATTTCATTTTTCGCCTGTTTTTTATAAACCTTTTTTTAAGAAAGTCTTATTAAATTTATTCCAAAACCATACCTTTCAAAAATATCATTCTTTTTATTTATTTTTATTTTTCCTTCGCGTTTGATATTATTGTATATCAATAAAGTCATTTCTTTTCTTTTTGTTTTAAAACTAATCATCTGTAATTGAATATCGTCTGCAGAATGTTCGAATTCAGATTTCGATTATAAATTAGTTAAATAATAATTTTTTTAACTAAAAATTAACGTCTGAAAGATTCGAGAAGATATGTTTAATCTCAACGCTGGATATGTAATTCTGTTTACATGGAAAAATCATGGTTAGAGATTATAGAATTTTCTGGAAGCTTTTAGTATTTAGATTTAAGTGAGGAAGCCGAGAGATGATGGGCTATTTTTTTTTTTTCTTTTGATGATTCAGTTCAAGACGACTTGCGAATTTAGCATTTCCCACTCTATATGACTGCATTTTAATAAACTATTTTGCAGCAGCCAATGTGTAGTTTAATGAAGCTTCTACACTTATTTCTTATTTTTTTTTTCTCGCTTGAAATGACTTCTGTGCTGTAAAATGGAGAAACCGGCGATGATGCTTCTGGCTCCTAACTTCAAAATGTCACATACATAATGTATACACATTGTTCATTTCATTGAACAATAAAACGTAATACTTTATGACATTATTACACTGAAAATTTAAAATTAGCTATAACTAAAAAGATAATAATTATAAAAAATGAGCACAATAAAGACAGTTCTTTAAATGTAACCTTATATTCTACAAAAGTGTCAATTGTTAACACAAATACTCTTTTTAAATGTTCTACTAAATCTCTATGATTTCCAACAAATATTAACATATTTTGTACTAGTGTACCCACCGGCGTAGCCTGGACCCATGTTAATATTCTTAGCTGAACCTTAAATTTGTATAATTTTATATTGTTAATTCGATTTTGTCTGATATACATGCTTGTTAATATGGAAAAACCTGACATTTAGTGATAGAAAGGCTTGAAATAACTGCCATGGGAAACAAAGGAGGGAGAAGAGATATGTTTCTGATGACTACATAATTTTTGTGCAAAAATATTGATAATTACCGTAGAGCGCCAATTATCCAGACACCAATTAACCAGATCAATCAAGGAGCATATTTTTTTCTTGCCGTCTCCATTTGAATAGTTTGGGCTAATTTACATTTTTTTAAGTGGCAACACTGGAAGTGTTTGTAAACACTGTTTTCATGTGTAGATTTTAACTCTCCAAACTTTCTATAATGAAACAATCTGGATAAGAGCCAGAAATAAGGTAAGTGTCAAAATATTACATTTAGTAAGCTGTAATCCATGTGTGACTATAGTTTTTCCTTTAACATTCTATGTTGACAGGAAATCTTTCTGTTTCATAAAGCTAACATGAAAACTTGTTTTTCGGGGCTACTTTGTGCCAGGCCTTTTTTTGTCTAAAAGTATCCTCAGTTACTTAGAAATGCCTTTTATGCAACCAAATCTCTTTAAAAATGTTTTAAGTAAGTTTTTTTTTTAATGTTATTGTAGCAAAATGTTACATTAACTGTTTTTGTTCCAGTTGCTGAGGACATGACAAAAACTGATTCTTGTGGCTTTAATATTACAATTGGTTTATTGTGTTTAAACATTAGAAAACATTTGTTTATTATGTTCACAGTGTTAATTCATTAGCAGATCCTATTGCAAGAAGGTTTCAATATCCCAACATATGAAATGTACTAATTTGATATGAAACTAAGTAAATGGACAAAAGAAATCCATTCAAAAGGGGCTACTTTGTTCCAAAGCTTTGAAAATAGTCAAAAAAAAAATTGCCTCTTTAAAACCATATTGTTTGCTTCATTTCACAACTTTGTTTTTGTTTGTTTACAACTCAATTTCGATATTGAAAATTCATACGTAATATCTTTTAATAATAGAAATGTTAATGGAAAAAGGAAAAAGTGACCCAAAGTAGCTCTGGTCAATGGTAACGCTTCACTTAAAAGATGACAAAAATAATGAAATAGGTGTTACAAGTTAAAAACACACATTTTTCGGTACTTTTATGATTTTTAACTTTTTTTGATTACTTTAA
This sequence comes from Maratus speculifer, assembly GCA_964019185.1. Classification (NCBI taxonomy): domain Eukaryota; kingdom Metazoa; phylum Arthropoda; class Arachnida; order Araneae; family Salticidae; genus Maratus; species Maratus speculifer. Next base: position 81,958,982 of record OZ025299.1, read on the forward strand.
TGATCTTCTATGATATGTTAAATATACTTAGATGGAAATTAAAGCAAATTATTTTTTTACTTAAATCTTGCAATTTTTGGGGTTGGAAGGAATAAGTTACAGAATTTATTACCAATGCAGTCAGAAGTCATTTTACACTTCATATTCATCTCAGTAAAATTTTCTTTAATATCTTCCATTTCAAGAATAATAGTCTTCAGTGCAGTCAAGACTAAAAAGAGACAGCCCATTTTCTTAGAGAAATATCTGAAATAGCTTTATTAAAATATGAAGCAAATATTTTTAAAATAAAAAGTAAAATAGAAATAAATTTTAAATACAGAAATGTATTGCTAAGCAACAATACCCAAAGTAAAATGGTATAAAATAATATGAATAAAATAGCCACTTTTACAGTTAAAAAGTATCACAGTTCAACTGAAAATACAATTATAACAATTTTAAAAATTAAAATTACTAAATAATTTTAAAGGATCGTTTAGAAGTGTACTCTTGAAAATGATACATTGTAATTATATACAGGATGATTGATAAATATCAAAACAATAGACTATCTTCTTAAATATTATCCTTAGACCCATACTTCCAATTGCAAAGTTTCATAAAAAAGGTGCAAAATATGACATAAGTTGCAACTCCAGGGGAAAAAGTATGAAAATCAAAAATTTTTAAACAGCCCTCTTAGGGTGAAAATTCCAATTAGGAAGACTTTTCTGATCCAGTCCTGAATTATATACAAAAAATTGCATCTTCATATCTATAAAACTCAGAGTTATAGCCATTTAAATATTCATTAGATTTTAAGGGATTAGACACAAATCAAAATGCACATGTAGCAAGAAAAACCATTACTTTAACAGTTCTAGGTAAAATATGTCTATTGAGTTAAAATTTTGACTTTTTTCTGTTTTTGTGATGGTTAACCACATAATTTTCAAACAAAATCACACCCTAAAATTCCTCAAAGTTTATAAAATTTTTAAATGATTAATATTTTTTAAGTGAGATGGTTTAAAATCCTTATAACTTGAAACATTTTTTTTTGTTTTTTTAATTAAAGGGGAAAATATAATTTTAGTTTTCAGATTTTTTTTTTCCTAATATTACTTTTAAAAATATTTATTTAAAAATTGATGTAACTTTTTTTTTTTTATTGCATTTTCAAAAGTAAATATTTTTCAAATTTGCAGAAACAAAATTAATGTAGAATAATCATCAAAGACATATTTCAAGTTAGCACCTTTTTTCTTTAATGATTCTTGACTTTTACAATATTCCATTGCATTTACTGGCATGCTGGAAAAATCAAGGTACACAGCATGCTGGATAAACTCATACTTACCGACATGTTGCAAAATATGAGGTTTCGCTACTGGAGGATAGACGGCTTAATTATTTTTGTTTTTCTAACAAAATTTTCATTTTCAAGAAAAAACATCAATACTTCTCTTTGTCTCTCTTGTATATATTCATTCATATTTAAGTGATTATTAGATTTTATTTATCTTATTACGCCAAACAACATTCATGACATTTCTACTCCAGGAGGATGACATTAAGTTAAACTGTCATATAAAATTACTTTTTTGATATAAGGTAAGCACATATTTCTATCTTTAAATATTTAGATAATTATTATATTTTTCTTATTTTATATATAGTAAGAATATTTCTGCTCATTTATAATACTTTATGATATAATATATTTCTACATTGTAAATATCGGATGGGTGCAACGATTTATAATATGTTAAATTCTATAATTTACAAACCTTCAGTAGAAGTGGCTGCACCTAAACATATAGATATATAATTAAAATGGTATCCCAAGCACAAAAATTAATGGGTATGATAATTCAAAGTATGAACACTGGCAATTAGAAATGCAAATATAACAAACTATGAATAGCTGATGGATTCTTTCTTTACAGGAGCTTCATAAGCATAATTCACAGTAAAGATGCATTATTTCATTGCTGATCCAGCAAAAGAAAGAATGAATTTTCCTCCCATTTGTTTCCCATTGTACACTATTATATCACCTAAGTTTTATAAAAAACATTAGCTCTATTTAGTCTAAAACTACAAATGATTAAGATTTTTTTTTCACTTTTGTACTGAAATAAAAAAAAAAAAAAAAAAAAAAAATTAACTTTCCATGTATTATTTAATTTAACATTCAAAATTTATTCATTTTATAAAGTACAAACATGCCAATGTGTGACACTGACATCATTTTGATGTTGGCAATACCAGACAATTAAATTTCACTTTTACTGCATCTTTTTAAATTACTAAATACAGTACATCTTTAATTTTTATATTGTTGAATAGGGGGGGGGGGGTGTACTTTCAAATGCAATTCGTTTGAGAACATCACAATTTATTCATTAGTTATTTATTCATTAGTTAAAATAAGTTTTAAGTATATTTTCTTTTAAACTATGCAGATTATTACAAAGTATAAATCCATTTGCACTTAATATAATGCAAATAGTTCAGCAGTTTCTTCAAACTTATATTTCATAAAAATAGTCCTCTTAATAAATTTTAAACCTTTATTTAAATACATAATAGCTATTTTCCATACATAAATATTTTAGGGGTTGAAAATGGGCAATCTAAAAAAATATATACATATACTATATAAAAATTCAATTGGAGTTTTCAAAAAAAAAAAAAAAAAATACTACGAATATTCTGCAGCTTGAGAAGCTTTGGTTGGATCTTACTAAAATTATAGAAGGAAGTGTTTGTCTCAGTGAGTATCAGTGATGACAAGGGAAATTTATCATATATAGATATTGGCAATTTTGGTTCTGATAGAGAAAGACAAGTCCCATTACACCTGGTTGTTTTTTGTTTCTTTCTTTCTTTCTTTCTTTTTGAGATATATGGTTATTTTATATTGACAAGAAAATGTGTATATTTCTCTAATTTTTCAAGCTTCCAAGGAATTTTGGGCCGATGATAAAACTAACCCAAAAGTTTATTCGTAATTTGTACATCAACTTTTGAATCTTCAATTTTTTTTTTATAAATTTCCACTTTCTATCAATAATAAAGACTGAGTTTTATTCAACAATTTGTATATAATTTTATACTGCATATCTCTTTACAAAGGAAATCTTCATGAATCACTTAAAAAAATTCCAAAATTATGAAAAGGTATTTCTACCAATTTTTTAAAGAAAGTAATATTGTTTTGGAAATATGAGAATCTTTGAGAGGATTTTTATTACTCACATGAAGTGGAAACGCATCAAATTGTTTTCTTTAGAAATGCAAGTTGGGTTTTATTTGTTTCTGTTTTTCAACTACTTTGCACAGCTCTATTTCAAATATTATTGAAGGGCCCACATTATTGTGACTGGTCTTTAAGGATTACTGTGTACAATGCCAAAGGTAGTAGGGCCTCCAGCATTAGATTCATTTGTACATTGCATTTAAGATAATTTTAGATTTATTTAATGAAATCCTGGAACAAGCTAGTTATTTAAAAAATATTTTATAGAACTATCACAAAGACTTGCATTGAAAAAAAAAAAAAAAAAAAGCTGCACACAGAATACTAGCTTTTATAAATTCAACTAACTATCCCTTAAAGTTCCTTAAAAATACTTTCAAAAATGGTTTCAATTTAACAAACATTAATATCAGTAAAGAAATTTGTTACTTCAAAAGTTAAACAATGAACAACATGTTCCATAAAAATTTACTACTTAAGTGTGCACACAAAAATACATTCAATGTCATTACTAGAGATTACCTTTATCTTTTCCATACTGCTCAAGAGCTCGCTGAGCTTTCCTTTCTTGGGGAATTTCTTTACGAATACCAACAGTCTCTTCCTTCTCAGAATATTTACGAGCACAAAATGAATTTTGACATAAAGAAACAGATTTTTCTCCACTTGACTGTGATTCATCAGATCTTTTTAGAGTCATCTGAGAATCAAACAATTTCTTTTATTTATATTTTAAAAAGTAACAGGTCTTTCAGAGAAATATCTTCATATTAGTAATGTTTACCTTAAAAAGTGAATAGAGAAAAAACAAGATAATGGCAATTGTATATACTGGAATAACGAGATTCACAGCACCAGCCCCTTTGGTCTGAGGCTTAGTTGCCTGTTGTAAATAAGGATGAAAAGAAGCCTGCAATTAAAAGTAAAAACCTTTAACAAACCAGTAATAGGATGTTAATGATTTCAATCATAAATTTTCTTAATTTTTAAAACAATGTAAAAAAGAACTAAAAACTAAGATAAATATAACTTGGAAAGTAAAGTGTCTAAAAGATACTTTGCCTATTGAAATATATAAATAAAATAAAATTTATATAATTCTTTAAAAGCTTAATCCCTAAAAAACTTAACCTTTTTTTTTTTTTTTTTTTTTTTTTTTTTTTTTTTTTTTTTTTAAATAAAATAAGGTAAGAATTTGCTGTATTTTTTTTATTTGCTTTTTTGTGTTTATATACAAGTATAATATGAACTAAAATAGTTTTATTACTAACTCCTTCACAAAATTTAACAAGTTATTTCTAGTGTTCATTCTAGGCCATTTTTGAAGGGTGAAGCACCCTGCCCTTTTTCAAATTTACAAAATGCACCCTGCCCTTTTTAAAAGTAGTAAAATGCACCACTGGTTTTACCCAGAGATTTTTAATAAATATTTTTTTTTATTCCGTAGTGTTTCTAAATTTGTGTGCCCAAAAATGATAGATTTTTTTCATATCTTTAAGAAAAAGAACATAAAACTATTGAATAATGTTTTAATTGTATTTTTAATTTTTATATCATAAAATCATTCGAAATTAATGTTACTTGATACATCATATTTAAAAATTATGTGTTTCATTGCTTTCTTTTTTCCCCTTTTAAAGGCAATAACAATTTTTTTCTGGCAAAAGTGCCATTTTCTGCTGCAGTAGTGCCTTTTGTAGTAAATAGCACCATGCCCTTTTTATTTCTAGAGTGAACACTAGTTTATAAATCATATAAAAAAGAATTACGTCCATAAATCCGTTAAAAAATGTGAATTATGTTCATGAATCGCATAAAAAAACGTGAATTTCGCTGACAGATCTCTAATAAAATGCGAAATTCATTGACAGGTCTCATAAAATGCAAATTTCGTCGACAGATCGCATAAAAAAGCGAATTATGTCCATAAGTCACTTAAAAAACAAATTTTGTGCATCAGTCACATAAAAAAACGTGAATTATTTTTATGAATTGCATAAAAAATTCGAATTACGTCCATGAATTGTGTAATAAAAGCAAATTTTGTACATACTAAATAAATATAGTAATGCGTATTTTATTAGACATTATAATTAACTTGCAGAAAGTTTTTGACCCAATATTACGTTTTCATAAAGTTTTTGGTTTTATACAAGTCTGACCATATCCTGATATGAGAAAGAAAATATAATTTCCGTCGATATACACAGACAAAGCCTATAAATCTCAACTAAAGTGTGTCATAAACTCAATCCGAATCCAGAAAAATTTCCATATAATCATAATAAGATATTAGTACAGGGCAAAATACTATTTCCCATTGAAATGCAACCTAACCAGAACTTGAAAATTCCATTTGAATTGAACTACATCCAAACCTGAAAACAATTCTATTGTACCTTAACCTGATTAAAAAAAATCTGCAGATACGCATTTACAAAAACCCAATCCAAGCCAAAAAAAGTCCGTGAAAACATAAATCTGTTTAAAAAGGACAAAATAATTTCTGTCAACATGCACCACCCAGAACATGAAAATTCCTAACAAAATCTATCCTAAACCCTAAAAGAAAATTGTCAAATTATACCCATTCTGTCTTCGACAAAATAATATATGTTGATATAGAAAAATATAAAAATTCCGTTTGAAGTCAACCCGAAACCAGATTAAAAAAAGTATCCAACCATATCCCAATTCGAGGAAGAAATGCAGTTTTCATCAGTACGTACTGACCAAAACTTGGAAATTCCAGATGAACTCTACCTTAAACCCAATCCAACCCCCCCCCCCCCCCAAAAAAAAAAAAAAAAATCATGTAACCATAGTTCAGTATTTTTACATGACAGAATATTTCCCATGGAAATGCAAACCTGTCCAGGACTTGAAAATTTTGAATCAAACCCAACCCATTCTAAAAAAAAATTCAAACCCTAACCTGATCTGAAAATCTGAAAAAGAAAAATAGTTTTTGCTGATACATACAGACAAGAACCAGAAAGTTAACCTGAAACCCAATTCCAAACCCAAAAAAGAAATCAATGGAAACATAAATCTGTTCAATAAAGACAAAATAATTATTGTCAATATACACTCTGCAGAACCGGGAAATTCCAATTAAAATCAATTTAAACCTATTCTGAACACCATAAAAGAAAATTCACTCAATTGTAACCAAAAAAATCTGTGACAAAATGATATACATTGAAATGCAACTCGACAAGAACCTGAAAATTCAAATTGAAGTCAATCCGAAACCAGATAAATCACTCCCACCCCCAAAAAAGAAAATTATTAAAATCTATCAACCATACCCTGATCTGAGAAAGAAAATATAATTTCTGTCGATATACACAGACAAAACCTATAAATCTTAAACCCAATCCGAACCGCCCTGCTCCCCCCAGTATAACACGGTATGTGTACAGGACAAAATATTTCAATGTTCAGACAATCTTACCAGTCAAGGACATATTTTACCAGTCTGCAAAATATAACATGCAATTGAAAATCATTAAGACAAAATTTAAATGACAGCAAAAATTATTAATCACTATTACTACAATCATTTCAATACTTTTTCCCTATAAAACTAAGAAATATATACATTTTAGTAAAGATAGAATTTTCTTCCATGTTTACATTAGAATAGTTTGAAAAGTTGCATTCTATAGCAAAAGCTAAGTAGTAAAAAGTTTTTGGTACATCTCAGTAGTTTGTAATTTTGAAAGACAACTTAAGAATTCACTCCCCCTGACATAATTCACTTGCCAGTGGCAAGTAAAATGTGTTTCCCCACCTCTGCATACATATTTATTTATCAGGCTATCACAGTCTAGCAATAAAAAACATTTATCCACCAAATTACTTTCCACTATACTACACAGGACTATAGGGTGTCAATGGAAGTTCTGCACACAGGCGCTGAATACTGCTGGCACACCCCTGAGTGTTTGTTCACTTTTCAATAAAAAGTTAGTACAGCATGCACAACAGAAAATATTTCTAGAAAAAAAAAATAGCTGTGATTATCTTATTTTCTCCTATTTCTATAAAAACAAACTGGAGCTATAAAAAATGAATGGCTGCAAAATACAATCTAAATTTTCAAAGTGTTTAAACCCTGCAAATATCAGGTTTAAAAAAAAAATCAAATGAATTTATGTCAAAAAATGTCAATGGATTAAAAAAAAAATTACTGATCCAAACCGGAAAAAAATTGCTGATCTAAACCTGATCTATGGTATATGCAGGTAAAATCAAGCTATCCAATATGAAGCAAGACTTTTGTCTGAGTTATACATAACACTTTTCTATGAAGACAGATGTTAAAAAATTCATGAAAATAAAAATATAATTTCAAATGGAGATAAATACTTACTCGATTGCCATCTCTTAATAATTTTTCAGCTGGTCTGGCCTCTCCCATTGACTCTCTCATTTGTGGATGCAACATGTCATCAAAGCTAAACTTCTTGATATTTCCTTGAATTTCTGGAAACAAATTGAACAGCAGAGAGAAAGTTAAATGAAAGCAGTGTAGCAAAAGCTAGAATTTACAAATAATTTTTTTAATTACACAAAAATATACTTCTTAATGAAGTCTAAATTTGCTCAAAGTTAGTGACATACTAACAAGGGAACTATCAAACATGGTGCACACAGATTTTGATGATTTCAAAGTGTGCTGTAGGGGGTCATAATCACTAATTATTCTGATGAAAAGGTTTTTTTTTCAAATGGGTCTTAGTTTTAAAGAAATAGGAGGCAAAGTTCAGTGTATATTTCAAATTCCCATTAGTATAACTTCTGTTTGTAAATTCATGGTGCACTGGTAGCATGTGAGCTTATAGACTAGGAGATTGTGGCTTCAATTCTGCATTGGCCTGACTTTATTTTATTTTATTTTCTAAATATTATTTTACACATTACACATTTTAAGCAGAATTGAGAATGCTACAGCTTTGAACTTTGATATTTTCATAAGCAGAAAGTTTACTTTTTCAACATTTTGTTTATTTTAAAAAATATGGTTCAAATGGTGAACTGATTGCATTTCAGCATTCCAAAGAAAATAAATACAAATAAAAGTAGTAAATTGAAAAATATATACATATTTAATTAAAAGTTTTAAAAAGTTTAAGAAAATTTGAGTATTTTAAAATCTCTATTACTTTAAATATTTATATTTTTGCCCAATTAGTTTCTAGCACTTTCCAACAAAGTTAAAAAGTGCTTATGCATAGAGTTTGTCTGTCCATCTGTCCACACTAACTTCTGTAAATATACTCAAATTTCATGAAGTTGATCAAGGTTATTTAGGGTCACCAAAGCATGTTTGGTATTGCATATGAAATATGTACGATTAATGTTTCATTTACAGGGACACTCAAAAGAATGATTGAATTGCGTTGAATGATTGAATTGAATTGCGTTTTCCTCGCGATCTTTTGATGAAAATCACGTTATTATTTCGCGATCGCTTGACGAAAATCGCGTTTTTCTCGAGATCTTTTTATAAAATTTATTTTTTTGCGATTTTTTGAACAAAATTGCTTTTTTTTCACTTTTTGATGAAACTTGCGTTTTTCTCGCGATCTTTTGATGAAAATAGTATTTATTCGCGATCTTCAGACGAAAATCGCGCCTTTTTCTCGCGATCTTTGGACGAGAATTGCGTTTTTTTTGCGCGATCTTTGGATGAGGATCATGTTTTTCTCACAATCTTTGGACGAGAATCGCGTTTTTCTCACGATCTTTGGACGAGAATCGCGTTTTTTTCACGATCTTTTGACGAAAATCGCATTTTACTCGCGATCTTTTTTATAAAAATCACATTTTTCTCGCGATCTTCTGATGAAAATCGCGTTTTTCTTCTTATGAAAATAGCATTTGTTTGCGATCTTTAGACAAAAATAGCATTTTTGTTTTCGAGATTTTTTGACAAAAATAGTATTTTTTCACGCGATCTTTCAACGAAATTCCCGTTTTTTCGTGATGTTTTGACGATATAAAAAAAAAATCGGAGAAGTGGAAAATGATAACAAAAAGGAAAATCGCGGATCCGCGGAAAAATCTCATGCCTGGGTGGAGGGATGAAAAATATAGGAAAAAATAGGAAGTATAGGAAATTTTTTCAAATTTATAGGAATTATAGGAAATATAGGAACGCTGCGAGGCCTGATTGTGAGTCGAATTCTTAGCTTTTAGCACGACTCATAACAGAAACTGGTTGGATATTTTTACTTTTTTGTTAAACTATACACCCCTGAAGAAGTAGTTTAATAGAAAAGCCTTCTACTGTCTTTTTAACCATTTATCTTTCATTATTTTAATAATCTGCGTTCTATTTCACTTCAAACTTCAACTGTTTTCAATAAGATGATTGTAAAAATACTGGTTTCATTGGTTTATTGTATGGTAATATATGAATTACTCTGGTTATATAATGTCCATTTATCCATATATTTCTTAGTAATTTGGTAATCTGCCTTCTAAATCTCTTCAAACTTTAACTGATTTTAATAATATGATTGTAAAAATACTGGTTTCATTGGTTTATTTAAATGGTATTGTCTGAATAACTTTGGATGTATTTATAAAAGTATTTATAAATATTTTTAAATGTGTATTACACAAGACTGTCCATGGATTTTTAGATAATTAATATTATATTTAATATTTTTTTACCAATATATAAAGTGTAATAAGCTGAATTTATCACTGCTTCAGAAGCTATTAAAGACTTAAAATTTTTAAACACCTCTTTACTAGAAATCAAGAAGAGCCTCGTACTCGATGTAGTGATACAGTAACTTATTTTGTTTTGTGACAAAACTACAGCTATTGCATTTACCAAAGATAAGGCAGACAATATCTGAAACCGACATGTTGACCTTAAATATAATTTTATCAGAGACTAGTATAAACAAGGACTGTGATATCAAACTTGTAAAATCCAAAAGAAAACTATGCTGATTTGCTTACCAAGGCTCTGAATAAAGATAACTTCATTAGCCTACGAGAAACTTTTTTGTGGTAAAAATCCAAGATGTGAAAAAAAAAAAAAAAAAAAATTCAATGTAAAAAATTTTTACATTTCTACGACATATCCCATGTTTGTTTACTATTCTTCTGCCGCTTTTTGTGGGAGTTGTTCACCGATGATGCATTCATTTTTAGCATTTTTCATGTTTATCATTTAAAAATTACTTTTACGTTTATTCTAGCCTTATTTTACATTACAGTTAATTTTAATTTTTTTTTTTTTTTAGGATGTTCATTTATTTAAGTAATATTGTTTGACGTATGTTGGTGCCAACAGTATGCAAATTTTACTACTCTTTTGCTCATTGGCTGTTCGCCCACCATCTGGGTTTAAAAGGGCTAGAATATAGTCTGCATTTTGTGTCAGCTTGCTCAGATGTTAGTCTTGTGTCTGAACAACAGTAGCTTCAAGCTGTAGTATGAAATTTTCTAAAGTTAGTTACATAATGTTAAAAGATTATCTAAAGACGAAAGTTTATCTAGTGAGTTATCAACAAGATTATGTGTGTTATTACTGGTGGATTTACTGGGTACTATGGGTGCTGCTGAATAACTTGTTAATTGCTGGAATAAGCAAAGTCAAAACTGGCTAGGCTTTGTATATTATTTTTCTTCATTAAAAATTACAAAAGAATACCTACAGTGTCTTCTCATGTATCTAACCACAGATTTTGTGTAAGTATATTTTTCTTTTAATGATTTGAAGTTATTGCAAAATTTCTCGTATAACTATTAGTGAATGTATTACCAACCCTCACTAGCTCTTGTTACATTTGAACTAAATTCTAATTTTTTTACAATATTTTATTTGAATATAAAGTAAGTTATGCACCCCCCCCCTCCACAAAATTCTAGAATCAGTCACAGGAAAATTCGCAAAATTTGTCTGTCGATCATGGGAAAATATTGTTACATTTATCAGTCTGATGCAAGAAAAAAATTGTGAATTTTGTCAATCTACCACATAAAAATTGCCATTCGCTTGTGGAAAAGAAATTTTAAAACACAACAAACGATCGTGAAAAAAGGAATCACAATACTCATTTACATTAACGGGAAAAAAAATCTGCAAGTTTCGTTAATAAATTTCAGATTTTTCAAAAGCCCTTTCTCTCTTTAACCTTTTTCAGTGCAGTGATCCCATGTCGGTATCACTTAATGTTAATTCCAAACTTACCAACGATACCAAGACTATTTTAATAAAATTTTGCTTTTACAGAGAAAGTTAAAAAATAACAAGTTTTGATTTTTCTACAAAAGTCGTTTGTAAATCCCAGTGTCAGTCAATCATTTTATCATTTTACGAACAGAATTTTTCTGTACCGAAAAGGGTTAAAAAAGTGCCCTTTTTTTTATTCTGGGGGAAACACTATGTTTATTTACTTTGTGAAAAAAAAAATGAAAACTTTCTCATATGATGATAAAATTGATTTTTCGTAATAGTATATTGGATTTTGTAAACTAGCCATTTCCATAAATTGGTGATTTGAAGATATTTTTACTTTTTTTTAATTATGAGTTTTTTTAATTATGAGTTTTTAAAGTTCATGTTTGTAGAATATATATATATATATATATATATAAAAACACCAGAATTTAGAGTGCACATAAGCATACCTATAAATATGCTTCAATTTTAAATCCTAGATGTTGGTATCGAGTTGTACCATATACACTCATGTCCATAAATTAACGATAATGCCAGTTCCAGGAAATAAAGGTATGGAAACTAAACAAATGCGACTTATTTGTCAAGCCCATTTATTAAACAAAGGTAAAAGAACAAAAAAGATAGTACATGTATATGATAACATTCATAGAATCTACAATTTTTGCTCCCTAGAGCAATTACAAAAGTACCTCCCTTAAAAAAACATATCATTGTATGGTTTGTATGATGGTTAACAAATTGTATGTCTTCCAGACAGGTTTTTTCATCAGACATGGAAAAACATATTTTTACCCTGGTTTTTACCACCTGTGAAAAAAACTTATTAGTTTGACTGTTTTTATCAATTTTATGAAAATTTATCTAGTAAGGTTTCATTTTCTCAGGGGTAAAAAGTTTCTGGGTACTATAATTCTATATAACAATATTCACTAATTTATTCTTCAATTAGACATAAATTTTTGATTCTATATATTCTGAGTGAGTAAAAGAATACTGCATGAAAATAGTGGTTTTTAATAAACATAAAAAGCCAAGAAATTTTCATTTGTGTTTTCCTCCCACAAGAATTCAAAATTTTAAAGATATTATTGTGCATTTATCATTACTGAGTCTAAAAATTATCATAACTGTTATAAGAATGCACAATATTTATTACATTTATCGGGTGAAATGCAGTTTACTCTCCTTCGCCAAGGCGACTTTTTTTATTGGCGCGATAAATGCTCCAATATGGCAACGCTTGTATTTTCATTTTCTCCTCTTGCATCCTCAATGTGGCAACCCTAAGGAGTGCTCCGTTTGCTTTTTAAACCGTATCCTACCGTTTTCTAAGCCGTTTCCCGATTGGACGCTCCTTTTTGTTACATGTTTTCTTATTGGACGAAAGAAGAGAACTGAGAGAAGAGAAGGAAAGTTTAAAATTTTGGAAAAACATTAATGTTGCAATGGATTGCACATTGAAATGTTTTCTATTGTGTTGCGTCTTCTATTATTTGTTTTCTCATCTCGTATGTTTTGGAACAAGTACCGATGTGGATAAATGCTTGACAGGTGAGAATAAATATTCAATTGTTTATTTTTCTCTTTTTTTTAACCTGTATTTTTGAGCTTTGATTGAATTATGTATGAATGAGAGGCTGATTGTTTCAAGATATGAATGACTAAAAATGATAGATTGAGTGATGGTTTTGAATAACATCCTAGAGTAGAAGATATTATGAATAAAAAAAAACGGGGGGTTCAGGGGGGCGGTAGCCCCCTGATTTAAAAAAAAAGGCAATCTGAATAAAAAGACTACAACATTGTTTTGCTCCTCTTACTGTTAACAAACATTCTTTTTTAATAATTTGGGTAAGTAAAAAATTTGATTTTTGGTATATTTGATAAAATGTATTTTAAAATATATTAAATATATCTTTAAAAATGTATTTCGAAAAAATTTGAAACGTTATGTATTTTTTATTTTAACTCAAAAATACAGGTTAAAATAAGAGAAAAATAACTGATCAAATATTTATTCTCACATTTAAAGCATTTGTCTAGATATGTACTGGTTTAAAAATATATGAGAAGAGAAAACAAATAATAATTTTGTGTACTCTCTCTCGGAGATGTAGCTCCGGGAGTTAATACGCAAAAATGCACCATTTGGCGATTTTTGAAAATCACACCAAGAAGGAGAGCAAACTGCAACCGCACCCATTTATCTTAATGGTGATTAGTTTATTAATTTTTAATTAAACTAAAACAAAAAATTATAAGAACACATTTTCCACTCTTAAAATCCTCATCATTTTAATAAAAACAAAACACTTACAAATTTTAACTGTCCTGTAATATAGTCTGTGCAAATAATAGTACATTTTACCAATCTATGTCCTTAGAGCCTATTATCATTCTATAACAAAATACAAGTTTTCTGTACACCAAGTCTATTTCTTAATTTACTATGCATATATAAAAAGTTTGAAAAAAAAATTGCTCTATGGTTGAAAAACTACAAAGAGTGAATACTTATCATTAAATTAGGAATTTGGGATTTATTTCTTTATTATTACTTTTCACCAAATTTTGTCTTTTATATCTTTTGGTTTAAAGAAAATCTTTGAAAATGAGTATAAGTGGAAAAGAGTACAATTGAAATGTAAACTTGCTTTGTGAAACAGTAAACATCTGTAAAGTTATATATAGATTTGGAAAATTATAGAAAATCTAAAAAATCTATGATTAAAGTATATCAGCAGCTTTAGAGAACTTGCTAATCTTTTTGTGTTGGCGGAATTACATTATTAGATATGTAACAAAATAAAATAGTTTGGAATAATTTGTTAGGATTTAACAAGCTTTCCATATTCTCAATGCCTCATTTAATATATTTCTCCAGTTAAAATAACATATAAAATATTTAATTCTATCGGTCTTTATACATTTAATATAACTTTATTTTTATACATATTATTGTTAAAATAAACTTACCTTTTGCTTAATTTAATCTTATTAGATAACGTTTTATTGATAATCCTTTATTTTAATTTGCAGTCTAGTTAAATATCTTTTAGACCTATACTTTATCTTTATTTACATTTCCCGGTTCTTCATTCAAACATCAGTCACTAACTTTCGTTTCTCGAAGACACGATTCGCTATCTTTTCGCCAGGAGGCGATAGCATCGTAATGACGTAATCCTTGCATCAATTAGCGGACGTCATCTACTCCCGCGAATCGCCGTGCGACAGATCCTTCTGGAAGGGGGTGTGTCGACACATGCCGTTCTTACGCGGAGGTATAAATGCTTTTTCGTTCTCCGGTTACTTTGCTTGTTTTGAATGTGTTTTAGTCACGATACGAAGATGCCGGCTGGTACGTCGTCTTCGGGATGCTGTGTATTTTTGCCGGCTTGTTATATTAAGTTTATATTTATTCTGTGATTAGTTTAGTTAGTCGTATTTCGTTTTTCAAGTTTCTAAAAGTTAAATAGTCTCGCCACTTCACCGCTCCTATGGACCTTTGTAAGTAGAAACTTCGATGTTTTTTTGAACTCTATTGATATACTCCGAATGTGATTCAAGTGTGTTCCTTTTTCAAGTGCAATAAATGAACTGCCATAGTAATATTGACTTTTTATTTGTGCAAGAATACATTTACATAGTTTTTACAAGAACTTTTTATTCTTTTGACTTTTTAATATATGCCAAGTTTTACATCCTCATTTTGGGAAAGCTTCTTCACTACACTCTGAGAACGCACTCTGCTAAAGATCTTTTTAATTAGTGTTAAAGTGTTAAGTTGGGGAAAAACATTGACTTATGTCAGTTTTCCCTAACAAGTGATGGTTATGGGCGGAGACCCATAAGAGGATGAATTAAATATAAGAAGAAATATGTTTTTGGAAATATTTTTATAATGTTTTTGAAGTGCATTTAGATGGAGGAACGATGTGGCCCTACTCCTAAGTTAAAAATAGTGAAAGAATTAATGAAGATTGTTGAATAAATGAGGGGGGGGGCCGAAGATTTAAATAATTTTTCCCAGTTTTATGGTTTATTTAAAAGAGACTGTGATATTTTTCCTGTTCATGCAGATCAAGAAGTAATTTTTAACTGAAAATTTTTTTAACATTTTTGTTTGTTTTGGTTTTTGAATTGAATTTTAACATTTTTTAATAGAATCTTTAAAAATGGCAGTCAATAATATAGAAAAATTAAATGCATTGAATTATGCCAATTGGAGTATTGATATTAAATATGTTTTAATAGAAAAGGGTTTGTGGCATGTTGTGGAATCTGGAAAGGAGTTCTTGGAACTTAGTGCTACGGTTACTGATAAAGATGTTAATGAGTTTAAACAGAAATCCAGTCAAGCATTGTCGGTAATATTTTTGAATATAGAGAATGATTATAAAAGAATTATTGCCGATTGTACGAATGCTGTAGACGCCTGGCGAAGACTTAAGCTAAATTTTTATCCAGACTCAAGAGCTTTTCATATGAAGACCTTTACTGATTTAATAGAGTGTAAACAAATGGAAAATGAGTCTATTAATTTATATGCAACCCGACTGAGAAGGCTGTTAAATGTCATAAGAGATCAGGATAAAGATTTTAGTGAAATTTATGTGAACTTTCAGTTACTTAGATATCTGGGAAGAAAATTTGACGGTGTGGTGCAGAATATTCTACGATGGCCGGAAACGGACTTTAAATTTGATAAAATTGTAATGGAGCTGGTGGCTGAGGAAACCAGGCTTAAAGTGAGAGACATGGATAATGCTAAAGTTGTTCCAACTGCTAATGTTACTAAATTAAAACGAAAATATAAGAAGAAAATAATATGCTGGCGATGTGGGAAACCTGGACATACAAGTAAAAGATGTAAAGAAAGGCAGTCAACGTCAACTTATGGAAAGGATTCCTCTTCTACATATAAGCCATCGACTTCTAGACGGTCCTCTTCTGTATCCAGATCTCGTGAACGTCCGGATGATTCTCGTGGGAGATCCTTGGAGTTAACTGATAGCCAGACTAGTTCCAGTCGAGCGACAACAGCATCGAGTTCCAGATCACCCAGTCCTAGACGAGACCACCCCTATCGAGCAAGGCGACGCCATGATAGAAGTAGACGAGATGTGAATAGTGAGTTTTCGGACAGTTCACGTAAGTTTACTCACATTATTTCTCATGTTAATTTATGTGATGTTTTAGATGATGACACCTGGATCTTTGATTCAGGTGCATCGCATCATTTCACAAGTAATAGAAATTTATTTGTTAAATTTGAAAAAGTAAATAATGAGAAATTAAATGTTGCCGTAAAGGGGGTATCTTTTCCAATTGAGGGAAGAGGAGAAATAAAATTGCGCTTTGGCCAAAGAATGTTTACATTTACTGATGTTTTATATTCAAGCCAGTTAAGACGCAATTTGATCTCCGGCCCTCAGTTGGATAAGAAGGGATTGTCTTGAAAAAGTAAATAATGAGAAATTAAATGTTGCCGTAAAGGGGGTATCTTTTCCAATTGAGGGAAGAGGAGAAATAAAATTGCGCTTTGGCCAAAGAATGTTTACATTTACTGATGTTTTATATTCAAGCCAGTTAAGACGCAATTTGATCTCCGGCCCTCAGTTGGATAAGAAGGGATTGTCTTTTACGGGTGGTAAAGGAGTAATAGACATCACGAGGGGAGACGATATTTTATTTAAGGCCTATTTAAAAGGTGGTTTTTATCAGTTATATCCTAGAGCTCCTAAACTGAATAAAAATGTGTCTTTTGAATCAAATTCTGTTAGTAATTTTAATGGACTAAATAAAATGCATTTGTGGCATCGGAGGTTTGGCCATATTAGTCCATCAATTTTGGTTCACACTTTTAAAGAAAATGGAGTTCGAGGGTTAACTAACTTAAAAGATAATTTTTTTTGTGAAGTTTGTAAAATTAATAAATTTCGGAGGCCATCATTTAAACCCATTGGTAGTATTCGTTCTGAAAAACCTTTGGACCTTTTAAGTGCCGACGTCTGGGGACCTTGTCGTATTGCTGGGAGAAATGGAGAAAGATACTTTTTGTCAATAATGGACGACCACTCTCGTAGAGCATCTGTATACCCAATAAAATTAAAGTCTGACGTTTTTGATGTTGTTAAATCACATATTATACGTGCAGAAAATTTTTTGGGTCGCAAAGTAAAGAATTTTAAGACGGATAACGGGGGCGAGTTCGTCAATGACAATTTTAAAATCTTTTTCGAAGAAAAGGGCATTCATCATGAAGTGACCAACCCCTTTTCTCCCCAGCAGAATGGCGTGATTGAAAGATTTATGCAGACTGCCGTCAATGGGGTACGCACTATCTTGTTTGAAAGTAAATTGAATCCCAAATTCTGGCCGGAAGCTCTAAAATATTTTGTCTACACATGGAACCGAACTTGTCCTAAGTCTTTAAATAAAACTCCATTTGAGTTATATGGGGGTAGAAAACCATCAGTTAGACACTTAAAACCTTTTGGGACAGTAGCCTATGTGGGAGTTCCCCATCAGAAAAGATCAAAACTAGATCCTAAGGCGAAAAAGGGTTATCTGGTCGGATATGCTTTTAATACTAGAGGATATCGAATCTGGATCCCTGAAACCGACCAAATTGTTGAATCTATAAGTGTATCTTTTAAAGAAACCCCAGGATCCGATAATTCTTCAGATATCGGTGGAGTCGTGATGGGCCCGGATTTCTGTGATCCTTTTTCCATCGATCCTGGCGATAGTCAGAGTGAAGGTGCAGTGGAGGTAGACCCTGTGAGACCCTTGAGTCCCTCCAGCACACCATCTGACTCCAGGGTTGATGGGGAGGGGACCACTGAGTCCGAGTCGGATTCCGATGAAAGCGAGACCCCTGTTTCCTCCAAAAGAGAAGTCAGGTGGTTACGTAAACCCATAAAGAGAAAAACTGGAGATAGGACGGATATTTATTATTTTGAAGAGGGGTCAAATCAAAGGTTAAGATCACTTGTAGATGTGGAACGGTATTGTGACAGAAATAATATCAGGTTTAACCCAGACATTTTCGACTTTCATGGAAGTAATACTTATAATGGTTATATCCCTATAAATTTAGATACTGGTTCCGATAGCCCAGAGACTTCCAATATAGCTCCCTCAGCATGACTAGACAACATAGTTGTCCCGAGGACATATAAACAGGCTTCTCTGTCCGTGCAGCGTGATATGTGGCTTGCAGCGATGCAAAAAGAGATCGGTGTAATGAACGAACGGTCGGTTTGGCATTTGGAAGAATTACCAAAGAACGTGACTCCTGTGGGATGCCGGTGGGTATATACGATCAAGCGGGATGAGAAAGGACGAATCGCTCGTTTTAAAGCACGTCTTGTAGCCCAGGGATTTAAGCAAGTGAAGGGCGAATCTTATGATGAGTCCTTCAGCCCTGTGGTTAATTTTGGAGTGATTCGATTCTTTTTCTCCCTCTTGGTTTCGTATTGCCGATGGTCACACGTTCAGTGTGACGTAACGAGCGCCTACCTTTATGCCCCACTAAAGGAGTCCGTTTACATGTCACAACCGCCCGGTTTCGTTGTTCCCGGTAAAGAACATCTTTATTGCAAGCTGGATCGCGCGCTGTACGGGCTCCACCAGAGTGGAAGAGAATGGTATTTTCAAATGAATAAAGTACTAATTGATATTGGTTTTAAAAAGTTTGAATCATGTAATTGTACTTATATTTTTGGGACAGACATAGTGTTGCTTTTATATGTTGATGACTTTGTAATTTTTGGAAGATTCAAGAAGGCAATTGATAAAGTTTTAAAATTATTGGGTAACTATTTCGATATAAAATTTTTAGGTAGAACCCGTAAGCTCCTGGGGGTAGAGTTTGAAGAAAAGGGGAATTCACTTTGTATCCATCAATCAAGCTATATTGATGAAATATGTGAAAGGTTTAAGAGTTTTAGAATCCCTATCTCCTCTCTCCCAATTAGTAAAGGAGTTGTATTTTCTAAAGTTGATTGTCCTTTCTCTGAATCAGAAAAGAAATATATGTCTAAATTTCCATATAGAAGTTTACTGGGCTGTTTATCTTTTATTTCTAGTAGAACCCGGCCAGACATTAGTTATGCAGTCAATATATTCAGTCAGTTTCAGGCTAATCCTGGAATTAATCACTGGGATGGTTTATTACGGTTACTTGGTTACCTAAAATTTACTCGACACTACCGTCTTCGTTTAAAATGCAATTCAGAAAAGTTAATTGCTTATACTGATGCTGATTTTGCAGCGAATCGAGACGATCGAACATCGGTAGGGGGGCAGATGGTTATGGTTGACAGTTCCCCAGTGGACTGGCGCACGTTTAAAGAGAAATGTGTTAGTTTGTCCACTATGGAAGCAGAATTTGTGGCCATGACCGAGGCCTCGAAAAAACTGGTCTGGTTTGATCGCATTATGATGGAGTGCCGAGATAGGAAAATCATACGTAACTTATGTTTAAAAGCTAAACTATATGCTGATAATCAAGCTGCTATAAATTTTGTAAAGTCCCCTATCGAGAATTATAAATCACGTCATATAGATGTTAAATTGTTTTTCATTAGGGATTTAATTTATAATAATGCTTTTGAACTAGAATATGTCTCTAGCAAGTCAAACCTCAGTGATGTCTTTACTAAACCACAAACTAAGAATAATCTGTTAAAATTTGTTCAAACTGTTTTTGAAAAATGAAAATTTTTTTGTAATTAAAACTTTTGTAAAGAAATTTTTTTTTAATTTTTATCATTCTGCGTACCAATGTTTTTATAGTGTAAAAATTTTGTAATTCTATGTTGTGGTGAGTGTACATAGCCATTTCATAGTTGTTATGCAAAATTTTAAAGGTTTTTGCCAGCATTTTTAGATCTCTTGGCCACTTGTTTTCGTATAAATTTTTCTCTTTTTGACTATTGATCAATTAATTTCCCGTCCGATGGTAGAAATGGTGCCTTCTACCGTTCTATTCTTGGGGGTTCGAGCAGCCCACAGTTCCGTTTCGGGTGGGTGACCCCTAGGGAGGTAAATGCCAGAGAACTTCTGAGGTAGTTCGTGTGGGGGGTAACCGCTACCGGAGGATCTACTGCGGGCATGTTAAAATTTTATTTTGTAAGTCCCTATTTTATTAAGTTTGTTGTGAGAATGCCACTTATGTCCCGATTATTAGTCAATGTTTGAGAGAAATTTTTTTTTTTTTTTTTTTTTTTTTTTTTTTTTTTTTTTATAGATTTAATTTTGAATAATTGGATAATGAATAATTGTTTTGATAAAATTAAAATTGAATCTATGAATATAATAAATTTATTGTTAAGTTTTTTTTGTTATAATGATTTGAAGAAATGCTGAAAGTTTCTCCTGTGTGGCAAATTTAGAAATTATTGTAATTTTTGATTAAGTTAAGAATTGGTACTGAAATATTTATTGTTATGTTTGCTTTTTATATCTGGTTTTTGTTTCAGAGACTGTTTATTATGGACTATTGGACTGATTTAATTATTTATAATTTGATGTACTAATTATTGTTTCTAATTACAGGCATCTGATTATCTTCTATGTGGATGAATGAGCGAATGTCGGTTTTGAGAAAATGACCTATGTTATGTTAGATGATGTAAGGAGATGAAAGATTGGACCGTAGTGTATTTGTCTTTTTCAATCAGATGCAAGTAGATTATTAGATTTCTTAAGCTACAAGGAGAGACGAAAAATTTGTTATTGTAAAAATAAAGAATTTTTTTTGATTGTTCAATTATATTATGAATTATTCTTTTTGTGGTCAAGAGACCGGATTTCTGTAAGCTGGTGAAATGGCATTTCAAATTGAGATGTTATTGTAAGATGGTACGTATGATGATTTATATTTATAATTGTTATATTGTTGAATTTTTCCTATTGTTAAAAATTTAATTTGTTATATATTTGAAGTTTTTGAATTTGTAAAGGAGATGTGAAGTTGGCAAAAATTTTTTTTTGCTGTTTGTCTCTTCTCGTTAACGGTAGAGTTAAGTTTTTGAAGTTTAAGAATTTAAGAAAAGTTGTCGAGTTTTTAGGTGTTTAATTTAGGAAATTTTTTTTTTGAAGTTGGCAATGAGTAGTCCCGTTGGACATGCAAGTTTTTGGCCTTAAGGGCTAATGTCGGCTTGTTTAATTGAATTTATTTTTGTTGATTTTTTTTTATAGAAAGAAGGATTTTTCTGTGGCAGTTCTCAAACGAGACATTGAGAGGGGGGGCACTTGTTAGGATTTAACAAGCTTCCATATTCTCAATGCCTCATTTAATATATTTCTCCAGTTAAAATAACATATAAAATATTTAATTCTATCGGTCTTTATACATTTAATATAACTTTATTTTTATACATATTATTGTTAAAATAAACTTACCTTTTGCTTAATTTAATCTTATTAGATAATGTTTTATTGATAATCCTTTATTTTAATTTGCAGTCTAGTTAAATATCTTTTAGACCTATACTTTATCTTTATTTACATTTCCCGGTTCTTTATTCAAACATCAGTCACTAACTTTCGTTTCTCGAAGACACGATTCGCTATCTTTTCGCCAGGAGGCGATAGCATCGTAATGACATAATCCTTGCATCAATTAGCGGACGTCATCTACTCCCGCGAATCGCCGTGCGACAGATCCTTCTGGAAGGGGGTGTGTCGACACGTGCCGTTCTTACGCGGAGGTATAAATGCTTTTTCGTTCTCCGGTTACTTTGCTTGTTTTGAATGTGTTTTAGTCACGATACGAAGATGCCGGCTGGTACGTCGTCTTCGGGATGCTGTGTATTTTTGCCGGCTTGTTATATTAAGTTTATATTTATTCTGTGATTAGTTTAGTTAGTCGTATTTCGTTTTTCAAGTTTCTAAAAGTTAAATAGTCTCGCCACTTCACCACTCCTATGGACCTTTGTAAGTAGAAACTTCGATGTTTTTTTGAACTCTATTGATATACTCCGAATGTGATTCAAGTGTGTTCCTTTTTCAAGTGCAATAAATGAACTGCCATAGTAATATTGACTTTTTATTTGTGCAAGAATACATTTACATAGTTTTTACAAGAACTTTTTATTCTTTTGACTTTTTAATACATGCCAAGTTTTACATCCTCATTTTGGGAAAGCTTCTTCACTACACTCTGAGAACGCACTCTGCTAAAGATCTTTTTAATTAGTGTTAAAGTGTTAAGTTGGGGAAAAACATTGACTTATGTCAGTTTTCCCTAACATAATTGGCATGAAAAGCTGAAAGCGACGCGGCAAGCAGTGCATTTCCTCGCCAAAAGCAGACAATTTTAACGAATCTGAAAATTGATTTTAATTGACTTCACTGTTAAAAATCTGCAGCATTTACTGCAATGTCACTCCACTATTTTTATAGAATATCTCTCTTCTGACCAATGAGAATGCTCCATAGCACAGTGAATTGACCGTGTTATACACTGTTAAAAATCTGCTGCATTTTGTTGCAACGCACTCCACCACTTGTACATAATATCCAGAGGTGCCAAGTTTCAATAAAAGTTATCAGTAACCAGAGTTCAGAGAGAAGTGGGTGGGTGAATTGGTGGGGGGGGGGGGGCAAATTTTCAAAAATTCTTTCTTTTTTCAGCGATCTCTTGGCGAAATTTGCATGTTTTTCGCAATCTCTTGGGGAAATTTACAATGTTTGCACATATTTTTCACATTTTTTGCGATTTTTGGACGAAATGGGTGCGTTTTTCGTGATCTTTTGACAAAATGTGCGTGTTTTCGCGATCTTTTGACGAAATGTGCGCGTTTTTCGTGATTTTTTTACAAAATGTGCGCGTTTTTCGTGATCTTTTGACGAAATGAGCACATTTTAAGCTTTTTTTTGATGAAATGAGCGAGTTTAAAGCAATTTTTTGACGAAATGAGCGTGTTTTCAGCGATCTTTTGGCGAAATGAGCGAGTTTAAAACGTTTTTTTTACGAAATGAGCGTGTTTCAGCGATCTTTTGACAGAATGTGCGCATTTTTCGTGATCTATTAACAAAATGAGCGCATTTTAAGCTTTTTTTTTTGACAAAATGAGTGCGTTTTCCGCGTTTTTTTGAAGAAATGAGTGCATTTTAAACGATTTTTTGATGAAATGAGCGCGTTTTAAGCGATTTTTTGACGAAATGAGCTCGTTTTTCGAGATCTTGTGACGAAATGAGCACGTTTTCCGCGATCGTTTGATGAAATAGGCCCGTTTTAAGCGGATTTTTTTACGAAATTTGGACGTTTCAAGCGATTTTTTGACGAAATGAGCCCGTTTTTTCAATATCTTTTGACGAAATTTGCACGTTTTTTGCGACATTTTGACGAAATGCGCGTACTTTTACACAATCTTTTCTGTTTTTCTCAAGATCTTATATCGAAATTTGCGTTTTTTCAAGCAATCCTTTGATGAAATTCGCGATTTTTTTTATCTGTAATTTCTATCCGATGCCCGTAACGCCGTAACTTTTGTTGCATATCCGTAATAATTACGGACAAATCGTAATACTTGGCACCTCTGAATATCTCTATTCCAACCAATGAGAAAGCTCCATTTCACGGCCAAGTAACCGTTTTCTATACAAGCAAGGGAGTGTGTAGCATGAAAATGCAGCAGATTTTTAACAGTGTATTTTTCAATTTGGAACAATTTTAATCAATTTAAATTGTGTTTTAAATGATAAAATATATTAATTTCATTTTGTTATAAGTACATATAAACGTATATGACAAAATTACACTTAAAGTAAAGTAAAAATGCAAAACTAAAATTACTTAAACTTATTTAAATAAATTGAACATTGAAAGTTTTTTCTTTAAAAAGTATTTGAAGCGTAAGAGAATTTTTCAAAATTTCGTTTTTTCGCCAACCGGAGATAAATCACCAAATAAACGAAATTTTATTCTTTTTTTACGGACGTTATAAGGAGGTTCTGCCGAAATTTTTTTTATAAACATATATAACTATATGAGAAGAACATTCTGTAATTTTTTCAGATTTTTCTGAGTATGCCCGTATGGAGACCTTTATTGTAAGTGTTTATAGTATGTCGTTAGGTTTTTAACAGTAAAAACCTAGTTTTTACCATGTCCTGGTAAAAACCAGTTTTTATTGGTAAAAAGCCAACCCTGCTCTTCCAGACGATAAAATACAGTCTGCACAACGCCTAGGCATGCCGAATATCAAATTATCATGCGGATCTTGGGGAAGATTACTGCACTCATCAAGCAATGCTCTCCAAGTTCCGGCACACATGTAGGGTATGGTTTATGGGCTACAACCCATCGACTAAGCATATCCCATGCATGCTCAAATACCTTATTCAAATTAGGCAAAAATGCTGGCCAATCAATACGGTTGATATCCTCAGCTTGAAGGCATTAATTTACGACATTTGTTCGGGACGGGCATTATCATCCATAAACACAAATTCTGAGCCAATGGCATTCCTAAACAAATGTACATATTGTTCCAGAATGATGTCCCGACAAATTTGCCTGTCATGGTTCCAGTTTGAACATGTAGATCGGTTGTGGAGCCCAGTATAATTTTACCCCAAACTAGCAATCCTGCACCACCATAACGATGTCGTTCAATGATATTGTCTTAGCATGTTTTGTTCCTCATTTAAAAATTAAGTAAATAAAAAATTCAAATGTAAGCATGATGCATGGGACTTACAAAAAATCCAAATGTATACATCACATGGTATGAAAGATTCTGAAATCAATCTGACATATCTTTCTGGTTAACTGGTTTCAAAGAATAAATCATTTCTGCTACATTTTTTTAAAATGCTAAACAGGGTCAGGTGGGTTAAAATGGATAATGGGATAAAATGAGTAGTCAAAATATATTGTTTCATTTTCTATAAATTTTTTGATATAGTTTACAAAATTACATATGATTGCTTGATGTTTAAGCTTTTATCTCCTACTTTGTTTTTATCATTTGTTCTATTTGAGTGTCAACTAGTGATGGGTGATAACGAGAAGTTTTTCTCGATTTTCTCAATTGTATGAACATCTCGATAACTTTCGATTGTGTAAAATTTTTCTCGATGACTCCAGTTTGCAATTGCTTTTATACCATACAGGATTCAATTTTATCAAGAGTCTACTAAAGGTGAATGAGTCGGTGTTAAGAAAGACACAACGGATTCACTCGCTAGTGAGACCCTCCTTTCATTGGTGTCTCTAATTTATATGCAATCTTGTAATATGAAATCTCGAACTGGGTCCTCGTTGTATAACGCATCATATACCAAACGCCGTGTGCAAGCACAGCAAAATCTTGTAAACAGCAACAACAACAAAAAAAATTCGAATTGAACGAACAACCGAACGTAATCTCAAATTGAACGTTAAACTTTGAAAAGGGGGGGAGGAAATATATAAAATCGAGGTGCATAAGATCAATAAGTGGTCAGATGCCAAACAACAACTTCCTGCTTTTCTAAATTCCATGTATATTATAAATATTATTTATTGCAAAATCCGTAAAAAAAAAAAAAAATTGGGACTGCCGACAGAAGTCAAAACTTGAACAATTACGTGTGTATTTTTTTAATTGTCAGGAAATACAAGGACCAAGTAAGCGCAGTAAATTAATGCCTACACGCAAGAGGAGGCAAGAGTCCCAGCAGTGGTGAACAATATTTATATGATACAGATGTCATACACGCACAACATTGGCACGATGTTTTCCAGATGCCGATTTAGCGAAAACATCCAAAGAGTTTGAGATATTTAAATTTCAACACATTATGGGTCCGTAACGTGACCCAGACTGACGGGAGAATTTCTCGCCGCTGTAGCTCCCATACAAGCAAAGTTATAGCCTTTTAAAAATTGAAATGAAGTGAAGAAATGAGCAAAATTATGTTGGTGAATAACCAACAAAGGTGGGAGGGGGTCAATAGCCCCGCTTGTGCCATATAGCTTAAACTTTTAAGTTTAAACTTTATTATAAAAAAATTAGTAATATTTTAAAGTGTATGTCGGGGGGGGGGGGGGGGGGGGGGGTCAAGCCGCTCACCTTTGGAAGAGGTCCTCAACTTTGCAAACTTTTTTGAAATCATTTCGTTTTTGTGAATTCAGATCTGATTTTTTTTTTTTATAGAGACTTCCAATATATAATTTATAATGTATGAAAAATTCACAAACTGTGAGGACAGGCTGTATTCCGGGTGTTGCAATAGTTGGAATTCTAAGGGGAGTGTTTTTATATCTTTTGTTGACTCCTCTTTCGTGATATATCATTAGAAAGCTCTGTAATTACCATTTTATTTTATATACCTCCCGCGCTCATCCCCCCTCACTTTGCCCCCGCAGGAAATTCTTTAATAAATTTAACCAACACCCATCATGCGAAGTATTGCTGGAAAGGCCTAATAACCATTTACTCATATTATGCATTTTCATTGCTCCTGCACTACTTTGCCCCCCGAGTGGTCCGTTTAACGAATTTCAATAGAGAGTCTTCTAATAATGGGAGAATTGTAGATCGTTTCTCAATTGATGTACAAAAATCAATAAAAGATTTTTATCACTTTTAATATCCTTTTAGTTCATGTTCTTTCACTAGAAGTGCTTTTCATTATTTTTTCTTTGGCCATTTTGCTACTCTTACAACTTTTTGAAACCAAAAAACGCTATAACATGACTTTCTATTATTGTGGCTCCATTATAACATCCTTTTGGTTTGTTGTTGTTTTTTAAATTCATTTGTTTTCAGTTAACATGTATTTATTAAATTATGCTTTTTAAACATGTAATAACAAAGATTTTAACAATCGATTGTAAAAACATCTCGATTGTAGATTCTCGAAATTAATCGATGACTTTATCGAATGTGGTTTTTTACGATTACGATTTTTATCGAATAGGAAATTTTCGAGAATCGCCCATCACTAGTAGCAACATCAAAACCTTTTAAGGACAATTTCATGCCACATATAGTCTAATTAAACTTTTTCTTGCAGCTTTTCATATTTGATATAAACTCATTTGTTTGGCCTCATTTTGTTCGTTAAACACTTTTAATGCTTTTCCATATTACATATAATAAATTGTCTTTAGTTTTTATTGTTTTAACTTAAATTTGGTAAAATGGGTATAGTATCAGGTATCAGGCTTAATGTTTGTCATTATTTTTAAGGTGTTATACAGAACTTTTTTGATTAAAATTGGTTATTTTACTAGAATTAGAATAAGTTTAAAAAATACTTTAAAATGTTTATATAATATGCAGTGCAATTTTTCACAAGACCGGGAAGACATGAAATTTACTATACAAAATTTAGTCAAATCACGGCTCATTTCTAGATGGCATATCAAGTACTGATTGCATTTGAAATTTTAAGAAGAAATTGCTAAAATATTTGGGAAATAGTAAACCAGAATTGCTGACAAAGCAAAGTGGCTTTCATACATCTCATAGTACTGCTTTATAATGCAGATCAATCTGTCACATATCTAATCAATTTTCAGGGATGCTGCGGACATGCTACAGTGCATAAAATACGCAAAAAATCGGCGTTGGAACGCAAAAAAATGGTGCTTATGCATCCCGCAAGACATGTAATTTTCATCAAAAGATCGCAAAAAAAAAAAAATTCATTAAAAAAAATCATGGAATAACAGAATAGTTTTCCAGCAAATTCTGTCAAAAATTTCACGAAAAAATGGCTAATTTTGTTACAAAATCCCCCCCCCCTCCCCCCAAAAAAAAGCAGATTTCCTCAAAAAAAGTTTTAAAAATGACAAATTTTGCCCAAAATTCGTGATAAAATGGCAAATTTTGTCAAAAGATTTGTGAAAAATGTCAATTTTTATTAAAAAATTTTGATAAAATGGTAACTTTCATCAAAAGATCGTGGAAAAACAGGCACACTTTATTAAAAGATCGCAAAAAAAGGCACATTTTGTTAAAAGGTCGCAAAAAACAGCACATTTCATCAAAGAATCGCAAGAAAGGCTAATTTCATTAAAAAATAACTAAATAATGAATAATTTCCTGCAAATTTTGTCAAGATTCACGAAAAAAAGGCTAATTTTGTTACAAAATGACGAATAAAAGGTACAGGCCCGTAGCTAGACCATATTGTTAGGTAGGGCAAAATTTTTTCTAGGGGTGGCAGATTATTTCTTTATTTTTTTTAGCGTTCTGTACTTAAAAGTGAAAACGAAATCATTATAAGATCATTCTCGTGTCTGTCTGTCCCAATCCTTTTACTCATAAACTGTAAAACGCAAAAAGTTCAAATTGAGGGAAGTAATAAAGTATATTGACCTACATATTTACAGGTTATAAAACATTTATAAATATATTTAAGAGGTAGGGGGGGGGGGGGGAGGTAGGGTGTTAATTAAGTTACTTGAAAAAAAATCTTGACTTTGTATATCGTGTGGGGTATCTTATGAAAGCTTTCGTTACGCTGAACTCAAAAATATATTTCTTTAAATTTTAGGCATTGTATTTTCAGAGATATAATAGAAAATATAGTGAGAAAGTATGTAATACTAAATACAAGGAAATACCAAATACCCCCCCCACACCCATCTAATTCCGAATCTACTAAAATTATGAAAAAATTAATGATTATAGATGCTACTTTAAACCTTGCAGGAAAACTATAGCGATTACTCTAGGTAGCAGTTTTTGAGAAAAGCACATTTTTCTGTGACACACAAATTTAGATTTGAATGCATTGAGCAAAGGTATTGAGGAACATTGGCGGTACCCATATTGTTGATAATGATTTTTGAAAAAATTCGTCGATAATTAGCCGAGATATTAACCCTTAAAGACAGGGGTGGTTCGGACTAAATAATGAGCGACGGTATACTCTGCATACCATCGGCTTTTAAAACCCAGATAATAACTGTTAACAATATATTTGTATAATGCAACACCTAATTACAGTATAAAAGCAATAAAATTCATAGTTTTGAAAAATATAATTATTTTTGTAAAAAAAGGACCTAGAATTTTAGAAGTCCTGGATCACCAGGACCCAGGATTATTCAAGTTCAGCGGCATCACTGAATTTTAATAAAAACTTCAAAGCTAAAATGTAAGCATGCCCAAACAAAAACAAAGTTCTATCAAATGAAGACATACATGAAACAGTTAAAAAAAACTTAGATAACCAGAACACCAAAAAAGTTATAATGGATGGGAAGGAAAAATCTTAAATGAGGGCAGAAATAAAATTAAACTATAATGTGAGGAAGATATCAATTAACTGAAGTAAAAATGGATGCATCTGTAGGTGCATGACTAAAAATCCTGCATTTGTGAAAACAGACAAACAAGGAATTCATTGGCAAAATTAAGGCTATAGAAGAAGATTAAACATATAAATAAGAAGCACAATTTTTGTAAAAATCCAAGATTAGTGCATTTTATGTTTTCCTGATGTTGAAGACACAGGGGTAAGCCCATTCATTACTCTTGCAACCATTAGAGTAAACTTTCAGAAATAGTTTCAATTATTTATTATCAAGATAAAAACTTTACGACTAGTTAAATTCCATTTTGTTTTACTCACATGAAATACATCTAAATGCAACATAAAGCATTTTATTTGTTTACATAATAAATCAAAATTTTGTTACACGTTAGATATACATTATTTAAGTGTAAATTGTATTTAATTGGTCACATCAATTTTATCCTTTAGTATTTTATCATAAAATAATTTGAAGTTTTTCTGAAAAATTGTTCTACCGGTCACAAGAGTAACAATGGACGTTCCCACAGATTATATTGGGAGGGGGGGGGGGGGAAGGTTAGAAACATTAAATGAACCATCATTTAATAATCTGTGCTATTATACTTTTGAAAAATAAACTGGGTGAAATGTAGTTTACTCTCCTTCGTCAAGGCAACTTTTTTTTTTGCGATAAATGTTTCGATATGGTAACCCTGCATTTTCATTTTCTCCTCTCGGATCTTCAATATGGCAACCCTAAGGAGTGCTCCGGCTACGGATTTCTAAGCCGTTTCTGATAGGATGCTCCTTTTTGTTAAATGTTTTCTGTTTGGACGAAAGATGAGAACTTGAAAGAGAGCTTTTAAATTTTTGAATATCGTTATTCCCGCTCAGAAATTGCTTCCGGTAGGATTGTTTATTGGAGTTGCATCTTGCATTCAACGAGTGAGTTTATTTTTTTGTATTTTCCTCTTTTTATATTTAGTTAGATACCATTCAGTAACTACTATAGAAGTTGTTGATTGTTTGAATGAGGAAGTAAAGTATTCGAATGGACACTTTACGCTGTTGAAAGTTTGCGGGAAAAAGTATATGATTGACCAGTCAATCCGGAGCAAAATAGAAATATCTGGAGCAATTTAATCTGGAGCAAAACAGCGGCTCCGGGTAAGTAAAAATTATCTTTTTTTTTGTCTTTAGATTTGTATTTTATGTGCTTTGTCTCTTGGGACCGCCACACACCAGTGAAACATTGAACAAAAAAACATACGACATGAGACAGTTTCACCCTGATAAACACGGTAAAAACCGGTTTGACTGCGTCATGTTGCACGATTTTTTACGCATGTCTCTGTAGTGTGTGGTGGGCCTTGGAGCAAGAAGCTCCGGGAGACAAGACGCAAAAACGCGCCATTTTGGCGATTTTTAAAAATCGCGCCAAGAAGGAGAGTAAACTGCATTCGCACCAATAAACTTTTAACATTTATAATGTAAAAGTGTGAGAATAAGAGTTGTAAAAAAAAATAGAACCAAAAAATGTCTTCATTTCCACCTAAGCTTGATTCATAGTTAAAATTCTTATTTATTTGGAATTGCATTCTTTTAGCCAAGCATGGGGAGCATGGTGATTGCGGAAATATTTTTTTATTTATTTGTGGTGTTACATATTCTAAGAATTCTAGAAGATTAAACCAATGAGTAGAGCAACTAAATGTTATAAGTTTGTCATTATTTCTTAGTTCTTGCCTCATGTAATTAAAGTCTAAAATACTAGTAATTTTTGCTAATACTAATCGAAAAATACTAGACATTTTTCGAGATGTACCTACCTTCATCTTCATTTGGAAAAAGTATAGACTGAATCATAGGATAAAATATTTTTGGCCATAATACAGCAAAACAGCCTACCACTACAGCTAGAACAGTTAAATTCTTTTTAGATATATCTTGACTTGGCGCCATAGCAAATTCTAAGCAAAACAAAACATCATCAGACTCAATTTACAAGCAAAAGCGAAGCAGACTCGTTGGCTCTGTTCATAGACGACATCCGGCCGTCCGGGTCCGACGGGAACATAGTGGGCGGGTTCAGTAGCTATGCGCGCTGAGCGCTCGTGCTCTAGAGCCAGGGTCATGGAGTGGGTTCTTATCGCGGATGGGATATATGTTCACTACTCGCTACAGGTACTACAACTGTGTGCTCAAGCCATTGACTTTCTCATATACGTAGACGCCAAATCCCATTGTTATCTCGGCATGGTTTCGAATCCAACATCTTTGGCGAAAAGATGCTGTTTTTTTGGCGGTGATCACTTTATTGGCAACTTTCAGATTTCACAAAGAGAAAAGAAGAAGTGCGGTCCAATTCAAGACAAACATAGCAAT
The DNA here is from genome assembly GCA_964019185.1 of Maratus speculifer. Lineage (NCBI taxonomy): Eukaryota > Metazoa > Arthropoda > Arachnida > Araneae > Salticidae > Maratus > Maratus speculifer. The sequence continues at coordinate 81,991,087 of OZ025299.1, forward strand.
GTGAGTTTCGGCGGGAGAAAAACCGGTTTGGCGTGCTAAATCTGCCCTCCGTCACGTGACGGAAGGCACACATGTCGGCCTACGAAAAGGTTGCTATTTTGGAGTCTAAGTATCTTAAGGTTGTGGCGGCCATCGTGCGCGGTCAATAAAACGAGTTTCTCGCAGGAAGCGACAGAGGTACCCTTTTGCTCGGCGGATAAGACGCTCGCTTACTGACCGTGGGATCTCCGGTTCGAACCCTGCCTGGGCACCATCACCTGCATTGGTGACCTCGGACAAACGAACACACTTAACCACCTTCGCTCTAGTCCAACAGATGGCAGCACTAAAAACACCCCCAGCATCCAAAGCCTGCGTAACGCTCGCAGCACGAAAGCCTCTGTAACGCTCAGAGCACACGACCAAAGCCTGTGTAACGCTCACAGCAAGCAAAGCCTGCCACGCCGCGCATCATCGATGGGTCACACGTGCAATCGGCGGCAGCACGACTAGAGTTGCAAAAAGTCGGTTTATTCCCGGGTTTATTTCCAATAGACCAGGTTTATTCCCAGGTTTATTCCCAAAAAACCGAATTATTCCAAAAAATCCCAGGTTTTTTCCAGGTTTATTCCTAAAAACCCGGTTTATTCCCCGGTTTAAACCGGGTTTTTTCTAACCTTTGCAACGCTAAGCACGACAACGACAACGCATCTGGCACGCGCCAGCGCAACACGAGTGCATATCGCTCGTCCAACGTCAACGCGACGTTCTTCTCACTGGGGGTGGAGTACTGTGGCGGCCATCGTGCGCGGTCAATAAAACGAGTTTCTCGCAGGAAGCGACAGAGGTACCCTTTTGCTCGGCGGATAAGACGCTCGCTTACTGACCGTGGGATCTCCGGTTCGAACCCTGCCTGGGCACCGTCACCTGCAAGGTCATTGGCTCAAGCTCAATAATAGATGGAGAACAGATCACGGATTTGATTAATTACAGTGCTAATTATAAAGGGCGTGTTCAACGGACAGTATTTTTGCGCGCGCGCGGTCAGAAGATTCTGCTTGCATTATCGATTGCATAATCGATTATTGCATTATTTTTATGGATCAGAATTGGTAAATACAAATACTATATCCCTTTATCCTTTCAAAATATGATTCTCCTAACAGAAATACATACCTGTGATCACTCAAATAAAATTAAAAGTATTCCGGGAAAGTATTACGTGACCTATTTCATGTAATTAAGCCCGATCAGCATTTAAAATAAGACATCCAAGCCTGCTCAAAGCTGACGCGAGCTACGCAAAAAAAAAAAAAAAAAAAAAAAAACTGCTGGGCGATTTGATCACGTGATTGTGCATTTTGTGCTTATCTGTTATTGGCTGCACTTTGTTTGTAGGCAAAGTTGGTAGGTTGACTGATACAATTTAAATTTTTTAATAATTTTGTTTTTATTTATTTAAAAAACATTTATCAGTTGCTTCATACTTTTCGTATTAAATAGAATGCTTTTAATAAACCAAGGTTGAGATACCTACACAGGGGGTGGGGAGCCATTCACCTCCCTCCAAGCATTCGCAAATGTTTTTACACTTTTCAAATTTAAAACTTTTATGTCAAATTTAATTAAAATTTTAATAAAAACTGCAATACATTACCTATTTTTGATAGAATTTGCAAAAGTTACAACTCTAATTGGGAATATTATTATTATTATTTTTTTACAAATAAGAATTGTATTACATTTTCTAAATGTGTTAACTTAGCAAAATTATAAAACGAGTTGGCAAATATGAAAATTTGACTTGGCAATTTAAAGTCTTCTTCCCCACCAAAAAGTCTCAGCGATGGCCCTGTATACACATATTACAAGATTGATTTGTAATTAGAGTTGCAAAAAGTCGGTTTATTCCCGGATTTATTTCCAATAGACCAGGTTTATTCCCAAAAAACCCGACTTATTCCCAGGTTTAAACCGGTTTTTTTCTAACATTTGCAACGCTATTTGTAATCTATTATACTGGATGGATTTCAATAGAATTTGCACTGTTAGACATTTTTTCGGAAAAAATTTTAGTATATATATTTCTTATTTAATATGATTGTATATTTTAATACCGTGTGGATAACAGGCCAAAAAAAATCATAAAATATAAGAAACAAACGACATCCGAAATTATGTTAGTATAAGCAAAACACTTATTTATACTTTCAATAGAAAAATTATAAACATTCTAATCATACTTTATTCATTACAAAACTAGAAGACAAACACCAAATATTTCACCTCTTTAAAAAATATGTATGCAGATATTTTTAGTTAAAAAATGCATATCTTTTACATTTTGCTTTTATAATATTTTCCATTTTGATTTTAACACGGTAAAATATCGACGCATGCATTATATTTGCATCCTAATCTCAATAAAAACTTCAAGAGCTCGAATACGTCATCTGGTGGAGAAAATATGTAACTTCTCCATTTAAATTTGTTCTGAATAATTATTCTTTTGCACAGTTTCAGATTTCATGTGACATTTGTTTTCTGTCTTATATGAAGAAGTAAATATTATACGAATTTGAATATCTAAATCTTTTAAATATATTTGTAATAAAGAATTGTTTCAATGGGACTTTAACATTAGTTAAAGGGAAATTAAAGGGACGTTTTAGTTCCCAATTTTCGCAGAATACTTTTTTTATCCATTTGCTTAATATATATATATATAAATCTCTTTGAAACGATATTTAGAATATTAGAAGGGTTCAAATATAAAACTCTTTCCGCAAAAATCTCATTTTCTTGTATTTAAATAAGTATTTTATTATTATAATAGAAATACATGTGCTTCTGTATTATTAATATAAAATTTATCTTTAATAAAAATGTACTGTCGAGCTCAGTGTGTGATACTTATCCGGAATATTTTAGATTTTATTTGAGTGACCACAGGTATAGATTTCTCTATTTCTGATACGAAAATCATGTTATGGAAGGACAAAGGGATATAATATTTGTATTTACCAATTTTGAACCATAAAAATAATGCAATAATTGAATAGCTTTAAAATTCCCTTCTTCGATAAGACCTACTCCATGCAGAATCTTCTGAGCGCGCGCAAAAGTGGTGTCTCTCAAACACGCCCAGTGATAATCTCTCATGGAGTTAGCTCACCGCCGATGGAGCGCGTTCAGCGGAATCACCGGTTAGAGACCGGTAGGATAGAGGGCGCTAGTCAGAACGCTGCAAAATTTGCCAATCAATCAACCAACCGATTCAAAAAAAAAGTATAAAAGAAGCGCAAATTTCATCCTTGCTTATCGTCCGATTCCATCTTTTTCTTGCATGGTGTCCAGAAAACTGCTCTTGAGTGAGCAGTAAATAATTAAAAAGAAAGCTTATATATAAATAGATTTCATTGTTGATATTGATATGTCCAGTATATTAATTATTAAAATTTTAGATAATTATTTATTCAATATCAACAAAGATATCTATACTAACACTAGATCTGACATATATTGCCCCAGGGTCACGCCAAATTTTTTTGTGATGTAATTCGTATAGCTTGAATCTTACTATTAAGTACACATTTAGTGACGAATAATATAGGCGCATAGTACTCTGTTTTAATTATCGTTATTTATCCGAGCGGTAAAAGCGAAAACACAGACATAGAGAGTGGAAAACTTCATTCATGTCACCCGTACTATTTATTTATTACATACTTATCGCCATTATAAATTTAATTTCTCTGGTGGTAATTGAGGAAATTTTCTGGTTCAAGTTTCTTTGTCTGAAGGCATTCCAGAGCCATTTGAGGAAATTAATAAATTATTTATTTCTAGTAACCTGCTACCTTCCTCGGGACGGTGGCGATGAATGATAATATTAGAACACAACATTAATATAATATAACAAAACATTTAACACCAAACACAAAACCTTATAGATATCACCTTTATTTTTATTTTTACTGGTGATATCGGGGAAGTTTCAGAGTTTGTTACGTACATCGAGGACCATAGAACTAGGCCTAACGTATTCTAAGTTCTCGTTATTGCTTTAAGTGTGGCCTCTGCGCGAAATATGGAATTAAAATTAACACTTTTATTAAACGTATTAACCCTTTTGAGCCCGATTTTGTTCTTCAATTTTAAGAAAAAATTACTTTTTTGTTAATAACATTAACACTAACTATCCAATTCTAGAGTTTAACGAATATATCATTGTTTGAATTCGAAACATAACGAATGTTGTTTGAATATTCAATTCATATTCAAATGACAATAGGCTAAGGAAGAGTTTTGGAAATGTTTAGAAAATATTATATTGCATTATATTATATTATAATTAATATTTAACTGATATTACAAAGTTCTAATATTTTTTACGTTTTATTACGCGAGTCAATCTTTTTTTAAAATTTAAAGAATGAAATATATGTTTAAAATAAAGTAATTGCAAATGGTACACGGAGAAATAAGCAAAAAATTATTATTATTACTAAATGCCTGAGCATTAATGAAGTCATATAATAAATGCATATACACATACTAACACTACTACATTTAAACAGCAATAAAGGTATTTGTTTAAACAAAATAATACTCAATTAAAACATTAAAAGGCATGCACTACATATACCCGAAAGGGTTAACAAATAATCAATACTATTTTCAAATAATAAACAAATGAATGATAAAATAATTTATACTCAGGCATGAATCAATTTTGATTTCGTATTTTAATTTTAAACAGTTATCAAGCAGATTGGACATACATGTCACGTGTCGATAGATATATTTATTTTTTGCGTAAGTAAATTTTATATATGTCTTTAAAAATTCCGTAGGATGATACATTACATTATAGAAATGCAATGCACATTAGGGTAAGCGGTAGAGTAATCAAATCGTGAAAAATAACTGTTTGATTACATTTAAATAAGAAACTTTAATATTTTCTACTATGTATAATGATTTGTTATGTTATAAAGCATTATAACCCAAAATCTTCTGTTGTTTAAAACACAAAATTAAAAAAAAAATCTGTTATAAACAAATCTAGTCTTGTAAAACGGCAATGTATTGCTACAGATTTATATAATATAGTTAGGGCAAAGTATTTTTTTACATGATTTAAGATTAGATAAAGTATTTGATGCCCCTAAATTACATTGATGATAGTTAATATGATTTTAGAAACCATATATAAACAGATGAAAAATAAAATCTATAATAAACGCTTTTTGTGTACTTTTCAATAACATTTTGTAATTAGTTTCTATTCTTTTGTATTTTAAGTAGAAATTGAGTATTGTAGTAGGACCTATGCATTTATAACAGGGGCGTGTCGACCCAGTGCGCGAATGCGAAGTAGCAGAGGCACGAAAGATTTCAGTTGAGGAAGCAATTTTTTTTTTTAATCATTAATTTAATTATACTAAAATATATTTTCATAGTATCTCAATTATGTTTTGTAGATTTACCTCTGAAAGAAACTTACAAATATTCTTCTTATTTTAAATTTATTTTTCCTAATCCTAATAAGTTCTCCTTAGGTTTTATTTTCGGGGAGAGAGGGGATGTATAGAGCACCAACAGGAGTTCTGTACACAGGCAGTGGTTACAGTTGGCGCATCCCTAATATATAACATTATCACTTAAGTGAGAGGGGGGGGGAGGGCTGGCACATGCTATCCTAAGATATCTTTAGGGAAGGACTATGGCTTGATATTGTTATAATTTTTCATTCAACCAACTTTTTCTTTTTTTATTTGTAACATGTTTCTTTATACATCAAAAGAATCTGCTATCCATTTTTTAAAAAAATACAAAGTTATTATTAAATTAAAGTCATATTAATAAACATTCCAATGTTTGGCCTTTCTATTCTTCTGTCATATACAGGGACGTAAACCACTCTAATCGCGTAGGGGGGTGTAGACTCATAAATTTCCGACTCCAAAAAGGAAAATTTCCGAGTGTTATGAAAAACAAAATGCCGACTATATAAACATATATATATGTATATATGTGTGTGTAAATTTATACATAAAACCCTCATGTCCAAAAATTTAGCATATATAATTAAAACGAAGAAAGAAAATTGTAAATATGTTACAAAATTTTGACTTTTAATCGATGAAATTCAAAGATAATTATGAATTAGCATATCAAGATAGTCGAATCAGTTTTAAGGGGCTGTTGTTTATCCCTTTTGAACTGTTAATATATGTCTCTAAAAATCAGTTGTCAAGTACTATATGATTAATGCGTGTAAAAAATTGCAGTTGGAAATTCCAAACTGCTTTGTTCGATAGCATTGTATGTTATTTCTAAATGTAGAATATTTGATGAAACTGTATTGAAGAGCTGCGGATTTGTTGCCCATTTTTTACCATTAAATGATCTGTGTATGCCAAACTTATTCACATAGACTCTACTGCAGATAGAAAATCATAAATTCTGAGTTAAGCTTAACTCCTGGTATCCGCGTATTTCTTCAAAATTAAAAAATGTCAAAATTTAGAAAAACTAAAATTTTTCGAATGAACAAAATTCATATCTATTTCTTAGTACTTCAGTAAAATTTAACCAAATTTTGTACGTTTCGTAACAAGATATATCGCTGTGTAACAAAGCAGTCTAAAGTTACAATCGGCATTTTTCTACCCATACTAATCATAGACCCTGATTTTTAGATAAATTTTCCAATAATTCAAAAGGAATGAACATCAGCACTTTAAAACATATTTGACTATCTCGATACACGAAGTCATGATAGACCGGGAGGCAGTTGCACAGAAAATCACATCATTGAGTTGGAAGCTGAAATTCTAGGATTAGACAACTCGATTTGCATATTAAAATGCAACTGATCTGTAAAGTTGAATCTTGGTGGAAACCCCCTTCCCACCTTCAGATCCAATTTTAGTGGTTGACTCATAGGGTTATCATTGTGTTTGCCAACACTCAAAAATGTTTAAAAATATGGAAGATTGGAAAAAACAAATGGTACATCCATAGGCGTAGAGTTTTCAAAATTATTTGAGGGGATCAGTCAGAGAGGAGGGGGGGAATCCCCCCCCCTTGAAACTAGAAACTAATTATTTCATGATGGATACAAAAATAGTAATGATTTCTAAGATGAAATTGCAAAGAATCAAGAAAATTTCCGTTTTAGAGAGGTTTCCACCTTAGCAGGTAAAATTTTAAGGTATTAATTTCGTTATAGTTATGGAATGTTTCCGACTGAAGCAGGATTCTTTTACAGACTATTTCCGTTTAAACAGGTTAAATATTTATGTAGTAAAACGTGTGAAAATCAAGTGTAAAGGGCCGAAAAATGTGTTTGACAGGCTTCTGCAGACTTTAGCAGGTTTGATTGTATGGTAATCCTTTCGTCGGAGCACAAAAAGTTTCCATTTAAGACAAGAATTTGTTATAGATAGACTCCATTTTGGTAGTTTTAATGTACATATAACAAATATATAAAGATGTATGTAAATGCAGCAAAATATGTGATATCGGAACCTATCTTAATCGGAAAAATGCCGTAGTTCCGTTGAAAAAAGTACCGTGCAATTACATCTATTAAGATAAAAACCCGTCAAGCGGAATTTTTCGTCTTCAAATTCCGTCTTAGTAGATTTCATTATATATATATATGACATGAAGAAAAATTCTGGACACCCCCTTTTTCTTTTCTGAAAAGAAATCCTACGGCTGCGTCACTTTTTTATGCATAAAAAATAAACATGCATGCGTTTGTGTGTTTGGAATATAAATAAAGTTAAAGTAGTTTAAAAAATTTAAAGTTTTTAAAGTAGTTTCAGGATTCGTATTGGTCCGTTTTTTGTACACCACTAATTTTTAAGAAAAAAATTCGTGGTACGTTTCTGCAACAATTGCAAGGAAAATGCACTTCTAGATAAGTTTCCATGAAAATGGTAAAGATTTTTAACATTCAAAAATCATAAAATTCTAGTTACAACCAATTACAAGAAACCTCTGAGTTAAAGAATGTAAAAATATATAAGGAATAAGCTTTTAAATTTTCAGCTGATTCCGTGGACATTCGATGCCAAAATAATGTAATTTTTTTAAGGCCATAAAATTTATAGATGTTATGGTACAGCATTAAATTTAAAGTCAATAGCATTTTATCTAATTATTAAAATTTAAGGAAGCAAATTTAAATGCAGTTTTTCAGCATCAAAGGTGTACTTTCTGATGGGTGAAAATTGAGTTTTGATAGTTATACATGATATGTGAGGTGAATGGAGGTATCTGTTTCTCTGAAAAGTCCCACAAAAAATAAATAAAATAATAATAATAATAATAATAATAATAATAATAATAATAATAATAACAATAATAAAACAGTCATATGTTATTTTCAGTAAGATATTTAAACTCTTTAAGGCTACTGTCTCGTGTAGCCTTAAGCCGTCTACTTTAAATCTATGGGAAGATTCGTTTCAAATATTTCATTTGTATTTTGGTATCTCACACACACACATATATATATTTGTATTGAATTGGATAGCTGTGGCCGATCTCTATACTTTATTGCAGTTTTTTTAATGATCAGGTTTTCCCTTTCGAAACCGGTTCCGAAAATGTAAGTAACTTCATTAAAGAAAAAAAGAAAAAAAAAATCCACAAGCAAAATTGGAGAAAAAAAAAAAAAAAAAAAGCTGAATATAAACATCGATCTCAGCTATCCAATGAAAAAAATATTTAAAAATGTTGAAATGCAAATGAAATATTTAAAAATAAATAAATAAAATAAATAATCCCACAGATTTAACATTAGTTCGCCAAACGGAATGGTAGCCCAAAGGAATACACACGTACTCGTAAAATATTCTGTACAACCCTAAAACATTGTTAACCATGACTAGCTACAAAACAATCGGAATAGTGAAAAATTAGAAGGTGAAATAAAATATTTAGGGTAGAGTGCCAGTAATGGACCCCCTTAAGGAATTTCTTTAAAAAATAATATTTTATTAATAGTTTATTAAATTCCAATTTTTTTCATATCGTATTAATCTTTAAACAATATTTAACTAATCCCATAGTTACATTTCCCAATAGAAATAAAAATTTAATTTTAAATAATAGAAATGTGTCTAAACACCCAAAAGCCCACTAATAGACCGCCTATGTTCCAGTAATGGACTATGGACACCCTACGTTCCAGTAATGGGCCACCCTACAAAAAATAACAGATAATTGTTTATTCAATTGTATTTTGCTTCAGAACTTAATGAAAACATACTAATAAAACAAAATATTATAACTTAAGTTAGAAATTCTTTACATTAAAGGATTTATCATGATAAAACATAAAACAAAATATTTAAGTTATGAATTTATTATAATCAAGTATTTATAATGTGGATATAAAACAAAATTTTATCGATATTATTAAAAGTTTATTACATTAAAAGATTTATATTGTAAAGACTTAAAACAAAATATTTAAATTTAAAGGATTTATAAGAGAAAGACAATGTTTTACTGAAATTAAGTTTAGATAAAATAAAGTAATAAAATTGTCTCTAATCTTCATTCATATCATTATCTAAATGATGTGCTGTGGAAATATGAAATATAAATAAAAAATCTTCAATTTTATCACCACTTTCCAATAGTCCAAACTATTCAATACAGAATTTCAGAATGCATTTAAAATGATAAATGTTCTTGCACTATCCAACCATTTTCAGATAATCATATAGCCCATCAATTTGGCACAGATTGATTCCACAATTTCCCTTAGAGATACTTATATGGATATATTATCTTCAATGGAACAATCTCACTATTTGCTGAAAAACATCCCATAACAGTGATTTGTCCTTTTTTGTTATTCAGTACTACATAATACACATCTTTAACTGATTTTGGTCCGAAAATTTTCCCTGTTTTAAGAGCACAAAAGAAAACCAGTTTTTTAAAAGCATTGAAAATTCTCTCTTATGTAGAACTTGGAAGAAGATATCAGTAATATCCTCTTTCAAATATGATTCTACATTTCTGAACCAGCTTAAAACAACTTCTTTTGTAACGCCACAACTAGATTTTGTCAAATGTTGTGCTTGTTTTTTGTACCAGTTTTGGATGCCTTCTTAAAAACAACTATTTATAAAGAAATTGCCTTTATTAAATTCTAGTAGATAAAATTTAAGTATTAAATTTGATTATTTAGCTTTTCAGTTAAATCAAAATATTTTATCTCTACTGAAATTACACTTTTAGTATTGGTTACTTGGGTGGTCCATTAGTAGAAAATCACAAATTAAGCGTTCCAGTAATGGACCACCCCTCCCAAAATCTTAAAAATAAATAAAATTTTGTAAATGGCCATTGAAATATTAAATTCAATGTTTTATATTGCTAACCAAAAAAAAAAAAAACATTCAATTTTTACGAAAAAATTAAAAAGATATAAAACTAGAATCTAGGAAAAAAAGTGACCAGAAAAAAAGTTATCTGAAAAAAAAAAAATGACAAACTACAAAAGAGGAAAAAAAGATGACATGGAGAAAAAGTTACCGGAAAAAAAGTGACAAGGAATTGATTTTGGGAATTTATTATTCATTTTAGGAATTCATGGGTTAAGTATGAAAGGGGGATCGGGGAAAGGCTCATAATTTAAGTAATTTTTTTTTTTTTTTTTTTTTTTTTTTTTTAGCTAAATTAACTGTTCTGGTTTAATTTTTGGATGTACGATCATGATCACACTGAAAAGACGCTTATCTGATTAGTTTTGGGAAGGGACAATTACCCCCTCCCCCCATCCACCCTAAATTAGATAAATGGATTTTTGTGCAAAATTATCCATCGTGTGTCAAATTGTAGATATAGGTTCTTTCTGATAAATCTTATATATAGTATATAATGCCTGAAGAGATTTGGGAGTTTTAAAACTGCGCCCGGGGCAAAGTCTGAATTTGGCGCCCCCCACCCAGAACTTTTTCTTGTGACAGGCTAAATATAATTTTCGTAGTATAAATTTGTGCCCCCTAAATTTCCGCGCGCGGGGCGACCGCCCCACTTCGCCCCCCTTATCACACGGCGCTGGGGACTTTAATGGTTAAGCATAGAGGAAGGAAAGGGGGAATAACCTCTGTTATGGGTGTTCTTAAATCAAAAGTGGTAATTTTGTGACACATGCTTTAATTTATTTTTGTTCGGAAATACATGAAAATAGCAGGTGTTATTATTCAGAAATTGTCTAATTGCACTCAATTTTCTGTTTTTTAAAAACACAATAGATTTTTCATAACAAGCCGTAAAAGCTGACACTTTTGAGCACATTTCCCGACAAAAACAGAAAAACCGGTCGAAAAGCTGGAGAAAAATGGGTGATTACGTCATCGAAATACCTCAGAACTGGATAGGTAATTTAATTATGATAAAATGGAAAAATAAGTTCGATTCGAAATCGCTTCCATAGTCAGGCATTTATAATTTTATATCTTTCTGTTAAAAAATGAATTTGTAAATGTGACAAAACGTTTTGCGCTTGTTGAGCGGAGCATTTGAGATCACCCTTAAATTAAATTAATAGCTTTTTACACAGAATTATCCGATTTGCTTGGAATTTTGGACATAGTTTCATTATGATAAGACGTATCTCTGAATAGTTATGGGGTACTTTTGCTTATTAATAAAGGAGGGGACGGGCAATTATCTCACCTCAAATTAGATAAATCAACTTTATGCAAAATTATTCGATGTATTTCAAATTTTAAATGTAGATTTTTCTAATAAGGTGAATCCCTGAATAGTTTTAAGGGTTTGATATTTAATTATAGAAGGATAATAGAGTAAAACTCCTCTTAAATTAAATAAATTGCTTTTTACGCAAAATTATCGGATTTGCTTCAAATTTTGGATGTAGATTCATTATGATAAGGCGAATTCCTGATTAGTTGTGGGTTATCCCCATTTCCCCCCTCTATACTTAGCCATTAAACCCTTAAAACTATTCAGGGATTCACTTTAAGGTTGTATTTGAAAAAACGCTTTCCCACCTTCACCAGCTCGAAATTTTCTGATACAATTTCAGACACATTTTTAAAAGTAGAAACATGAAACTTGCTGAGGTAATTTTTGAAGGGACGTATGAGGTGCCGTGTGATGTCTTTTTACGGTCAATTCATTAGAATTTTATTTTTAAGCAATTACCTACTCAGTATGACCCTTTTTTTTCGTTCACCGATCGCCCGCTTCGGAAAAATCGGTTCAAATTGCCGTTTTTGATTGCTTTTTTGCAATACTTTCTGCATTTATCAAAGAATTGACAATCACGGCAACTTGTGTACTTTCTAAATATGACAATTTGCAAGTTTGATGCATATGACATCAAAAATGAATTTAAAAATAAATCGGAAAATAAGCAGTTTGAATCGAAATACACACTTAACAGAAAGAACCACTTATATATCCAAAATTTGAAATACGCCGGATAGTTGTGAAAAAAATATATATATTTAAGGAGGGGGGTCAATCCCCCGCTCCCCCTTTTTAGTTAGCAAAAGAACCCTATAACTAATCAGGGGTAAGCTTTATTATAATGAACGTACATACAAAATTTGAATCAAATCGGATAATTCTACGTAAAAAGCCATTTATCTAATTTAAGCGTGTTAAGCATGTTATCCCCCGTTCCCCCTCTATACATAGCCATTAAACCCTTAAAACTATTCAGGGATTAGCTTTATGAGAAAGAACCTATATCCAAAATTTGAAATATATCGGATAAGTGCGCATAAAAACTGATTTATCTAGTTTGAAAAATGATGATTGCCCATCCCCCCCCTTTATAATCAGCAAAAGAATCCCATAACTAATCAGATATGCGTATTATCATAATGAACCTATGCCCAAAATTTCAAGCAAATTGGATAATTCTATGTAAAAAGCTATTAATTTAATTTAAGAGAGTTTATCCCCCGTTCCCCCTCTATACTAAACCATTAAACTCCCAAAACTCTTCAGGCTTTATATAATACATATAAGCCTTATCAAAAAGAACCTATATGCAAATTTGACAAATATTAGATAATTATGCATAAAAATCCATTTATCTAATTTAGGGCGGATGGGGGGGGGGGGTAATCGTCCCTTCCAAAACTAATCAGGCAAGCGTCTTTTCAGTAACAACGTATATCCAAAAATTGAACCAAAACAGTTAATTCAGCGTGAAAAACCCATTAACCTAAATTAAGAGCCTCCCCCCAAACCCCTTTCATACTTAACTAATGAACCCCCAAAATCAATAATAAATCCGCAAAATCAATTCCTTGTCACTTTTTTCTGGTAACTTTTTTCCTTGTCACTTTTTTTCCGCTTTTGTAGTTTATGTCACTTTTTTCTGATAACTTTTTTCCGGACACTTTTTTTCCGTTTACCGCAAAACTAAGTAAGTAAAGTCAGCTCTTAGCATGTTCATTAAGATTTTTAATAAAAAACAGCGAAACCGTGAAACTTTATTTTCTACTTCCTAATTGTTTTCATGAAAAGTGTAAAAAATCAATCCAGTTTATAAAGCATGCAAGGTGGAGTTCAGAAAAAAAATAATAAAAGCTTAACTATTATTTATTATTTTTTTATAAACTAAAAATTGCGAGGTGGCCCATTACTGGAAGGTGGTCCATTACTGGCACATCTACCCTATATACCGGATAATTTAAAATAGATATAATGGAAACTCCTGTACCACTGATGCTAGAAAGCATATTTCTTCTACTCACAAAAGTATAAAAATTGTGAATAGATTTTAGATAAGGCATTTTTTTTTCAAAATGACATATATATATATACAGGGCTCGTCGGTGACAAACTTTAAGGATCGATAGAGCACACCTAGACGAACATTTTTGAATAGGGAATGTAGGGTCCCTGACGCGATGGTAAGGCGCTAGGCGCTTTCGAAAATTTGGGTGCCGAAATTCGAAACGTCATAAAAACTAGGGAAATTGTTAGATTTTCTTGCTTGTTGCGTCGAAATGATTCTGTTTGTTTAGACTTTCTTCAGTACCAATTTGATAAGCGTATCTCTTAAAACATGGATAGGGGGCGCTGCAGACTTTGGAGAGCTAGACAACAACTTTAAGCCCGTTATTTTGATAATTTAACACATGCTCGCCAAAGTTTATACTCTAACTTAAAGTTTGAACCCAAAAGTAGAGCCCTGCAAAAAGCGTAAGAGCCGGAATAAAATGTCAAAGTACAGGGTGGTCGAAACTCGATGGCTCCTAAGAGATAAACAAACAGATTTCTTGACTTATGGCATGCATTTTCATGATTCTGTTTGCTGGGGCTCTCTGAAACTCAGTTGAACGGTACAAAAAAAAACATCGATAGGGGGCGCTTTGGGCAAAAAACATAATTCGTTGACATTTCGGACGCTAACTGGAAACGGGGCGCTACGATCAGTTAGTAATAATGAAAACACATTTTCTACCTCTGCTCAACACTTCTGAATAAATTTAGACCAAAAACATCAATGATACTGGAAATTTATTTACAAAAAATAACACTACAGAAGATGCTCGAAATTTCGACCTTGGGCCATGATGCAGGCTTCGCACCTCCGTCGCATTGAGGAGTGTGTGTTTCCAACAATGCCAGGAGTATCTCTGATCTGCCCTGCAGCTGCCACAATGCGCGCCACAAGTTCTTCAGCACTGCTGACAGGTGTATGGTATACCTCGGCCTTCAGGTAACCCCAAAGGCAGAAATCCAAGCAGGTGAGGTCTGGTGATTGGGCAGGCCAGTGAACTGGACCCACACGCCCGATCCACCGCTGGCCATACCTTGCGTTTAGATGGAGACGCACGTCGTTCGTGTAATGGGCCGGAGCTCCATCGTGCTGGAACCACATCTGGCGACGCGAACCTTCGGGTACGTGCGCCTCCTCCAGAAGCTGCGGCAGCACTTGATCCAGGAAAATCAGGTAATTTCCACCTGTCAGCCGTTCAGGTAACAAATAAGGGCCAATGAGGCAATCCCCCAGAATGCCGGCCCACACATTTACTGAGAAACGCTCCTGGGCTGCTCGGCTTCTGGTTTCATGTGGATTTTCATCACACCACACATGACTGTTGTGGGCGTTCCACATTCCCTCCCGGCTGAAGGTGGACTCGTCCGTAAACAAAATGCTGTTTACAAAACGGGGATCCCTGGATCTCATCGCCAAGTACCATCTTGAGAATTCCACTCGAGGGCCAAAATCCTGCTCTCTGAGCAACTGCACCCGCTGGATGTGGTAGGGGTGCAGATTCCGGGAACGTAAGATGCGCCACGCAGTTGCTTGCGAAATGCCAACATGTCTGGCGATATCTCTCGTGCTAAGACCTGGGTTGTCCTCAACCAGGTTAAGCACAGCCTCTTCGTTGTCGGGGGTGCTCACAGATCGCTCCCGTTCAGGCCTGCCTCCGTCGAAAGATCCCGTTGTGGACAACCTCTGGTGTACTCGAGCGAAGAAGGCATGGCAGGGAATTTGCCTGTTGGGGTAACGCTCGGCGTACAACCGCTGAGCGGCTCGTCCATTACAACCAGCAGCGCCATACGCCAAATGCATGTCAGCCAATTCAGAGTTTGTGTACCGTTCCATCCTACTACCGATCTGCAGACAAGTAACCCGAAGCTTAAGTAGGTACCGCACGTTCAAAAGACGTGTCTGCGCATACAACTACGTCATCTCGCGTTGTCGTCTACGCATTACGTATCTTTTGCATATCGATATGGTACGATATCTTTTGCATAAATCAGCAAAAAGCACCTTATGTAAATTTTATTGCGCGCATTGTGCATGATTGAAACCAGCTATGTTTGTTAAAAAAAACAAACAAACTGCAGTTTTAATAGCTTCTTATGATAAGTAAATTACTCTCTTGTTTTGTTTCTAACTGATCGTAGCGCCCCGTTTCCAGTTAGCGTCCGAAATGTCAACGAATTATGTTTTTTGCCCAAAGCGCCCCCTATCGATGTTTCTTTTTGTACCGTTCAACTGAGTTTCAGAGAGCCCCAGCAAACAGAATCATGAAAATGCATGCCATAAGTCAAGAAATCTGTTTGTTTATCTCTTAGGAGCCTTCGAGTTTCGACCACCCTGTACTTTGACATTTTATTCCGGCTCTTACGCTTTTTGCAGGGCTCTACTTTTGGGTTCAAACTTTAAGTTAGAGTATAAACTTTGGCGAGCATGTGTTAAATTATCAAAATAACGGGCTTAAAGTTGTTGTCTAGCTCTCCAAAGTCTGCAGCGCCCCCTATCCATGTTTTAAGAGATACGCTTATCCAATTGGTACTGAAGAAAGTCTATACAAACAGAATCATTTCGACGCAACAAGCAAGAAAATCTAACCATTTCCCTAGTTTTTATGACGTTTCGAATTTCGGCACCCAAATTTTCGAAAGCGCCTAGCGCCTTACCATCGCGTCAGGGACCCTACATTCCCTATTCAAAAATGTTCGTCTAGGTGTGCTCTATCGATCCTTAAAGTTTGTCACCGACGAGCTGAATCACCCTGTATATATCATCATCCTCCCTCCATCTCTCATCCTTTAATTTGTATTTCCAAGAAAATTTTTTCCAGAGTCAAAGAAGGATATTAAAATAAATCCTATTCTTTGACAAAAAATTATCTAATCAGGATATTTTGAATTCTATGAAATTTCAAATTTTTCAGATACTAAAAATCCCGTCTTGCCATTTTTAGTGCAGGAAATCTCGGAAATAACACAACTGGTAATATTTTACCGTAAAAAAATGGGAATCCTTTTAACTATTTGGAAAATAGTTGTTGTCCTCAGTAGAGAATTGGAAAATCTAAAGTATATCTGAATCTTTTTTTTTTTTTTGGGGGGGGGGGGGGTTGAATTCCGCAACTTATTTTATTTTATTCGTTTTTTGATTAGTCTATATTTAATGTCCGAAAATGGAATACTTCTGATGACACTATGACAAAAAAGTAATAAAAACTTTAAAACAATAATTTGAAAACTAATCGTGACAAAGATTTCAGACAAATTTCATTTAAAAGTGCATTTTTTTCCCAACGCAACTGTATAAAAATATTAAATGTACAATAATTAGTTTAGTAGTTATAAAAATAAGTTAGGCTCGGCCCAATACTCCAGGAAAAAAATAAGGCCCGAACCCAGCCCGGCATAAAAAGATTAATGACTAGACCCGGCCCGGCCCGAATGTCAGTAATGGAAATCGACCTGCGAGCCTGGGCATATTTCTAATGTGAACATCGAAACGATAATAATTAATCAAATTTCAGATTAATAGGATTTTTAAAAAATGTTCAGGCTTAGGAGATGAGAGTGTGTGTGTGGGGGGAGGGGGAGGGGAAGGCCCTGATTTTACCAGGTTGCGGTCAATGAAAGGAAACTGGCCTGAATTCGAATTTCGGGCTGTTCAGACTATTAATCAGATAACTTAAGGTAACGTAAAAATAAATTCTCTAAAATAAAAAGTAGGAACATTTGAATACTTACTATTTATTGGAACTACTTGTTCCTTGGGAATCATCCATTACTGCAAGAAACTGCTGAGTATCATTAGATAACTTTAATAGTTGTTTCTCCATCTGCAGTTTGCATTTATACACAAATTTTATAGTTTATGCCTAACATCAGTAAAAAGAAAAAAATTCCCATCCGCATTCATTGCCTTCAGACACTACTTCAGACCAAAGCAAAACATTGATCACACATCCACTGAATCACATCAACACAATCAATCACGAAACACATCATCCACTGGGAAAAAAAAAAAAAAAATTACTTCCCCACGCCTCTCATGTTCTTTGAAGCTGTCACATTAGGACCTTTATAAGGCCGGAAGGCCCATTCTTTGTATGTATGGGGAAAGGCAAGCATCTTATCCATGGTTTTATAATTTGATCGTGTTGGACTCGTCGTCTACGTTTTTAACGTAACGATGTGTTAATTTATTGCCCCCTATGCAGGACGTCAGATTTAGAAAAAGGTACTTTTCCTAGAAACTATGCTCACTGTCCAAAGAAGAAAGAAAGAAAAAAAAATCCTGGGAGGCGAAGAGTTCCCATACACTATGGTAAAAGTTTTCTTGGGTTGTTTCAGTCGTTTATAAAGAATAAAAATAAACAACGAATTTAGGGAAAGAAAATTTTCTCTGGAAAAAAATATACTCAGAAAAATTCTATAAATTATTATAAATTCCAAAAATTGTGAATTTTTCTGAATTGGTTGATGCCAAAAAATACAGCCCATTTGAAAAAATTATTGGAGGGGCCCGAGCCCCATGGGCCTATACAATTCTACGCCTATGGGTACATCAACGAATCAGCCAATAAATTTGGGTCCAAAGGTGGTTTCCACAAAAAAAAAAAAAAAAAAAAAATTTTGCAGACCAGTTGCGTTTTAATATACGAATCGAGTTTCAACTAATTCTAGAATTTTAGCCTCCAATTTGATGATGTGATTGTCTATATTGCCGTTCTCGGTCTAGTAATTATCTTGTGAATTTCATATATAAAATTTAACACTTTCATAAGATAATTTAAGATTTCTTTTCATCGTTTTTAGAATACATGGTAAAATTTCGGAGGTGAGTACATTTCTTTCTATAAATTGGAGAAACTTTCTTTACAAATATACAAATACGTGTTTAATATTAATCGCAAATGAAAACTTCTTTGTTAATTCTCTAAGTTGTCTATATGATAACTCAAAAACATCAGTGATTCCAATCTGCCATCAGCCATAGTTGATTTAATAGCAGTCTTTATAAATTTTAATCTACTAAAAGATTTTTGTTAGATGCAACTGTCTACGGAATTTGTCAACAGAATTTGGTAACACTGTTGAACAAAAGAAAAGACACCTTTATCTTGGAAGCAAATTCTGCATCTTCTGATACTGTGACTATATTTTAGTTTCCATCAGAATAGTAAATGAACTAATGCAATTCAGCTTTTAAAGCAAATAAATCAACACCACATGATTTAAGCTGAAATTTTGTTAGTTGCTTTATATTTTCTAAAGAGCACTTTATTAGCTCTTCTAAAGGCAGTTGTAGCTTTCTACTAAAGAAATGCTAGCCACAATAATGTCATACATTAAGACAACGATTGATCTAAAATACATCTGAATTTTTTTTATAATACTCATCGATAGAAAAAATGACTTCTTAATCCACGTTATATCGATACATTGAGGTTTCTTGTGGCAGCGATGATGCTTTTTGAATTCTAATTTACAATCAAATCAGGGCCATAGCTATAAGTGAGTAATAGGGGGGGGGGGGGGGCTAAAAAAATGTAGGGGGAGGCTCATCTATTTTCTCTGTGTGTGTGTGACGCAAAAAGATAAATTAGTGCCTATTCACACTGTAGTTACTATGATTCTCTTTAAACTGTTGTAATAACCTCATTTTATGCAAAAAAAAGAAAGAAAAATTCGAGTGTATAACTAGAGCAATATTAAATATCATGTTAGCTTCATATATGCAAATAAAATGAGAAAGTGTTGAAACACTTATTTTAGTTACAATTTAGTATTTTTGCAAAACTGTGAAAAAGTCTCAAAACTAAATTAGATTTCTGACCAGAATTTCACTTGGATTTTCGGAACATAAATTCATTGAGTGACCTTGGAATCTTTTCCAGGGAGGGGGGGGGGGAGTGAACTGCCCATAGCGCCCCCTTAGCTACGGCCCTGAATCAAATTCAAGTTTTTAGTATATTATATTGCACTACTTATTAAATTATTAATTATTTGCCAGTTTCTTTTATCTTAGAAAGCATGCTAGTGCATGTTTTCGTCAGTATCATTGCACCCAATAAATTCAGCATTTTGTTTTACAATTTTCCTGTTAAACTCCTTGTTTTATGCATATTGTTTTTAATAAAAAGGACAGTAACCAAAAATTCAAATGAAAGAGTTACTTTTACAATGCATTATATAATGTATATTTTTCATCATACGGAAGTTTCCGAGAGTACAATTTTCAACAAATCAAAGTTATGTTGGTATGGTTTTATAAGATAAAGGAAATCCGTAATATTTCCAAATAACATTAAATTTACATAGGTTTTCTTCGTTCTAAATTGTTTTTTTTTTTTTTTTTTCAATCAAAAACTATCTGAAAAAAAAACTAAAAAATCTATAAGTTTTCTTTGATCTGATTTGTTTTTCTTATTTAATTAAAAACTACAAAAACACTTCTTCAATTCATAAGTTTTTATAGGTTAATATTGTTGTTTTTTTCAACTAAGTGTGCAATTCGATCAATCGGAAATTTTTCCAATTCAGTGCACTTTTTTCAGATCGAACAGAAAATTTTCCGACTGGTTTTTTCATTTTTCCAATTGATAAGTTTTTATAAGTTAATACAATTTTTTTTCCGACTTAATATACTTTTTTCAGATCGAACGGGAATCTTTCTGACTGGGTTTTTCATTTTTCCAATTAATAAATTTTTATAAAATAATACAATTTTTTTCCGATTCAACATACTTTTTTCAGATCGAACGGGAATATTTCCGACTGATTTTTTGGTTTTTCCAATTAATAAGTTTTTATAAGATAATACAATATTTTTTCGATCAACATTCTTTTTTTAGATTGAACGGGAATTTTTCCAACTAGTTTGTTCATTTTTCAAATTAATGTTTTTATAAGTTAATACAATATTTTTCCAATTCAACGTACTTTATTCTGATCCAAAGGGAATTTATCCGACTGGTTTTTCGGTTTTTCCTAATAGTACATTTTTATAAGTTAATACAATTTTTTTCCAACTTAACATACTTTTTTCAGATCGAATGGGAATCTATCCGACTTGTTTTTTCTGTTTTTTAAATTAATAAGTTTTTATAAATTAATACAATTTTTTTCTGACATAACATACTTTTTCCCGATCCAATGAAAAATTTTCTGACTGATTTTTTCGAGGGGGATGTGGCATCCCCCCCCCCCCCCACACACACACCCTCCCGGGATTTACGCCCCTGGTCATATACAGTGATTATTTACACCAGAGCTCAGCTCCACTACTTATTTGTTTGAAGCAAAATTTTAAACATTGGTTGGAATTCACTGGAGCTCATAAATATGTCACTTCCAGAAACCTAAATGATATTTTCCTTTCTTTCCCTTCTCCAATCTTATGCCTTCATTTCTTCAAAACGCTTGAAGATGTAACGTAAGCATGTCATACACATAAATGTATTTTTTCTATGTCTGGATTCAATGGCTTTCTGTCAGGGCCGTAGCTAGAAGTGAATAGTAGGGGGGGGGGGGGGGGGCTCATACTTTTTCTCTCTCTCTCTCTGATGCAGAAAGATAAATTAGTGCATATTTACACTGTAGATACTATGTTTTTCATTAAACTGTAGTAATTATTTCATTTTATGCTTAGAAAAGTACAGGATGGTGAAAATTTTGAGTGTATAACATGGAGCAAAATTAAACATCATGCTGGTTTCATGTGTACAAATAAGATGAGGGAGTGTTGAAACACTCATTTTAGGTACAATTTAGTATTTCTGCAAAACTGTGAAAGGGTCTCAAAAATAAATTAAATTTTGAACAAAATTTCATTTGAATTTTCGTAACAGAAATTTATTGAGTGACCTTGGAATCTTTTCCAGGGGGGGGGCTCAAAATATTTTAGGGGGGGCTGAGCCGCCAATAGCGCCCCCTTAGCTACGGGCCTGCTTTCTGTCTAAATGGTTCTGAATGAAAATGAGAAATGCCAGAATTGACCACTGCCATATTTGTTTTTTTTACTCATGGGCATGTTATGTTTAATTGCAGTTTTTTGTATGTATTTGTAAAATATTCTTATTTTTAAAGTTTTTAGCTCCATGCAATGCTTGATTTCTGCTGCTCAGAGAGGTACAATTTCTGTACTTTATTTTTGATACAAAAAACCAAAAACACTGGCAAGAATTTTTTGAAAATTCCCCTGTCCTAATTACAAACAGTTTGCTCCTGATACTGAAGAATTTGATGACTATTAAATATATTTTAGAACTTTTATGCATCCTGAATAACAAAATTTCATAGCATGCATTTTATAAATTTCTGCATTATTTCCCCAGTTACTTTACATTTATGTATTTTAAATAAAAGAAAGTTTTTATAATTATATTTCACTAATTTGTTATTGATGTTTCCCCCATAGTAAAATGTGTAGCTGAATGTTCTTATGTTGATTTAAGATTATTAATGTTATTACAAGCACAGGTTTCATTTCAATGTGACATTTTCTTAATTAAAATTAATTTGTTATCTCATCATGATATTTTTAAAAATAAGATTTAAAGCTGTGAAATATTTAAAAAAAAATATTTCTATTTTTAATTTTGTAAACTGATAATCAGTTGCAACTGCCATCTGACAGGTAAACAAGTTAAATTTTTTTGCAAATATGTGTTTTACAATTGCTATTTAATACATTATAATTTAATATTGATATACATTTTATTTATAAACATTTTTGCATTAAATAGCTCCTAAATGAACATGTCTGCACAAAGTACAGTACAGTCTCCAAAATCTGCACTTCTAAAAGCCACAAACCTCCGAAATCCATTTGCATGTCAAAATGTAAACGATGAAAGGGTACAGCCGTGTTTCTTAGTAAAATATGCCCTTGAGTCAACCACATCAAGTCCTGCATGAATCGATAGCCCATAAAACGAAATTAATTTCTTCACAGTTTTAAGTTTGTATCTCAAGACCACGGGGGGGGGGAGGAATGATACTAAATGCCTGTTTTGGAAAAGAGTGCATCGTGACGAAACTACTAAGCGGATTTCAACGAAAAAAATAAAGGATGCATAAAAACCACCATACGAATGTTTGATAATTTTTTATGATTTTTTTAAACAAAAGAACAAGTTTTCTAACATTTTTTTCTTGTTTTTAAATGAACGTTTTAATTAAAAATCTATTGAAATTTCTGAGTGACTACCTTAATCTCACATATTAGTTCAAACGGTAGTTTAAAAAGAGCTTTCTGGTAGACCTAATAGGTGAGATTTGTGCGAGACATGCCCCACATCTCTGCCGGAATATGATTTTGTCTTTTTTAATATGATGCACCCTACGTAGAAAGTTGAGATTGATAGTGAATATACATCATATCTCATAGTATTTCGTGCAAAAAAAATTAAGGTGGTCACTCAGAAATTTCAATAGATTTTTAATTAAAATGTTCATTTGTTAAAAGAAATCTAAAAAAATTGTGAAACATTCATATGGTTGTTTTATACATCTCTCATGTTTTTCATTGAAATCTGCATAGTAGTTTCGTCTGAATGCGCTCTTTTCCAAAAGAGGCATTTAAGTCATAATCCCCTATGATCTTGAGACACAAATCTGAAACTGGGGAGAAATGAATTTCTTTTTATGGGCTATTGATTCATGTAGGACTTCATGTGGTTGACTCAAGAGCATATTTTACTAAGAAACCTGGCTATACCCTTTGCAATTATAAAATATTCTTTATACCAATGAACGGAAATAAAATAATTTTTAACATAAATTTATGAGAAAATAGTAATGATACAGGTTTTTGCATAAATAAAATACTTTTATTTCACAAAAATTATATACAAGGCAATGTAAAGCAATAGAAATCGATGAGAGATGTAAACAAATGCATTAAGTTTTACTAGTGGCACCATCTATTAGCCAAAAAAAAAAAAAAAAAATAGAGAATTAATTTATTTTACATTTCACACAAGCTTTTAATTAATGAATGATTTTAAATATGACCTGGCTCTTTATTTATCCAAAATGAGGATGAAAATAAAGATTTTTCATTTAACTTTATCACAAGCTAAAGCATCTGAACTTTGTTGAATTATGTAAAAAAGTCCAACCCATAACAGTTTTTAAAGAATAAATTTTTAAAGGATGAATAATAAAATGAAGTCTTAAAATAATATTGCGGATGATGAAATTAATTTTTCAATAATGAAGACACTGAAACTCAATGTAACAGTGAATGTCAAAAATTTCTTGAAGGTTTGGTTTTAGAAGAAATTTTTGAAGTTCTTGGAGCAACAGAGTTGTATAGACAAACAGGAAATAAGGACTATTTTTACAGAATTCAAAAGAAACTTCAACAAGAGGAAACAGAAGTTATAAACAAAAATTTTATATAAGAAATGTTTAAAATTTGTAATAAAAAATAATTTCCGGTAGTAAAATGATAATCTACTGGTAAATAAAAGAGATTCAAGTTTTGATTTGTTTAAATTGAATTATTACATGCTCTCCAGAAGGGAGGATCTGGAGAGTAGAGGTCTGCACAAGCCGAAATTTCCAGGCCCGGGCCCGGCCCGAAAGTTAAAAATTCGGCCTGGCCCGGTCCGGAAAAAATTTTAAATTTCGGCCCGAACCTGGCCCAGCTCGAGTGAATTTCTACAGAACATTGATCTTTAATCTTATGGAAGAATTCTGACCAAAAAAAAAAAGTAGTCTTTTTTTTTTTCCATGTTTATAATCTCCATTTATGGAAAAGTGCCGTAGGCTGCGATATTTATGCTTTTAAATGAATCTTTGTTTGTTGTATGTAAATGTTTCAGTTATCACTAGTATTATTAATCCATATTCCCTGTAATGGAGAAAAAAAATCGAAAAAGCGGTATATGGTAAAATTTCCAGACGAAATCGCTTTGGAACGAAAAAAAAATGCATTCCCTCCTTAACAGATGTAAATGTTTAATATATTTTTTTCTCCCGTATTGTTGTACTCATTTTGCATGGATGAACATTTTAAAAGAAACTTTCAGTTTTCAGTTTAAAAAAAAATTCTGTCATAATCATATTTTTCTTTTTTTGTGTGTGTGTGTGTTTGATTATATTTTAAAACGCCTAGTAATCTACAATTCTTTAAAAGGAATAAATTCTAATGTTTAATTGTAGAATAATGACGACTTAAAAGTATATGCTTTTTTGGCAGAAATTTTTGGACAAAGCCAAATATTACTGATTTATAAAAAGTAGAGAAAAGGATTTTCATATAGGAAAATTCAATAGGAACTGATTATTATGGTCCATGAAAACTAGGAAGAATGGAATCAGTCTCGGCTTCGTACAGAAAAAAAAGTTAGGCCCGGCCCGAATGCCATTATTGGAAATCGGCCCGTGCAGACCTCTACTGGAGAGTCCACAATAGAAGGGGGGGGGGGGTGCTGATTTTAGACATTTGGAAGCTCCAATATAATATGTGGGTTGGGGCTCACTTTTTTCATTACAGGTCATATTACTTCAAGTCTAGTTAGTGTCCTGAGGTATAAGCATCCCAAGGTACAACACTCCCCTATGTTATTCAGTAAAACCTGAGAAATAAATAAATTCTGTCTTATAAATATAAATTTCATTGTTTTTACTGAAGAAATATTATACAATTATAATTACACAACCAGAAAGTATTCCAACACTACTTTTGTTTTTGTTCCTAGCAATTCTGCTCTCACAGGTTATTATATTTATTTAGTACAATAAAACCTATTGTAAGACAGAATCTCAAATGACAGAAAAATCTTTCTTATTTAAAGAGCGCACACAGGCAGTTTTGTTGTATTTCTTCCATAGAGTCTATTACTTTTTCACGTTTAAGTCAGGATTCTGTTTTTATAGGATTTACTGTAATTTTACATCCCAATTTAACCACTGTCCTTATTTTTTTTTATGCATGTGAAACCGAAACAATGAAAATCAAAACAAAGCACAAAATTTTCTAGTCATAACTTTTTGCATAATTTTAAAACAAAAATAATTTAAAAATTGTACAGTATAATTTACTTACTTATCATTTATAATTCTTATCAAAACAAATGAAGCATAACTGTTTCTATTAAGGCTGTTGGTCACTTTCCAAATTCCCCTCTGTAATGTTAATTCAGGGCATTTGATGCATTCTTATACTTAAAATAACTCCTCAGGAAATTAATAGTTTTAATTTCTTCTTTTGGTGTTCTCTTCTTAAAGGATGTCACTTTTTTTTAAGTTTTTAAAACATTTCTAAAATCTATGATTAGTTTAATATTTTATGTGTTAAAAACTGATGAAGTGGAAGTAAAATTTTAACACTTCATATAAAATTAATGATAGATCGTGGAAATATTTTGAAAACTAAAAAAAAAAAAAAAAAAAGAAAAGAAAAGAAATGTGCATCTTTTAAGAAGAGATCACTAAAAGAAGAATTAAAAATATTAATTTCTTCAGGAGATATTTTATCTATAAGAATGCATCAAACACCCATAGATTTTATATTACAGAGTGGAATTCGGAAAGTGAGCAACCAGCAGTTTTAATGTACACATCAGCATTCATCTGGCTGCCTGATTCTACATACATCCCATGAGTATCTCCAATGATGCCTAGGAATCCCACATTTGCTAAAAAAACAAATACTAATGCATTCATTTCATGGATGGTGGATCATTTGATAATCTCCAAAGAGGGTCTGACAATGACTGAACAGACTCTTTCAAAATATAAAATAAACCATAAATTTGACGAAAGCAAATTATTCAGCAGCAGATCTGAAATAATTTCAAACACTCTTAACACAGGAAGTTTCAGAGTTTTGCCTTATAATAAAAAAAAAAAAAAAAAAAAAATCAAATAAAAATTTATGTTAATGTGAT
This sequence comes from Maratus speculifer, assembly GCA_964019185.1. Lineage (NCBI taxonomy): Eukaryota > Metazoa > Arthropoda > Arachnida > Araneae > Salticidae > Maratus > Maratus speculifer. The sequence goes on from OZ025299.1 coordinate 82,017,762, forward strand.
CATCAAGACTTTAAATCAGTGTAGCCAGGTTTTATGACAGACGGGAAATGAACTTTTTGTTTCTTTAAAAACAAATGCAACAATAAATTCAATCTTAATTTCATTAATAGTTCCAGAATTACAATTCCAGAATTAAATAATCCAAAGAAGTCTTGAAAAGGTAAAAGCCACAAAGTCATCAGTAACTGTTTATTGAGACTAACAGTTAATGAGCTGTTGATAATATACGATCTTGTGCAATCAGTAATATTAAAATTTCAAACACTTAAAAATTTTATAAAACACTATTTACAGACAAAATATATAATAGTGTGAACTCCCATTAATACAAAATTAAACGGGGAAAGGAGAAGTGGACATTTTTCATATGAAGTCTTCATTAAATGATGCAAACATGTGAATAGTATATACCTTTGGGTTGAAGAAATTATAGCTTATAACTTTATGTTAAAAGAAACAATGCTTTTATAATTTAGTATTTTAAGAAGCTACACTAGTCACATGCAGAAACTCAAATGCTAATGTTAATCATATGGGAAGATTGTTTACAGATTTATTGCTTGCATTTTAATAATTTTAAAATTTTGCATAGGATATCTGAGGTCAATAACTTTTACTGTACATTTGTACTTTTCCGATTTTGGTTACAGTTTTTTTTTTATATGAAGATAATTTCCTTTTTGGAACCAGTTCCCAATGCACATTAAAAAAAAAAAAAAAAAAAATAGCAACTTCAGGTACCTTACCTATGCAAAAAAATTTAAAAATATTAAAATGTTAACAAGAAATCTATAAACAATCTTCCCATATGATTAACATTAGTGTTAAAGTTTCTCTTCATGACAAGTGTAGCCTCTTAAGTATGGTTATAATAAAGAGGTCTAATTACTCAGTACAAAGAGAATAATAAATAAATTGGCAGACTTAATTTTAACTTATTAATTTTTATTTGCAATAGTGGAACATGTGATCATTTCACTGTTTTGCTTTCTAATTTTGTGAATAACTCCAAAATTAGTGTGTTAAATCAAACTATGATGAGTATCGCATTTGTTAAAGTGTGAAAGTATTAATTACCTGAATCTGAAAATATCAAGATTTTCTTCAAAATAATCAGATTTTTATGATTTTTTTTCCTGATTTGGATATTAAAAAGTGATTAAGAGTTGTAGGTTTTCTAAATATATTGTTTTCATACTTCATCTATTCTTGTAAAATTCTTGCAGAATTTATGTATACTTTAGGAAAAAAAAATTCTTTTAAATAATGCACAATTAAGGCAAACTGCCAGACATGGATTATTTTTTGGATTGGTGACAGTACTTTGGTAAGGCTAAAGCAATATTTTTATTTACTGCAAAATTTAGAATAATGGAATATGTTTCATTAGGAGAACAATATTTCCAGTTTTATATGCATGCACATACAGTTGGCAAAAAAATTATTTGTACACTCTAAAATGTTTAATTTTTAACTAAATAAAAACAGATATCTTGTCAAAAATAATTTTAATACAGTATGTGTATGAGTACCGTGCGTTTTAAATTAAACAACAGAAAATTTCGATAAAGATGTAAAATAGTTTTGTAATAGAAAAAGTTTAACAGTTTCTTGCAAAAAAAGTATTTGTACGTTTCCCCATCCTGATATACACTGTGTTTTATAGATTTCATGGTTCAAAGGACTACTTATACAGAAGCTGTTAATAATTTTTAACTTCATATTATATTTGTCTGACATTCAATCTAATTTGCTCTTGAAATAATTGAGAATAGTACTTAAAACTAGAGAGATACCTCTAGATATATGAAATCTGATTATTGAGCATCATAAAAAAAAAGCTCGCAACAAGAATTTGGAAAAGCTATTAAATTACCATTTACAACTATTGGATGCATAGTTAGAAAGTATAAAGAAATTGGATGCATCGAAATTCAACGAAAACTAGGGCTTCTCAGAAAATTAACAATGAGGGAAAAAAGGAGTGTTGTAAAAAAAGCTTTAAAAAATCCTATGGGTTCAGTTCAAAAATTTGCTGGAGACCTTGCAACATCTTCTAACATCAGAGTAATACTTCAAACAATAAGAAATATTCTTCTCAATGCAGATTTAAAAGGAAGAACCTCAAGGAAAAATCCATTTATCAGTCAAACAAATTGGCGAAAACGCATAGAATTTGCTTCCGCATGCAGAAGTAAATCATTGGATTTTTGGAAAACAGTATTTTTTTCTGATGAGAGAAAATTCGGAATTTTCTTACAACCAAGCATTAAAAAAAATTGGCATAAAAATAAAACTGTTCTACATCCAAAACGTATACTTCAAACTACCAAGCATGCTGGGGGGGGGGGGGGGGGTATTATGGTTTTGGGGTGTATAGCTTCTAAAGGAGCAGGAAATTTAGAATTTATTGACATTGGAATGACAGCTTTAACATACATTGATATGTCGTGGCATAATTTATTAAACAGTGCTAAAAATTACGCAGAGGAAGCTTTTCACTTTCTGCAGGATAACAACCAAAACATACTGCTGTGATCTCCAGCACATGATTACTCTTCAAAGCTCGAAGGCGACTGGAAACTCCTCAACAATCTCTAGACTTGAATCTAACAGAAAATTTGTGGATGCTATTGGATGCAAAAATCCGAAAAAAAATATGTATCAGGTTAAAAACAGTTGCAAAGAAGCTCTTATTGAGTCATTGAATAACATAAACTAGACCGCTACAAAAAAGTTGGTGGAATCTATATCATACCGTCTAGAAATAGTCATAAACGCTAAAAGAATTCATACAAAATATTCATTTGTATCATTTAACTAAATTTTCATTAATTATAGTACATCAATGTAGTGTACAAATACTTTTCTTGCATCATATTTTTTGTATATTTGTTTATTATACTGTAAAAAATTAATTATTTTTATTTTGTTTTTGCTTTTATATCATTATAATGAATTGAAGTAATGTATTACAGTATTTTTTGCTTAAATCTTTTATTTAATTTCATTTTAATTTAAAAAAATGAAGTGTACAAATAATTTTTTTGCCAACTGTACTTGACTTGAAAAGTGATATTAACAGTCCACCACTGACAAACCAAGTACTTACGCAGGTTTTTTGGAAAAAAGTGAGCAAATATTTTCTTTCTTTCTTTCTTTTCTTTTTAATCTTATTATGCACATCTCAGAAAATATTTATATTTTAATATATAAAATCATTTTAATGTTTTTAAAATTCGCCTAAAGTACTCAATAACATTAAATATGCCCCATTTTGAGAAAATTAAGATATGCTTAAAGTATTGTCTTCATGACATTTTTCTTTTTTAGTCAAACTATTTTCGCTTTTGTGCATTATTTTAATTTGACTTAAAATAAACTGATATATTATTCTTATCATATTCACTAAGGGTACAATTTCTACCCATCTCCAGCTTTTCCAACATTGAATTTTATCCAATGTTGAAAATTACAATTGAATTTAGTGTTAAAAATATCATACAATACATCTACATTTGAATCATATAATATACACTATATGGTCATTAATGACCGGAAACTTTAAATTTTAGACATTGTTTAATATTTAAAAATATACTTGTCAGATTTTTCTAGAACTTCAGGATTATAAAGATTGCAGAGCTGCCAAGTCTCCGGCTTTTTGGACACCAGAATTTTAATATAGTAAATATTATTTAATTTTATTGGAGCATTTCGGCGATTTAAAATAACAACATTTTCTGTAAAATAATACTGGTGTACAAAAAGCCGGAGACTTGGCAACTCTGAGATTGTGTTAGACTTCACGTTTATAATATCTATTTGATAAGAGCAATTAGAAGGAAAAGAAAATCAACAAAAAATATTAATATTTGGGATCACCTTGTACATTAAAATGCACAAAATGATTTATCACTGCAGAATAACAATACGTGAATACTGCAGAATATGTCCAGTGATTTTTTTTTTTTTAAATCACATATTCATAGAAATACTGCAATTTTTTTGAAAAATTCAAAAAATTCTTGCATGTTTTAGGTTATATCACATAGGGTTTAAAACCAAATTTAATGCCAGTTTTAGAAATATTAGCAAAATATAGTAGAAACAATATAGTGCAGTTAGACTACAAATATATTAAATATTTTATGGAATATGCATAGTTGTATGAGATAGCTTTTATCTGCGCATGCGCAAGAGCTAGCAATGATCTTTTTTGTCTAATTTAAGTCAACTCTATGGAGCAACTTATAAAAAAATCCACTCAAGTATCATGAAAATTAAGAAAATATCATCGATAGTGTGAACTGTATTTAGTTGCTCTCTAAAAGCAGCTGAATGATAAGAGATTTTTCACAAAATGCCATTTCTTATTAACCGAGTATTAGGAAAAAGTTAGTAAATGAATTTCAGTGAGAAGATTTGGAACCAAAACTTGATACTTCTTTTTACATGGAATAGATTAGTTTGGGTGTTAAAGATGTTATCCAAGAACTAAAGCATCAATAAAAAAGTTATTATAATTAAAATTGACAGTTTGTGGAAAATCCTTTATCATTCAGCTGCTTTTAGAGAGAACTAAAAATAGCTTATTCCTATTGCCAATATCTTGCTGAATTTTTATAATATTTAATTGGATTTTTTTTTATGACTTGCTCCATAGAGTTCATTATTAAATTATGTAAAATGATTGTTGTTAATGTTCATGCATGCACAGATAAAAATTATTTCATACAGCTACTCATATTTCATAAAATAGTTAATATATTTATATCCTAATTGTATTATGATGTATATATACTACATTTTTCCATTTTTTCTAAAACTGGTGTTAAATTTGGTTGAAAACACAGCATGATCTAAACAAAAAACATGCAAGAATTTTTTCAACTTTCCAAAAAAATCACTAATATTTCCATGAATATATGTGTTATCCCTACAAAAATCACTGGACATATTTTATAGTACCCAGATATTTGTATTCTGCAATGATGGAACATTTCTCATGAATTTTAATGTACAGGGTGATCCCAAATATTATTTTTCTTCGATTTTTCGCCGATATCCTAACTATCCTCATTATCAAACGGACATAGATAAATATGAGGTTGAACATAATCTTTATAATCCTGAAGGTCCAGAAGAATCTGACAAGTACATTTTTAAATATTCATTGAAATGTCTAAATTTGAAAGTTTCTGATCATATGATGCTTTATGTGGAGGGTCCCCATCAGGTTGAAATTACACCAGGCATGCATTTCGAAGAGGCAGCTCTTCATACCGGTCACATATCATATTTTGTAGCAGGTGGAGGTAACGATTGCCTATTTAAGTCTCATTGTAGAAGATGGGTCAAACAATCTGGATTCCCCATATACTGCACCACACATTTATTGACCAGTGTATTTGGTGTTGCACTGTGCAAAAGATGTGGGGATTTTCCAGAGACGAGTAATGCACATTGAGCACATTCACAATGTCAGCCCGTGTAAACATTGACTCATCTATCCAGAGAACATTAGAAAGGATCAGTAGTTTTCCTATGAGTTATTGAGTATGAAATTACAATAATTAGATATAAGGATTACATAATTAGATAACAAGATAAAATTTTATCTTGGTGCGAGAAGTAATGAGTGTTTGCAGACTGTAGTAAAAAATTATTGTAGTAATAAATTGTACACAAAGGGATGATCTATGATCCACAAAAATGCATTATACACAAAACCTTCAGTCCCTAAGTGTGCAGATTTTACAGAGTTCACTGTACAAAGCTAATAGTACTGTACATTCTTTCAAACCTGCACAGCTTGAGACCAGAGGTTTTGCAGATTTTAAGATTTAGCAGATTTCTGGTTATTGCTTTGTTTACATTTGTTATACAGTAATTTCAATATAATTAAGTATGGAATTGAGATTATAATGAATACTTACAATATAGTAAAATATTAAAATAATTAAGTAAAATAATGAGCTATAAAAATAAAAATTTATGTATATATATATATATATATATATGTATATATACAGTAGACTCCCCCAAATCCGCACATCTTGGGACCAGAGGTTGTGCGGATTTTAGAATTTTGCAGATTTCTGGTCATTGCTTTGTTTATATATTTTTAAAAGTAATTTGAGTGTAATTAATAATGAAATCAAATGTATAATAAATGCTTAGAATATATTAAAATAAGTAATAAACTAAAATAATAAAAATTTCGATGATTAAAACACTAAAAGTAAAGTTCAAGTTAATACCGTAATTTCAGGTGTATAAGCCGCAGATCAAACAATTCTTTTTCGACCCAGAATATTTTAAGAAACAAATATAACTAGTTAGATCGCCGTAAATATTTATCTTCAATCACTAAATAAGGTTTCTGGGTCCAAAAAGAATTGTTTGATCCACGGCTTATACACCCGAAATTACTGTAATTAATAATGTACAATTAAATATTTATAATAAAGATGAAATTTGTTTTTCATAAATTATTCAATGAAACTTGCCTCATAAAAGTACATTTCTTATTCACAACAGGATTATAAAATAACGAAGCTTTATTTTAGGTTCAGCCATACTTAATAATTAAAAAAGCTTGATTAATACATAAATATATTTGGTAAGACTGTAATTACCAATGATATCAGCATTAGCCTGATATTTTCAGAAATAAATTATTCTTCCTTCATGAAGAAACATGAATTCAATAACCTTAACTAAAATTACAAATTAGAAAATGTTTGGAATTGATATAAAACTAAAAAAGTCAAATTTTGCACCAACATCTGAACTGAATGTTTCATTGTTTACATCTGTAAATTATGTGCGGATTTGAGGGAGTCTACTGTATATATATATATATATATTAATGATTAAAATATTAAAAGCAAATGTCCAGTAAATAAACAATAATGTATAGTTAAATATTCATTCTAAAGATGAGATGCATTTTTCTTAAATTATTCAATGAAACTTGCCTGATAAAGGTGCACTACTAATTCACATTAAAATTATAAAATAAGTAAATTTTATTTCAGGTTTAGCCAGACTTAATGATAAAAAAAAAAGCTTAATGCATAATTACATTTAGCAAAATGATTGTGATGAACAGTGATACAGGAATATCTTGAATTTTCGCAAAAAAATGAATTTGAAATGAAAAACCACATTCAATGAAAAACAACATTCATGAAAAATCACAAATTTTGTGATATTTATGAAAATTTTAAAATAAGTAAGTTTTATTTCAGGTTTAGCCAGTCTTAATAATAAAAAAAGTTTGATTAATACATATATATTTGGCAAAAAGATTATGATTGCCAGTGATATCAACAGTACCTTGAATTTTTCAAAAATAAATTTATTTTTTCTTCATGAAAAAGCATGAATTCAGTCATAACATAGCTGCCAACTTTTATGCATTTTGGCTACCACTAAAATCGTAGAGATTTTCCATTTGTTTAATCATAGAATTTCGATGATTAAATAAGACAATATTTACTATAAAATTTTGTGGTAGGAAAAATGTGTGAAAGTTGGCAGCTATGGTAATATTAACGAAAATTAACATATTAAAAAATATATAGAATTGATATAAAAATAGAAAAGTCAAATTTTATTCATACATCTGAACTAACAGTTTCATTGTTTACATCTGTAAATTATGCCTGGATTTTAGAGAGATGTGGATTTAATGAGTCTACTGTATTATGAAAAATATAAATTGCATAAAACAGAAAATTATTTGAATTAAAAATGCAAAAATTAAATGTATCATTTAATCAATGTTTTTATTATTTTAACCTCTTCGCAGCGAGAGCAGTTTGCTTGATTTTTAATCATTTACCACCAGTTTTTCAAGACAGAAAATGTTCTCAAATTGAATTGCAAAAATACTCTTATTAAATAAGGTAAACTTCACAATAAACAATAACTGGTGAGAATTATGAACGATTCTGAGCACCCTAAGTGGCACATACAGTGTCTCACAAAAGTGATGGGACACTTGTGCTTTATAAAAAGAAACTGCAATAAAATAAATAAACAAACATATGCAAAAATTTTTTGGGTGTGTTTCATATTTAAAATTAGTAACAATTATTACATAACATACATTTTGTCAAAATATTAAAATATTAATTTAGTAAAAATACAATTGTTCAGAACGGAGAAAAATATTGCTCACATAAGTGATGGGACACTTACTTTTCCATCAAATATTTATCCAAGAATTTTACTTTTTAAAAGGTTTTAATATTTTGTTGGATTTCCTTTTACTTTTAAAACATGATTTAATCTTTTTGGGATGGATCCGACTAATTTTTTTGTGATTTCTGGAGTGATTTTACCCCATTCTTCTTGAAGCACCAATTTTAGTTGTTGTTTTGAAGAAATGGTGTGTTTGCGAATTCTTGATTCCAATTCTTGCCAAATATTCTCTATGGGATTTAAGTCTGGAGATTGTGGTGGTGTTTTTATTATTTCAGGAGTGTTATATAGCAGTCAGAGTCTAACGTTCAGAGCAGTGTGCTTGGGGTCATTGTCCTGGTAGAATTTAAAATCGTTATGAAGGTTCAATTTTCGTGCTGAAGATTTCAAATTTTGCTTTAAAATATCAATATACTTGTACTGATCCATTATACTGTCAATAAAAACAAGATTACCAACTCCAGCGGACGACATACACCCCCATACCATAACTCCTCCTCCACCATGTTTTAATGTTGGTACCAAGTTCTGTTTGCGAAATTATTCCCTGTGTTTTCCCCACACCAAGATTCTACCGGCAGAACCAAATATATTAAATTTACTCTCATCAGCAAATATAACTTTATTCCAGTAATCAGAATTCTTATTTATGTTGGATTTTGCGATAGCTAGTCTGAGTTTTCTATTCTTTTCACTTACGAAGAATTTTTTCCTGGCTGCTCTACCGTGATATCCAGCAGATCGAATTACCCTTCTAATAGTCTCAGGATTAACAATTATTCCATATAATGCTTGTAAATCAGCAGCAACTTTTGAAGCACTATTTCTTGGATTTTTTTTAATATTTCGAACGATAATTCGCTTTATTCCATTGGATAGCTTTGATGGTCGGCCAGGTTTTCTTTTATCCTGAATCATATGATTCTTTTTATATCATTTAATGATATTGAAAACTGTTGAACGACTCAAGTTAACTGTTTCAGCAGTTTTTCTAATAGATTTTCCACTTCAATATGCAAATTAATAACTAATTTTCGAATTTCAGGCAAAGTTTCTTTTCGTTTAGCATTCATGACTACACAGAGCTAAAAAACACAAAAATTCCAAAACAAACTGGAGAGAAATACTGCAGACGATTTTATAAATTATTGCCAATTGCTTTTAAGTAAAAATAAAACCCCAAAAAATATTTTTATTGCTTATTTCAGACGATTTTTGTTGCATATATAATGGTGTCCCATCACTTATGTGAGCTATTTTTTGCTCCGTTCTAAACATTTGTATTTTTATTAAATTAATATTTTAATATTTTGACAAAATGTATGTTATGTAATAATCTTTACTAAATTTAAGTATGAAACACACCCACAAAAAAAAATGTGTACATGTTTTTTTAATTTATTTGATTAGTTAACTTTTGTAAAGCACAAGTGTCCCATCACTTATGTGAGACACTGTATACTGATCGCTCATCCTTTTAGGGTTAATAATAGTAGTTTATTTTATCAAGGCTATAACTTTGGGATAATGAATAAATAATACTTTGTAATGTCTAATTCTGAAATAAATTGAACTTTTCAGAAAAGGGGAAAAATGAAATCTGATTTTGCATTGTTTTTGTGCTGTCTATTGTGACTTCAGATATTGTTCAAAAATTAGTACAGTAGACTCCCTCAAATCCACGCAACTTGGAACCAGAAGTTGTGTGGATTTCAGAATTTAGTGGATTTTTCGTCATTGCTTTGTTTACATTTTTTTAAAAGTAATTTGAATGTAATAATGCAATTAAAATTATAATGAATGCTTGCATTATAGTAAAATATTAAAATAAGTAAAGTAATAAACCAGTGCTGTGCCAAATGGGGACAAAGGGGGCAGTCACCCCAGTCACGGAAGTTTTGGGGGCACCAAATTGAAACTTTGTCCCGTGCTCAGTTTTCTCTTTCCACACCCCTATAACAAACTGTAATGATAAAAAGTAAGATACTGTGTAACCTTGATAAACTGAGTTAATTGGCACTCCCAGTACCTCGAATATAGAAAATCTTGGTTAGTAGTAATTGTGTATAAAAACTCATTGTGTTTGCAATAACATCTCTAAGAATAACAAACAATAACATATTTTTTAAATGATAAAAGTAAATTATAACAGTTATATTTATTACCTCAGCAAATTAAAAAAAAAAAAAGAAAAAAAGAAAAAAAAAAATTGGCTACTTGTAGTAAATTGTAAAAAGCAAATTGAAAGTTTTCTAACTATACTAAGTTAAGTAATATTGAAGGATGCATTTTCAGAAATGAAACAAATACCAAAATATAATATGGCAATATAAATGTTTGATATTTTTTACTTGACCTATGTAAGAAAATATAATTTGAAACTATTCTTAAAGAACTATAGTAATAAAGTAAAGATAATTTACTATTACAGTTTACAAGCAATGAAGTTACCATTTTATAATAGCCCCACTTTTCCACTTTGCCACTCACTCTATCTTTCAAGCAACTGAAATTTATTGGTGTAACATCACTTCTTTTCTCCAAATATTTTAGGGACATGGACAGTGAACTATAAAGTATGGTTTTTAAAGGTTCATTCATAAAAAGAAGAAAGAAAGAATCAGACTTTATTACTGGCTCTGTTAACAGAAACCTGGATTAATCAAAGCTCGGTTATTTGAGGTTCTTTAAAAATTAATTAAATAAATTTAATTTTAAAAATGATTAAATTATTAAAAGCAAAACGTCAGGTAAATATATAATAATGCATAATTGAATATGCAGGGGCGCGCCAGCCGTATCCGGCGCCTGTGTGCAGAACTTCATTTGGCACCCTATACCCCTCTCCCCCCACACTCGCCTCCAAAAAGAAAACTTTATCAAAAAAAAAAAAAAAAAAAAATCTGTGAATATTTGTAAATGAATAGTTTCCATACTTCTGAAGATTTTTACTAAGTCAAATAAGGTTTTTTGAACCAGGAAATTTATTTAATAAAATGTGTCTTTTTTCTATGTAGTTCGCGTTATATGTCATTTATTAAATAAAATTTCTGGTTACAAACATGTTTAAATTACTTGAAAAATAAAGAAGGATAGCAGCTATGTAAATAAAACTCGTAACAAAATAAAACCTGTGAAAATCTAAGTACTCTGTATCAGAATACTGCGTAACGGAAAAATAATTACCCCGGACAAAATAATTCAATAAGATAATAAAAATCGCATCTAAAAGAAAGAAGAAAGAAAAGAAAAGAAAAGAAAGAAGTTTGTTTTTACTTTTTATGTGTTCGCGATGGCTAAGAAAATCTATGCACATAGATATCTGAAAATTTGGATAAAGATAGATGATAGGCAGGTGCTTTTGAGACTCAGATTTTTCATTTTTGTGTTAATTAACCGAAATATTAATTAAAAACCCTTAATGATTGTCACAAAATGGCGAGCTTTCATTCTTCAAAGAGTTCATACTTGTGTGCTTCCCCAAACTTTAAGCAGTCCTTCCCACTAGAGGGCTGCACGGCCGGAATTTCCAGGCCCGGCCCATAGAGAAATCAATGAAAGCAGGCCCATCCCGGCCCTTTCTGATCCCTTACAATTTATACTACAGTCGAGTCTCTATATAACGAAATCCACCGTTTCAGTAAAAAATTCGTTATATAGAGGAATTTGATGTATAGAGAATGATGTTAAAAATCGCATTTAATGTGTAAAATTTGAATAAATATTATTTTTAATCTTTTGAATTAAGAATTTGAAATGTTTAAAAGTAAGTATTAACCTAACATTTTATTTCTTAATTATTTAAGCTGTTTAAAAAAAGAGAACATACATTTATTTAAAAGATTAATGAAAATCAAATAAGAAAAACTTGCATTATTATCAGAAGAAAAAATCTGTAATTTTTTGTTGTTTTGATTTTAAAATTGTTACGCTCTCAAAAAAAAAAAAAAAAAATTCAAATTTTAACAAGAAATGAAAAATTTTAGCCAACATTTTCCTCCATTTGAAGGCCTCTCTTATGTGCCTCTCATTGATTCCTCTCTTACATGTGTATCAATCCAATTAACTCTGTTTTGAGAAGGATGTGGAAAGGTGTGTGGGAGGTGGGATGAATTCGTTGGATTTAAAGAACAAGGACAGAAGTAATAAAAAAAAAAAAAAACTCAGCACAGACGATAAATCAAAAATAAGTGATGGAAAATTGATTTCATATGATTTCGAAGCTTTTTTAAAACTGAATAAATTAAGACCAATTTATGAAAAAATTCGTTATATGGAGATAGATAATTCGTTATATAGAGACTGTTTTTAATGTAATCATGCGAAAAGGGAACCGTTCCTACTAAAAATTCGTTATATAGAGAAATTCCATGTATGGAGTTTCGTTATAGAGAGACTCGACTGTATTTCTAAAAAAGTCAGATTTTTATCATATAATTAAGACTCTTTTAAAGAATACTGCATACAAATCTATGGAATGATTTTACAGTATATTTTACAGGAAATACACATTGGCAACATTAATGATTACTTAGATTCTAAAACTTTCAACATTCAAATAAAGATTTATTAAAATATTATTATGGTTTAGAATAAAAGAAAAAAAAAAGAAAGTTAAAACCATCGCAACTTTTGAAGTTGTATAACAAAAGTAAATTTACGAAAATATTTCTATATCATTTTGTCAAAGAAAAAATCCAAATCCAAATTCCTCCTCAACCAAATTTTGCCAAATCCAAATTCCTCCTCAAATGCAAAGAAGCTACTTTCTGTTACATTTCTGAATTCTTTTTTTTTTCGGGAACGCATAAGATTAACAGGTGTTTTTACTCAGAAACTTTGTAATCATTATCCATTTTTTGATTTAAGAAAATATTGTCAAAGTTTGCGTTTTGAATCGAATTTCTGGAAGCGACAGCATGGAAAGGGAGAAAAATCTGCGACCATTTAATAAGAATCTGTTATTTCTCAGCAAATTTATACAAGTATTTTATTTACCAAAAATGAAAAACGCTATTCGATCAGAAATCCCTTCAATAGTCAGGCTTGTCACTTTTATACTTTTACAGTTAAAAATTAGTCAGAAAATGTGTCAAACTTTCGTGTTGCTGAGAAGTGAATTTAAGAACCAGCAAGAAGTAGATATCCAAAGATTACAATAACATAAGCTCTTTATCGCTATTAACAATTTTACAAATATGTTGTCTGCCTTGCAGATCTTGAGAACAATTAAGTGTAGTCCCGGCCCGGCTGATCTATATGTAGAAA